>JAGFBZ010000842.1:0-600000 GCA_018398805.1 Hirundichthys speculiger | reverse complement strand
GATGGTGATCTGGGACACGTTGAATGGTAAATGGGCTGCACTTATATAGCGCCTTCTAGACACCATCATGGTGCCCCCAAAGCGCTTTAAAACGGCCTCTTATTCACCCACTCACACACATTCAGACACCAGTGGGCGGCTACTGCCATGAAAGGCGCTGCCAGACCCACTGGGGGCCAGTTAGGGTTCAGGGTTGCCCAGGGACACTCTGACATGTGGAGAGTTGGAGCCGGGATCGAACCGCCAACCTTACAGTTACTGGACAACCCATTTAAAAATAGATGTGCAAACGGCTGTGTGGACGGTCCCTGTGGGTTTTAAAATGTTAAGTAGTGTAGTTTGTGGACATAAGAGAAAAAAAGCCAAAATGCTAAGTACACTGAGTAATTGAGTAAATAGGCAGAAGTCAGGGGATGTTGATTAACTAAATTTCAACAAGTGAAAGTCCATCAATAGGGGAAACCTGAGTTCTGTGAAAATTGTTTTATTAGGAGTTCATTATTCTCCAGTGAAAAAGGTTTTGCAGAAGTGGAAAACATTCAAGACAGCTGTGAATCTTTCCAGGAGTGGACATCCTTGTAAGTTCACCTAAATGTCAGACTGCACTATGCTCTGAAATATTCATGGAGTGAAAAAAAACAGAAAAACAGGAGCTACCGCATATCTTCAATCAGCGCACAGATTCTAGAGTGCTGGTCCGTCTGCGTTTCTCGTGTTGTTGAGTCATCGTTTGATATTTCGCTGGCAGCTGTGATCTCTCGTCTGCTGTGGGGTGGATTTTCGTGGAATTGCCACGATTTTTTCTTGATATTTTATTATATTATATATTTCTGAAAAATCCACGAACAACTAAAACCGCGGAACTTAAAGCGCGAATTGGCAAGGGATCACTGTATCTCTTAGGTTTTCAAACTTGTAACTGGATGAATTGGCACAAGACAGATGAGATTAAAATAGAGATCTCTGGCCATAATGCACAGACCATACCAGTGATCATACCAAGAATCGAGCTGTTGCAATTACTTGTTTTTTTTTTTTTTTTTTATTCTTTTGGTGGCATTAGTTCAAAACCACTGATTTTAGGGCTAGGCGATTTTATTGATTCTGCGATATATATCGATATTTTATTTTCCCAGGGAGTATCGATATTTCAGCCGCGGGTATCGATATTCTAAGCTCCCTTCAAAACCCCTGTGTTCCGTGCTGTGTTCCGCCAGCCGCTAGTGTCGCTGTAGAGGATTTCTAACAAGTTATCCAGAAGCCAGCTCCTTCTCAGAGCTGAGCCAGTCAGGGAAATTGGCGGCGAGTATAAATCCAGCGCCTGCGGGCTTAAAAGCAGATGTGTGGGAGCAGTTTGGTTTTAAAAAGAAAAGGGAAAGCGAATATTTCGACAAAAGTATGGCGGTTTGCAAGCTGTGTCACACAAACGTGAAGTACTCTGGAAATACCACCAACCTGCGAGCCCAGCCCACCTGAAACATCACCATCCGGACAAGGTAATGCTAACTGAGAGCTAACTGCTAAACCCAAGAAGTTGCGGCATGATCCGAAACAAACCACGCTAGACAGTTTTCATCTACTTCACCTAGGTCGCAGAAAATTACAGAGTTCATTGCCTACTTTATTCGTCAGGATTTGAGACCGTATTCAGTGGTGGAAAATGCCGGCTTTAGGCGCATGGTGAACGCGATGTAGCCCCGCTATCCTATTGTCTTTTATTCATTTTGTCCAGCATTTGCAAGCTGCCTGTCAGCCATATAATGTGTAATTGATTCTTTCAGTTCAATTAATTCAAACAAAGTAATTGGAACACTCACAAGATGTCACCAAAATCACTTTGTCCCGTTAAAATCTTTCAGAAAAAATGATGTATATGTATTGTAAGATGAATATCAATATATATCATATCGTGAGCCAAATATATCATATCGTTTCACGAGATTAGTGTATCACTACAGCCCAGTGGCTCCAAAATAAACAAGAACTTGGGGGAAAAATGTAAGTAACAGCCACACATCTCTGTGTAAAGACGTGTGGTTTTAATAAAATAATGCAATGATTTCACCTCTGTGATCTTTAACTGCAGGCCAGTGGTGAGTTACATTGCTACACCTTTCTTGTTGTCTTTACATCAGCCATTCTAATGCTATAAATCATAGAGTATGATTATTAATCAAATATGTTAAATTAGTCCATATCAGAATTTCACTTTTTTTTAGTGTGGATTCTGTATAGAAAGCAGATGGAACAGGTTTAAGACTATGAAATAACATCCACATTCGCTGTATTAATGTTGGGAGGCAAAAACATTGACTTAAACATCTTGGCTACGTATCAAATAAGCAGATCACTGGCGTGAAGCAGCGGAGGACTCCTCAGTGGTTACTCAGTGCAGCATATTCTACTTAGATTTAAAGAAAAAGCCAAAAAAAAAGGATTAAAAAGAAGGAAAAAAAATCAAGCTATCAACATTTTTAAGGCTAGTTGTGTGCCAACCAGAAGCTTGGATAAGGAAAAAACAGTACATACTTCCAGACAGAAAACAGTCTGGATCAACTCTGCTTTAGTTATTCACGTCTGTAAAGTCATTTCCACATCTAACATGAACCAGCCACTGGATTCTTTGATATTTTTTCCCCCCTTTGGAGATTATAAACAATGCCTGCAGGTAGAAAGAGCACTCACTCTTTATTCTTCTCGTTGACGTTGGCACCTTTCCTCAACAGCAGTTCTGTGACTTGTTTCCTTTTGGGGTGAGGCGATGCTACTGCACAATGCTGACACACACACACACAAACACAGGTACAGACACTGAAAAAAACATGTGGACAATTTGGGGAATTTCTAAAATTCAAGGAATGGGTGTTAAATCTTACCAGAGCCGTTTCATGTGTGTGAGGGTGTTTGAAGTTGATTATCTCCAGAGCCAATGTCTTCTTGGCTTTGGCCATGTCAGCCTCTCGAGCTGCTTGAAGCAATGAGTGGCCTTTAAACTCATCTGAACACACACACAAATACAAAAACATCAGCATGTTACAGATCAGAAGGAAAAGCCTCATTTTAAATGTGGTCGCAGTACATTTTTGATCTTATCCTCATATTTCTTAGATATTCAAAAGATGAAAAAGCGGTTGTGGTGCGTAATCTCCTGAAACACCACAACATTTTAAATTTCCATTGGTCCTACAGCATGACAATACTCAAAACAGGTCAATTTAAACCATTTTGTACCAAGGAGCGGATAACATATAATGCAGGAGTCTGTCTGCTGGTGTTGGAGCAAAAACAAATGATTATCCTCCTGGGAGTCACAATTACAAACAACAAACTGCTTCAGAAATATTTCAGGCTGCATAGGAAGAATCAATTTAAGACAGTTGGAAGCACCATCAACATCAATAAACATATAAAAACAGACTTATATTGTACACAAATTCCCATTACGTTGCTGAGACTTATAACACTTATTTATACGGCTTTTATATCATACCTCATCATAAAGGATGAAGAATGGGAGGCATAACTGTCTAAATGTAATGAAAGGGAGAAAAAAAAACAGTTGGACCTGTATCTCTAAAGCCTGAAGCTGATTTTACAACAAGCTGCATGTCGCCCCTTTAATTAGAACAAAAACTCAAGTCAAGAAATGAGCATAGGTAGTTCCAGCATGTATACATGCAATTTGGTTTTTCATATATTAATTTTTTTGGCTCATCGGTACAAATAGAAACCAAGTTCATTACTGATTTTATGTCCTCTGTGGAAAAACTTTTGTCGCATTTTTTATTCATGACAACTGGAGGGTTGATGTGTTGGTGCAAGTACTGAAAATACAAAAATAAAAAAAAATAAACACCTAGACACAGTGTTTTGCATTCATATGATCATGGAATAGATCTTCAGCAAATGAGAAAGTGGTTCTGCTATGAGAAAAGGAAGTCAATAAAAATGTGATATCATGCATCAACAGTGTGATAAACCAGTACAATATGTACTCTGAAATGGAAACTTTTTAAATATATAGAATCAATACTACTGTTTGTTAAACAGAAAACTAAAGCAATTCAAAAAAAACATAAGCATGAAACATCAGACGCACCACTGAAGACTACTCTGATCAATTTTTCTTAAGTCAGGATGAAGGGGGGGGGGTCATCTATCAGAATGCCTGAACTGAAGAGCGTGCAGACAGATTTCATCTTAATTTATCAGATATAGTCCTCCCAGACTGTCAGAATTCTCCTTTTCAATGGCTGTCTGACTCTTTGTACAGCAGCTTTCTTCAGCGTCTGAGTCTACTGATCAGGAAATAAACTGAATGTTCTCTGGCATGTTGCCAGCATCGATGCTCTGACCCAAACACACTCACCGTGTCTCTTTTGAGTTGAAAACTTTGAAAGCCAAGGCATCAAAATTCTAGTTTCTGGCACTGTTTTGATCCCAGGATAAGACTTTTTTCTCTTGTGGTGTTTCAACCAGTTGCGTATTAAATCGGTGTTGAAACAGAAGAAAACAAGCATACTGAAGATATTATTTTGTGCTCAGCTTATGAAGAAAGCTGAACTGCTGCTGCTCAAGCTGGTGTCTCTCAACACGACTCAATCCCTCCAGTTTTATTTTCATGCTAAAAAAGACTGAGATACACATTTGTACGTGTCTAACTAACCAACACCTCCAAGCACATCTGTTGTCAAAAAAAACAAACAAACAAACAAACCCCAAAACAACAATCTATGCAGTAATTCAGTACTGACACATGTAGCAGTGATGTACACTGCAGCTGCACTTTATTTAAATGAAGAGCCACACTCACATGTAAGTCTCTCCTTCAGCTCAGGGGTGGGTGCCATGTCTACGGAGCTCTTGCTGTGGCAGTTGAGCAGAGTCGGATCGGCCCCATGGCTCAGCAGCAAAGAGCAGACCTCCACTCGGTTTTTTGACGCAGCCTCGTGGAGAGGAGTGAACTGCCACAGATCCATGGCGTTCACGCAAGCTCCATGCTGAGAAGGTGAAAAATAAATCAAATCTCGAATCGCTCGAGGCAATTTTTTTTCATTAGTAAATGCATGCACGCTTGCATTTACACTGGTACCTTCAGCAGCAGCTCTGTAACTTCATAGTGTCCATAGGAGCAGGCGTTGTGTAGCGGTACCAGACCACTAGAGGGGGAAAACACAAAAGACTGTTGAAACGACAACAAATACTAATAAAAAAACGTAGTACCCAAATTCCTCAACTCCTCTGTTATATTTTATATGTTCATTTTAATTATTAATCTTCTATCAGCTCTATAATGCCATTATAATTTCATTTATAATTTCCATTGGGTGGCCCTCTCTTTCTGTAAGACGTGAAAGACACTGGGTTTTATTTATTTATAAAGCTCTTAATGGTCTTTTACCTCCTTACATTAGTTCCATGCTTTCTTTTAATGAGGGCTCTTATCAAACTCGGTCTCGTGATTGGATTACGCTGCAGGTGCCAGCTGTTTTTAGTGAACTTGGAAAATCCAGTTTTTCATATTGTGCACCTGCAACTTGGAATAACATGCAGAACTATTTCAAGCTTTCATCATTTTTATCCATAGGGCAATTTAAATCTTTAACTGTATCACATTTTACTTCTAGCTGTTCCTGTTTTACCTGATTATTGTTTTACTGATTATTTTAACTACATTTTAACTAAATTTAAATTAAATTTTAATTATTCATGTTTTTATTTATTTTTTTACATTTTAATTGTAATTTTACTGTGTTTTTAAATTCTTGTCGTTACTTTTATGTAAGTTTCTCTTTGGCATTTTTTTGTGTCTAAGTGCCTTAATTGTTGTTATTGTTGTTTCACTCGGCTGCATTGTAAATGAGGTCTCTACCTCAATGCATCTCCGAGTTTAAATAAAGGTAATAATAATAATAATAATAATTAATTAATTATCACGCATTATAGGGTTCGGAGGAAATCATATCCTTTTTTTTTTTTTTTCAAAAATAAATAAATACTCTGTCATGATTTAAATACTTCTGGACCCGGCCGTATTAAACTGTCCTATCCTGCCCTGTTCTGTTCTGTAGTTAGTGTTGTGTAAGGCCACTGGCATGTTTCAGAGCTGTAGTTCTTCTGGTACCTTCAAATCTGCTTTAACAACTTCCTGTCATCATCTAAACTCGAATCATTTGTGCTGTACGTACCCCTTGTCCTTGGCGTGAACATCGGCTCCGTGCTGCAGTAACAGCTGAACGATCCTCACCCTGTTGTATCCTGCTGCCAGGTGAAGTGGAGTAGACTGAAGAGATGGAAAGAGGGAACAAGAAAATGACAAGATCAAAAAGAGAGGAAGGACGTCAAAGAGTCGGAGGAAAGAAAGGTAAGACCATGCAAAGAGCAATGAGCCTTTCCTTCTATGTCTACTCAGTCTACAGTAATGTTAAGAAAGTCTGACAATAATTTCCTCTAATAAGCTGATGAAAAGCTGCAGTTCTGAATTCATTAAGATGGGCCTGAGATGAGATGGGTCCAGCTCCTTATGCAGCATCTCCTCTACATTCTCCCAGCAAAAGCCACTCTTCTTCAAAGCTGGAGTGACAATCCAGACTGGAAGAGAAACTGTGTAGCAGAGAGAATGTTCCCATTATTCAGTCAAACCGAACTTGTTAAAGGAAAGAAAAAATAATAATTGAAAATCCAGCCTTTCAGTCACGAAGGGAAATTTTCTTTTACAGCTCTAGGTCTATTAAAAAGCAAACCGTGAATAGGACTGGAATTAAAAAAAAGAAAGGCTGATAAAGAGAAGTTAAAGTACTGTGCTGGTGAATTCAGCTTCTGCCAGGGATAAACTACGTCAGCTGGCACACTCTTCATCTTTTAAGGTTAAACATATCCGGACAAAACAGTTATCTGATCGTTACCAGGTTTTGGGTAAACACAACCACAGATGAATAATAAACAATGGCTTCCACTGGCTGCAGAGTCATCTTTAGCAGGAACAACTTTAATTCCTCATTTTCTACGTCATCCATCTCATACTGTTCGAGGTGATTTTTGGTCTAGTCTTCTTTGCTTTGTTGCTACTAAGGTTTTGTGGGAAAAAAGGTTTCTGCACAACTCTTATGGTCTTTGCTGAAGCATTTCTATCAGAATGAGATCTGGACTTTGACTCATCCATTTCAGCACCTTGATTTACAATATGTTATCTGTTATAGATCTGCTGATGTGTTTGGTCCAATTGTTCTGCTGCACAACCCAGTTTCACTGGAGCTTTAGCTGTCAGGTGGACGACAGGCCACACTGGTCTCACCTGCTTAAAGGACATTGTTTACAACGTTAGCTGTACAAGGTTTTATCTTTTTTTTTTTTTTTTTTGGTTTTTATGTCCCCCTTTCGAAGAGAGAAGTGACTCTCTTCAACCAATCCAAATAAGCCATAAACTTATGTGGCACTGTCCTGTCATGAAATGTAACATTTAACATGTTAACTGAGTCCTGTAGAATCTGGTTCCCCCATATTGGATCCCCATTTCATTTCTTTTTCTTTAAATTATATCTTCGATGGTGCTGAACAAAGAACTGTCTCATATGACGTAGCAACGATGCACTTTTGTGTTGGCTCCAACGATTTAAACCTATTCAGCTTGGTGCTGAGAGATAATATGCTGTTTGTCATCTTAGACTGGCAAAGGGTCAAAATCCTAAAATACTCAAGAGAGACTGTAAGCAGCGCAATGCAGAGAAACGAGCCACAGTAAAATTACACGAGTTATAGAGCAAATTATATCAATACACTGCCAAAAAAAGCCCCAAGCCCTTTAAAGTGTTTAAAGTTTGAATGATAGGGTCTACTGTAATGTTTTCCATTTGCTCTTTATTGTACAATACTCTGAAAGGAAATTAAATTGTCAAGTTTGTTAACAACGTGGAGAAAATCCCAAAATGAAATCTCATAGCAATTAAGTTCCACTGAAACTGTACATTTCGATTTTTTTTTTTTTTAAGAATGTATAACAAATGGTAAAGTATTACAAAATGCTATATATTGGCATCCTCAATGTACAATTTGGTAAATTTTCTAGTAACGACTAGTTTCTGCTTTGCAATTTCTTCCAGGGCTCATAATATATTTAACAGTGCTATATTGTTTGTAAAATTTAAGTCTAGTTAAATTGCAGCGAGTGATTACTCAGACATTTGATTATCTGTATATACCACTAGTAACATTGTTGTGGTCATATGATAATTTTTTCCATAAAAACCAATATAAAGGAAAAAAAGAAAATCAAGCCAATCTATAACTTTTAGAAAATGTTTTTCTATGCATATGCTCCCATCTCCAGAAACTCCCCTGCCTATACTGCTCACTTGATGTCATGGTAGATATTAAGAAAGAAAAGAGAAAAACTTTGCTGATTTCTGATGCTCACTGCGGAGCTGATCTGAGAAGTAGCAGCAGCAGCAGTGAAGCAGAGCTGCAGGGACAGATGGTACACACATATTTACTGGATGTGACAGCAGCATTTGGAAGAGGCAGGACATGGTACACAGTTTGTCATCCTCCTCATCTTGAATGCAGAGTCCTTCTCAGTGCATCAGTGCCTATGTTGCGTATTATTGCACATTGTTGTAGACATAAATAAACAGAATAAAACCCCCGATGTCTGATGCATTAATCAGTTTCTTCGTACATCATAAACCATGAGCTACTCGTGAGTCATCAGTTAGACCAAACACACACATGCATGTTCTGTTGCATCACCATGATGGCGTTGCCAGGGTCAGGCTGGGTAGTTTAAGCTCCACCTCTTCAATCTGTCAACCCTCTGTGAGGAACAGGTACAAGTGCGGGTGTGTGAGCAAATCTACTGCGACACATAAAAACCACCACTGGCTCAGTTGATATTGCATCAGATAGAAGCTTATTTGGAGGTGAAGTCATAAAGATAGTAGCTCCAGTTGCACTTATCTGACCCATCATTCATCTATCTGCTCTGCAGTCCCCCCCCCCCCCCCCCCCCCCTTTTTTTTGTTTTTGTTTTGCTCTAAATTTACGAAGCATACCGCTTGGCATGTATTATACTGAAGTTGAGGAAAAGGAAAAGATTAAACATTTCATTTTTAAATGAATGTTCTTCAGAGAGACAATGGAGCAGCAGCAGCACTGGGAGCAAAAATGATAGTTCTTAAATGTGCCTGCATTTACATAAGCATGCAAATTCAGCTGGTGCCAGTACTGCGAGTGGGGTGAAGATCAGATTAGGCTGTTTACACAAGTGCCTGAAATGACTAGTCCCCAAAATATTCCAGCATATGCAAGTGATTTATGCATTTCAAATTCAGCCAGGTGCGAGATGCAGAGCAGGGACTAGGACACGCGGACATTCGCTACGTCTGCTGCACTGTTTACTGGCTTACCATCAAGACAATGCATGTATTTGCCGTCACATCATTTTAATCTCAGGATAAATTAAGCTACTTAGTAATGACGTCAAATTACATGAGTTACGTGACAAATAATTTAATTCCATGTGAATGGAAAAATATTATATTATTTGGTTTTCAACTATTCGGCTTATTTCCCTTTTTAAATGCTATTCAAATTTTTCTTTTCTGGACATTTTTTTTTTTTTTTTGGACTGACATATAATTCTTCGCATTCCTTTCAATAAAGTTCTATGACACCTGGCAAGATTTATATGAAGTGCGGAACCTAGTACATAATATTTCAAATGCAATCAACCCTAAGAGTTATGTTGTGATACTGAACCATAACAATACAATAAACCCACCCTCTTGGGTTGTAATCATCTAAAAGCTTTTCTGTGAAGTGGCCGGCAGGAGTGGAGGAGGGGAGGAAGATGAAGGAGAAAATAGAAGGAGGCAGAAGGAGAACATTCAATCATGTTCGAGCCGAGATGGAAAACACTTTCGCTCTGACTTGGTAGCATTTGCCTCTCTTCTCTACTTATTTGAATGCACCTGAATTCTGGCTGAGAACTCTCAAGCATGTACGGTCTAAGTGGAGTAAGATTGTGTTTATATGGTGATCAGGGGACAGAGAGAATTATATTAATTTTGGAAAAGAAAGAAAGAAAAAAAAACAACTCTTTTTTCGATCCTATACACCACTCAACAACATGCAGTGTGTGTAATTCACTGCTGAGTTCCGTCCTTCTTTGTTCCCATTTTTCCTTAACGTTCCTTACATCTGCCTCTCTCCCCTTCTTTACGAGCCTTTCAAACTGTTGCCATGACAACGGTGACTGCTTCCTGTCAGCAGTTGCCATAGCAATGACAAATGATCTATTGACAAAGGAGATATGAAATTGGAACCATTTTGTTTTGCGTCAGGTAAATCTTGCATGCGTGTGTCGCTCTGATGATACTCCTAAACTTTTCTCACACCAGCTGCAATCTCACTTTATACATGCTAAAGTATTTCCACAAGCTACTACAATCTGATCTTTTTTTTTTTTTTTCAGTAAATGAGATATTATTATACTTTCTGTGGGGGAGATGAGCATTGGAAACCTGGTGAGTTGTTGTGTGACCTGACCTGCAGAACTGGCCTTTGCATTAGTCTGCAAATAAAGATCTATGTTATTAAAAACATTTTGAAAGAAAAATCTCCATGTTTTGCTTGACTAAACTTCTGCTGCGTTACTACTCAGGTCAGGGCTACACTTTGGTAGGTGGACGCTCTAATAAAATGAGGGATGTCACGCAAAGTCCTGGATCAATAAACATATTAGCAAATCTGTATGCTTCCTCTGACTGACATACCAACACGCGCACACACACATACACACACACACACACACACACTACAGAGCTGCTGACAGCTCTGCCCAAGCAGCATCTAGGAAGATAAATAACCCGCAGGTAGTGTTCTCATCTTATGCTCTCCATGCACACTCACGCAGCTCAGGCACACACAGGCAAGCACGATATCTAAGCCATCACCTGTCTATCTATCTGCTCTGCCTCCCAGCTAGAAATGCCGACTTCTTCTGAGAATCTCAGGCCTCCACGGGAAGTTTAAATCTTAGCAACTCAAAAGAGTAACTTCAGAAAAATACTACAGGAAGTCAGAGACAATTTCTCTTCCATTTATGACTGACAGGCCAGTTTTTTTTTTTTTTTTACATTTCACCTACCAATACAGTCAAATTCAGTTTACTAGAAAGAGAAGTTCTAAAATAATCAAAGGTGGAAGAGAAAGTCCATCCATGCCATAATTACAGCTGTCTGAGGAAGTGGGTTATAAATGGGAGGCAGTCTTTATATTTATCCAACACAGACTAGCTCGTCTTATTTGTAATAGCACGTCTGTGTTTCTCTGCTTTGGTTGGACCTGTTATATTCTGTCTTTACAAGCTGATTATAGAGCAGCTTTATTCTCTTGTAGGTTATACTTCTTTTTGTTGTCATTTTTTGCATACCCTGGTTTTAAAAGAAAGATCTTTGTAATTACCATTTCCTCAGTATTTACTCACAACAATTATGTATTTATTTTTATTCAGATTTGTTTGGAATTAGGTGTTATGTTTATTAAAACCTTTCTTCATTTGTTAACAGCATGTTTTGATGTTTCTATGTACATTCTGTTTCAAAGGAGCAGCACTGTAAATTCTCTCTCAGATCAGGCCCAAATCACAAAAATAACATCTGAAAAAATCTGCCATCAACGCTAATTCACCGTCATTCCTTTGACTTTGGGACATACTTGTTTGAATTTTCAAACAAGAGCAAACATATGGAGAGATCAGAGCTGTGCTGCCTACAGCTGAGACCAGCAGATGAGAATTGTATATGGATTGTGATTAGTTATGTAAAGAAGCCATTTAAAAAAAACATTTTCCCTGAAACATCAGTATCACGTTGGCTACACGTGCCAAATCTTTCAAACAAATCAAAAGATTTAATAAAGGGTTAACAAAAACATTTCCCAAAAAATGCACAATATACAGTTTCAATGAAAAGTTCAATGAAAAAGATCTATGCTAATATTTATCCTCCAAACAACTGGTTTAAGAGCAACTCCAGATTAAATATATAAAGAGTTTATCTTGTAAATTTGAAAAACATTTCTCTTTTTCACATAAACTGTATGTTACCAGAAAATTTTTTTTTTCTTCCTCCTCGTTCTGGTTGACATGTCGTTGATAGCTGTGTGGCTAGTTAGCTAACCACGGGACTGTTTGTAAACAGTTTGTTAGTTTGTTTACTACCTCACCAAAACCTACTTGCTCCACATCACTGTAACATCGGGTGTCAGAAGTTAATTAACGACTCAAAAATTTTGAGAAAACACAAGCTTGTGACTTTGTAGAGTACTGAGGCTTCACAGACCCAGATATTACTAATAGCTTGCCAAACTTTAAAGCTAAAATTCCACAGAAAGAAAGAGGAACGACAGTGGAACAGCAGCGCCACACCAGCTGCTATGAAACGCAACCGTTCAAATTCAATGAGACGTCGCACCAGAAGCGCCCTGCAGCTGCCCAGAAACAACCGTCCACGATGCTCCACCAGATACACGTCGAGTCTATTTTGGCTCTCAACCGCTGCTAGACAAGTCAATTTACACACAGCACATTGAGTGTGCTGGAAGACAGGCAAAAGAACGACAGAGAAACACCACCCCGCGGAAACCGACTCATTCATTGACTTGAACCCATGGAGGCTGAAGAGAACTGAATCACATATGAGCACAGGGTCAGTCTGGAAGCTGAAAAGCACATTTTACTTGGTGAGATATACGTCTTTAAATGAGGAGAATTAGTGGTCATGTGATCAGGTAAACACCTAATGTCTCACAGATCCAGCTGAGGAGGCCGGACTCACCAGCGCTCCACCCTGAATCGCTGCCTGGGCGACTTGGGTCGCACTGAGGATGGCCCCAAAGCTGCTCTAAAGTTCATCAAGCCTGTTTATCAATATCAAGTCAAACATCAAATGTGTGCTCTAAATTAATTTCACTTTATAGATACTTGTTTTTTCAGGAAGGGATGATAAAAATGGTCAATCAGCATGGTGCTCTCAGCAGGACAAGCTCTCATATTGTAATTAAAGTTGAAAGAAGCTTCAATGGAGGTCTTTCCTTTCTCCTGCTCTCCCTGTGAATTTTGGTTGGTTTTACTCTTAAGTTGTGTGGAGCTTTGATGTTTGTGTGATTAAGGACAACCATGGGTGATGGTTTAATGATTCTAGCAAGTTATAGATGTAAATTCACAAGATCCCAACAAACTCAGACAAAAATGGACTCTCAGCCCACAGATATCATGGACATGGACATGAACCGCTCATTCACAAAAACAGAGACAACGCCTGACACATACAGGTCTATGTATTCATGTGTGCTGCGTAAGTGAATTAATGGAGGAAGCTTGATAACACTTTCCACTCAGCTGTGTTAATAATAACCCACTCTCATAGGTCTTCAATCATCTGAGTGAGTGTGGGTTTACGCACACACAAACACACAAAGGAGGCTATAATATAGACCAGTTTAATAGGAACAAGAAGCTTAGAAATGAACTATTATGGAAAAAAATGGCCGCAAAAGATTAGATACATGGCAAGGCCACGTGGTTACTGGAAGATAACTAGGCTGGGCTGTATCACACAGTCAATATTAGGATTGATGATCATTTTTTTTTACTAAGGATAAATTGTTTTTGAATACACTTAAGCACAAAATCTAACTTTAAAGTAGTCTACCATCATTGTCTTCAACAATATTATCAAAAGTGTAACTTCCTGACGTGTCCCTTTTTTGGTTGGCATGCTTTAAAAAAAAAAAAAAAAAAAAAAAACAGAGTTCACGATTTCCTTTTGTCTAGCTCATTGTCCATTTCTTTGTCAATAAGGCACACACTCAAGTTGAAAGATTTCCTTACCGGTGGCAAGAAAGCAGAAGCATCAAAGTGCAAGTGGCCACATTGTGATCAATTAACTCAATGGAATAAACTCTGTTACATGATTCAAGCGGTCAAAAAAACGTGCATCTACTTAACCAAAAAAAGACCAGGCTTCACATGCTGCCTTTGACCTATATACATCATCTGATAGACCTGTGGCTGCAACCAGCTACATAACGATCAGCTGGTCGTCATGACGCTACCTCTGACAATCAGCTGATCGTCCAAGTGGCTGCAGCTCTTGACAAAATCCTGATGAACAAATGATTGACTGAATCAGTAATATCAATTTAAACAGAATGCTTCAAAATTACAAAAAAGATAATTTTGGCTACCACAATTATCATTATTATTAACAGTAGCATTTTAGTATTAGCTTTTTTCACGTTTTTTTTTTTTTTTGTTTGAGTTCCTTTTTAAGCTAAATCTGTACTTTAGCACTTACTGTGAGAAGACTTTTATGCTGGACTCATTGAGTCAATCCAATTTTTGGCATCTGCTGATATAAAACAAGTCTGTCTTTATTTTAACCTGGATATTTCCTGACTTTGCATTTTGAAACAACACTGCTTACAAAATTAAATAGTTTTAGCATATGAGGTAGGTTGTGTATTGGACTGTTGTGTGCAAAAAGCCCCTAGGGAAGGGATGATATTTCCAGCTGTTGCTTGTTCTATGGAAAATGTGTCTGTGTTTGAAAGGCTTACAGAAAATTGGCTTTGTTTTAGCCTCACAAACCCATTTAGCCGGCTAAGCTTTAAATGAGCTTCAAAGTGACATTTAACTTATTTAAACAAATTAAAAGCGTCCTGATAAAACAGTCATCTATGAGTTTTGAGTTGTTGTTTTTTCTCTCCCAAAATAAAAATGACATTTTATGGACAGCTAAACCTGAGTAGTTCACTTGAAATTTGATATATTTTGATAAGGAAACCTTTATGTAAGACCATTGGGAACCAGCTTCAGTAGAAATGGTGGAAGCCATCTGTTTCTCTGTCAATCTCATGCAGTAACTCAGTTGTTCTTGCACACCTCTCCATCACTTTCATGTGCACGTCTGTTCCCTCTCACAATTCTCATCCAGTTTTTGTTCCTTTAGCATGCCATACCCAAAGAACCTCCACCTGCCACCTACTCACTCCTACCGCCCTGCATATGAAAGATGTCTTCCTACTCAAATACAATAGATTCAAATAAATGGTTCAGCCCCTTATCTAGTTCTGCAGAGGAAGATAATGGCCCATTAATTTGAACGAGCAGGGAAACATGTCCATTAAGCAATTGCAGCATTTTTTTCCTCTGAGAGGTCTTTTCTCTTGTCCCTTTTTGTTTTATTTAATGCAAATTCAATACTTTTGCAGTATAGTTCTTTCAGTTAAAAATGAATGCATTATATTGAAAAACTGATCAATTTATGACTGGATATTTGTTCTTTCTTAGTTAGATAATAATAATAACTGCAACAATAAAACTAAATACATTTCATTATAATTATACATGAACTGAGACAGAAATGAGGCTCACAGAGCTCTTAATAAACATGAACTGTACGTATACTTTTAGATGCTTACTTTTCCCAGATCTGTTTGTTTGTGTTTGTGTGAGTGTGTGCTTGGCTGAGCAGAGTGGAAATGAGAAGAAGGAGAGGAGAGAAAGAGTGAAGTGAGGGAAATGGCTCGTTTAATTTTAAGAGAAGGATCATTATAATCAATCATTAGGATTCTTTTACGCTCTGTTTTGTCTGTGATTTGTGTTGATGTCCTCATGTAAGTGTGTGGATTTGTGCGTGTGGCTGGATTGTTTGAGCGAAAGTGGCACGCTGTTTACAACAATAAACACTCTCATTTTGTTTAATTGTCACAGAAGAATGTCCTTTTTAATTGATGTGTTTGCGTACCTGCAGGTGTTTCATGGGGAAAACTTAAAGCTGTGGGTAAACATAGCAATAATTATAATTCAATTCTGTTTCAGATCACAAGCTAGATATGATTTGTTCCAGGCTTTTATTGAATTGAGTTTTGTTATTTTGAACATATTCAAGATTTCCATGTTGTTTTTTGCTTTTCTAGATTTGTGTTATATGAATACTGCATTTTGGGACCTTATTCTTATAATGCTGATTCATAAGTCTGTGACTTTTGCTCTAGATTCTGGCCTGTTGAGGGCCATCGGTTCTGATTATCACTCTGGCTCCATCAAGTCGCTAAGTTTTGACACGAAGGCGTCTAAAGAACTTATCTCAATGTCCTCTTGTTCATGTGATGGTTAAAGACGGCTGTTTCTTACTGACAAATTGTCGTTTCTGAACCATCCTGCATCTGTGATGTGAATGAATGACCTCTCTAACCTTGTATACAACTTGGAGAATAAATCCACTTTGCACCTCTGTCGTACTTAGTGTATTGTTTAACTACCGATTGAGTGTCTCACTAGAACACACTATGTGTATATACTTATAAATAAGATCTTGTAATAGACATGCATGATGATCAATTTTCAACACAGGAATCTTGGTATACACAGATGTAGCTCATCCTATATCCATATTTACTGAGCATAAGTCAAACAATAACATGTTTGCATTACCGCAGGGTATATAACAAGTAAATTTCAGACCATAATGGGAATAAAACATGAACTGGCAGGAAAATTTATTACATGCACTCTGCATGATTGCTCTCAGTCTCAGCAATTAATGAGTAGAAAAAGATAAAGATTGTGCAGAGGAGGTCATTTCAGAGTCTGTCCAAGTACGATTTTTGTTTTCTGGATATGGTTGCATTCATTCACTCATGGTCCATTAAATTTCAGCAATTCCAAATGATCTCTCCTGTATGTCTCTTGCCTCTCCAAAGAATTTTAAATTATACGGTTTTCCCTTGGGGTATCACATTCCTGACAGGCCACCTGTGCAAATAACAGCTCGAGGATGCTCTCACAAATGGTTATCAAAGCAATACGATGGGTACAAGCTGCAGCTGAGCACCATCAACAACATTGAAGTGCCCGTAATTAGAGGGAAAAAAAACTCCTTAAACCTGCTGTGGCATTTATATGACAGTCACCAAGAGTAAAGGGTAAAATACTGCCTTTGGTTCCCTGGCTGTCCCTGCTGTTGTCATAGCAACTGATAAAATATAGTGATCTCTGCCTAACTGTCCAATGAACTACAGCAATCTCACTGAAAATGTCCCAATCGGATTACATAGTTGAAACTGAGCTATTGCTTGCTTAAAAGTGTGTTTTTTTTATCTTTTTTTTTTTTCCAGAAATTGCTCTACACTAAAAGGAATACATGTTTCTAGTATAATCTAAGAGGTAGCCACAACAAATCAAAAGGAACCCCAAAAATTGAGTAATCATTGTTGCTGAGAGGAGCTTCAATTTTGCTCTACTCCCAATGAAAAACATGTCTGTACTGATCTGGATTTCTATCTGGTTGAAAAACACTGATTTGGAGGACTACGGGGACGACTCCAACTAAAGCTAGAAAGTACAAAACTAGAGACGAGTCTGTTTTTCCTTCCACTTATTCATCCAGGGGACTAATCAGTCATAAGCCAGCCCTGCTGCAGCAGCGCAGCAGAGCTGAACCTGAGGCTTAGGACTCCCTGCAGACTCATGTGGGGCTGTTGGAGTCGCAGAATAATAACACAGATCTTTTCTCTGCAGGCCAGTGAACTTTATGTTGAACCTGGCATTTCATTTAGCACACCCAGCATTACCTCAAGCCCTGAAGTATCATCCCTGGATTCTTCTGGCAGGGGTCTATGATGGCAGCACTGCAATGGGATTTTCTTCCATCGACAACACACGTGTCAAAAGTCCACCGGGACTAGACAAACTGTCTCATCTGTTCAATTAAACTAACATGCCAATTTGATTTATTTTGATTTCTGTTCTTCTATCACAGGCAGGAGGAAAAGGTAGTTTACGTGGACATGTGAGTGATTGAGTGAGTGAATGAACATGGGTTGTGTAACACTGACCCCAACATTAAAAGGAAAATGTTGATAAAACATGACTCACATTAGCAATAATTCTTAAGATTTCTAAAAATATTAAAACACAGGAACTGGCCAACAGTGGAGCCAAAGGTTTATTAAGCCTATTTGCAATGGAAGAATTCTGACTGGATCATTTTCTTTCCAGTGCCACCCACCAGTTGCCCGTTATGTTATTTTAGTGTTCCCATCTTCAGTGCGGCATTTAAACAAACCGGACAGCTCAATGCAAGACTCACAACAATGATGTAAATGAGAACAAAAACAGCTTTGGTTGTGTTTGGTTGTGAGCTCCGTTTGCTATGTGCGCCAATGTGAGCTCTCAGGGCAGCCATTATATGGTCTCTCACACAGTAATACAGCACTTTAATTGTTATTGTTACTGTTGAACCAGCAAACCTCAACAGAGACACACCCCTCAGAAGAGAGGAGCTGAGTGGGGACATTCCCTCCACCCCCCTAAAACCAGCTAATGATCCGGGGTGTGAAGCTAGACTTTTAATTTGAAATGTGTGATGAATTGCAACTGAAACAATTAAAACTGGATGAATTGCACCATTTCAGTGTCTGACATTCAACCAACTCAATCTGGTGTCTGCTTCATCTTGTGGCTTCCTTTAAAACAAACTGAGTATTTTTATCCAAGCAGAAGCAATGACAATGCCCCTGGAAAATGTTGCAGGGCAACTGACTGAATCACAATCGTACTGCCTAGACTGGCCATGATCAGTTCAGGCCACCGAATCAGAGCAAAATGTGACAGATCCATCATCCCTTGTGTTTCTCTGGGGTCACTGCACCCTCCTCCAGTCTAATGAAACCAAATTTAACTTGTGACCTTCATGGCGTGTTAAACTGTAATTCGCAGGCTTTCCTGGACTCTTGCTTATGTACATATTAAATTGTTTTAAAAGGGATAAATATATTCACCCCAATCACGTGCACAAAAAAGTCAGACTTCATCCACTGTGCATACACTCAGTACATTTACATTATAGAAAAAAGCAAATTACCACATTAACCTGAAACCGTAGTTTTAAAATTCATGATAAAATGCATACAAAGTTGCATTTGTGTGTGGCATTAGTAGGTCAACCAGAAAAACCCAACACTGATAAGATAAAAGTAGAAGTTAGCAGAAGCATATTGCAGTTCTAGGCACTGTATTACCAGACCTAAAACACAGCAAGCTGCAACGTCAGGTGAGAAACAGGTAAACTTAGCTAACCAAACTAACATGACATGCAAATATGTGTGTGTGTGTGTTATATATGTTGCCATGTTTTTTTTTTTGGTTGTTTTTTTTTTTTGGGCTAATTTCTGAATCACTGAACCAAAGTTTATTTCTTCCTCATGGATCAAATTGCAGAAAGTGTGACATTTGCAGTGCGAATGATAACTAAGCCTGCCCAGGTCTAGCAATTACCTCACTAATAAAGAGTTTTCAGTGTTAAAATTAGCACATGTCAATAACGGTAGTAATACAGGTTAACAAATATGCCTACTTCTCAACAGCACCATTATTTCTCTACTAAAAAAAAAATATATTTAAAATGTATTATTTGCTGTGGATTCCTTCCTGTGTCTAACATGGCTTTGTGTGTTGCGATGCACCATTATTGTTCAGCACAAGTGCTAATTTATTCAGTGAAGGTTTTGTGTCTTTCGTCTATTCATTTTAATGACTGACAGCCACGAAAAGCTGCTAATGCCGGCTGTTGAGTGCTCAGATTATTAGAAACAGCAATGGCTCACAGCTGCCAGTACCAGCATTAGTTTTACTCTTTTGGTTGAAAAAAAAAAAAAGAAAAGAAAATACACTTGTCAGTTAGCTTTGCAATCCTAATGACCATCCAGTGGAGCAGACGGATAGAACATCTGTATATATGAGCTTGCTACTGAATTATTGTCTGTGTGTGCAGACATTTTAACTCTAACCTTGCGGCCGTCGCTTGCATGGCAGTTGACGTTGAGTGGTGTAAGTAAGGCCATTAGCTTCTCCTCGTTTCCACTCCTGCAAATGAACAAACGAAGACACACATCAGAGAAAAAAATAACCATCATCACAAAGAATTAATAAACGGAAAAGGGGATAAGAGTTGAGGAAAATGTGAAAATAAGCTTCAGACTGAAAGGAAAAGCCTGAAAAATTCCAACTGATCATTAAGAAATATTTTCGCAATGGTTTAAATGTATGTATGTTATGTTTCCCTCTAAATCTGAAAACAGAAGAGTTAGGCTTTTGCTTGTGTTGTTGATCTATGATTCTTGGTTCTTAGGATCAATGATTGACATTGGATGGACACCAGGAAGTGTTGCTAAGGCAGCATCCAAGCCAAGCATCATCCCTTTGACAGCTGTAAAAGAAGAGGCTGTCAGATGGTTTAAAAACACACGTTTTGTTTTTTGGCCTCCGCATCCTTCATAGTGTCTCTGCATTTCTCGCACATATTTTTTTTTGAACATGAGTTCTCTCTTCCAAGTCTGAGTGTAAATCCCTCCTCTCTTTTGATCCTATTATTCAGTGACTTTTCTTCACAACTGCAAACACCATTACCTTGCATCTCCTGCCCTCCTACACCTTTGTGCTTCCTCTTTTCATCCTTTACTCAAATCTTTATCCGAGGCTTCTCACTATCCACTTTTGAAAGTATACTGGGGATGAAAGCAATCTTTTTTTTTCTGGCTGAACCTATGGTTGTTACCAAAATATAAGAGAGAGCATTTAGAATTTCAGAGGATGAAAAATGTTTGTTTCTACAACAGAAACATTGCTAATAATAAAAACAGGTAAAAACAACTGCCTTAAATGTTCTTTACATTTGTACTTGCTATTATTATTACATGTTTAAACAGACATGGAAAAAAAACTGCCTTCAGCTGCCACCATACACTGAATGACTGAGATCACGGAAGCATGCCCCAACTAAAGCAAGACTCTTCATGAGTTTCTTCTGAAGGTGGGCATTTGTCTGCTACCTTGAAACTGCTAGTAAAAAAAAAAAAAGCACAAGGTTGGTATAAATTCAATCACACAAAAAAATGTTCCTTTTCAAATCAAATAAATACATGCACTTAGCATGTACGGTTGCATCTGAAGAAATATGTCAAGTTGCATCAGCCAAGAGGCTGATGGGGGGGAAAAAAAGCAATTTCTCCGAATAAGCTAATATATTGCTAATTTGTCCGTTTTGTGTCCTTTGTTTACCATGAAAACTCTAAAACAGAGGCTCCTTAGTGTGCTGTACAGAATTTCATGTGTAGTGAAAAATTCAACTAAGCTACAATCCCATATCCAAAGGCAATATGATGAGCATCACCTGCTTGTTACCTACTTCCATAATTCCTACAGAGGAAATTGTTTGTTTTTCTGTTCCATACACTACTTCTGCATTTTGTTGTTAATTCTTATTAAGTAAATAATAACCCGGTGTAATATCTCATGCATTGTTGCTCATCTAATGTGTAATTGCTTAAATTTAAAACCGGCAAGCGCAAGGACCTTTCCCTAATATGCAAAAGCTTTCAAAAAACATAGCATGTATTTTCTTTTCTACAAGGCTGTGAGTATAACTATTGCAATGTTCATTCTTATTATTGGTGTTTAATAACTTGCAAGAAAATTAACTGAACCACGAATGAAAATGAAAAATAAGCCAACGGGGCAACAATTTTCCATAAATCATGCGTGGGAATGATTATAAAGACCATAAAACAAAAATGAGTTCCAAATTCCCCAGAAGGACAAGGGATATAAGCACGTCAGTGCCTCAGCTGTGAGACAGCCACACCGGGTTCATAGTTTACACTTAAACAGCCTACTGACCCTGTAATCCACTGGGGCACTTACGCTAAGCCAGCTGCTTTATCATGTGTGCATGTGAGTGTGTCTGTGTGTGCGCAGATGGAAGTGAGAGGGGAGGGGGACTGTTGAGGCATCGAGCGCTCAGCCGCCTACATACAATCCCAAAATGAGAGCTATTCCACTTCCACATGCAAGAGACGGAAACACACAAACACAGCCCACATGCACTGCCTGCAACCATAACATGCCCTGAAAATGCACGTGTCGCTGGCCCACAAGTACTGAGCTCTTTGGATCTGAAATACTCCACTAGTGTGGGAGCTCAGAGTGTGAAAGTGTGTTTGCATTAAGTGGAGGGGGAAAAAAAGAGAGAGACTAGGGGAAAAAAGAGGAGAAAATATGGCATAAGAAAAGTGAGATGGAAGAGAGGGAGGTAGACAAGAATAAAGGAAAGAAGAAGAGAGAATTTTAAAAGAAAAATAACAGACATAGGATGGAGTCTGAAAAGAAAGAAAGCGAGGGGAAAAAAATGAGGGGGGATATAAGGATGTGGCAAAGTAGGAAGAAAGAAAGCAAGGCAGTAGGAGCAAAGAGAAACAAAATGAAAACAAAGAGCGTGCAGAGTCTGGTACTTACCTTGCCGCCTCCAGCAGCTCATCCTTCTTGTATTCACCTAGATGGTTACAGAAGATCATAGAGTCAGACAACTGGTCACTAACACACATCAACCACACAGAGACACACATGATCAAGCAGCCAGAAAACACATGTGAAGATCTAGACACTATCTATTAGGGGAAGACACCATCTTTCCTCCTATTCAGCCCCCCTCCTTCTCTTTCTCTGCCTTTCCCACTCAGCGCGTACCCCTCTGGCTACGGTTGCCGTGACGATGTGTTGCCGGCAGTGACCACAGCACGTTCATTGTTTGGGCGACGGGCGGCAGACTGACACGCGCTGTGCCTCTATGCGTCCGTGTGTCCGTCCATCCCGCCCTCCTTTGCCTCGTTGTTCTCCAGCGTCTCGGCCGCTGCTCATACTGCTTCCCATCATCTGTCCCCGTCTCTCCCTCTCTCCTGTATCCTTCTAGACTCTTTCTTCCGTGGGCTTAGGGGGCGCAGTTACCATTAAAAAAAAAAGGCACAACAGAAATAAACAAACCCCTCCCCCATGTTTCTCGCCCTCTCCCTTTTCCGTCGCTTCGCCCTGCCTCCCTGATACTACAGTCACAACAAACACACCTTCCCATATGCACATCTACTGCTGGGGCGCAGACATGGGTGGGGGAGATACAAGCCTTTTGCAGACATGAAATATGGAATGCTGGGAATCATTTGTCTGTTTGACACACAAGTGGTCTTCTAGGATTGCACCATTTGCTAAACATATACAGAAGTGGCTCCCAATCTCGGGTCCCTACTTGTGCCATTGATCATGTGCATGTGAGGTTTTTTTTTTTTTTTTTTTTTTTAATTTACTGCCTGGAGATTTCAAAATTAGATTCATGCACATGTATAAAATTTTAAAAACATTTAGTGCTGTTACATAATGCGGTGTGTTGTGAGGACAAGTGCCTTTTATGTAATTACTGAGGGAAAAAAGATATGAAAAACACAATTTAATTAAAAAGCACAATCTACAACTGCACAACAACTGACTTTTTCAGAATGGCACATTTAGCTGACAAATTCACTGTCTGCAATGAGAACAACAACGAAAAACAAGGTCCTGAATGAAACATGACTAGGTGCAAAAATGCTCTTCATTTATCATAAAATAGATAAAGCCTCTGCTTTTTTTTCTCCATGCCTACATTTTTCTCTGCCTGTGCATATTTGTCAGATTTATTATCAAATATGTCAGAATTGTTTTAAGAGACAACAGTTATTTTGGCAGTAAATTCATCACATGAAAAGCAATGCATTATCTGGCTCACTATCACCTTGGTTTGAGTTGTTGTAGCGCGCTGTGCATCACAGCATGGACCCAACTAAAGAATGATGAAATTTGTGAAGCAGCAATTAATATACGCTCACTGGCCACTTTCATTAAGTACATCTGTTCAATTCTTTAAAACAAACAGATAATCCAACCAATCACATGGCAGCAACTCAGTGCAGTTAGGCTTGTAGACGTGGTCAAAACGACTTGCTGAAGTTCCAAGCGAGCATCAGAATGGGGAACAAAAGGGATTTAAGTGACCTTGAAGGTGGTTGTGGATGCCAACAGGCTGGACCTGAGTATTTCAGAAGCTGAGGAAACTGAGGCTATAATTCACGCAGGCTCATCCAAATTGGACAACAAAATAATGGAAAAATGTTGCCTGGTCTGCTTCTTCTTGATTTCAGCTGTGACATTCAGACAGTGGGGTCAGAATAACCCTAACCCTTGTATCAACAGTTCAGACTGGTGGATGGTGGTGGTGGTGTAATGGTGTGAGAGATATTTTCTTGGCACAACTTTGGGCCCCTTAACACCACCTGAGCATTGTTTAAATGCCACGGCCTGCCTGAAAATTGTAGCTGGCCATGTCCGTCCTTTTACGACCACAACGTAATCATCTTCTAAAGACTGCCTGCATCAGGATGATGCACCATGTCACAATCAAATAATCTAACAATAGTTTCCTGAACATAACAACTTCACTGTACTCAGTGTTCTTCACAAAATTGTAGACTCCTAAATATTCAATCAAGCTCCACATTGCTTAATCGTAAAACTAAATGAAATTTAACATGTCGTAAAAAAAAAAAAAAAAAAAGATATT
This sequence comes from Hirundichthys speculiger, assembly GCA_018398805.1. Lineage (NCBI taxonomy): Eukaryota > Metazoa > Chordata > Actinopteri > Beloniformes > Exocoetidae > Hirundichthys > Hirundichthys speculiger. Next base: position 575,515 of record JAGFBZ010000842.1, on the reverse strand, counting down.
GAGAGCCTCACTAATAATTTCTTTAGAATTTCACAATGGTCTCCAAACACTTCTTCAAAACATTATTACAAACATTTTGAGAAAATTGACCGCAAAACCTGCAAAAAAAAAAAAAAAAAATTGCTTCTATCTTTGGACAAACTTCAACAAACTTCATTAAAGCCTGTTTGGACAAATTATTAAAACAGTTGTAAGTGTGAACAATGGAAAAAAAAAAAAAAAAACAGATTAAAACAGCACATCAGCACATAAAGCTGTGTCTTTCTTTTTATTTGTTGTGACAATTTTTATGGCAGATCTTTAGCAGCTCTATAGTAGGAACAAATTAGTGTATTTTATGAAAAAAGTGGTGTAAGAACAAAATATGGGCACATTTGCCCATAAGCTTTATTGCTTAATTACATCAGAGAGGGCGCGTTCAAGGACCGACAGCCAAAGCATGCAAATTTTTTTTTTTTTTTTAAGACAACACCAAAAATGATTTCTGCTTTCTTGGGATTTGACTGAGATTTCCATGGGCTGGTACCAATGGAAGCTGAATAAACTGTCTTTGGAAGCCATTGGATAGGTATAAAACCAATCAGAGAAACAACGAATCTGACATGGGCAGAATAAGATCAATGAATGACAACCGAAATGGCCTGCAGTGGAGCAGGAATGCTGGTAAATGGCTGTTATGTCAGTTACGCAATAAAAACCTATTGATCCAAAATTCTGCTGATATCTTGGTTTTTGAGCAATGGCTCTTGGACATTCCTATACGAGTCACTCCATAAACCCCACCCCACTGAAACTGGTTTGGTATGAGGAGGTTCTGCACAGATAGAAATGGATGAAATGGATGAGAATGAGAGTGGTACCAGACCCACTTCATGGCAGTGAATTTCCACCAGGTGAATGAGTATAGCTGATCAGGATAGAATAAAAGAACAATTGCATCTTGCACTGAAAAGTAAACTGGAGGCTTATTCAAACGAGAATGAAATCAGCCTATTTGTATAGTAAAGGTCATCTCATAGAGCTGCTCGAGAAACGAGGAGGTATATAACATTTTAATGTTAATTTTAAAAAATCACAGGAAGTGGAAGAAGTTAACTGTGATACAAATAATAGAAAGAGGACAAGGAGGATGGGCCGTGTATATTCAGAGCAGGCAGGGTGGGGTTGGGTGAGGTGCAAAGAATAGGGGTTACATGGAAAGGGAAAGGGGGAGGACGATGGAACAAAGGATTTGTAGATGAAAGAGTGGAGGGATGATTAGGGATCTGGAAACTGACATGCATGGATTTGACATAGTATAATTGGTGTTAGAGAGGCTCGGGCCGAACTGTGAGATAGAGAATGCAGGGGGAGACGGAGAATGGGACGAGTTAAGAAGGAGCTATAGGAAAATAATAAAGATAAAGTAAACTGGACCTCTGAACCAGTTCATACGCTGAAAAACATTCAGTTTTCCGTTTCCTTTCAAGCCCGGAAACACGGCATAATCAGTATAAGTAACGCATATCTATATCTATATATATATCCCTCTCTCCATATATACAGTCATGGAAAAAATTATTAGACCACCCTTGTTTTCTTCAGTTTCTTGTTCATTTTAATGCCTGGTACAACTAAAGGTACATTTGTTTGGACAAACATAACGATAACCACAAAGATTGCTCATAAGAGTTTTATTTAAGAGCTGATATCTTACCATTTTCCATGGTTTTCTTGATTATAACCTAAATCACTTAAGTTTTTACATCAATAGCTATGGTGTTGTACTGCCAAAAACACTGCTTTTATGCATTCAGTGTTTTCTTTTCTGTCTGTTTTAGTCACATGATGACATTTAGTGGTACCAGGTATTAAAATGAACAAGAAAGTGAAGAAAAAATGGTGGTCTAATAATTTTTTCCATGACTGTATATATATATATATATATATATATATATATATATATATATATATATACACAGAGAGAGAGAGAGAGAGAGAGAGATGGACACATATACAGTGGAAGAAATAAGTATTTAAGTAATTGATCCCCGCTGATTTTGGCAGTTGTCATACTAAGAAATAAATGAAAAGTCTCAGATTTTTATGGCAGCTTTATTTTAACAGTTATAGAAAGAATATTGAAAAAAAATTTGAGAAAATTACATGAAATGAAAAATTTTTCATTAGCCTACATGCATAGCTGCTTCACAGAAGCATTGAATAGTCTTAAGATAATGTCATTCAGTGACGTGTTCAGATTTGCAGGGTTCTGTGACATCACAGACCTAGATCAGAGTAAACATACCCATCTGTGTCTCCACCCAACTTTACATCCTGCTGTATTGTGTGTTTCTTGGAAGTGGGTGGCACAAATCAGTACATTTCAAAAGAGGAATAGCCCCTAAAAGTAGCAGTTAAAAACAGAGGTCTGAAGACGTTTTTTTTAAAAAAGGATTTTGGCATCTTTTTCCTGCAGATTGTTTTTGTTTCGTTTGTCCATGTGTGGCCCTGTGATGGACTGACAACCTGTCTCAGATATACCCCACCTCTCACCTAACGACAGCTGGGATAGCTACCATACCTATACCGAAAAACAGTTCCAAAACATGATACAACCACCTCTGTGTTTCAGTTTTTTTGTTCATTGTTTTTGTCAAAAGCCTTTCAATTGATTTTGCACACGCCTTGCACAGTAGTATTGTAATCTGTGATCATGGGGTGTTTCGGGTCTACATCATACACCCTCTCTCAGTTGGCACAGCCAGAGTGATCAGTCCCAACTTGTCTATAGGTAGCTTGTGTGGTTCACAGATCACCCCTTTTTGATACATAGCCATTGTGATCTCTCTTCAGCAGCAGTTACGTTTCTGATGGCTCTTCTGCTATGCAGTCCTATAATCCTGAATTACTTAAAAGCCCTGCACATGATTGGCAACCTAATTCTCTGCAAATGACTTCGATAGGGTAGCACTGGGTCTTCCATCCTCTGCTTCACCTTTCTGGGGCACAATTTCAACATGATGACCTGCTTTTATGTTTCTGACACAAGAACACTATCTGGTCTAAGTGCGGTCACAACTATGGTGTCACGGAATTTCAGCCATCTCCTCAGGTTGACCTTCAGCTTCCAGTGCCAAAAGTTCCCCTAATGGACTTCTGCAGTATTGTGGCATCTCTCTCTTAACGGAAGGCAGGCACGCCCTGCTGGATGTTGCTGCTTGCTCGGAGAGATCCCTGCAGTGACTGACTGACTAACTAACTGTTGAATTTCCCTTCTGGGATTAATAAAGTATTTTTCATTTCATTTCAACAGCCCTGAGCAACATCAAGTCACCACTGATCACATCCCTTCCCAAGGGCTCTTGAGCAGTGGCTAAGGATATGTTTGAGGGTTCCTCTTTGCTGATACAAAGGGAAAGTGGGGGCTTCTGTTAGGCACCAAGAGAAAAGGTTGGCTGGGCTGGGAAGGACATCATAGACCGATTCAATCAGGAACTTGATCCAGTGTGGTTTTGCGTTGCATAATTTTGGCCACAAGATCTTCCACTCCGTTGCCCATTTCTCAACAATCCTGTTGGCACCAACATTCTCCACTCCTGCTCAGACTAGTCCATGTTATCCCTAGCGCCCTACAGACAGGCATCACTGGTCATTCTAGAAAGCAGTGGCTTTCTAATTGTTTCCACTGGCTGAGTGACAGCTGCCACCGCCAATATCTTTACCTCTCTCCGGTAAACGCGGACCCAGCCTGTCAGAGAGCACCGATTGGACCCGAGACTAACTGTACCAATTTCAACCCGAACCCAGAGTGGACCCTAGACCTGATTCGGGTCAGGTCGGAACCTCGACCGGGTTGTCGGGTTGTTTCGCAGACGTCTCCTGCGTGTGTGACAGACAACGTTACCTACTTATTTGATACTCTTACTACCTTTGTGACCTTGCAGACTACCACAAACATTGCTGTTAAAGTGATTGGTAATGGTTGAGTACTCCTGACAAGTAACAGTTGTCTTAAATTGAATGCATATTGGTAAAGCCCAATTGATACAGCTGAAACCTATGGAGCGATAGGAGTGCCACATTAATAAATAAATAAATGAATAAATGTGGAAATAAAAAGAGAAATAAATAAATAAATGTGGAAATATAAAGAGAAATAAATAAATAAATAAATGTGGAAATATAAAGAGAAATAAATAAAATAAATAAATAAATAAATATATGTGGAAATATAAAGAGAAATAAATATATAAATAAATATATCTGGAAATATAAAGAGAAATAAATAAATATATGTGGAAATATAAAAGGAAATAAATAAATAAGTGTGGAAATATAAAGAGAAATAAATAAATGAGAAGGAGAACAAAATCATCTTTAATTTTCGTATTGCATTTGCTTTTCCTTTTTGGCACTCCTGTGACACAAGGATAAAGCAATGTCAAAACGCTTGGTGGACTGAGCTGTCAATCAAATGGCTCTGGGCGGGGCTTCCTGTCCAGGATGGATAGTCATTCCCTGATCACTGGATTTCTGCCTGGCGGTATGGGCGCTAACTCATAGATATGTACATATCTATGAGTTAGCGCCCATACCGCCAGGCAGTATGGTGGTATGGGCAGTATGGGCGGTATGGGCGCTAACTCATAGACCACGTAACTCATGTAGAAATCCAGTGATCAGGGAACGACAATCCATCCTGACCAGGAAGCCCCGCCCAGAGCCATTTGATTGACGGCTCAGTCCACCAAGCGTTTTGTCATTGCTTTATCCTTGTGTCACAGGAGTGCCAAAAAGGAAAAGCAAATGAAATACGAAAATTGAAGATGATTTTCCTTTTCATTTATTTATTTCTCTTTATATTTCCACATTTATTTATTTATTTATTTCCCTTTATATTTCCACATTTATTTATTTATTGCCTTTTATATTTCCACATATTTTATTTATTCTCTTTATATTTCCACATATATTTATTTATATATTTATTTCTCTTTATATTTCCACATATTTATATTATTATTTATTATTTATTTCTCTTTATATTTCCACATTTATTTATTTATTTATTTCTCTATATATTTCCACATTTATTTATTTATTTATTTATCTTTTTATTTCCACATTTATTTATTTATTTATTTATTTATTAATGTGGCACTCCTATCGCTCCATAGAAACCAGACATATACAAGCACTGTATAAAAAAGATGCATAATCTTTTATTTCCACACTGTCTGACATTAAATCAGACTAATTTTTTTTACTGTTTTAGGTCAGTTAGGATTACCAAAATTATCTCTATTTGCTAAGTGCCAAAATAATTAGATTTGTTTTTAGAACTTTTTTTTTATTTATTTATTTTTTTTACTTTATTCAAAATCAGAAGTTTATATACATTTCCTTAGTATTTGGCAGCATTGTCTTTAAACTGCATGACTTTGATACTTCCAGAAGCTTCTCACAATAGTTTGCTGGAATTGTAGTCCATTTCTTTTGACAGAACTGGTGTAACTGGAGTCAGGTTTGTAGTCCACCTTGCTCGTACATACCTTTTCAAATCTGCCTACAAATTTTCTACAAGATTGAAATCAGTTATTTGTGATGGTCAAAAGCATTGACTTTGTTGTCCTCAGGCCAGTTTCTAACTACAGTGGTACCTCTACTTACGAACGTCTCTACATACGGAATTTTCAGGTTCCAACACGCTTCAACAGGAAAATATTGCCTCTTGTTACGAAAGAAATTTCAGGATACGAAAGGCAAAAATACAGTACGCGTTGCTACTCGCAGCTCCCAGAGTTTACAGAACGTAAACATACTTGTAGCTGCTCTGCCACTGGCTATCGCCTAGCATCTTCCTGGCAACTCTCTCTGAATTCTCTGAATCTCAGAATTTCTTTAAAAAAATTACCCAGAAAAAGTGTTCACTAGTCGGGCTATCGCTCAATATGTTGATGTTTGCCTTGCACATTTTCGAAGGATTGTTAAAAGCAGACAAAAGCAAATGTCCTTGGATCGGTTCTTAACAAAACATCAGGCAAAAACCACTGCTGAGAGAGAACATGAACCAAAGAAGGCAAAAGGTGACAACGATAGCCGTTAAAAGGTAAATCAACATAATTTTTATTCTCTACTTTCTTCTTTGTTTTTTATTATGTACAATTCTCATTTTATGTTTATTGTGCAGTAATCTAATGGTAAAATATATTTGTTACATGTTTTGATGCATTTTTATGATTTTTAAGAAATTTATGTCCGAATTTTGGGGATCTTGGAACGGATTAGGGCATTTACATGGAAAACGGTCTACTTACGAAATTTTCAGGTTACAAAACTACTTCTAGAACCAATTAATTTGGTAAGTAGAGGACCCACTGTATTCTGATGCTTAGGGTCATGATCCATTTGGAAGCCCATTTGTGCCAAAGCTTCAACTCCCTGGCTGATATCTTGAGATGTTGCTTCAGCATTTCTAAAAAATGTTCTGTGTTCTATAAGAGCACCAGTCTGTCCAACACCAAAACACCCCCACAACATGATGCTGCCACCCCCGTACTTCACAGTTGGGGTGGTGTTCTCAGGCTTGCAAGCTTCGTCTTTCTCCTCCAAATGTAACAATGGTCATTATGGCCAAACAGTCCAATTTCAGGTTCTTCAAACCACAGAACATGTGCCAAAATTTTTTTTTTTTTCTGTCCCTGTGCGCATTTACAGGCTGTAATCTGTCTTTTTTATGTTACTTTTGGAGTTACGGCTGATTACTCGCTGAATGGCCTTTAAGCCCATGTCGGTGCAGAACTCGTTTCACTGTAGATAATGACATTCTTACCAGTTCCAGTCAGCATCTTCACAAGGCGTTTTGCTTTTATTCTGGGGTTGATACACACGTTTTGCACTAAAGCACGTTCATCTCTGGAACACAGAACTCATCTCCTTCCTGGACATTCCCATGGTGTTTATACTTGCATATAATTGGTTGAACTAATGAATTTGGCACCTTCAGGCGTCTGGAAATGGTACCCAAGGATAAGCCAGACTTGTGGAGGTCCACAATTCTCTTCCTGATGTCTTGGTTGAATTTTGTTGCTTTTCCCCATGATGTCACACAAGGAAGCAGTACGTTTGAGGTTCGCCTTAGTTAATCCAGAGATGTGTCTTTTTATTTAGTGTATGTAAACATTCGGTTTCAACTGTATATGTTCCTCATTCTGGCTCATTTTAACGCCTTCACAAACGTTTGGTAGGAAGTAAGGAAGGTAGGTAAGGAGGTAGGGGAAAAAAAAACTATGCTGAAATGACATCTAAGTAACTTTGTTTTCTTTAATTTAATTATACAGCCATGGTTTTCTGTTAATGTTTCTTACTTTCAATACAATCATCAGGAGTCACTAGAGGCACAAACTGTTCCACGCAAAGCGAGTAAGATCCCTTAAGAAAAGGTAAATATGCAAGCAAGAGGAGAAAGCCATTTGTCATATCTTGTTGCCAGGGGAAAATTATGTTACCACAACAACAGCCCTGAACCCTCTATCAAGGCAGAGTTTCGGATCATGATTTATTTCTCACAGTAAGCAATACTGAGCCAGAATAAGCTAAATACTTAACAAGACTTATGCTAACAATAAAACATTAATACAAATCCTAATTGCATTTGTTGAAGCAAATGTGATGCAAGTGTGTAGCATGTGTATGTATGTAGCATACATTCTCCTCTTCTGTTGCATCAGAGAGAGGAGAATGCATGTGTTTGACTATGCATGCATGCATCCAAGTGTGTGTGAGTGTGTGTTATTTTATAGAACAATCCTGCTGACTCCAAACAGAAGAGACAAGGACATGTTAAAGCTTGACAGGCCAGCTGCCTCCTGAATGATGATATTATGCCTGGTTTTGTGTGTGTGTGTGTGTGTGTGTATATATATATATATATATGTGTGTGTGTCTCACTCCCCTGGCAGGACGCTGTAGACACCAACAATGATTACTTGAATTCCAGTTGTTGCATGTGTATGAGGATGCATTCCTTCATACATGGGTGTGTGTGTATTTTTCTGAAGCCTGTGCATGTACTTGTGTATGTGTGTGTGTGAGTGTGAGTGTGAGAGAGAGAGAGAGAGAGAGAGAGAGAGAGAGAGAGAGAGAGACTCTAGATACAACTGAGAAAGTTACATCAAAGAGTGACAATCTAATACATATTTTGTCCTTGTACCAGGGACCCAGTGTATTGTGTATGTATACTAAGTGACTGTGCAAGAACAGATGACAGCTGACTGATGCTGACTGGGCTATGAGTTGTGCCAGTGCTCAGCTGTCTTGTGAATGCATTTGTGCATAGTATGCGTTTAAATTAATATAATTTATTGTAGAAGCTTTCTGTCTACAGTTACACAACAATCAGCTTTTAAACTAAAGTTGATCAACCCACTTGTAAACAGAGCAAGGTTGCAAACGCAGTGGATCTGTAAGTGGAACCCATCGAAGGTGTCAAAAATAAATGGTACAAAAAACAAAAATTTGGTAAAGATGCCATCTGAGCACTTTTCTAATGTCCTTGGCATATTTCAAAATGATGCACAACTTACATTGTGTAAACATTTGCTTCCCTAAGTGCTCCAAAGAGAACTGCTGGATTAAAAGTGTTTTCTGTCACCCACTCCACTCTGATTTTGATGTAAATGTCTGTAGCTTTTTATAAATCAGAGCTCCTGATTTACCGTGATACAATGTTATTTAGTAGCTACAGGTATCACTTCAAATAAACTATGGTTTTATTAAGGCTGGTCTCGGGTAATAAAGCATGAGGTCCAGCCAGGTGTGTTCAGTTGAGTTTTCACACTTTTTCTTAATAACTATTTCAATGACACACAGCAGTCTGCAGACGCTTTGTTGAGACTCACAAAAATCACCTGTAACAGACATAGATTGCAAAGACATGTGATGGCCTCTTGTAGATGTGTGTCAAAATCATGCGTCTATAACTAGAATGAAACTGCACAAATTCAACAAACAGGAGAGGATAAGTTTGTTATCGAACATACACTCACTGCTCATCTGCTCATTAATGCAAATTTCTAATCAGCTAATCACATGGCAGCAACTCAATGCATTTAGGCATGTAGACATGGTCAGGATGATCTGCTGCAGTTCAAACCAGCATCAGAATGGGAAAGAAAGGTGATTTAAGTGACTTTGAACGTGGCATGGTTGTTGGTATTAGATGGGCTGGTCTGAGTATTTCAGAAACTGCTGTTCTACTGGGATTTTCATCCACAACCATCTCTAGGGTTTACAGAGAATGGTCCAAAAAAGAGAAAATATCGAGTGAGCAGCAGTTCTGTGGGCGCAAATGCTTTGTTGATGCCAGAGGTCAGAGGAGAATGGCCTGACTGCTTCAAGCTGATAGAAAGGCAACTGTAACCCAAATAACCACTCGTTACAACTAAGGTATGCAGAAGAGCATCTCTGAACACACAACACATTCAACCTTCAGCAGCAAAAGACCACACCTGGTGCCACTCCTGTCACCTAAGAACAGGAAACTGAGGCTACAATTCACGCAGGCTCACCAAAACTGGACAATAGAAGTAATATCTACTGATACTTTTAGTCAATAAAGGGAAAAAAATAATCATCACAATGATGTTCTTCAATTACCTTCATCTGTAGCAACATTTCAAATGGTTTACAAGTCCAACCACATCAGTAAGAGCCATCAAATGCCAAGGTGCCAAGGGGTGTACTTATTTTCAAATAGCTGTATCTCAGTGCTTCCCAGTCCAGCTTCTCAAGGGCCAATTCCCTGCATGTTTTAGTTACTTCCCAGCTTCAACACACCTTATTCAAATGGACCTATCACCATCAGCTTGTCATCAAAGTCTGCACAAGCCTGTAAATGACCCATTCATTAGAGTCTGGCCTGTCTGAGCAGGGAAGCCTTTTTTATACTGCAGAGCAGCGGCCCTTGACAATCTGATTCACAAGAAACTTGCAGCACCAATACAGACAGTACCCGGACGTCAGCTGGCTGGAAAAAGACCTTGTTCTTATAACCTCATGATCTGACACGGTACTTGTCCAGTTAGTAGATCATATTAAATGTCAAAAAATTACTCTCGAGTGCCTTGCTTGATTGCTACGCTGGTGAAGACTGATTCTCTCTGATTTTGAGCAAGGCCTTCTTCTCTAATGGATCGCTGCAAGCGCAGGACTTTGGAAGCTTTCGCTTGTCAGCAAACTTGTTATCTTGCCTGAAAAAGTCACAACATTTCAGCACTGAATCACTTTGCTGTTGAATATTAAGAAATGAGGCCATAGCGCATGCTTCTCCCTCACAAGCAGAGGAATATAAACGATAAGACGAGACAAAGTACAAAGTTTGCTGTGGACAAATAAATGGATAAGATTAGATCACAATCTAACTGCCTCCAGTGAGACGGAAAGAAGAGTCACGCAACAAAACAGAAAAGTGGTAGTTTTTTCCTACATCTGATCCTCAGTAGACCCCCCCCCCTCCCCCTCCCCCTCAGCCACACAGGCCAGTCCTCATAGCGAGTCATCATAAATGATAAAAGCATATTATTGCAGTGTTCAGCTGTTGTTTTGTGAATTTTACCCAGTTTGAGTTAGATTCCATTTTTACCAGATACAGTCTCTATGTTTCATAGTCACATTCACATTATTTTGGTCCCAATTTAATTGTTGTAAAGATTGATTTCTCTACAGGTCCTTTTATGAGGATGATTAATCTCCAAGAACAACTCTGAAATCCTCTTAGACTGTGAAGTACCAACACTATTGCAAGTGGTTGTCATGCCATATACTTAGTATTTGGGCGCTACAAACTCCTTTTTTTTTTTTTTTTTTTGTTCATTAACCAAATTCTGTCAGTCTAGTCTTGCAGAGTGGCCAAGCAGCCATTCACTCCATGTTCTGGAGCTGTGTAGCCATGTGGAAAACAAGGCAACCTCAGCTGCAGGAAAGCAGCCTAAATTGGATGGGTGAACCTTGGAAGTGCATCTCCCGCACACACACACGCACGCACACACACATAATATATAGATCCCAGAAAGAAAAAAAAGTTTCTCTTCAGGTTTGAATCAAGGTAAATTGACTTCCCTTTCTCAATGTTTGTGTTTCTTGAAAGTTACTTTGTCTCTTTTTATTTTTTGTTTTAAAATGGAAAATGAAAAATATGAGAATGAAAGCGTAGGTCTGAAGGTAAATAACACTCAGGCCTGTTCATCACATAGTGATAGTTAAAAGGCGGTCACCACAGCAATAAATGATTATGTCTCTGACAAGGGACTGAATGCTGCATACTTGGCTTTGTCGTCACAAAAATTCACATTCTCCCTCTCCCACATACTCAAAGTCAAAGGTGAACAGAAGGTGCAAGACTGGCTTTGCTCCTGCTCTGCTTGCATTAGCAGAACCAAACCCTCAGAGCAGCTACAGCAGCTCATTGTCTGCATGATTAGGTTGCTAGCAAACATTTTTGATCTGAGTCCTTCTCTCTTCAGTTCCTTTGCGTGTGCTGGAAGTTATGTTAATTCATTTCTCTGCCACCCAAGGAAGTAAGCATCTTCATCTTTCTCCTTCATGGATTTCCTCTTACTGTCACTCTATTCATATGTTTGCGCCTTCCACATCTCTCAAACTCTCCTTTCTCTTCCTCTTCCCTTCATTCATTGACAGTCTTTCCATCTCTTTCCCCTCTCTCTCTCTCTCTCTCTCTCTCATCACTTTCCTGCCAGCCCAGAATGTGCAGGGTAATTTTCTGCTATGTTAAAGCTGCTTGGCCACTACAGACATTTCCTCAAAGCAACTATTGCTTTTTTATGTTATTTCCAACAGAAAAGTGTTGCTGATACCAGGTCCTCAACTCCCCAGCATGGCACACAGACAGCCTTAATGGAGATATCAGTACATATTTTCTATTGAGTTCCCCAGTAACTTCTATTTTTTTTTTTTTTTTTTTGCTCAAGTCACAGAACAAAATCAGGAGCTTCTGTGGAGCTCAGGGTGGACACAAGCCCTAATTGATTTCAAGGGATGAAAATCTCTCTAGCAGTGGAAAAATATAGATTAGCAGCAGTTCCAGCTGTGACAAGATGACAAGGATGCTGTACAAAAATGAACGAAAGCCTTTTTATTCGCAGCACATTCTTTTTTTTTTTTTTTTGTCACTCTGCTATCAGCACAGCCAGTTTCTTACACAACAGAAGCCAATCATTGGTAGCTGTAAACCACTGCTGAGGATGCAAAGATAACTGTGACAAGATGACAGGGGGATTTTTTCTGACAACATACCGTAAAAAAAAAAAAAAAAACAGTCAAAGTTGTTTAATTCTTCAATTCCTCTCCCAGCTTGTTTAATTTCTCCACAATGTAACGGGGTTGCAGAGAGTAATGCACTGCTTTATATCTACTCATCAATGAAATACTTTTGGAATATAATTCTCCTTTTCAAACAGGTGCCAGTGCTCAGAAAAGCTTCAGAATCTCATAAGAACTGATTTTCCACATCCAGAGATGCACCGCAGACCCATAACATTGCATCACTTTAAGCATCTCTTCTAATACATCATAATACATCTAATACATCCCTCTAGAGTAATAAGGTATTTCTAAAGAGGAGCACAGAGCAGATTATGTGCAGAAAGCACAGAGGCTGTCTTGCATTCCTCTGCCAAACTGATGTCTTAATATCAGCAGTCCAGTATATAAAAGCTGTTTGAACAGCTTTGCTGTTTGGGCGAGCTCTCGACAAGCCGACTGGTCTCTCTAAATACTGACCAGTATTTTTAATTGCCAGTGAAAATGGGACTTTAAAACCTATTCTGACCGAGAGGCATAAAAAATTTTTTTTTTAAATCACTGCTGATTTTAAAACTATGTTTTTTGTTGTTTGTTGTTGTTTTTTTAATGTTTCAACATTTTTGTAGTCAATGTTGTCTACAAATGCTGTTTGCAAAGGTCACAAACACTGGGAGGGCTATAGCAAAACACTGAACCACAACACAACGAAGGAAACATCTTCATGGTCACTGCTGCATCCCATTCATCTACATATTGAAGATAACTTGAAATTGTTCTCTCAAGGATTCAGCAGACAAGAAACCACAATGGCTCTGTTTTTCTTTTCTTTTTTTTTTAAACCACAGTGCTGACAAAGCCGTAGTTGTTTTGGTTTGTCTCTATAACCCTGCTCCTAAGCAGTTCTTTGCTCTGGAACGGCAAATATTTGGTGCTTGTAGCACCAGGGTTCCTGGCCTGGATGTAGCACTTGGAGGTAGAAACATAAACAACTGCTTATGAAGTGTTATTCATGGTTCTACACAGCAACTACAAATGTAGCCAACGTGTCGGATCTACGCCGTTGTTGGCATTTATGCTTATCCATTGTCGTTTGTGTCACTACATAATTACAACACAAAACACTAGGTGGCAGTGTGGGTTAGTCGGCACTGTAACTTACATTGCTGAATTTCCTTTTGTTTACTTCCTTTATGTGACTCAGACATAACAACAGAGTTAATAAAATAGATCTTATGCAAGTTGGATCTGATAAATGTGACGCAACGATAATTTTTACCATCTTGCTACTTGGCTTGAAAATACTGAAGCAGTAGTGGTAGTAGCAGGAAATACAAAGACGAACAACCACAACAACACGCTCCGTGTCGCCCCGTGATATCAGGTGTTTTCAGTTTCAACTTCAGATGCCTCTTTCTCAAAAGATTTCAATAATTCAACAACAGCAGATGGCTGCATCAGTGTCATCTGCTCAGATAATTTCCCCTCACAATCAGCAAACAGTTCCTTGAGTTTGTTGACACTTCAGTTTCCCGTCATCTTTTTTTTTTTCCGCAAACTTGTTGTGTTCTTGAATAAGAGCTCTGATCTCATAATTGCGATGATTATTTGTATGTCATACATAGCAAATTATGTATTATGTATTTAAATGACAGCATCATCTGCTCTGCTGTGTTTTCAGACTAAAACATTCTATATAACTGCTCCTATATCCCATATACTCACCTTAGTGTTTTGGACACTTCTTATAGATTACTTTACTGCTAAATTAGTGAACCCTTCTCTCTGTCTGAAAGAGCGTATTATTTCAGACACACTTGCCGCTTCTTATTGGTGCACTGTGGCTTCACTTTTTGGTTTTAATCTACTGACCCCAGATCTTCATTGACTGTCCTGGTTCCAATACTTTGCTCCTGTGTGTTAATAGGAGCCAATTCCACTATGTCAGCTGCAGACAGTATTTGAAAACCTCATTACATCCAACTTGTCATCTTCTTCTGCAGCTTTAGGCAGTATTGTTCTAAGAATTCAGACATGCAGGACATTTCTGTATCCACTATATTCAAACAGACTTGTTAAAGAGATCTACGTAAGGTGCGACCACAAATAACAAGCATGGTCTCCCTACAGGTGAAAATATTCATTTTAAACAATAAAACAATCAGGTTATCTATGGTGAAGACCTATGTACTGGTAATGTATCTGTAACTGAAGCAGTCTCTAGAATGCTATAATGTTGTATTCGTAAACATTTCATCTGATTGCTCTGAAATACAACAGCGTTCTGCATGTTGACACATTTAGACTGCATTTGGTGAAGCCAGCCCACACAGTGTGTGATCGTCACTGGAGGTCAGAACATAAACACATTTCTAATTTAAAAGCTATCATCTTACGCTGGTAGCTCACCATTAAAAGACAGCTACAGTGAATATATGTTGTATAAATAAACCCAACATTGCCATTTGTCATAGAGCTTATCCCTACCTCCTTTCTGTCATTTGACCAAGAGAAGGTTGTACGTTTTCTCGCCTGTCTGGAAGCACCAGTCTGGTGATACTGCCTCACATTTCTTGTCACTCGCTATGACTGTTTCTGTGTGTATCTGTCTTCAGCTGTGCATCAAAGAGAACTTTGTCCTCATCTTTAGGTGTATTCCCTCAGATCGAATCAATTGCCTATACTGATTTAGAGAGCATATATTGAGAAATCCCAGCTCTGATGTGACACCAAGCAAGTCAGCCACCACATTTCTTTCATCTTGAATGACTAGCTTTAGCAGGAAAAACAACATCTAAAGCTGAGGCAACCATAATCTTCATGTACTCATACCCACAGTATTTCCATTCACTGAACACTTCAGCTCTTTCTAATGCCTCCAAGAGAACGCCTGCTATCAAAATACAAAATAGCGCTAGAAAACATTGGATGAAATTAGACATGGGAATATTACAGTGAAGAAAGTGCTGAATACATTCACTTAAACAAGAAGAAACAATGAAAACCTAGGAGTGTTAAATGCGCATTTTAAGTACAATTTGTACCTCATATGTTCGTGCTACATTTTATTTCAAAAGCTAAGAAATTACAAATCTAAAAATGTTTTAGCACCAGTTGAAAACCCATTATAACATACAACAAGCAGTGCAACAAAAAAGGAGTGTTTGTCTCATATTAATATAAAACCATGTTTTCTGAGTGTTACACTTCCTGCACTGGGAATTGAGACAATCTACACACTGGAAAACATGCTGCAACTCACACTGAAACAGTAGATCTTTGCTCTTCAGGGAGAATTTATTTATTTATTTGTTAATTAGTGTGTGTGTGCGTGGGTGTGTGGGTGTGTGTCCGTGTGTGTGTGTGTGTTGAGTAAGGTCCAGCTTGGAGAATTGATCTCACTGAGGGTCAGAATCAGCTACTTTACTAATACCAATCAGAGGTAATTAATACCATCTAATGGACTCTTACTCACTGCTCGTTTTTCCTCCCTATGTGTTTATTCTTTTGTTCCATCTTTTCTGCTATCTAGCTGTAATAAATTTAAAAAATATGAATAATAACTCCCATAATAAAATACCCAGTCTTATTTTACTAACCAAGTGTATTTTCGCAAAATTTATGACAAGTTTTCGTGCTTACAATCATAAGTGGTCCACTTCTAGGTTCTGAGCTACTTATTTGTAACCAAAAGAGTTGCTTTAAACCAACTACATCCTACAGCCTAGAACCTGGGTAAGTTTATGTGTAAAGACATTCGACAATGGGCATGTTTCAGGGGCATCAGATAGCTCTCCTGGTTATACAAAGGCCATAGTCCTTGAGTCGAGTATTTTTCCAATAGCCTCTGACATTGCTGTGTTTTACCAAGAATGGTTCCCCAGCAAGGGATTTCAGGAACTTTTGTAGGGCCAAGAAAAATCCCTGCCTTGGGTGAGGTACTAGGTGCTGGGTTAGGTACCTCAGCACATCCCTGAAATGCTGCTGGGTAAAATGGTATTGACGCTATGCTAACTGGGTAATCTCTGAGCAGGGGATGACATTGTTTAGCCCTCTTGATGTCTCCATCTGGTGGTACCCAGAGTTCCAACCAAACAAGGTGAAATGGCTTTCACGCATTACGCTGCCCTCTGCTGGAATAAACTCCCATGAAGCTTGAGCTTGCCCCAATTAACAATCTTTAATACTAAATTCAAGACCTTGCTTTTTTCAAACGCTTGTAAAAAACCTTAATTTTTCACTGTTAGATATTTTCAGTAAACACGCCTGCACCTTTTTCTTGTTGTACATTTCAAATGTTTTTATGTTGTTTTTTTTCGGACATTTGAATCTGCTTTATAATGCTATTTTCATTAAATCAATTAGTTTATTTTTTCTGTTATTTTCTTAATGCTTAAGTAAAGCACTTTCAGATGCCTTTTGTGTGTAAAATGTGCTATTCAAAAAAATTGCCTTTTGTATTGTCTTCTTCTTAAATTATTTTATTGGCAGCCTTCAAACAGCAAAAGGGGTGCATTACTGCCACCACGTGGTATGGAGTAGTAGCTGGTTAAGTCAGTAGATCATACCAGCTGTGACACTAAAATAGAGACACAATGTCTTAAAAGGACTTTCAGATTCAACCTCCAAGGTTTTACCCCAGATCTAGATGGAAACCCGCTCAATGACAGCTCCTAAGGACTGGTGCAAAGGTTAGTGTATTTCGTGCAGATTGAATTTTTGTTCCCTTTCCCTGCTGGCCTTACTATGGCTACCTTTGCTTGCTCCACCGAAGAACCCTACCTCTAACCTTCTAACGCTTTCAATGTTACATCTGGAACAAGTGAAAAAGAAAGAAAAGCACCAAATAAGAAGGAAAATCTCAATTGAAATTGCTATGTGGGAATGTTTCAAAGACATGATTTGTCAGGCTGGCTAAAACACCCTGCACTACAAATACTGAACATATCCAATATGCTCAATCAATATTTTGGAGGAGTCGGTGGGTGACGGGCCAGCAAAGAGCTTTATCTAATAAAAGTTTTAAAAAGTTTAAAGGGATGGTGTGAAGGGGAATGGAGGGAAAACCTAGGAGAGAAATTAAACTAACAAACATACATTAAACATTATGAAGATCAAGGCAAAGACAGTGTGATCTAAACAAATCTGGTTAACTTTGGTATGAACGCCCATGTTTCTTTGATGTTTTAATGCATCCAATTACGGCATTATGGCATGAGAAAGAGAAGGCATGGAGAGAAACATCTAGTCCTCTTCAAGAACTACAAGTGAGCAAAACAGGTTGGCTTTCCAGATGCTACTTCTATAACAAATCAAAGAGAAACAGACTCGCTTACAACCTTCCTATTTGACAGTACTGCTTGATAAAGACCAAATAAACAAGTCGGAGAATAAGTCTGGTGAAAAATCTTATTTAGGGAGCCCCTGCTGCTGATCAGTCAAATAGTTTAAACTCACAACAAATTTAATACACAGAAAACAATGACCCGAAGACACTGAATATTGACTATTCTTAACACTGGATACTCACAGATTAATGAATTATGGAACAAGTAATTAGTTAGAGCCAAAAGTATTTTCTATATATCGGTGTTCAGGGTCTATTGGCAAATATACCATGTACATGACTTTAAAAAGCTGAATTTTAAAAGGTGAGATGATGATGCATTTCTTCTAGGTTTTCATGCTCATCCAGCTGTTGGTAATGGCTTGTTAAAAATAGAACATAATGATGATTTCAAGGCTACAGACAACCATACAACTTGATTTTTGGCACTCATTTGTGTTTGCCATAATCTTTTTCCAACATTCGTGGCTTTAAGTTTAACCCACACAGCAGTTAATTATACTGTTATCTAGCCCAGAGCGTAAATACCAACATCTATGAAGCTTAGGTTTCTACACATGTTCTTACAACATAAATAAATAAATAAGCTCATAGTCAATTTTTTTCCTATTTGGAACAAACTGCATGTAAAGCCGACAGTTGTACCTTGAACGTGTTCGGTTCCTTGAACGAAAGTTCACACGAACTAGTTCATATTTATCTTGCGAAGTTGCTGAACGTTTTGAAACTGAACTCTCGGTTCTTTCCCATTGACGAGTTGTTTAGCGTCGGGGGAACGAGTTTATTTGGGCAATTGTGAACGACGCTCTTTCAAAGTTCATGCACGTTCAAAACCGTGCCAGGTTTCCAGCGAACCCCATTTAAAATACACCACAAACGAGCCTGATATGTAGGAAAGCAATCAAACATGGAAAAACGGGCTGTCGCTTCTGTCGCGCTAACAATTGTGTCATCAAATGTTTAAAACAAGCATGAAGGAAGATGAAAGCTGCAGTCGGAGGAGTGCCCCGACTCCAAAGATTACACTATAATCTTTGGAGTCGGGGATTGAAATATTGAAATAGGGGACAAAGACATTTGCACCTTAAGGACCTGTTTTTGTCTTATAATAAAGACCATTAGGCAGCAGGTTTTTCCTCATATTTTTAATCCACTGTAGAGAAGCTGAAAGGGAAATGACAGTTTTACATGGGCTGTCCCTTCAATGCTAATGTGAACCCTGGTTGGATAAAGATTGTGAATTGGACACATTGTTTTCGACAGATAAAATGGATCAAATAATTGCTGTTTGTGGTGGTGTAGTATATGAGCAGTGGCAATCATTTTGACAAATAATTGCTCGCAGCAACATTAAAAAAGAATTCTAAAAAAGTGCCTAAAAAGAACTATTTAGTTCATTTTTTGAAATGGTGAACTAAACTAGTTCATTTTAATTTCTGTTAACTATGAACTTAAAGGTGGGGTGGGTGTTGTTTTTTTGCAACACTTTTTACAATATTGCCTGAAAACCTTTTCACATTTCCATTGCACCACTGAATAAAATGTTTGCAAAAAAAACTAAACATTTTGGTCCAGTCTAGAAGGTATAATCAGAGAAAAACTCTGACCAATCAAAAAAGTGATCATCACTATTTTGATTGGCTGCCTAATACGTCCATCAAATATCACCCCTCCCTCCCTCCCTCCCTATGGTTCATGCAGTCGTGAATCATGTGAAGGCGTGGTTTCGAGGGGTGAGCTGAAGAGGAGGAGGCGGAGCCTTTGGGAGGAGGGAGGGAGTGTATATTTTCAAAATCTCACTTGAGTTGGATTGTTGGAACCGTTTTTCAAACAACACCTACTCCACCTTTAACGAGTTCGTGTAGAAAGTGAACTTGCCCAACACTGATGTAAAGCTGAGTGAGCTTAATACCAAAAAATGCAAACAAAATTAATAAGGACATTTTCATTAATAAAAATCTCAGAGAGCTGAATATAAAAATTACCCTTTTCAGTGCCAGACTTTTACAGCACCGCTTGTCTGTTAGTTATGAAAATTACAGTAATTGGCAAAAATTTCACCAATTAGCTATGCTGCAGATTAGTTTTTAATGTTTTGGCAGTGGTGTTCATTAACGAATGGAAGTATCATTATTGTGTGGGGTTCACCAAAGATTATGAAGCCCTGACATCTCATCTGTGTGCCTCAACACCGGGATTTGAAGTACATGTTCCTGCCAGAGATTTAAAAAGGATGAGACACAAAGAGTAACTTTAAATGAAGCACAGAAAGGGATTAACTCACAAATGCCAAAGGGAACAAAGACAGCAAGGAGCAGGAGGACAAAATGTATGGATGACATGTCAAAGAGAAAGCAAGTGGATGCCATGGCTGATGTAAGGATTAGAAGCAGCTGGAGCATGCTACACTTGCAAGCTCATTAAACAGTGGAGTAATTGATAAGTGGGAAAAAAAAAAAAAAGAGTATTCAAGGGCAGACACAACTTGATGAAAGTTTCTTAATCACTACTTTTTGGGCCAGAAAAGGAAAAAAAAAATCAATCACAGACAACAGGGAAGATGGATGCACAGAAAAAAAAACACTGGGTGATCCAAAGTCGGCACCCCTGAGAATTCGAACATAATTAGTGTCTGTGTGTGTCCCTCCCCCAACACTTATCAGTCTGCTAAGGGGAAAATTCAGGCTGTTAATGCAGGATTGTGGTAGTTGCAGAACTCTGAACAGACTGTAAGACAAAGTGCCACCGTGCCATAGGTGGAATTTCTGAGGACTGATGATTGACTGCATTAGCAAAGTACCAATCCCAGCAGAGCCTCCCTGCCAACTTGGCAGATATTTGAGAATTAACACGATGTTTAATGTACTCAACATCACTCTTCTCATCAAACTCTCCACAAAAATAAAATTAAAAACCAAAAAAACAACAACTACCTTCCACTACAGTGTGGTACTTCTGACAGTAATGACGATACTGTCCTTTTCAGTGCGAGACACATGCATCTTTGTTGCGCAGCGGCCTCTTGTTTGTACATGCGGGAATGGAGTGTCCAAGTTGATTCATCGTCGTCACGGGGAAAATCTTCTTAGTGAAACAATGAAAATGGATGCTGGGACGCAAACAACTCTGCTGTTACACACACCAACGCAGTGTTTGGTCTGTATGAACGACCGAGGGCTTTGCCTCTAGGCCGCTCAGTCATAAACTTTAGGGCTGAAATAGAAAACCTATGTCTTCCCTACTGTTTTTAAGAGATCTAAAGCAGTTAAGATTAAAACAAAGACTGGCCTGATGTTGTGAAAAAGCTTTTCAAAGCTACTGTCAAACACGATTCAGTTTGAATAAAGAACTAATGACATTGAAAGAAGATGTTAGGGTGAAAGCAGAGGGACTGTTCACATATCAAGCACTCAGAACATTTCCACAGTTATTACAGTAACGAGCGCGGCCAGATTTTAAGCAATTGCTGACTGACATTTCAAAGACATTGGAAAGAAATATTAAATCAGTGTGCCTTAAAACTTGCATAAGTTTTGCATACCCTCTGGGGAGGACAAGTGGCTCCAGGATGCAACTCCAGTTCTATGCTTGTAGATGTCAGTGAGGGTAAACATACTACTTCTGGAACTGGGAGAGGATTTAATCAGCTTGTTTTTAAACATACGTTTGGCAACTTGTGACTCTTCTTTACCTATGCTATTATAATTTTATATTTTAGCATTCATCACATCCTGCCTGTAGCCACACAGGCCACCAGCAGTCAAAGGTTCACGCTCTTCAACTTCACTGCTCACCAGTTTTAAAGGACTTTGCTGTGAAATACTCTCTCCATCAACCTTTGTGCATAATTGATTAAATGGGCTACTCAGGAGTCACATTCTCATCCACCTTCAGATAGAGAGCGGTGCTGCAGGGCTGTTCCAAAAACAACTTTGCATGATCAAAAATTGCAAATTTGATCAATATGCCACAAGCTGGTGCAGGACATGAAATCACTTCAAGCAAATCAGCTTGGCTCCAGCATCCAAACAACATCCATTTACTGGTGAGTTTATCTCATAGCTATTCCACGCATGTCCTCCTTTAGATCCTAATTAGGCTAGAAATAATTAACTTACTACTTTTACATTTATAGTCACTTTTTTTTTTTTGCTTTTTACATCTATACTTCTAAACCATTCAGTTGTTTATTTTTGCATGCCTGCTTCTACAAAGTCAGGCAGGGAAATCTGGATAAGCACTCAACCCAACATAAAATCCCACTAAACCAAAGATCTGTGTAGCTGTAGTCCCGTATTTCAACAAACAATACAACAGAGCACCTTTCTGGTGCTTATATCATCAAATACTCTGCGTGAGAAGCACAGTTTTGCCTTTAAGTCTACAACCCTGGTGTGTGATGTGAATAGTAGTTGCATCTGAGACCTGAGACAGACTGAAGCAAGATTCCCTGGTTATGTACTGGGGGGAAAAAAAAGAAGAAAGTGCTTCAGGGAAGCACTCGAATAAGAGAACTGAACAAAGACCTGGCAGCTAACACAGTCCTGTCTCTTTTTGATGTTCATCAGGATTGGGAAAACAAACTGCAAAATGGGTTCCACAAAACACTGATTCCTCAATATGCTAACAGTATGAAGGGTATTCGAGGCCACATTTACCATAAAAAAAAGGACGTTTCTTTGTATTTCCATTTCACATCTCCAGCTATCAGCAAGCCGAGTTTATCATTTCTGAAAGCAGCCTGTTGGATGTGGCAGAGCAGTATAGCTAATTTATAGTTCAATATAATCTTTCATCACCACACACTGATGCTGAGAGCTGTGCTGGCCTGCAGCAGAGAGAAGGAACAGAGCAGAGCCTCTAAATCGTAGATAGAACATATGGGACAAGGAAAAGGCTCATGCATTGTAAAAGAGCAAACCAGTATAACAAAAAAAAAAAAATGCACAAACAAAAGGCACGGCTAAACTTTTCTGTGGCGTCTAACAAACTAATGCGCTACTCATTAATGAAACAGTCTGTTCGAGCACTGGATTAAATGCGTCACTTCCTACGCTAATTACAACTGTGCAATTCCTACAGGAGAGCACAACTTGTGATAGCTAAGATTGTTTAGATAATTAGGATTCACCATTAAAAGTAAATAGACAAGTGGCAAATGAAAGGAAAAACCTCAATAAATTAAAAGATGCTTCCTCCTAATTAGACATATTTCTTCCAA
The DNA here is from genome assembly GCA_018398805.1 of Hirundichthys speculiger. Taxonomy (NCBI): domain Eukaryota; kingdom Metazoa; phylum Chordata; class Actinopteri; order Beloniformes; family Exocoetidae; genus Hirundichthys; species Hirundichthys speculiger. The sequence goes on along the minus strand of JAGFBZ010000842.1, from coordinate 552,647 downwards.
TCGTGCTTTACAGCGCATATAAAAATACTGCACAAAGAGATCAAAGTGACTTTAGAAGAGGGCTCATTGTTGGAACATGCGTGCCAGGACCTTCAGTCACAAAAAAGTGCTCTCAGACTGCAGCAATGTCGATTCTGTTGATGAATAATTTTCATCGTAGCTTTCATCAAGGACTCCCCAACAAAATCAAGCCAATAACAGAATAAAAACTAATTCATAAAAAACCTATTACATCAAAACATTTTCATCAAGGAATTACAAGGTGAAAACAGTTGGGAGAGATGAGAGCCAATTAGAGTGAATTTAGCTGAGTGGAAAAAGGGGGGCAACTTGAAAAGAGATCCAATCAGAACTCGATCAAATTTCATTGTGGGGTAAAGAGGCTGTGTGTACACGTTTGATCTACGATGTAAATCAAAAATTGACAATTATTTTTTTAAGTAAATTTAGAACTATATTTTTTTGTTCTGTTTTATTCTGCATTCATTCTTCCAGCTCCAGAGGGCAGCAGATTCGAGTAGAAAGAACAACCTCCATATGACAGTATGTCATATTCCATATGACAAAGAAAAGCATGTCTCACATCTAGTTCACTTAGACCAGACAGTGAACAAGCACCAATCACTATCCCATTACAAAAATAATTTCTCCACAGTAGCCTGTAAAAACCTAAATAAGACCCAGAGGAATGGAGCGTCTTTGAAGCCGATATGCGCCTGATGAAATATGATGTTGTTTTAACTCGACTTCCACCCACCGGCTGACCCTCGTGTCATTCAGAACTGCTATCTGCGATGCAAATGCATCCATAGAAAAAAAGCTCATGAAGGTGAAGCTTTCCGGTCCCAACAATCCTCGGAGCACCCTTTTAAACAGTTAAACTGGCTGATATTTTTGGGATTTGTGGCAAAAACCTTAGCATGACAGGGTGAACAAGAGTTATTAACAGCAAATATTTGATGAACCTGTGACTTGTAGACATGTGTAAGAAATGAGTGACTGACAATGTCCAGGGAGGGCTTGATCTAACCGTTCTTAACAGATTTAATACAGGGAAAGATGTTATAGTTGAACTGCAGTGCACAAACCATTTATAAAAAACTATGAGAGCACATTTGAGAGTTCAGTGGTGCAAAGTGATCTGTAACGATGTGGGAGAATGTGATCTGGTAAGATGAGTCATCTGTTACTATATACGAGACCGTGAGAGCATGTGTGGTGCACATCAGTAGTCCTGATCCCAACATTGTAAGCTTTCTAAAATCAACAATGTGGCTCTGGAGTTTTGTTGGTATGTCTGGGTTCACTTAGGGTTTTCTTAAGGCAAAGGATCTGAGCAAATCAGTACAAAGTTGTTTTGAGAGATCATCTTTATACATTTTATACAGCATATAGACAGTGCTCCCATTCACATAGAGGCATTTCCATTTCCATCAAGGTTTCCATCAATCGTCAAAAGATTCATCCATTAACCATCAGTCTTTGATGGTTTATGGAAATGTCAGTTCCAACTTCTTAAAAATGGCCAGTACTCCCTGATGTGAAAGAAACATGAAAATCTGGCCTGGGTGGGTTTACAGTTTTAAGGTATGCCCAGAATTTAAAAAGTCACAGTTTCAAAACCACTACAATTTTCCATTACGCTGTTTCCATGGTTTAAACTGTTTTCTATGACTCATCAAAGACAAAAAGTGTAGGACTGGGTGCAGCAGAGAGAAACACTTCTTTCCCCCTCTGCTCTGGTTGGTGCGAGTAGTAAGCTGTGTGAGAAGGCCAACGGAGGTGAACCTCCTTGAACTTTTCCTACACTGGAAAAAAAAAAAATTAAAAAAATCAGCCATTAAGGAATTTTCACAGCTATCTGAAAAACAGACAGCCATGGTTTCGACAAGAAGGTTAATCCGACATAAAAGACATGCACGTAAATCGTGGCTGGCGGAGAAGATGAAACTTCAAATGCATTTCATATCTACTGGAGCACCACTCATTATACTTGGCTAAATTCAAGATAACGCTGCCTTGAAACGAATGTGTGTTTTCTTACGTGCATCTGCAGCAGCAGTGAAATAAGATAAAATCTGGCTTTGGCATGAAAGAAAAATCTCTAATTCTTTTCTTTTCATCTTCTTCCATAAAAATGTGTTTGAAGTTAGTCAACAGTAATGAGTGATATACTGATGCTAGATTAGTAACCTCAAACTGGTTAATGGAAGCCATTGGCAGTTGGGTGGAAACAATTTATTTCACTGTTTGATGACTCTGAAATGGATGGGAAAGATAAAAGTATGAGTCTTTGCATTGTGTTCAACCCACCAGTTTGACAACCATGTGGGAAGCGAGTCCCAAAGCAAAATGTAAAACAGTCCCAAAGCTGATTCTATTGATTTCTGTTCATAGACACCATTTTCGCTTTTTTCGCTTTAAACATTACAAACTACTTGGTTCAGGTTTGGATTTAAGATGTACATAGTTAAAATAGACACTACTGTTGGATCTTTATGTTTTCTTCAAGCTTAGCTGCTCATAAACTGCATTCTTAGACAACTGCGGTTCCAGCCATTCACCAAACAATCTCATTTCACTTCTCACCAGCGAGGACAATCATTTTTCACGTAACGACTTTCCTCCATGTTTTCACACTCCGCCGCCTCTCGCTGAAGTATCTCCAGGTTTATCTCATTTTACCACAGAGGCCGTGCAAGAGGGATTGATGATGTAATCTGGTGTAAACAGAGAAGTGGTGCTACAAAAACCGATACAGAGCCAGCATCAATAACTACAGATAGTAAGAGGTGGCGAACTCTGGAAGAGGTGTCATAATTTCAACTTCTCTTTAGTAGGGCACCACAGCAAACAAAAACGAGTCCATATTTGCTCAGCAACAACCTAATCTTTCAGACTGTTCAATCCAAGGAAAGTATGAGATGAGCGCTTGCACACATCAGATACAGTAGCACCCCAGTGCACACAAACTGGGGGTACTATTGAGAAGAAAGACAGAAAAAAACATATACCTCAAAGAGAATTAAGGTAAAAATGTGATTTTTTTTTTTCTTAGGGTTCAAAAAAAAAAAAACACAACAAAACATTTACATTTCAATATACACATATGTGTGTGTGACAACAATGGAAATGAGCTGGAACAGAGAAGACACACAAGAAAGGAACAGCGGGACTGCTGGAGAGTGTGACACAAAAAAAACACACGAGTGTCCTGTCCGGTGTGTGCGTGTGGTGCCACTGACCTGTGAGCACAGCCTTCGCAGAAGGTTCAGCCAGGTCCAGGGCGGACTTGCCGTCAGTGTTGCGGATGTTAGGGTCGGCTCCATGCTGCAGTAGCACTGTACAACAACAAGGCAGACAGAGGCAGTAGCTGAGCTCCTGAACTGACATGCAAACTCCCCGACACATGCCTCCTCCCAGTCCACTTCCTGCTCCTCCTGCTGTTACCGCCGAGCCCCATCCCGCCTCATGAGCTGCCCTGCCTGAACCACCTCCACCTTTCTCTTCCCCTTGATCTTCTGCTATCCCTCTTCCTCCATTCATTGTGTCCCCCGGTCCTCCGGGCAGCCTTTCTGCAAGTCCTGCTTCACATTTCTCTGCCACTCTTCCTCCTGCTGCTCCTCTTCTGTTGTTATTGCTGCTCCCTCGGCTGCCCCTGGCTGCCCCTGCCCCGCAAGCCATGCCGCTGATGTAAACAGACATGCCACAACAAAAGCAGCGGAAGATACGCTTGAGCAAACTGCCGGAGAAACAGCTGACTTAATTTAACGGCAACGTGACCAGCCGCTAAATGCATCGCACTTCCATGGGAGATGGGGGAGAAGGCAGTGGTAGAGCTCAGAAGATGAGTAAAAAAAACAAGCGAGGAAGAGCAAGCAGCTACATCTAATCTGGGCAGCAGATACAGATACGAGGCTGAGCGAGTGGAGAGACTCTCGCCTCTCCAACTGACTGAGCGATGCAGCGGAGAGCAAGACAAGGGAGGAGAGGGGAGGAGGGAGAGGGATGGAATGGGGGGAGGGGGGGGGGAGCTGGGAGTCAGAGAGGATAGAGGACGAAAAGAGGAGGGAAAGCAACATAAAATAAGAGGATTGGGTTGGATTGTGTGAAATAGAGAAGAGAAGAGAAGAGAAGAGAAGAGAAGAGAAGAGAAGAGAAGAGAAGAGAAGAGAAGAGAAGAGAAGAGAAGAGAAGAGGCACGCGACTAGCAAACAAGTCTGAGCTGAATAACAAACTCTGCCTGTGCTTGGTTGTTGTAAATTAGCTCTTTTGAGAGCATTAATGTCAATTCTCTCACAGTCTTCCTCTTCACCTCACTTCCTACTATTGTGATTGCTGAGCAGCTCCAGCTGCAGACGCCCTTCTGACTCCTGTGCACTTCACACTTCCCGGCTCAAAGCCACTGGTGAAGGAGAGAACATAACCAAATATGTCATATGTGCATATACGTCTGCACATATTATTACTGCCCCAGCTCAGAAGACGATCTTCTTCACTCCTCAACAAAAATGTGATTTAGCTCCGCACCAACACTCCCACCACCTTATATGCACACACACTTACATACACCCAACAGTAAGAGGATAAAGATAAGCCCATATTGATGCAGAGAGAAATGACAGTCTGATACAGAAGCGTGAAGCAACACAACCTCACAATAGACAGAACTGTTCATAAACTTCACACTCCTAGTTGTACAGTTTTTAATTCACAACTGTCAGCAACTAATACTGTGTTCAGTTTTGTCTCCAATGATCACGGCTCTCCAGTAATAGCTGTAAAAGCCCTCGCTGAACAACCTAAATCCTTTTTTGTGTGCTGGATTAGTTTTCAGGACAATGTCTGATTTGCAGTCTTATGACTATCTGTGATGTCTGTGACCAATCGGGGGCTAGCTAATGTCAAATTAACTCACAGGTATCCAGACTGGTTTCAAAGCCTGTTTATGCCCATATAATTACTACGTGTAAAATAAAGGAAGCTCCTCTCCTGTACAAGTACACTGTACTGAGAAACTAGAGGGAAAAGCTGAGCTGCATAGCATTTATCTTCCTATTATTCTTTTGTTGACAAAGAGTGACTGAAAGAAAATCAGCCAGCAAAACTGTAGTAATGAACATTTGTTTTTGTCCTTTAACCAGTTATGGTGAAGTAACTAGGGCTGAGCGATTTTATCGATTCTGCGATATATATAGATATTTTATTTCCCCAGAGAGTATCGATTTTTCAGCTGCGGGTATCGATATTCTAAGCTCCCTTCAAAACCCCAGTGTCCCGCACGGGTGCTCTTCCTGTAAAGTGCAGAAAGAGCCATTAAGTCCTCCAGCCACTAGTGTCGCTGTAGAGCATTTCTAACAGGGTTATCCAGAAGCCAGCTTCTCTTCCAGCTAGAGCTGAGCCAGTCAGGAGAATGGCGGCGAGTATAAATCCAACACCTGCTTGCTTAAAAGCAGACGTGTGGCAGCAGTTCGGGTTTAAAAAGAAAAAATGAAAGCGAAGATTCAGACAAAAGTATGGTGGTTTGCAAGCTGTGTCACACAAACATGAAGTACTCTGGAAATACCACCAACCTGCCAGCCCACCTGAAACGTCACCACCCGGACAAGGTAATGCTAACTGAGAGCTAACTACTAAACCCAAGAAGTTGTGGTGCGATCCGAAACAAACCACGCTGGACAGAGACGGCGGTTGTTGCCACAAGTTTCCATCTACTTCACCTAGGTCGCAGAATACTACGGAGTCCATTGCCTACTTTATTTGTCAGGATTTGAGACCGTATTCAGTGGTGGAAAACGGCAGCTTTAAGGGCCGTGTATACTCTCAATGTGTCGCAGTTATCTTGTCGCCGGTATGCCGCAGTTACTTTTGATTTATGCTCAATTTTGAAGCCCGTCTGCTCTATGTTATTCCACGCCACAAGGCAAGAGGAACAATCACGAACTAGCTAAACTTACTTAACTTATCTCTTGTGTTTTTTGGTCATATCCAGACCCACATTCATCGCTATCTCCCTCCATGAATTACTAGAACATGTGCTGTCCTTGTGGTGTACAGAACGAGAATCGTACAAATGTGGGTACTTCCTCATTTCTTTGATGACGGGCTCTTTTCTACTCGGATGTATAATTGACCAATCAGAGGCCTCCTTTCTCTCCTCTCTGTGACACTCTCTGCAGTCACCTACCTTTCAGTTCAATTAATTCAAAGTAATTGGAACGCTCACAAGATGTGACCAAAATCACTTTGTCCCATTAAAATCCTTCAGAAAATGATGTAAATGTATCTTAAGACGAATATCGATATATATCGTATCGTGAGTCGAGTATCATGTATCGTATCGTATCGTTACAGCCCTAGAAGTAACCAGGACTAGTTTGGTGTAAATGTGTGATGGTAATGTTTAGGAAATGCCTGCATCTTTACCTGGTCAGGGCAGTGATGCAAGATATCACCTTGATTCTTTCACAACATCTTTCTTCTGCAACAGTGCAAAACTGTGAACAATATCAAACAATAGACAGAGAGGACTCATTTCCAGTCTGTTATGAGCCACAGCAGTGGAGTCATCACCGAACTGCCTGCGCACTGGCACTAACTGGATGGAAAACTACCTACTTTAAATGCAAAAAAAAAAAAAATGTATTTAATCACCTCTAATTTGAAATGTGTGTCAACACCTTGAATTCAAGCCCTCTGAGAGGGGGAGGAGCAAAGCCCACTGAAAGGAGATATCAGGCAATTTCCCCATCAGAAAATAAACCACAGTTTATCAGTAAAACAATGGTCCAAAAATGGCGTAAAACCTGCAACACAATGCTCAGCAACACAAATGGAGCCATCTCTGACTTCTATCACCACTAAATGGTACAAGTACACCATTACGCTACATCAACAACCCGCTACTTTACAGAAAATTCTCAAAGATGTCTGCATTCAAGCTGGTTACACTGTAAGGGCCTTTTCTTAGTTAACTCAACCCAAGTTCAACATTTGGAAGTTTCAACAATCAAAATTGATATGCACATTTCTACAATTCAGTTCTGTCCACTTACCATTTTCCCTCCCCTCAACAATCATCTCTCCAAATGCAGTTTTAAGTAGGCTACTACTTTATTGATTTGTGAAGTACCTGGGTGCAAGAAAGAGTGTGGAGCAGAGAAGGTGGACCAATCACAGCCAACTGTACATCAACAACAATTAGCTTCTTTCTTCTTTCCTTAAATCTGACCAGATGGAAACAGCTGAACAGAATCATGTTATCTGCTCAACAGAATTCATCATTACTAAAGGGCCGTGTATACTCTCGCTGGAAATGTGTTGCCGTCAGCCGTCAAAAATGGATGCATTTCATTTACGAAACAGGATAATTAAAGTTTTAGCTTTGGGTTCTTTGGTATTGTGGTTAAAAAGCTCAAAAAACCAATGACCAAACCATGCTCTGAAATTAAAAGGCTGAATCATGCAACAATAGTTGATCATCCCTAACCATACAAACAACAAATGGCAACTTGACTCTGTCGTGATTAATTCCACCACTAGGGCTGCACAATTGACTAAAATATTAATCAAAGTTCACATTCAGAACCTTAGACTGACATAATGTTGCTCATGTATATTATTTCCATTGTTCTTTTCTTTGATTCTGTTATTACTTTCTAACAGTGTGTTCATGTACTCTTCCATTCAAAACATACTACAGTGTGGTTAACAGTTTGTACTGCTGTCCAAATATCGATGGAGAGGGGTTTTTTCATGTTAGTTTCATCTTTTTTTTTTTTAACAACATTCTTTTCACATTAGAACTAAAATATTAACTTTTTATGAGATGATTTCATTTCAAACAGTGTGTGCATTGGTTTCAATTTTTCAAAATATTCAATAAAAGACTAAATAATAAGACTAAATAAAAAAAAAAAACTTTGGGCATTTCCTTTTCACTTAAATCACTAAAATCATAAATGTATGTACCGTTTCATTAGAAAAAAACCCAGTGTTTTAATAGTTCAGCATAGTGCTGGGCAATATGACGATACATATCGTGGGGACAATATAAAAGTGTATATCGTGCCATTTCTCTTCTATCGTTTCTATCGTTTCGAACCTAATTTTATCAATTATTACAGCAGATATGTAATTAAATAACCTGCAACGATAAATTTGATAGAATCATATCTACTTCTACAAAGTAGCCTTTTATGTTTGCACTTTTATTCATGGTTAATGCCTTAAACAGAGTTCTCTTCAACCCTGATGTTTACTTTAGACACTTTATATTGGTTTGCAAACTTTGCACTACAAGGTTACAGATTTCAGAAAGTTGAAAAATAATTTGTGTTTATTTTTTATAGCTGAACTTCAGTGCAAAAATGTGTTTTTCCTCTCAGAAACTGTTGTGCACTTTAAAAAAAAATGTGAAAGCTACTGTACCTCTGTACCTACGTGTTTTTGCTGCACTAAAATGTATGTTTGTGACAGTTCAGCTAAATGTCCTTTCAAAATAAAGTTGAAAAGTAAGCAATGAAATTTTTGTCAAACTTTTCAGAGAATAACTGAAAATATACTTATGGTATATCGTGATATATATCGTTATCGTGATATAAAATAGTCCATATCGTGATATATGATTTTTTCCATATCGCCCAGCACTAGTTCAGCATATTTACAGGAGAAAAAAAAAACTTTGCAATGATATTTGAGGGCAAAAATAAAACTAAATAAAATTAAAGTAATTGCTCAATAAATGCCAACAAGATAAAAATGCTCCAATAATCAATATTAATTTGAGGTCATGTCACCTCCCAAGCCATGAACCATTTTATATTAGCGGTCCCAGTGCCTTAAACTACCACTTCTTTTCTGTAAAACTGATTAATCACTTCCTCCAAGTTGCCAGCCATTCGGCTTTAAACCAAAATGCATCCACAGTGATACTGTAGTGTTTGCAAATGAGATCCAAATTAGGGCTGAACGATTAATTGCATTTGCGATAATCTCGCGATATCACAAAACGAGATTTTCTAACCGCAAAGGCCGCGATATTACTTGTCACGTGATCTGGCGACGTCACGTGACTTGCGAGTGAGCCCAGCTGAGCTGAGCAGAGCAGACAGGGCAAGCAGTGTTGCCAACTTAGCGACTTTCCAGACCCCCCTACCGACTTAATTTGTAAATAGCGACTAGCAACAAATCTAGCGACTTTTTCTGGTGATTTAGAGACTCACGGGCACTCAAACCGCTGGGTTTGAGGCCATCACTTGGCTGCTGTACGTCTCGTGAACGGCGCTTCTCTCTCTCTGTCGGGCACAGTGCACAGCCACAAACACCCCGCCCGCCGCGCGAGACAACTCGAGCTCCCCCCCCCCTTTTCCTTGCAAAAAATCTGTGAGCTCCTGAGCTCTATACAGAAGAATCTTTCTGGCTAACAGTGCCATACTCATTTTGCACTTCAGTATGTTGTGTGCTGCTATTACTGAGTAAATATAATATTTCTATTAGTGTTCAAAAAGTTTTTTTTTTGAAAATGTCCAATTGGTTAGAGCAGATATTTGTTCTTCTTTATTTTCCTGTGTGATGTTACTGACTGGAGATCAGTAAGCTTTATTTTTTTTTTTTATATCTGTATATCTTATTTATTTATTTATACACTGTCCTGTCAATCTCAGACAGTGTTTAAGAAGTGCAGTCCACATGTTTACATAAATGTTACACATGTTTCATGAAACGTGAAAAGTTAGATGTTGATGAGGTAAAGCCACAGATTTGTTTGCTTTATTGTTGTAATCTGCACTTTAAATAAATCTGATATTGTTTATTATGACAGTGTTTGAAAAATACATGAGAAGAGGACCTTAAAAATAATCGCATATTAAATCGCAATCGCAATTTTGAGGAAAAAAAATCGCAATTAGATTATTTTCCAAAATCGTTCAGCCCTAATCCAAATGGTGGATAGTCGCATGAAAATAGTTGTGTGACATTTCTGTTTTATATAACTTCTTTCTACAAGTGGATGGAAATGGTTCAAATCATTATATAAAATGATCACCGCCAGCTCAAGTGATTCCACAGAGATTGTGTAATTTTTGTGACAGCTTCACCAATTCAACATTTGGATTGCAGGCAGTTACGAGGCAATAGGCTCTGTTTTTGTCCAAAGTGTAAATAGACAGATATCAACCTGACTTTTCTATGTGGAACTTCTCAGCAGCACTAAGATCATAGAGGATAAAAGCGTGCAGTATCAGTGGTCTTACCCTGAGAGTTACACTGAGGAGTTAATCATGCCCTGAACTGCCTTTTTCCAACTTATAATAACTTCCCTTGAATTTCAAAGACTTTTCTTTTTTACTCCAAGCCGGATGACTAAATTTACCAAATTCCTCTAGCTTGAAAAGATTCCATTTTCTTTCTTACTCAAGGACTGCATTCATGACGAGCTCAACTTACACACAGATCAGTGTCGACTCCACTCTCTGCTAAATCGCTCGCTGCTAATTCTTTGACCTGGCAGGGTGAGAGGCAGCTAAACCGCTGGCCAGTAAATGTCACGTGATTTTTGTTTACATGGGTTTGTCTGCTTGTAAACACGCAGTTAGGGCTGCAAAACAGATGGTTAGGAGCGTTTTGTTCTACGATGAAGTGAAATCTAAATTACCTGTGCTGCACTTTGTGGTGTGTAAAGGCCTGGTTCAAAATCGATTTTTCAAAGTTATAAAGTGTTTAACCTTCAGTGTTTCAATTCACTTCGGCACACTAAAAATCCAAAAGGAAAATCTATTCAGCTTCATGTTTACTCAGCTTCTTTGTTGTTACATTGCAGCAGCCAAGGACGTTAAAATCCAGGAGAGGAGTGATGAGTGGAAGGTGGGGCTTTTTTTTTGTTTTGTTTTGTTTTCTGCATTTCTGCAAGAAGCACAAAAGGCACTCATATTTACCTGTGGGCCAATCAGACGAAGTGTTTCACAACATTTTAAGCATGCATCCTCGATATGGTCCCAAGCACTCTGACAATTGAAATAAATGATACCCACAACCTCTGAGGAGGCTACGCGGAGGTAGCTAATGTCATGTTAATATGACATGGTAGTTAACAGGAGCAGTGGCTGGTCTGGGAGACCAAGAAAATGTTTTACAAAAGAACTGCAAATGGGATTTTTAAACCTGCCCTGACAGCAAATGAAGCTTATGATCAATATTTTCAACTGTACAAACTATGTTCATAGAATACTTTCATTTGTAGCGGCTCTATAGGAAGCTTTAGCTATGCCTGTTAGTGAGACTGTTCTGCCCTTGTTTGTCTATATTTCACCATGATACAGTCTAGCTGCAGCAGAGGATGACAAGCTGAGGTCACAAAATGGTTATCAGTTCAAATAAATAGATATGCAAATCATAATGAGCTCCACAGTCAGAGCAGCTGGAGGTCAGTAAATTAAAAAACAACCGAGAGATCAAACAGGGAAGCAGGAACTGCGTGCAGGGTTATTGTAAATCAAGTTTTAAAGTGCATATACAGTATATGCATTTCAGCAATGCTGTTCACTTGGTCTCTATCCAAATAAAGAGGAATACACAAAAAAAACATGAACAGAAAGAAGAAACTTCAAATTGTAATGTTTTTTCACACCAAATACTTTCAGTTATTTGTTGAATCTTCATGTTTTGCTTGAAATCGGAAAATCATGTCAATCTGCATATCAATATAGAAGTAGGCAGAGCAGGAGAGATGCGGAACAAAGAAGTGGAGGCTTCTCTTTCTGCTGCTCTCCACTCAAATGGCTTTGCTCTTATAGAGGAGTGAAATTTAATGTTAAAAATAACAGACTGAATTTAAAAGCCTTTTTTTTTTTTTTTTTTCAGGGTAGGCCCGCTGTGCCAGTGGTCACAAGCAGAGAACATCCAGCGAATGTGTTCATTCCCTATCTGGCTCAAGCCAACAGAAAGCAGTGAGTAAGCAGAAATCTGGCCTTTGGATGAGTGGCTGTCAAGGTAATGGGCAGGCACACACACACCAGGTGATGCTACCCTGTCAACTGTTGTAAGGGCCCCGAGCCAGCTGTCAAACTGAGAGAGGTTTCCCAGCACCTGCTTAAGATGTCATGCCAAGATCATCAAATACAAAATACAACCAATAAAGTGAGGCAACATGGTGGCTTAGTGGTTAACACTGTTGCCTCACAGCAAGAAGGTTCCTGATTTCTGTGTGCAGTTTGCATGTTCTCCCCGTGCTTGCGTGGGTTTCCTCCGGGTACTCTGACTTCCTCCCGCAGTCCAAAGACATGCATGTTAGGTTAACTGGTGGGTCTAAATTGTGAGTGTGCGTTGTTGTTCGTCTATATGTGGCCCTGTAATGGACTGGCGACCCCTGCCTTTCACCTGAAGAGAGCTGGGATAGACTCCAGCAGATCCCCTGTGACCCTGCAGAAGATTATTGGATGGAACCAATAAAGTGTGAATTTAGTTTGGTATCCTCCTTGGTCCTTCATGGAAGGAATGAAAATGCCATTTTATGTGATCAATCTAGTGCATCTTCAATTTAAGCATTTCCCAAATTTATCATCTCATTTCCAAAGTTCTTTCAATTCTTCCTTCCACAAGAAAAATCGACAGCAAACATAAATGAATAAGGTAAAAAGCCAACAACAAATTGAAACAGCTTATATCTCAACTTCAGTCGCATTCATAGCTACTGATAATTCAATAACAGATTGTGAGTGCTGACAACACGGATCACCAGAGCCTTCGCAGAGCCCTCTGTTGCTATGCAGTCTTCAGGTGCCAGACAATCTGCTGCAGCAATTTTAGAAACGGAAAACACAGCACAACTCCTCCTTGTTTTACTTCCAGCAAGGTGACGCTATCATTGCAGGGATTTGCTTTATAACTTGTGCGGACTGTATCAGCTGACACCGACTGAGATTTAAAGAAAAAAGTACTGCTGGAATCCAGTGTATTCTTTTAATGGTTTGTGAAATGTCACTTCCATTAGCAGTCGGCAAAAAAAAAAGGAGATAAATAGCAGAGATTGGCTGCTTTTGATTTGTTGAAAAGGTGTCAGCACCGACCAATCAAAGCTTCCTGTGTGGCTGCCAGTTTCATCGAAGGCAGATTCTACTCTCGAGCAAAGAAATTACAAAAAAAAAAATCAATGATTCAATCAATAACTCCAATGCTATTTTCATCCTGTACCATTCTCCTGCTGCCAACTTGAAGACTATCTTTTTGTTTATAAGGTTTCCTGTTATCAGTCAGGCTGATGTGGCCAGCCCCCTCTCCTTTTATTGCTGACTGACAGCCGAATGTGGCGCCAGAGATCTCTGAACACAGGCCAGCGTTGCTGTAGACTGAAGGAAGAAAACTTCAGTGAAGCCTGAGAACTACTTCCCTCAGTTCAATGTGAATTTGCGACAAGACGTACGACTTAATGCTCTTTTGTGTCCTTGCTTGGGGCAACTAAGAATAAGCACTGACACAGTAAATGCAGCATGGAGGATATTTCCTGCTTGATGCCTAATGTGAAAGATCATCATCCACCATGTGGGTGGTTTATTACATTTGAATAAATATGTGATTATACAAAACTCCAGGTTGTGTCCTCATGCAGAAATACACGCACACACAAATACACACACCCAATTTAGCAAGAAATTACTATTTACATCATGGAGGAAACATTGGCATCCCCAAAGGAATGACGCAACGGCAGAGCGCAACCGTGGCAACAAGTGCTGAGAGTTTTCTGCTTCTGCATCCCTTCCATCATCTGAGCGAATCAGTCTCAGTGGGCCAAAAGATATAACACATCAAGACTTCCAACAGTTTATCTCAAACAAATTTACAGTGACGATGTAAGTAGACATTTAAGCACTTTATCTGTGACAAAATATCTTTAACCATGCACACAAATACCTCACACAAGCGTCAGTGTGTACTGTGCTCACCTATACAGACGTCAATTTTGCCCTTGATAGCAGCTTCGTGTAGTGGTGTGTAGTTCCAGTTGTCTCGAGCATTAGGGTCAGCTCCTTGACACAGCAGCAAGGACACCACCTAAAATAAGATTCAGAACCGTCTCAGTTTCATATGTAGCAAAAAAAAACAAAAATAAAATTGCATTTAACTGGTTTATTTTCTACCATAATGCAGCCAAGAGTAATTCAGAAAAAGGCTTGGAAATCTCAAAGTTTAACTACAACCAAGGTGATTTTTTCCCATTAATTTAAGAGTAAATCATTGAAAACTTTCAACGCCTAAAAGATATTATTTTCAGTGCGTGCCTTGACCCTGCAAGAGCCAGGAGGATGAAAAAAGCATCAACACATCTGTCACAGATAATCCAGATGTCAGCATGCTTAGGGCTGAGCACGATATCAAGACAGGAATGACATCAAATGTTCAGCACAAAAGCGGGATCCTTACGGACAAGTTTTTGCAATTTGAACAGCTGAAAACAAAAACAAAAAAAAAAAAAACAGACAGGGAGGAATAAAGAGGAGTCTCCTATAATAAACCACTGTGGCATGGCAGTGACTTATTATGACAAATTATATTATACGAGTTCTATAACAAAATGTTATATGTGGTCTCACCTCAGAATGACCAAAGGAGCAGGCATTGTGAAGAGGAATCAGACCCCCGTCGTCTCTCGCATGGACATTAGCACCTGTCTGAAGAAGGTGGTCAACCACATCTTTCCGGCCGAAACCTGAGACAAAAGAAGAAAATATAATGCTGACAAAAGCATAGAATCAAATAAGAAGCCTGAGTAAAGAAATAAAAAGGTGGTTAATGTACAATTATTTCAAACAATGTTGCTCATAATCTTGTCTTTACTTCTGCTGTACTTTATGACTCTATTTTATAGGTCAAAGATTTACTTCTTTAGGAAACTTTGACACATATACAGCTTGTTTTGTGTGTGCTACAGGTATCATCTTCAACTCAAGAAAGTTGGTTCAGCTTGTTCCACCTGCAGAGGACTACAGGACCCAGATAAGGTGCATCTGGGCCTGGACATGCTTTTCTTTTCCTAAAAAGGGTGAAGTATATATATATATTTATCCTAAATTATTCAATAACCGTGATTCTTTAAGCGAATACACTGATGATGCTCACCTGAAGCAGGTTGAGCTGTTTTTAAAAGGACCTATGGTAACAGGTCATGTCCCTCTGAATTCTTTTCTTAACTATTTTAAACTAATAATAACAGGAGGCAACGATCAATCCGATTTTTTTCTTCCTCAGAAAACCCTGTCTAAATCCACTGGCTCTCTGGAACAAATGTTTACCAGGCCTCTGGTCATTCCTCACCTCTCCCTGCGGCTCAACCCGCCTGTAAACAAAACAAATCTGTTGAAAAGATGGCTTAGGGTAAGTTCACCTGCAGCGAAATGGAGAGGTGTCGATTTGCGTCCAGCCATGTCTTTGGCGTTTACGTTTACTGCATCCACAAGTTTCTTCACTCTCGAAACATCCCCGTTACGACAGGCTTCAAACAGCTCCCTGAAAGCTCCGTTTACATGAGCGCTCCCGCCGCCGGCGCTGCCCGGGTTACTGCTGCCAGAATCCGGGGAAGAGCCAGAACTGGTCTCGCTGCCTTCGGTGGTGGTCGGGGAGCTAGCGCTGCTGCTGCTGTTGCTGCTGCTGCTGGCTGTGAGGGCCAGAGCTGGGGAGGAGGTGGTGGGAGAGGCCGGCGCTGCCTCGCCGTCAGCCACGTTTTCCATCGCTGTTCCGCGAGGGAGCGAGGTCGCATCTTCGGCGGGCGACGGCGGAGAGGCAGGCGGGGAGACGGGGCGAGAGGAGCCGCGGGGCGGGGAGGACAGCACGGAGCTCGGCTGCTGTTGCTGCTGAGGGGTGCGACGAGGCGTCGCCATCTTTACAACACAACAGTCCCCACTAGCAACAAAAACACTGCTGACAACTTCCTCCCACGAAAGCCAAACTTCCGCTCTGGTTAACCGGGGTGACATTATTTGGTGGACTGAACCTGTAAATGAGGTTTAAAAGGTTAAAATTGGTTCACGCCACCCACCTTACTGCGTAAAGAGAAAAATATCTGAGTAAATTAATTAGTAACGTGACATAATGCTCAACTAGGATTACAAAAGAATAACATTCTATATACACATGCACATTACATCGTAAGAAAAAGTCAATAATTTGTATTTGGTAGATTATTTCCATGTTGTAACAATGCTTCTTGGCAATACATTTTAGACATTGGAAAGCCTGATTATTTCCCTTTTAAATGCTGAAGCATTTGTAAGAAACATGCATTTGTGGGATGTGGAGCAGAACTGAGTATGTGGGTTGTGCCCATGTAAGACTTATTCCCAATCTTCTCTGTCACTGTAAAACAGCCTTTTCTTCAGTTTTTCTTTTTTTTTTTTATTGTATTTTTTATTTTTTACTGTTTTTTTTTTGTTTGTTTTCAGTTTTGTGTGATGTTGTTTGACGGTTTGGAGTGATTGACGTCTTGAAAAAACACCACATATTGTAAATTTAGGTGAGTCCTATGAGACCGGAAATGCCCGTGGTTCCTAACTCCTGACAGGATGAGGAAACTCTCTTCTTTTGTTGCTATCTACTTGGGATACCCACTATGTGGCCTGTCTCTGACATCCCCTAATATATGGAACTTAAGCTTCAGTTTACAGATGCTGTTTGGGCTCACTCCAATAATGCTGCAATGTGAAGTTGCCATATGGCACAGGCCCTATCCAGATTAGTCAAAGGTGGCATGCTGGTTCTTGGAGCAGACACCAACTGACCACTGCACCTGATTGTGAGAACCTTTTGCAACAGCAAAAAAAAAAAAAAAAGACAAAAAAAAAATGCTGTTTGGCATTGGACAGAGAAGATTCAGCAAATGTTTCATGGGTGCAACCCACATACTAATTTGTTGCTCATCCCACAAATGCACGTTCCTCGTGAACGTAGAACCATTTAAAAGAGAAATAATCAGGATTTCCAGTGGTCCAAGATTTATTACCAAGAAAGATAGCTACAGCAAAGAAATAATCTACGAACCCCATTTTCTGCATCCTCTTCTCTCACACCATGTAACTTCAAGTTCTCTTTTACTACATCTATAAGTCTCCTCTTTGGTTTCTCTCTCAGCCTCCTGCCTGGTAGTTCCAACCTCATCATACTTCAACCGATATATTCACTATCCCTCCTTTGTACATGTCCAAACTATCTCACTCTCACCTCTCTCCAAGACATCTAACATGGACTGTCCCGCTGATGTGCTCATTCCTGATCCTACCCGTCCTTGTCACTTCCAAAGAGAACCTCAACAATTTGTCCTCTGCTACCTCCAACTCTGCCTCCTGTCTTTTTCTCAGTGCCACGATCTCTAACCCATAAAACTGTATATAACTATGCATCACATACATCAACTATATATAACTTGCTGGTACTCTTTTATCACACATCACACCAGACACTTTTCTCCACCTGTTCCAACCTGTTCAAACACGCTTCTTAACCTCTTTCCCTCGCCCTTTATTGCTCTGAACTGTTGAAATCCACATGTATATGTTGAAATATGTATACACCTAGATGTGTATGTTGAAAAGTGCATTTACACTGCAGGTCATGTGGTATGTGCTTGCACAGTATATGTGTGTTAGAGAGCGCGCTCCGAACATTAATGACACCTAGCGGGGAATGTTGGTATTGCAGGAGGTCTGTAAGCAAACATATATTCAAGGCCTTTTTCAATTTATTAACTAGATAATCTTAAAGAAAAATTTAATTGAGCTGTTTTTTCCCCAGATCTCAAACCATATTTGCCTTAAACAAATGTAATAATTTTTAAATTCAACCAACCAATTTCTAATTGAAAATCAAAGGGTAAAGTGACTATTTGGTTTGGCCAGGTAAAGTCAGCCTGGATGGAACATTTTCTTATCACAGAAGCAACAAATGTATTCAAATCCACTTGTACATTGCTAAAATGTGTTCTCTCCATTGCCAGATTTGCATGTTCTTGTGCTGTAGAGTTGACAAACAAGACAAAGAAACCCTTAAGTAAGGTGAAAACTTCTCCTTGTGTGTCATGGTTTGCTTACAGAACAGAGTTCAATGGTTGTTACATAAATTGGCCACCAGATAGTAGCAGACATTCTGAAAGAAAAAAGTGGAGGTTTTGATGAAGCTACATGATATATAATCTTGTCTCTGAATTTATTTCCACAATTGTCATATTTCTCACATGTGACATTGTTAAATTAGTACTTTATACAGATGGTTATGTTGTGTATAAAATCCGTGTCTCAGTCAGAGGCATGTTTATTATTCAAGACCTTCTGCAAGTGTGGTGTTTGAAAATGTTGTTAAGTTTTAATATAATGTATAAATACTGAGCTTGAGTAATTCTTGAAGCATAATAGCTATGAATCCATCCATCCATACCCACTGATTAATGTTTTAGGGTCTCGGGGATCTACCTGGCACCTAGCTGTCTTTAGGTGGAAGGGAGAGGTACACCCTGGACAGGTCGCAGTCCATTGAAGGGCATAACATCAGACGTGTTCTGTTATTCATGCGTGTCCAGACTTTAAATTATTATACCTGCAGTTAAATCACATTTTAGTGCATTTTCTGCTATGCCTATCTCCATGTTTGTTTTGCTTCTGAATAAATAAAGATAGTTTCAAGTCTGCACTCACCAGCCACCTTGCTATTGCCCTGTTGGACCCCCTTTTGCCTTCAGAACTGCCTGAATTTTTCATGGCATAGATCCAACAAGGTGTTGACAACATTCCTCAGACATTTTGGTTCAGATTGGCATGATAGCATCATGCAGGTGCGACAGATTTGTCAGCTGCACATCCATGATGCAAATCTCCTGGTCGACCACATCCAAAAGGTGTTCTGTTGTTTTGAGATCTGGTGACTGTGGAGGTCCAGTGAACTCATCATGTTCAAGAAACCACTATGAGATGGTTTTTAGGTTTGTGATATTATTATTCTACTTCAAGTAGTCATCAGAAGAATAGTACACTGTGGTTTAAAGGGATGTACGTGGTCAGTATTAATACTCAGGTAGGCTGTAGTGTTTGAATGATGCTCAGTTGGTATTAAGAGTATATCCCCCACACCATTACACAACCAGCAGTAGCCTAAACCATTGATACAAAGCAAGATGGATCCACGCTTTCATGTTGTTGACACGCCAAATTCTTGACTGTACCATCTCAATGTCACAGCTTAAATTGAGACTAATTAAGTTCCACATGTTGTGTGTTCATAGATGGTATTGAGTGGTACATTTAAGTTACTGTTGGCTTTCTATCATCTCCAACCATTCTGCCCATTCTCTTCTGACCTCTGACGTCAACCAGACATTTTTGTCCACACAGCTGCTGCTCACTGGATATTTTCTCTTTTTCAGATGTTCTCTGGAAACCCTAGAGATGATTGTGCATTAAAATCCCAGATAAGCAGTTTCTGAAATACTCAGACCAGCCTGGCACCAACAACCATGCCACGTTCAAAGTCACTTAAATCCCCTTTCTTCCTCATTCTGGTGCTCGCTTTGAAGTTCAGCAAGTCATCTTGACCACATCCACTCGCCAAGATACACTGAGTTTCTACCATGTGATTGGTTGATCAGCTATTTGTGTTAACAAGCAACTGAATAGGTGGCCGCTTGAAGAGTGAATATATTTATTTATGTTTTTATTCAAACTGATCACACGCGACACGTAGTTCCCGTACACGTCACTAATAATGAAGGCTTAGAACCGCACTGATAAGAAAGGCACCTGTGGAATGAGTAACACATCGCCAGTGGCAAGTATTTGATAAACACTTGGTTGGAATCTGGAGTTCACTTCCTCCAACTGAGAAAGTCACGCAGCAGCACTGTGACAATTACACAAAAAACTGGAAACAAAGAAAGCTGAAGAGTTTGTTGAATTTTTTTTATAAGAGGGGACTATGAATAAGAATGGTAAAACAGTGTGTCCGTGTGTAATGTGACAGAAAGACAAAAGAAGTGTGTAGCTTAGTTAGGGAAAAATTTGAAAGTTAGCAAATTTCTTATGACAGGATTGTTATTTTTTAACATTTACAGGGAGACACTGTTGAGATTTAAAATCTATTTATCTAAGAGTGCCCTGGCCAAAGCAGGCAGCAGCTGAGAGCAAAAGTAGTTCCAAAATACACTTCATATAATTAATTACACAAAATCACCAAAGTCATTAAAGGCTGTCAACACTTAGATCTACAATTGCATGTAAGGCAACAGATCCTCCGTCATTCTTCAAGTTGGTATAAATGGTTAAAGATGATCAGTCGTAAACATCTTTAGCTAGATACTGTATAATCTTAAAACATTAGATTACAATGCAGTCTTGGTCTCCAGTGTATTTGACACCATCAGGCCTGGCTTTGCTGGGTTGTCTGGTGGGTGTGAGGGTGACAGAGATGCAGGTGGATGCTCCACTGGTGTCCTGGATTATGGATTATCTGACTATCTGACCACAGTATGTGTGCCTACGGTGCATATGTCAAACAGAGTGATCAGCAACACCGGGGCTCCACAGGGAACCGTCCTCTCTCCCTTTCTCTTCACTCTCAACACCACTGACTTCAGCTACTGCACAGAGACCTGCCATCTTCAGACGTGTTCTCCACAGTAATTGGATGTATTACGAGTGGTGATGAGAGTGAGTACAGGACAGTGGTGGACAATCTTGTCACATGGAGCAAGAGAAACTACCTACATATCAATGTGAAATAGATGAAGGAGCTGGTGGTGAACCTGAGGAGGACTAAGGCTCCAGCAACCCCTACAAACATTCAAGGGGTCGGTGTGGAGGTGACCGAGGAGTAAAAATACTTAGGGGTGTACTTGGATAATAAACTGGACTGGTCCAAAAATGTGGCGACTGTATATAAGAAGGGCCAGAGCCGTCTCTACTTTCTGTGACAACTGAGGTCCTTTAACTTCTGCTGGACGATGCTGCGGATTTTCTATGAGTCTGTGGTACCCAGTGTCATCCTATATGCTGTCGTCTGCTGGGGCAGCAGCCTGAGGGCGAGCAACACAAACAGACTCAGTGACATCATCAGGAAGGTCAGCCATGTTGCTGGGGAGGAACTGGACTCTCTGACAGCAGTGTTGGAGAGGAGAATGTTGAATAAAATTAAAGCTATCTAGGACTTTCCCTCCCACCTTCTACACAATGTGCTGATGAACCACAGGAGCTCATTGAGCAACAGACGCTGCACCACAGAGAGAAACAGGAAATCATTTGTGCCTGTTGCCATCAAAGTGTTTAACTCCAAGCTGTGAGACACCTGGACATGTACACCGTGTAAACTCATGAATTGTATACAATTTTTTTTTCCTAAAATGCAACATACATTGTTTAGATATATAAATTTGTTCATTTTTGCTGGGGTCTTTATATAAATTTAACTCTTGAGGAGTGGGTATTGTATTTGCATGTTTTTCTTTATTTTATTCAGACTTTTATTTCTTCTGTTGGAAGGCTTGTAACAATAAGAATTTCCTCTTAGGGATTAATAAAGTCTCTCCCCGTGCTTGCGTGGGTTTCCTCCGGGTACTCCGGCTTCCTCCCACAGTCCAAAGACATGCATGTTGGGTTAATTGGTGGTTCTAAATTGCCCTGTAGGGGTGATTGTGAGTGTGCGTGGTTTTTTTATCTATGTGTGGCCCTGTGATGGACTGGCGACCTGTCCAGGGTGTACCCCTGCTTTTCACCCGAAGAGAGCTGGGATAGGCTCCGGCAGATCCCTGTGACCCTACAGAGGATTAAACGGGCATAGATAATGGATGGATGGATTAATAAAGTCAATTCTGATTCTGATTCTATTCTATTTTAGTTTACAGGAGGACAAAGCAGACAGTCTGACTTGACTCTAAAGAAAATATTAGCTTATATTTTCTTTTAATCAACTGCTCTCTATGAGGCATTAAAGAGAGAGAACCATCAATCAAAATGGCAATAAAATCTAGTGAATAATGTCACTTATATATGTCAACAGGTGTGAGGTAAAAGCAGTTAAAGCAGCCATGATCCATCCGTTTATTCATCATCTTTCTGTTCAGGGTCATGGGGGTCAGCTGGAGCCTATTCTAGTTAAAGCAGGGGTGTCCACCACCAGTTTGCCATCCAGATCTGCACAAGTCTGTTAACGACCCATTCATTTGAATCAGGTGTGCTGAGGCAGGGAAACCTCTAAGACTTGCAGGACAGCGGGCCCTCCAGTACTGAGTTTGGACACCCTGGGCAGGTCACCAGGACTATTGATAGGCCACACAAGCTTCAAGTTAATTCATTTAAATAAAAAAAGTAGACCAGAGAAATCCATATACTTAAGGTATAAGAAGGTTGTTCTCATTAGAAGTTATTGACCCCGGTGGCTCATGCTGCATTTTAGATTACAAATAATACCAGGTTGTGCTCATCAAATCCCCAATGTGCATGGTTCTGTTGGGGCAGTCAGCATGCAACCAGCTATGTAAATGTCACCGTATTGCGCAATCAATCCTCTGTGGGTTTTATATTATATTTGAATGAAGGAACACTGTGACAACTGACTAAATCTGAAAGCTGTTGCGACAGACATTCAGTACGAGAAACGTCAAGGTATTTTTTTCGTTTTTATTATCCCCAAGGTCTAGTTTGTTTCATGGCCAGCAGAGAGGCCCAGTCAGTAAAAATGAATAAATAATCTACGGCCTGACAGGAGCAAAGACACCCCTAAAAAACAGAGGGTGACGAGGGTCACCAGAACTGAAAGGGCTTGGACAGAGAGGAAATACTGTACCTGCTATTTTCCTATGCATGTCAAACCCACGCTGGAAAATGAGACATGTTTTTCCGTGTCAGTAGCTTATGCCAGCAAATATAAGAAAGGATTATATAAAACTGACAATAAAACATAAAATCATTAAGTGGCAGTCCATATTAAACTTCCTGAATTTATGGGAGTTAAAAAAAAAGCATTGATGAGCTTGCCTGCAAACAGTGACCTGATGCTCACAGCTCAGTTTAATGTCAATGACATTACCCAGGTATTTGTATTGCTGTTCAACCTGCACAGATTGATCATTGATATTCACTGGAGACATTGAATGTTGCTAAAACCAAAGAGCTCCAGTCAGCTTCTTGGTTTACAACATGCCACCCAGTACACTGACTTTGACACGTGTTTGGATAGAAAACAAAAGAGGGATAAAATAATGCTGTAGTGTCAGGTAATGAGCATGCCTGGTTGGTTGGTTGACATACCTTTCATTCCTCTTCTGATTGCTCATTGTGGGCCACAGTACACAATTCTTTGAGTTTAAACAAAAACAACCTCAGTTTTTGAGAATAGCCACTGGGTAGTGCCATTGGAGAAGACTTCCCATTGGACTAGCGGCCTGTGCAGGGTGTACCCCACCTTTGGCCCTAAAGATGGCTGGTATCGGGTTCAGCAGATCCCTGTGACCGAGGAAGAAGTGGGTATCGATACTGAATGGATGGGCACATCCAAACTGCAGCTGGAATACTGAAGTTGCATGAAATCAATACTCTATCCCTTTCTATTCCTTCGAATAAGAATCACTCTCTGATCGATAATAGCTGAGTGAGAGTCACACTCATCTCATCTGCTTTCATGAGAGTTGTTCGTCTTTGGGACTTTGGGTATCATTAATGAACACAATGAACCTTCCCTGAGAAGAGGTTTCATTAGCATTGGTGAATAATCCACTTTCTTTGAATGACTGGCTCGATCTGTGAGGGATTAAGGGTGGGAGGGGCCGTCGGAAAAAGACAAGAAGAACTACAACTAAAATAGAACAGAGAGAGAGATGGAGGGAGGAATGAAGTGAAGAGAAAGATGAAGTTCATGAGGCAGAAAGGTATTCATGCTGTGTTCAATAGAATCCTGCATAACTGGATTCTTCTAAAAGATAGTTCCCACACAGCCATGTTGGCATTTTTCAAACCAAAGCCTCAATACCGCCTGAGTCGGTTTCTAATAAAGCTGATAATACAGACAGGACTAATGCAATATATATATATATATATATATATATATATATATATATATATATATATATATATATATATATATATATATAAATGTTTTTTTTTTTTGTCAGGAGGTTTAAATCCAAAACTATGGTCTTCTTTCATACTGATTTTCATAAAGGCTCACTCAAGTTTTATTTGAGTTTCACTCAAGTTTTATTGCGTCAGTTAGCCTCCAGTTCTTTGCGAAACCACTTCAATTATGGGCATATTTTCTGATAAGTCTCAGCTGTTACAAGCCCAAGTAAGACCTATTTAGTGAAATTTACTGCTAGACATGGATATTTTACGTGCAGCTCCATTTACTAAGTGGCTATTTATTGTAATTGAGCCTTTTATATGTCTCTACTTTATTTCAAATGTTTTACAGTACTATGCAAAAGGTCTAAGCACCTCCAGTGTTGTTGTTCTATCAAAGTTTAAAGACCATCCAAGCAGAGAAATTCTACAAGCAAAAGTTGGTATTTAGTGAGGCCTCCCTCATAACTCTTTTTAAGGAGACGGTCACATCGATATTTGCAATGATTAAAGCAAAGTTTAAAATTCAGCAGACTTCAACAGAACCATTTGCTTTTCATTTGAGCAAGGGTGGACAAATAGAAAGCATTTGGTCATTTTTTAATCCTGGGCACCCCTTCCAAAGAGCATTTTGAAATTCCTTCTAGTTGTTTATCACCTCATACAGTTGCACGTGAAAAAAGCCTCGTCGAAACTCCTATTCATCTTTGCTGTGGCAGGTGAGGATGAAAAACCCCGCCCTCCACACCTGCTCTGTCTGAGGACTGAGGCAGACAGGTGAGTTCAAATCTCCGCCCACAACAAAGTTTCAGTTCGACTTGTTTTTAAGAACATCTGTCTCGCCTGTCAAAAGTCATTCTCTTCTGTGGACGAGCTCGGGGAATCAGAACATCCAGCGACAACTAAACCAATCATGCAGAGGCGATCCGCGCAGGAATGGGTTCGGTTGTCCCTGCGCACCCCGGGCATCCTGATCTTTGGGATGGTCATGGCACCCTGCGGGTGGATCCTGGACCTGACCGCCACCGTGGCCCCGAACTGGAGGACGCTCCACAACATCCCCGACACGTCATCCGACCAGATCATCCAGCAGGGGATCTGGGACATCTGCTTGGTTAGCTCAACTGACACCAGAGTCACGTGCGGCCAGACGGACACCACTTACTTCGGCAACGAGATCATCGAGATCGCCCAGGGCCTGATGGTGGCCTCCCTGGTGGTGACCCTCATCGGGCTGGCCGTGGCCATCCCAGGGGTGCGCTGCTGGAAGGAGCAGCCTCAGTGGACGGTGGCCGGACTGGGCGGCCTGCTCATCTTCTGCTCGGGCGTCCTGACCATCATTCCCATCGCCTGGTACACCCACATCCTCGCGGACATCACCACCGACACCGCCAGGGTGGACGTGCGGGTGGGCTACTGCATCGTCCTGGGCTACATCGGGGGGATATTTGAGGTCCTGGGCGGCTTCGTCATGTTCATCGGGATCTGCCGCTGCTGCGGGGGGAATAACCGGGGCGAGAGGCGGCTGGAGGACGTCGTCGGTCGGTTCGACCAGCCGAAGCCCGCGCCGAGGCGCATCGACGTGCCGACCCTAAACCGAGCCAGGAGCAGCGCCAGCAGCAGCATCCCCTACTCCAAAGATTCCCTGGACGATGATGTGTCCTTCCCCAGGGCCAAGAGCCCGGCGGGCCGGTCAGGAAACACCTCCTTTAACGGGAGACCATATGATGCAGATCTATGAGGGGCCCCTGGAGGGCCACGAGACAGACTGGGGACAGATCCAGGAAGGGTGGTGTTGTAATTACACACCAGATTCACAATGTAAAGAAATCACGTTGTGACTGATGTGGAGGTATTCTGACATCATAATTTAAATCAAACACAATTAGGCTACTCTATAATTGCAAACTGACAGTTAAATATTATAAATAAGAATCACTTTAAATGGCTCCATGAGCATTTTGGTGTTTCATTTGTGGGACAACATGAAGACAACAGAATAATATAATTAATAATAACAGAATAATATGCTTATTGTTTGAGTGACAGGGACATGGCTGCAGTTTAATGCAGTCAAACCTGCTCTGGGCTCAGCTTGACTCTGAATGATTATACAGCTTTTTGTCATTACGGTTGAATGTCTGGAGGAGTGCAATTATTGTCCTACAGGAGGAGGAAATAGAAGGACAACGATGAAAAACTGTAAAAAAAAAGAAAAATTGTATTTTATGTTAACAATGAATCATGGAATAAGCTTTGGTAAGCATGCACGTTTTTGATTTTAAATTAAAATTTGCTGTCTTTTAAGTTACTCAAAATGATGCTGAACTCATGCTGTAAATACTCCTCATCTTTATTTTTTCTTTTTACATTGGTTAATGCATGTATATTCTGTGTTCTTATGCACTTCAGAATTCAGGCCACCTGTTGATAAGAAGTATTCTAGAGTGATCAATGTTTTACCAACTGTTCTGTGAATCTGCTTATTAAATGTGCACTCTGTTTACATAATTTCGCACAACTGAGTCCGATTGTTTGATGTAAAAGGCATTTTATGCTTTGATACGAGTAATAACCGGAAGCTTCTTTAGCTATGGCGTGACTGCACCCAGCAAACAATCAAAGATCAATTGGCGATTAGATGAAGGCCCGTACAAGTATCTGTGAACTGACTGTTGGATTAATAAAGTTATAAGACTGGCGATGTAACATTACATTATGGGCTATGAGTAGGTAATTCACAACAGAGATGATCACATTATAGAGTGATATTTTCCTTTCTGTCTTTCACCCAGTTTAATGTCTTAGCTCCTAAGTATACAGATAATGTAGCCTGACCGGTCTGAGAGGTTGGGTTATTTCTGCTTCCTGTCCAACCACATTTTCTCCTCCATTTGAAGTGGCTTAACATTTGGAACAAGGCGAAACCATTGTAGTTTCATGGTGAGTCGTCTGTAATTAAACCAGCCTCCGGTGCAGTTCTCCCTGCTGGGCCTGTTGCTCACCGTAGCCGTGACAGCCGGGTTTAGAGGCATTTTTCTCAGACAGCATAGCAAAAACGCAGACACTGCTATGATAAACAAGGAGATTACTTGAAACAACTTTTCGTAAATTCAAAGGAGCGGTCTGAGACTTATTTAACGTGGAGGAAAAGGAGCCACAATCCAACGTAGCTGTTTGACCTGCTGTGAAAGTGTGTCTTTCATTTCCTTTTTCGGGATAAATAGTGAGTCTTCCTCAGAATATTGAGCCTCCAAATGGCATAAAGAGGGGATAGAAATATGAGGAATTGTCTTAATTTTTCAATTTAAAGGAAAACGAGGTGCAACACTGACTGCTGCACTTGAGATGAGATTATTTCATTATGTGCTGTGCTGCACATTATTTTTTTTCTTTTTGACTTCAGTTTTGTTAAATAAATGATGGCACGGTGAAAGAATCTGAATGCTGTTGCTTGTCTGACATTGTATTTGCCGAGCACTGAGGCTGCCTGTCGGGGGATGCTGCCCCCAGAGGGATCTAACATTACTGCACTGACACACCTGGGATCTCATTTTCTGTGGTGCATCCTGGGGTGTATTTGGCATTTTGTCTTCCAAAAGAATCCTCAGGTTTTGTACCCTGTTGCAAGATAACCTAAAAAAAAAAAAAAAAAAAACATAAGAATTATAATTAAGGCCATATCTGCTTTAAGAAGGTTGCAGAAGCCTGCTCAGAACATTAAACAACAGTACAGACCCTCAATGCAACATACTGATCAAACAATAGAGTAGATCTACAATCAGAGATGCCTTGCAATAAGGAACCACATTTTACAATCACTTTTTATGCCCTTAGATGCACAGTAATATGCCCACACTTTATGTAATTTACCACGATAAGTAAAGTGGGATGTACACTGTTTATAAAAGAGTAGAATTAATGCAACAATTCGGTACATTAGCCTACTGTATATATTCTGCATTCACACTGTGTTAAAAGTATGTCACCAAGTAAATTTACATTTCCCACCTTTTTTTTTTTTTACATATGTTACTACAATGACTTGCATAGAAACCCTTCAGCTGCTTCAGCTTATCAACTCATTTAAAATGTGCTTATGCACCCATCAGTCAAAAAAAAAAAAAAAGGAAAAACATTGACAGGCAAAGTAAACATCTCAGCTCACCTTGTCATCATGCAATGTTTTCCTGGGGAAACCTGCAATATATGAATTTATGCACATGTTATTTTGACACTTGCCACCAATGAGTCATGTTGGAGACCAATCAGCAACTGCCTAAAACACCAGTTCCCCAACGGAGAACAGAAGTGGGCCCCGTAGAACCACATAGGAAGGGCTTGAAGAAAACAACAAAGGGTCAGAGATGTTCATTCCAGCCTAAAAAAAAATTCTCCAAATACCAATTTGAGGGGATCTGATGGGACCAAGATACAAAGATTTATTGTTAATGACCAGGTTTATTGTTAATGACCAGGTACAAAGATACTTTGCTTAAACGGAAAGCAGATGCTTACATTTTGTCACCCTCAGGCAAAGCCTTCCTGTTCATTGTTGAACCAGTTACAAGTTTTTCACGCAACCAAAACTGTCAGTTTGCCACCCTGAGTGTTTGCAAGTCAGCTATTCCAGTTCAGCGGCGTCAGTAAGGAGGAGCAAACACCAAAGCTCATATCATGTCACTGGATCCCAGAAAGAGGTCGAACAAGCAGCATGTACAAAACACGCAAGCAGAGCTGCAGCTGTTGTGTCTCTCCTGTAAAATATAAGATGTGCAGGAAATTTCATGAGAAAAAGAAAAAGGAAATCCTTATTTCTGTGGCAAAAACTTGTGAAATCTACACCTCAGGTGTTTGTTATGAAGGACCAAAAGAAACAAGACACGCCAAGAACAAACTTGTACAACCCCCAGCAAAAAGTATGGAATCACCAGCCTTGGACGAGCGCTCACTCAGACATTTTATTCTGTAGAACAAACTCAGATAAGAAGAATGAAACAATAATGAAGTTTTTCAAAAGTGCAACTCCTTGGCATTCAGAAACACTAAAAGAAATGAATAAAAAACATTGGGGTGGTCAGTAAATGTTACTTTTATAGAGCAAGTGCAGGGAAATAAATATGGAATCACTCCATTCTGAGGAAAAAAAAATATGGCCTTTAGTATGCATTTATGTTGATGTCAGGTTTTTTTTTTTTTTTTTTTAAAACATTTTATTTGAAAGCTCAAGTACATAAAATGTTAAGTGTTTTCCTTAAATAATAATAAAAAAAAGGTTATTACAGCTCTTCACCAATGTACACAATTGGTATAAAGAAGTATTATTGCCTCATGTCGGTGTGAAATAGACACATTGTCATAGACAGTGGCAGTGAAATAGAAAACAAAGACAGGATATTGATGGAGAAGTCAGCTGATAATCTCTTTGACAATGTAAACGTTCAACAACAGTGGATATATTTTCAGTGTAACGGAAAGAAAAGACATTACAGCGGATTTATTTGCAAAGAAAAGACAATGACCAGTGAAGCCAATGTTGCTAATGTGCTAATTCACTGAGAGCACAGCAAATAACATAAACAAAACTCATCCTTTGAGTATCTTCTTTAGTCTTTTGTTATCTAAACTCCTCACTTCTGGACCCTTCAGTCTTCAGTTTACTGAAGTCGCAGTGTGAACGTGTGAGCATGATGAGCAAAGCAATGGATCAGCTGTTACATCCAGCTTGTAGAGTACATGAATAATTGTGTACATCAGCTACATAAAACAAAGAAAGACAAGATCATGAAAGCAAGTTCTGAATTACTGCTGTTTGTGGCCATCAATAGTTAAACAGCAAAAGGAATAGCAAACATTTCAGTCAGTAGCGTGCCAAAAACATGCAGTCAAGCACAAAAAACATCTAACACTGGCAAAAAAAAAAAAAAAAAAAAAAAAAAAAAATGCTGATTCCTCATCATAGACCAGGTTTTGTAAGAACGTTGTGTAGCTCTGATTGTTCTCCAACTGAGCTGTAATCAGTCTGCAAGCTGAGATTCAAAGAGCACTGCATCTGACGCATGGAGCTGGTGGTGCTCACGCTCTGAATCATGCACTCAGGTTCATACTCGAACCTTTCCAGACAGAATCATGTGCAGCGTCATGTTAGTAACAACTTCACCTGTTTTAAATCTCTGTTTGCACACTGTGTGAGGAGCAGCTTTTACTGTCATACCGACAGTGATCAGAGATTCAAAATAAAAAAAGATCTATAGGGGAATTTTAGCTAATAAGGCATAAAGGATTCATCATTTTGGACAAGAACAAGATATGGTTGTTTTAATCCTCAAAGGAGGGTAAAAGCAGTTCAATGGAGAATTGTATAATAAAGCAGCCACTACACATGATGCACAAATGCTCTAATCTCTTTGAAAACCGTGAAATAAAGCCACAACATTCTGGGTAAAGTATTCATCTGAATAAAATTTTCATGAAAAAAATATACATGACTAAATCTGCTTACAAATTCTAACTCGTGCCAGTGTTGAACACAAACATGACATCAAAAGCAACTGTTCTCATGACAGTAATAATTCTCGAATGCAATGTGCCATTATGTGATGAAAGTCTGCTGTGTTCTCGAGGTACAAGTACAATGCCCTAAATCCATCTCAGTAAAATGCCATTATTATACAGATGTCTGTACACATTTAAATCATTCATCTACTACTGTGTTTAAAAAAAAAAAAAAAAAAAAAAAGATTTGGGATTTCATGCATTTAAATTGCCCTGATTGGAGGATGTGCTTGGGGGTAAATGTCATGCTACAGTATATTTCCCATCTTTGGATACCATATGAAGAATGGAATTTCTGGATTCTCCGACTTCAGGCACAGCGCAAAGCTTTAACAGCAGAAACAGGAGCTGCAACCAGGGTGTCGCTTACAGCTGGATGGAACAAACTGACCCATCAGCAGAGGGGCCAGAGTTTATCACATCAGGATATGAGTCTCTAAAATGTTCAAGCAAAAGTCATCCAGCCATAGTTACACATCACACTTCAAGGTGGAAAAGCAGATCCTCGTCCCCTGAGCAGGATTCAAAATTAAACTGTCGCACAGTCTCACTGGTGTCCATGATATCGTGGTTGAAACCTGGACAAGAAAAAGATTAATGAGTAATTTAATTATACTTAACTGTGTAGAAAAGAAAAGCTTCTGGTTCTTCCAAAGTTTAAGAATGTTGCATCTTCCATGAAAAAATAAATAAACAAACATATACATATATACACACACACACAGACACACACACATACATATATATATATATACATATATATATACATATAGTGATCTCTTGCCAATTCGTGTTTAAATTCTGCGTTTTTAGTTATTCGCAGATTTTTCAGAAAGATATAATATTATTTAAAAAAAATTTAAAAATCACGTAAACATCACAGGATGTTGTACACGTTCTCTCACAGTGAAGAAATGCTGTGAGCCAGCCTGGCCCCTTTAAGAAGGTGGCCTTATGGGTAACGGAGTGTGTGTGTCGTGGGACGGCAGAAGAAAACAGGGTTAGATGAAAAGTGGAGTGAGCATAAACAGCAGCCCAGCGTGTATAGATTTACATTCTCTGTTAACCGACAGGAGCCAAACAATACAACCTGTGTGATGTTAGAAGTTCCTGCAGTTCCAGAATAAAGTGCTCGTTCCATGCAGAGAAAAACTGACTTTTTGTTTTGTTGTTGTTAGCGTGTTAGCTGCTAATTACGATCAAAAAATAGCACAATACCAGCAGTTTCTTTACTACGGTTCAGAGACCAGAGGCTGTGAAGGAAACAGAAAGACCACAGTTGAGCCTTCGTCTTGTTTCGCTGCAGTGTCTCGCTACTTTTTTGGGGGTTTTTAAACATATTTTAAACACATTATTGAGGCTCGGGGGGCTCCGGCTCCAGTTTGTGGATTTTGATTTACGCGGGGAGGCCGCGGTCCCCATTAACCGCGAAAAATAAGGGATCACTGTATATCCTTTTCTGTTTTCCTTCATTGATATTAACATGTTCCAGATTCACAGGGAACACAAAAAGGCCTGAAATTAAAAATTTTCAAGACATTTCAGCAAGCCAAATAATGCAGCTGACACAATGTGAGAAAAATAAAAGGAGCAAAGATGAAATAATCTGTAATGTTGCTGGGCAACCAAATAATTACATGCAATTATTTTGAAAACTCAGAAGCATTTAAAGATGAAGATTACATTTAAACTTCAAACCTCAGTACTCAATTCACACAGTTTTTCACCTTTTTTTTTTTTTTTTTTTAATGTGACCTGTATCAGACTCTGGTGTAAACCCTTCAATTTCCTGATCTGACCTGCATGGGCAATAGAATAACATGAGATCTTACGCAGCATCCTATGGATGGAACAGCAGATCTATGGTTAGAAAAAGGGATTAACAGATGTGTGCAGTGACAGATTTTTGCAGTCATGACTGTGGGGGGGAAGCAGACCCATGCTTCAGAATATAATGACGATGAGGAGAATGACAAGAAGGAGAGTTAAAATAATGGCACAGGTGTTTGAATTTATCCATCACCCCATATACTAACTCACTCTATCACTGCTGTCCTCCATGTTTGTTTTTTGCCATTTCAGGTGCTCTTTTGAATCTTCCCACACGCGATAATAACGAATGCCGACCATGGGTGACATCATACAGATTTGTGCTACTGTGTAATATCGGCAGGATAAAGAAAAAAAAAGAAAAAGAAAAAAAAAGAAACATCAGCATAAAACGGTGATGGTCCTATGCTGATATTCATTTATTTAATAACTCATTTTAAGATCAGTCATACCGGTAGTAGAAAGAATTTGTGAATTTGTAAAAAAAAAAAAAAAAAACCTCCCCAAGGAAAAATGCATCACTCAGAAACTCCTGGAATTTACATGTATGTTTCAGTAAGCTGCTGTAGCTTTCTTTTTTTTTGTTATGAGACTGTGTTTGCATTAGTCCCATCACCATGATGATAAGAGCATAATAATTGAATGTTGTCAGTATTAAGCACTGCATTAAAAGCGTAGGTGGATGATATCAGCACTCAGCAAAAATGTATTTAAAAATATTGGCAAATATCCTACGTGGTGCACCTCTCGGTGTGAATGTAAATGTCTTAAGCCACATGCCTACCTTAGATAAATGTGAGATTTAACTGCTTTAAACAGCAATTTTGTCAAAATTGTCTTCTGCCAGACGTTTCCTGTTGACAAAACAGAAAAAAAACACGGAGAATAATTAATTTTCTTGGTATTCTAACACAACAATGGACCCCACATAAAAGATGGGCATACTGAGGTTTCAAATGTAAAGCCAGATCATCTGTTTGTATGGCCCTTAGATAATGAAGATGACCCTGACACTGACTCCAAAACATCTGCGGCCCTGAAAGACTCCTATCAAAAAGCAATCATTTCACTCATTCCGGGTATCTTTCATTAGATTCATTCCAAATTGATCCGGGCCACATAATGACCCAAATCCAGAGTAGTACTCAGTCCTCCTGGCTTCCTGAGGAGTTCTCAAATCACATGTGAAAAGGAAAAGAAAATCCTGCAACCAAGGCCATATTATAAATGATTTCAACTGGACACACATGTAAAATAGGCGAAACCTGAGTACTGCGGAAATGTCATCCACTGGGTGGCAGCACCCGTCAAAACTGGTCCCTACTGCGACAACTGGGGCTTTTGTGACAAAAAGAAAACTTCCGGTTATAAAAGCGGCAATGCAATCTGTCCTCAAACCCGCCCTCTGGTACGAAAGGCACTCGTTTAAGCACGAGGGTTAGAACAAAACGGGAAAGAATATCTAACCTCACGAGAAATTCCAGGCTACGTTCTTGAGTGGTAATTCCTGTCTGTTTTGCCTGGAACGACTGGATAGGGGCACGTGTCTGCAAAGCCCTGGAGGAAAGTGAGCTGTGCGCCCTTACACATCATAATACACACTACTGAGGTAGCCCTTACTGTCCTCATTTTTTAAAAAGTGGGGAGGAGAATGTGTCATATACATACATGTATGTATATAACTATTATTTATTTATTTTTAAATGAGAGAGGGAGAGATCGTTGCTCGGGTTTTGTGGAATGTTTCGGTACCTCTGAGCCTTCTTTTGTCTCTGCCGTATCTTGGCGACGACGAACGCGAGGATGACCAGGCCGACGATGACGACCACCACACTCAGGGACAGCGGCAAACTCAACGCCCCGTTGACCGTGTCCTCGCAGGAGTCGCCCTGGTAGCCCAGATCACACTCGCACACCAGATTGGTTCCACCTCCTGGTGGGGCCACGCAGTCGCCATGGCCGCTGCACTGAGTGTCCCTGCAGGTCGGCAGCTCGTGGTTGATTCCTCTCGGCTGTGCAGAGAGAGCCAACGCTTCCATCACAGAAGAGGGAGTGAAAGAGAGAACTCTAGACTGTAAGAAAAAAGTGGAACGACAATGGGAGGGAATGGAAATGAATATGTAGAGAAGACACACCCTAAAGCACAACAAAGAAACACAGCGAAGAAAGAGCTGAAGTGGATGTCCTGGGAGAGGGAGCTTTACGTCAGTCATCCTTTAAGTCAACTCATTAAAAATTTCACAACGACTACTGTGATAGTTTTGCTTCTGTAACCCGATTCAGTGACTGGATGAATTAGCTTCATCTATTGTAATTCTCCTTTAAGCGTGAAAAATTAGCAGCTAAAAAAAAACACCAACATGGAAGCAGCAACTGAAAGTATATAAACAGGTTTACATGATGAAAACTTTATCTGAGATCTCACTCTGTGGCAGCATTTTCTAGATTTGGATGGATGGATTTTCAAGAATTTAAGGACTGAGACTTAAGATCAGAGGACAGGTAGGTTTTTCTCTCTGTTTCCAACCTTTACAACTTAAATATTGTCTTTAATCCTATGATGTATCCATGAGAACATGAGGATGAATGAGATTACCACATAATATGGCAAATAGGATGTAATCAGCAAACAGAAGAAAACATTGCTGCTCACATTCAGACGTATGAGCAACTGTGGTGTTCAAGTGATACTCAAGCTCAAGTTTTCAGGTGTCTGCTCTATAGAAACTCCAGCCTCGAATAAAACCGCAAATCACTGTGTAACCTGATAGATGTCATGCAGACACTCAACTGTTAAACAAAGTCCTGCATCTAATCTTATAAGGAGATTACACTATTACACACTGTTGTGGAGACAATGAGGAGACTGATCACAATCTCGACATCTAGACCAATGACACGCTTTCTGATAAACAAGAAGCAACATTATTGAACCTATCAAATCATCTCACGTTTTGGGTTTTCAACCAGCACAGCGTTCTCCTGTTGCACGCCGACGTCAGAGGCTATCGCAATTCATTGAAATAACATAATATACTCACAGCAGCTTGTGAAGCTCAGTTTTTGTTGTTGTAGGGTCTTCCAGGTGTGTGTTGCTATTCTAAAGGTCCTGCTATTTGAAGTTCTTCTTTCAGTCTGGTGACCTGAAAAAGAAAGGGGAGGAGGAAAGAGGAAGAAGAATACCTGGTTGTTTTTTTTTTTTTCCCTCCCACACACACACACAAAAACCACTTCCTATTCCCTGTCTTACCTTTACATGGGCTGGGTCATGTGCACACTATTGACACTTGATTCCACCAAACATCCATGACAGGGATGTGGCAATTTCACATTTCATAAGTTTTAAGTCCAAAGTTAGCTTTGGTTCATTTCTGACTCACATCATGTAATGATGAGGGATCACTGAGAAAAGCTGCTGGTCTGCTGTGAAATTAAAAATGTCTGTGCCAAGTTAGAAACAACACAAATCAGCATGAAGAGGAGCAGTGAAGGTTCGCGGTTGCCTCTAGTCTGAAATATAAAGGACTGGAGGTGTGTTGGTAGCACACCTGGTGAAAGAGGGCGGAGCAGGCAAGTCAGAGCAAGACTCACCTGGCGAGCTCCGACAAAACTGACATGTCTGTTGTTACATGCGTTGTGCAACTCAGAGAGGGCCATTGGGTAAGACAGAGCGACAAATACAAATAAAACAATGCAATCCTTCAGAGGAGAGTACAGCGTTACAACCTAAACTATATTTCAATCTCATTATTCTCTTTGTTTCTTCAAATCAGCCTAACCTGTTACAGTATATTTTACAACTACTTACATGTTGCCGAGTTACTGTAACTGCTCTTTGACTGAGGCCAAACACAAATTAGTCGACACAAATCACAGTCATCGCCTTGTGGGTATTGCAACAAGGCTGTTCGGTGGCCCTGTGTTTTACTGCCAGCCTCACTTCATCTGAGCTGGCCAAGTGAAATTCATGTTCCATTTCTGCTTTTAAACCTCCAAGCTGTGATCTGTGTGTCCTTTTGTAGCAGGCCACTACAAACCTACTAAATGCTATAGAGAGGAATGTGAGATATTTTCTGAGACATTGGGTGCGTTTACATGGGAAGTTTAATTCCTCTTTAATTCAGAATTAAAGTTAAAGCCGAATAAAAGTTACCATGTAAACACTTAATTTCATATGAAAATGTCAATTCCGAATTAACTTAATTCCGAAGTAAGTGGCTGGTTTATTCCTATTTTAATTCCGCATTAAGTAATTCCGCGGTCATGTATACACTCATTCCTCTTTAAATTAATTCCCGTCTTTCTGCGCATGCTCGTTCTCTTGCCCGTCTGTCGCGATGACGCTTATATTCCGGCAGCACGCAGTAAACGGTGTTCAAGAGCAGAGACGATTTATTTAATAAATAGCTTGGAGGAATTGGAACTAATTAAAAGAACAGATGGCGGGAAACATTAAAAATTGTGAGCTTTTCAAAGCGGCCAGGTTAAATGAACGAGGTTTCGCAGATAGAGACGCCACCCAGGTCAAAAATAAGTGGAATGTTGTTGCTAACCAGTTAGCTAAGTTTGTTTTCTTCCGGTAGATGTAAAGACGTCCGCCCCCCCTATCCAATCAGAACCCTTCCCAACCCCCAGACCTAAAGCGGAGTTGGATAAAGCCGAACTAACGTGTTTTCCATGTAAACCTTAATTCGGAATTACTATTTCCATGTAAACTCGAAGGAAAATAGTTTTAATTCGGAATTATTTAATTCCTAATTTTAATTCCGAAATAAAAAACATAATGTAACCGCAGCCAATGAGAATACATTAAAAAAAAACAAAGAGTTTGGGAAGGGAACGAATGGAAACGACTGAATGTTAATCTGATTCTGGCTGCCTAGTAACCTCCCTTTCCGATATACCTTTTATTCATAATGAGAGAAAAGGAGAGAGTACAAAGGGTTTTCTATTTTAGATTTTGGTCCTGGAGTAATTATTGCAAGGCAGTGAACATTTCCCTTGTAATGTGTAGGAGGTGGTATTTTTGTTCTGGCAATAAAAAGAGGGTGGTGGCAGATAATCCAAGAGAGGCTGCCGGTACAGAAGGCACAGAATCATTTTATCTTTTTCTCCAAGAGACTTGTTATCTCAACACAAGCAGAAAGAAAGGAAAGAAATGACATAAATTCAGCTGACAGTATGGCTACAGAGAGCAGAACTGGAATTAACATAATTATGGCAAAGGCCTTGAAAGCATTGGGTTAGAGCTTTCTATCCTGTTTTTAGATGTCTTATATCATTTCTACCTTTTCCACAAATAAAAAGCGACTCTTACATTTAAAGTTTAAATTGATAGATCCCAGCTTTGAAGTCCAGTTCTTATATGTTATAAAAAAAAAGAAAAATGGGAGGTCTTTGCATTCAGAAAATTTAAAAAACACAGTGATATTTAAACTTAAATACTTCTGGGTCATTTCGGTCAGTTAGGAAAGTTTTGGAGCAACTGCATAACTATCCAAACCCATCCTCAGAGTAAACATTTAGGTCGAGCCAGCTGCCATGTTGGCTTAGTCCAGCCAAACACGCCGACTACAGCTCGCCAGCATTGCTCTCGTCCAGGGTGAGATTTATTTTAGAAAAACAAAACAAAACTGCCAAGAACACCTCATGCCCAGTTCTACACACACTGGAGTGTGCATCTTGGTTTTTGTGAAGGGCTTTTCTTTCTTAGGGAGGCTCTTTTGCAGGTTATTTTCTGAAATTCTGCAGTGTTACTACTGCAGACCTTCACAGTTCAATTTACTGTGTATTGTTATAGCAACTTTTCTCAAGTCTTTACGATTTTTTCTACAATCTTTGCTTAACTCTTTTGACATTTGTCAGTGAGGTCAAGGGGTGCTGAGAAATATACTACAGGAGGTAATTTTGAGTTTACCCAATGTCAGCTTGAAGTAACTGGTGCCAGTGCAGCAGATATCTGATCTCTGTCCCACAACTCAAAGCAGTAAACAAACATTTCTCCACTTCTAAATGAGTGTTTTGTTTTTTAATTATCTTTGGTGCATCAGATGATTTGTGGATCATGCACAACTCATGATCAACTACGGACTCATGCTACGGTACATTTAATACCAAGTTTAATACTACAGATACCAACAGTAAGCATCTGTTTCTCAAACTCCATATTTCATTTAAGACTCTACATGCAAAAACTGTACAGTTTGGACGTTTTTTTTTTTTCAAAAGTAGAGATTTGGGACTGTTTGGTTTTCCCAATAACATTTGATATAAACCTTTATCACTCAGATTAAGCTTTTATTACGTGATCCCTCCACTACGAACAAAAAACTCAGCCGCACCTGTGCTGACGAAGACCAGGGGGCGGGTGCACATTTTACTGCTGCATTGGCTCCCCGTGTGTTTCAGGATCGATTGTGAGGTTCTTTTATTAGTTTTAAAATGCCTGACTGGGTTTGGGCCATCTTATCTGACCTGCTTTTATCATATGAACCCTCATGGACCCTGAAGTCCTCTGGTACTGGCCTTTTTATCATCCCCAGAGTTAGAACAAAAATCCACTGTGAGGCTGCATTCAGCCATTCTGGTCCTCATCTGTGGACCAGCCTGGAGGACAACATCAGGACCAAAGAGACTGTTGAGATTGTTGAGACTGTTGAGACTGTGGAGGCTCAAGACTCACCTTTTTAATCTGGTTTTTACTCTTATTTTTCTTAATCTGTAATGATTGCAATGACTTAAGTCTTAAATTTATTTTGAGTCTGTGCATTTTATTACTATTAAATATTCTTAAACTTTTACATTTAATTTTCACTTTTTTTTTTAAATTATTGTATCTACTGTTTTTATCCTTTTTTACTGTCTTAATCTTTTAGTTTTTAGCTCCAGTGTTTCCTCATAGTAGCCCTCCACACTGGAAGTTGTCTGGTCTGCCCATGGGAGCGTCATCTTGGAGATCCCTCAGGCTTGGAGGGCTCTGCACAACATGTAGATCCTACCCTGGTCTATCTGGGGTGAAGGGGTCTCTGGGACGGCGCCCCCTGTGGTCACAGGCTGTGGCGCCTCTCAGTGTGGATGGCCTCCCATTGGTGGCATTTCCTCACCTGGATCCTCAGTGCCCTGCCCTGTTACTGAACTCTTTACTTTGTGCTGTGAGGGTGCGTGGGTCTATATGTGGGGGTGAGAGGGACGGGTTTTTATTATTTGTTGTGATCCTGTTTTGTTTTGTGTTGCATTTTATATTTATGAAAAATGCTATATAAATAAAGTTTGATTTGATACAAACATTTGTCTTTAATCCTCTTAAAAATGGAGAAACTGATTCATTGTTAATCAATCCATTTAAGACTACATTGCTACCTGGCATAGAAAGCCACATGGTCATGGTGGTCATACGTGTTGGTTGCCCCATGGAGTGGGACATCTGGCATTTGGACTGGCTGACCATTTCAACAGGTTAAAATCATTAAATTTCCATGCTTCTCATCAGGTTTAGGTGATTAATTTCTAAGGAAAAACTGTCAAATACAGAACTAAACATGGGTGGAAGGGGAACCAAAATGACAAAAAGGAAGTATTTGGTCAAAGCTCAAGACTTTACACAATAACTTTTACATGATGGTGGTTCACAAACTAAATACAGACAATGAATAGTGAGTGTTTCTTTGCCACACACACACACAAAAACCCTTTTTGTTCGTAAGGTATTTTATTACAAAGACATTCTGAAATTCATGACCAAGGAAATGAATAGATCTTCACATTACTCATCACCTCTCTCTGTTGTCAAAAGACCATTGTGACAACCTGAAGCAATTCTGGGCAGTCTATTTGTGCTGCAGTGACTTTAATGCTTGCATGGGGTTCCTGACATCTACTCTGGATTCCATCTCCTGGAGAGGAAAAAGGCAGGACAATTTCCCTTCAGACATAAAATCAAGAAAAATGGCTGACAACTTGAGTCACATCAAGGCTTAATGACATACATAAAAACACATTTCAATCCTGAAGTGTGATCAGAATATTAGACCTTTTTACATTCACAACTTCCACCCATTGTACATGTTTCATTGCATATGGCTAATAAGGATTTTAAAAAAAAAATACAGTAGTTTGCCTAGTAAAGAGTTAAATTAGGGAACTTTACTACTGTTGAAATCTCAAAAACCAATCAACTATTCATATAAAAATCTAACAGTAAAATGAATTAACTGTATTCCTCTAATCTTGAGATCAATTTTGGAAAAAGCTCTGCATTCAGATTTACCTCCGAGTCAGAATCAGAGTATTCACCCGGCAGCCCCATGTTGGCCATCAGAGTCTCTTTATCAGCAGCTTTGCTTCTGAACCATATCCCTCCTTTCCTGTTCCAAACAAGGTAGAAGGCTCATTTTTATCTATTTTTTTCCTCTCTTTAACATACCACAAGGAAATACTAAAAGGTGTGGAAGTGCTGCAGGTGCATAATTTAATTCTAACCCAACAGCAGCTGATGTAATATGTAGCACTCCTACTTTAGTCCTCAAGTGTTGATCAGTAAAATGAGCTGCTGGATAGATGGATTTCTAGCAGTTATTTTTTTTTTCTCCCAAGTTGATGAGACAACAGTCTTTACCTTTTCGTGAGAACAAAAACAACCACGATGACTGCAGCAACAACGAGGCAGAAGGAAACCAGGATGACAGCTGGATGGGATTGTCTGTCGTCTCGCTCCTGACAAAACTCTCCCTTGTAACCTGCCAGACACTGGCAGCGAGTGAGTTTGCTTTCTTTGATGCACTTGCCATGACCATTACAGTATTTGGGATCACAAGGTGCTGAGCCCTTATCTGAAAGAAGAGAGTTTTCCTGGCTGTTGGGTTGAAGGGAGGAAGACTCTGGCAGGCGGCCTTCACTGCTCCCTAAAGAGGCAGAGTTGGAGCTCGGACCTATAGAGAAAGCCAGTGTTTGTGATTCTGTTGTATACATTTAGATTAGCTGCCATTAAAAACAACAAAACAGACTGCTCTTTTTAATTATTAAAAATAAAAGTTAACCTGGATTTGCTACATTTTTATTAGTCTCATTTTCAGCAGTTAAGCAGAGCTGCCATGACTTCAAGCCCAGATTTACTTTAACTTGTGGAAGGCATTTGACCATGTCCCTTGGGGTGTTGAGCATGCTCCAGGAATATGGGATACTGGGTCTGTTATACGCTATTCAGTCCCGAAAAAAAGGGGGTGAGAGTTTTGTCCAGACTGTGGGTAGTAAGCTGGATTTGCTCCAGGTGGGAAGTGGACTCTGCCAGGGTTGCCCTTTGTCACCAGCCCTTTTCATAATTGATTAATTCTGTTCATTGGTGTAGTTAAGGGAAAAAAGGGGCTCAGTATTACATCTCTGCTCCAACCACATCCAACCTGGAGAGGATGGAGCAGAGAAGCACTGCCTTAGGTAGAGTTGTTCCTCACAAGTGAGGAGGAAGAACGGAGCAGGAGGATCAGTGCAGCATCTTTAGTCATGTGGAATATCATCCTGTCGTTGCAAAGAGGGCTGAACCAAAAGGCAAGGAGCTGTTTACCAGTTGATCTATGTTCCTACTGTCACAAAGTTGTAGGTAGGGACCAAAACAATGA
Organism: Hirundichthys speculiger; assembly: GCA_018398805.1. Lineage (NCBI taxonomy): Eukaryota > Metazoa > Chordata > Actinopteri > Beloniformes > Exocoetidae > Hirundichthys > Hirundichthys speculiger. The sequence goes on along the minus strand of JAGFBZ010000842.1, from coordinate 510,568 downwards.
GATCCCAGACACAAGCAGGTCCAGGACCACACTGGAGAAACATTTCGCCGCTGAGATCTGAATGCCTCTATATTCCCTTGAAAACACAGGAAAGTGGCGGCCAGAGAGAGGCAGGTCAGGGTAGCGGTGCTCAGGCTGCAACCCTCACGACCCAGATATGGATAAACAAGTTGATGGATGCTAAACTGAGTTAGGCTGCTGCAGTAGCTTCCTCTTTAAAGTGAATGGTTAACTCTTTTTAGCATGAACTTTCAATATTCTTGAATGTTTCCCCCTATATCTTGGAGTGTTTTCACAGTTCTGTGTCCCTTTTACTGAAATGTCGAAAGTCAGCATGACATTTTAAATTTAGACATATTTACAGACTAGGTTATTTGAAAAGAAAGCAAGTTGAGAGCCTTTTCTCCTTGGCGGTAAACTTACAGTCCTGTTCATCTGATTGGTCTTGACAATCGACAAGTCCATCACAAAATTTGGTGATGCTTATACACTGGCTGCTGTCAAAGCAGGATTCCTCTCCAGTAGGGCAGGTGCGTAGCGGGGCACAGGAAGTGTTACTGGTGCTGTGGAAGCCCCGTCCACATTTACAAGTCCGACCTCCAGGATAGGGCAGACACAGGTGGTCACATCTGCCGTTGCTGTTGGAGCAGCTATTACTTCCTGGAGGAAATTAGTAAAATAAAAATACTGTTAGAATTTCAAAGCATTTAAACAAAGATTTAACAGAAATCAATCATTCATAAATATCCATTTCATCTGAACAATATTTAACATGTAAATATTCTTCAAGCTTGATAAAACAAGGCAAGGACCATGATATTTGGAGGTTTTTACTTTAAATTAACCTCACAGGTGCTCAACTATCCATACATTTCACCCATCTTATATTTGGTATCCTAAAAGCCTTCTAGAATTTACAGATTTAACTGAATGCTTCCCAACACTATTCTGCTGTATGCTAGATGGTTCCTAAGTCATTTTATGCTTAATGTCATACACTCGTCTGCACAACAGATCATCCGTTAGACCACCACTACCAGGTTAATAGTCTAGTGGTATGGCAAGCAACATTACTGTATTTTAATTTCCACTTCAAACAGTTTGTGCAGGGCCTCAATATACAGCAAGTATTTAATAAACCAAATATGGTCAGTGTTGACCCTCGAGGACATCAAAACTATGATTATAAATAGTTCATCTGAGTTTCTTGGATTTAATGACTAATATTCAAGCTTTAGAAATATTTAATCTTATTTAGAATAGGATGATGCAACTCGCCTTGGTTGGAAAACAAACCCTTCAGATAACGAGCACACTGCGTTCATGTTACCTGCATGTCTTTTCATGACTGGCAAACAGTTTAACACTTATTTTTCCCCACGTGTTCTTGGACTGCAAGAGTGTGTGATGTCAGGGATGAGAAATGAAGAGCGTCCTGAATGTTTGGTTTGTGTTAGAGTCTCATTCATCACTGCTTCTTCCCACCACAGGACCCAGACAGATCTCTCACAGCAGGTATCACATCACTGTCTTCTATTCAGCTCAAACTGAGCCTAAGTGAGCCCTTTTCACTGAGGCACAGTGTCCAATAACACTTCAGGATGCCTTCATTCAGAGAAAGTTGACGTGAAAATGCTAATATCCAGATGGAATAATTCCTGTTATGACTTGCTCCTGCTTCACAAATTAAGCCAAAAACATGCAGCAAGACTCTTTACCATCAACAACCTCAGCAGGAACTACAATATTACAGCGCATTATACAAAAATACTAACAAGCCACCATCACAATTTTATCAGCAAGAGAGTTAATTGAGGGAAAAAAAATGGTGGTTGGGAAATTTTTATTCTGACTGCTTCAAAAGCCACAAAAACACCTCAGTTTAGCTAGATTAAACCTGCACATTTTTTGTGTATGTTGTGTTGCCATTGTTACCAGTCCTGACATTTTTAAACTACAGTATCAGCACAGAAGGAAGAAGAAAAAAAAAAAACTCCAATTATGTAGCAATGTGCTTCCACAAACAAAAGCAAGATTCTTCCCATCGGCAAGAAGAAACAAGACTCCATCAATTGTATCCACCGAGCTCAACTGATTAACCTTTAAGACAAACAGCTTTTTATGAACCATTTTAGACCATCTGAAGCCCCAAACCATTTCACTGACCTTTCATGGACTTATGAGCCAGTGCACTACAAAGCCTGAAATTCAGATTCTTTTGTTCAATAATTCATGCTAAAGGAGCAAGTCCAGCTGCTCCATCACTATTGGACTGTTGGATCATATTTTTTGTCATGCTCAATTTGTGGTTTGTTTTCTTTGATTTTATAAAGTTTATATTTAATTATCTTTAGGGCATATGGCATAAAACTTGTGCCAAATCAATAATCCAGACCACTCTGCTCTGGTGACCCTGAATAGGGAGCAGCCAAAAGGACAAGACTTTCAATTATCTTTATGCATTGCTTGCTTTTAGGTGGATTCAAATCCCACAACTGAATTTCTCTACTTCCTGTTACGCTTCACTATCAATCTAGTGTCCAGTGAGTTTTTCCTTGGTGGATTCTCATCTGTCCACAAATCCACTTAGTTCAAACTTCACTAGGAGTGCTGTCGTCTTTACAAACTACAGGTTGCATGGTTAACAAAGCCCTGCAGGCTTGTTGCAGATTGAAACTTGACAAGTTCGACAGTCTGCCCTCATGTTTCGCCAAAAGGTTTTCAAATGATCATGTCTCCCAAATCATTTGCCCCACATCTTTAAGCTTTTCCCAATAAATATAAAAAGGGGAGAAAAATAAGGGATAGATCCCTACCAGACTGGCTGTCGTTGTTGTAGGCTCTCACTTCCACCACACTGGTCTTGGTCTCAAACCACAATTGTTTGGGCTGGAGGCCATCACTGAACCACACTTTAGTTACATCTACATAGGATGGAAAGTATTTTTTAAACACTTAATCAATGCTAGTATTGGCACTACAAATCAGAGGTGACAGGGTAGAAAAGTGCACATTTTCATGCAACACCAACTTTCAAAACAAAACAGAAGCAGCAAAGAACAAGGTGATTAAATATTTCAGCTGTTACACAAGTCTGTGACGCCATCTGCTGCTCAAAAGGCAGGAAGGCGGATGAAAACAGCTGTGAACAGTTAAGAATGAACGTCTCGCTTGTCTATCAATCTGCCTCAGCCATCAAAAAATTTGTTTTACTTTATAGTCTATGGAGCAAGTCTTTTTGGCATGGCATCTCTTGAGAAAGTATAATTTTTTACAGTATCCATGTTTGGTCTTTACCTTTGTCTTTAGTGACCCAGAGGAAGATGTTCTCAATATGTGTGAAAGAGGTGAGCACACTGGCCCCGATTTTGTACTCTTTATAGCCTGATCCATCCACACCAATAGAGCAGATTAACTCCTTCCCCTGAACGATGTGATAAGATAGATTTATATAGATGCAACAAAGTGAAAATCTTTACATTTAAATTTGTAACTCCTCACTAGAATCAGCCCAGTAGATGACAGTCCCATTACTAGAAAAAACCAGGGAGACTGGGAGGCTCGACTTCCTCCACAGCATTGTCTTTTTACGACCATCCATCCAGGCACAGTCCACCTCTGTCCGGTCCTTCCCACCCGTTATGACTATTGCAGTGTAGCAAAGTCTACCTGAGGGAGGATGCAGCGCAATGGATGTGGTGCTCTGAAAAGACAAACGTGATGCGAATTAAACCTACCAGACAAACTGCAAATAACCTGTGGCTGTCAGGTCCTAAGTTTGTGTTGCATTACAGGCAAATAACTCAAGAACTGGGACAAATGTACACAATGATATGCTGACATTAAAAAGGTGTCAATAGAAATATATCAACTGTACTTTTAAATTCACGGGGTGGGGGGGCCTGCATGCAGGGTCAGCCAAGACCTGAATTTACTTCATATTTGTGAAAATGAAATCTTAATTTAAATTTCATGCCATAATTTTCAATAACCTCATAATCTGATTCAAAAACCAAAAAAAATCCAGTATTGCATGGCCTTTTAATTATCCTGATGCTACTATAGTCAATGTTCTGGGTAATATCAAATATTAGTGATTATACAGAGCCATAGATGGTAAATGCCAGAACCAAAGGGTGATTGACAAGCTGAAAAGATAACATGTGAGAAGTATTCCCTGCAACCGTCAGAGATCCTTGCAGCAGTGAGGTGGTGTAGCCTTGACGATACGATGTCACGTGAATGTCAGGCCTCTTGCTGCTGCTCCAGTACAGGTTGGATGTCACCCAGTCGACTGCTAGTGCTGTGACTGAATCCTCCTTGTGGGACAGATAATTTTCATTTTCAACTAAAAACTTTACCACAAAGCAAAAATGATTTTTATAGATGAACAGATGACATCTAAAGCTGTTTGAGACATTTTAAATAGTCAGAATGAACATAATTCACAAGCTGACTGCAAATACTTGGTTTGATTGGTCATGCTGGCAGTTTTTTTTTTTTTTTGTGTCCTCTCCAAGATGAAAGAATCTGCCATTTGCTGTTAAAATCATGCATACCTTCAGCTTCAGGATTTGTCCAGCAGGTACGAGTTCCTGTTTTGATTTGGAACTGCGGAGTCTCAGCACATCCACAGATTCTTGACTTGAATATGCCATAAACAAAGAAAGCTCTGGGACAGAAAGATCTAGTCCGAAGGGCTCTTTTCACTCCAGCTAAGGGAAAATCTCGGCCTAGTGGCATTTTTTTCAGGGCAACGCCATCTCGACGCATGGAGCGCAAGTAAATCTGCAAGTATGAAAAGCACAAGAAAAGCAAGCATGAATATTTCCATCCAAAAAGTACACACTGGATTCTCAAAATATTGTTGAGAAGTGTAGAAGCAACAGGCCACAGGATGTCTGGTCTCAGTAGACCATTTACCTGATATACTATTTTACGAGACAAAAGCAGGATGAAAGATGATTCCTTTGGCAGAGAGCAGGTAATCGTATCCGGGGAAAGTAGCAGTCCTTTTGGGCATCGGCAAACTGCAGTAGGAGATGCTGGAGCTGCAGATAACCCTGCTTCTCCAGAGTTGCCTCTTGTTGCCGGGGCCAGAAGGCAGAGATGGGAGCAGCGCAGGTTCTCACAAGGGTTGGACACGGCTGGCTGGGAAAGGGCATGCATCAACTACAGGGACAGGAAACACGGATGAGATGGCACCTTTGTTATAACCATATACAGATACACAATACGAGTCCTCCTGAAACCATGAAACTTTTTACAACTAAAGTCTGGGAGAGCCAGCCATGGTATTGAAAGAGACACAGACACACTCACTTTCAGTTCAAATGGTTGCCCGGGTCTCTTCAGAAGAACCTTTTGATCTTTTCCAGTCTTCTTGTCTGCTGAGCGGACAGTTCTTCTCTTGGTATCAGACCAGAAAACACGATCATTGAAGACTGCCACTGAGAAAGGGCCTGGAGTTTCAGCTAATTGGAGGATCTAACAATAAAAAAGAAGTTAATGAAAACCCAATAGAAACCAAAAAATGAATGTGAAATATTAGTTCAAGATTATAAAAAACAAATAATAATATCATATGAAGTGCATGAATCTGACCAAAAAATTTGGCACAAGTCAAAATCTAAGTTTCTCTTCACCTTGATATCATCTCCATTGAGAGAGGCTGAGCCTATGCAGCGCAGCTTCTCATCAGCCCAGTATACCCTGTTATCAATAAAGTCAAAGGCCAGACTAACTGGCCAGCTCAAGCTGTGGCTCACAATCACCCTCCTTTTTGAACCATCCATCCCAGATCTCTCAATATGTGGAGTGCTGCCAAGCTCAGACCACAGCATCAACCTGGGGGAAATTGATTATTGAACATCAAGTTCAGGTTTTATTTATTTATTTTTAAATAAATATACCAGATTGAGAACCTTACCCTTTGTCTGGCAGCAGAACCAGTGAACTTGGCTGTTCCAGGTTCTCACCCAGAACCACAGTGTAGTCTGGAGATTTCACCATGCTATTGCTAAGCTTCACAGCCAAAATCTGTCCAACCAGTCCATCCACCCAGTACAGATTCTTTCCAACCCAGTCCACTGCAATGGAATCCGACTTCACCCCTAATAAATTCAGTACCATAAATGCAGAACATATTCCAAACTTAGTTTTAAAAGTTGAAAAGTTGAAGGCAAGTAAATTGTCAATTGATGATAAAGAAAAAAAAAGCTAAATGAAGATCATTTATACACAACTGTACAGTTCTAAAGGCAGCTGTACCTTTGATCAATGTCCCTTTGTTTGAGTTTTTCACATCAGCCCAGCGGATGCTCTGGTAGTCAGGGCTCACCCAGTAAACTCTCTGTTGGACCCAGTTATAATCCAGAGAGAAGACTGGTCGGTTGACAGAAGAGAGGAGCCGCAAGGTCCCACTGCGGACGCCCAGGAGTAACAACTCAGACTGCACTGACGCCAGAAGCAAAGGCTCATCTACAGATGGAACAAGATTTACTGGCCTTTAACAGCATTAATAACAGATCAGTTATGATTTGTTTAGTTTCCCTTATCAAAAGCTAAAATGAAAAGTGAAAACAAGCACAATTGTCTACATTTGTAGTTTCGTGATTTTTAGGGACGAGAAAACTGGATACGCAACTTTTTGCAGTATAACTAAAATAAGGTTCTGAATTGAGCAAATGACATCTAAATGGAAAAAAGCTGTGTGAAAATCCCTTTTCCCCCCACTCTTTTCTAAAAGATTTGATGCAACATATTTATTGCTCAAGGCTTGAAGTCAACCTATGGTTCATCTGCAAGGGGTACCCGGATGAACTTTTGGGCAACAAACACTGCAAAATTGGACAAGTGAGTTGAAAGTGAGGATTATGTCAAGTTTCACACTTTTTTTTTGGCTTCTGCCAAAGCAGCTGAGCTGCTGCAACTATCAAAATATGTTTGCCCAGCAAGACCTTTTTTTTTTTGATTGAGCCCATTTAAAATGATTAATAGCAAGTTTTCAAATCTTTTGATTTAGTTACTTTTAGAAAGTCATAGCAAATGTGCAACTTGGACTTGAGGTTTTAAACAAGTTGTCCATCATAATAAACATATTGCTCATCTTAAAATTACAGGCTGGTAGTGTTCAGACAAGATTATACAGTTCATCACTGTCTACTTCCACTAGGTACCTTTAGTTTTGCAGCTTTTGTTGTCAGGCTCCAGGTAGAAACCAGGGCTGCATTGGACAGCTGTAGGATCCACGAGTGTTCAGACAAGTGTGCTTGCATGAAGCTTCTGGTGTTGAGTTGCACTCGTCAATGTCCACACAGGACACAGTGCTGAACTGCAGCCTGAACCCTGCGGTACAGTAACACCCCTGGGAGGGTTTATATATATAAAAAAAAAAATGCTTCAGGGTGATTGACAAAATATTGGGACACGTGATTTTGTCAAAGGTTCTTCTTTTCTACCAATTTTAGAAGTAACCAGGAGGTTAGAATAGTGTTTGTGTAAAGAGTTTGACAGGGAAACACAACCATGACTGCAGCACTCACTGGTCCCTTTGGAGTGCTGACACAGTGGTGGTCGCACTGGGGTGCCGATGGACTGGAGCAGTTATATTGACCACATCCTACACCTTCATCTGAGCTATCAGCACAGTTTGTGAGGCCATTACAAACCAGGCTGGGATCCACACACTCTCCACTGCCACACTGGTAAAGATGAGAGGGGCATTTTCTCTGGCTACCTGTGAAAGCAGGTGTAAAAATTAATTTCATTACAGATGCCATCTCCAGTGATAATACATTTCACAGTACTCATAACATTCAAACTATGTTTTAAAAGACAAAATGCTGAGCAGCATGTCAAAGCACTCACATGTATCCTCATCATTGCCATTATGACAGTCCTCTTTCCCATCACACCTCCAGGACAGAGGAATACACTGCCTGCTGTCTCCACACTGCCACTGGTATTCCCTACACTTCGCTGGAGGAGTGTTGCAGTTCTGGCAGTGACAGTTGCATAGATTTGTCAGAAGCTTCTGACAAATCTATCTGCTTCATTTTTAAACTTCTACTCATGAACGTGCTGGACATCCCTTCATTCTGTTCCTCACCTTCTCATCTGAGCCATCTTTGCAGTCTTCTTCCCCATCACAGAGCCACTCTTTCTGCAAGCACTCATGGCTGTGAGCACATCGAAGCTGTGCTGGGCACCGCGGGGGTTTTGTGCAGCCCACCTCATCAGAATGGTCACTGCAGTCTGGATATCCATCACACCTCAGAGCGTCTGACACACACTGCCCACTAACACACCGATACTGGTAAATCGAACACGCCACCAAACCTGAAGGACAATCAGCAGAACCAGCTTATTTTTTGGAAAAGTCTTGTGGCTCTTCAAGAAGCTCCACAACAGTTGCTCAGCAGATCACCCACCGCACTTTTCTTCATCTGCCCCATCAGCACAGTCCCTCTCGCCATCACACAGGAAGGTCTTGGGTATGCAGCGAGTGTTGTTGTCACAGCGCTGATAGCAATCCCTCGCTCAGACTTGAACAGTCCATTTCATCAGAGCGGTCCTGACAGTCATTCTGACCATCACACACCTTCTCTTTTGGGACGCATCTATTCCCATGAGAACACTGAAATTCATCTGGAGAGCACATTTAAAACAGACCTTAAAATATAAATTTGACATGCCGTCAGCCATTTCTCATTTTCTATTTCTGTAAATGACCTGGATTTTGACAATCCAGCTGATTATGAGACTTTTCCCTCTGCTCGGATGGGGAAGAAAAAGAAAAACAAGAACAAACAAACCTGGTTTGCATAGACTCTCACATCCCTCTTCATCTGATCCATCCTTGCAGTCCAGCTCTCCATCACACACATGGCTGTACATCACACACTCCAGGCCATCTTTACAGAGCTTGAAACCTTTTTTGCACCTAAGAGGTCTCTGTCCTGATATTGGGCACATTCGTGGCAGCTTTCCAGAGAGAGAGATAAACACATATACATACCTTTTAAAAAAAAAAATATATATATTAATATATATAATATATATATATATATAGATATATATATATATATATGATATATATTATATATATATATATATATATATATATATATATATATATATATATATATATATGACTGCATTTGAATGTCACTAGTGTTGAGTGATAGTTTGTCATTTGTAACATTAAAGATAAATAAGTAAATGCATTAAGTGGGTGATTTAGATGCTTTTCTATGAGAAAGCGCTATAGCAGGTAATCTATAGATTACAGATTATCATATACTATTGCAGATATTATTGAACTATTTTTCCCCCCTCCTTGTCTTACAAGTGGCGCTGGAATCTGGGTGACACAGCTTCTCATCCGAGCCATCGGGACAGTGGGCACGGCCATCACACAGTTGCTTCTTTGGGATGCACTTTCTCTGGTCATTACACAGGAAGTCATCTAATGTGGAGGGACAAAAGTATGAACATTTTAAGAGCACTGAGAAGTAAAAATACTAGGGAGGTATTGTGGACACATGAACCTTGAAATTTTCACTCGTAATATTGCATACACTTGTCTATTGGTGTTTAATTGGTAATTTTTAGCATTACCTGGGTTTTCACATTGGACAACACAATTCTTTTCATCATATCCATCAGGACAGTCTTGTTGTCCATCACATAACTGATTTTGAGAGATGCAGAGTGATGAACCTGGACAGATAACTGAAGGAGTGACACAAGCTGTTGTGGATGTAGGAACAGGAAACTCCCTTGTTTCAGCAGGATTGGAGTCTGGAAATGGAGACAATGTTAAACTTCTGCCGTTTCTCACACTTATCCCAGTGTTCAAGCCTCTGGCAGTAGCAGGCAAAACTCACCACAGCCCTCTTCATCTGAACCATCCAGACAGTCTCGTTCTCCATCACAAAGGAATTTTTTGGGGACGCAGCGCTTTCCATCAGAACAACGGTGCTCACAGCTCTTGGTTTTTTCCCAGCAGTCTAGTTCATCGGACTGATCCTGACACTGTGACCTTCCATCACAAACCTCAGCTTCGGGAATGCACATTTTACCATGGAAGCATTGAAATTCCCCTGAAGTTGACCACAGTCAAGAGTTGTGAAGGTCTTAAGATTGCATTAGATACAAACGTGATTGAGCATAACATTCAACCAAAAGGTCAGACATAGAGAAAACAACCTTGCTTGCAAGTTTCTTGGCATCCCTCTTCATCGGATCCATCCATACAGTCCTTCTCTCCATCACATATGTGGCTGTACAAAACGCACTCTTTACCATCACTGCATGGCCTTGAGCCCATGCGGCACTTCAGCACATTGGCCTGAGAGGGAGGATGAATCACAGTCGGACAGTTGGACTCATCTGAGCCATCGCGGCAGTGAGAACGACCATCGCAAACCAGAGACTTAGAAACACAGCTCCGACGGTCCTTGCAGAGAAAGTCAGCTGTGGAAGAGAGCAATTAATGGGGCAAGAAAACTGTAAATTGAAAAATAAATGAAAAATCTGAAATAACCCAAAAGCACTTACTCCTGTCAGCACACTTTTTCACACAATTCTCATCGGAACCATCTGGGCAATCTCTTATGCCATCACATAACTGTGATGGGTTTATGCATACAGCTGAATCTGGACACAGAACCAAAGGAAACTCGCAGGATGACTTGGTGGATGAGGGGATTCTGTCATCTCCGCTCCATCTAGAAATGGAACAAATTAATGTGCCAAGGCTTCTCACCAATCAGAAAAGACAGCATTAATTGAGAAATACAGAAGTATTCAATTTCCTAAATAAGAACAGAAATCCTGAACAAATCTGCTTATTTCAACAGTAAATTTACAGCAGCAAGATTCTTTTGAGAAACTCACCACACTCCTTCTTCATCTGAACCATCTTGACAATCTCTCTCCCCATCACAGATGTGGCTGAGGAGGACACACGCCGTCCCATCTCGGCAGAGTGTGGAGCCCATGCGACATTTCAGGACATTAGACTGGGCTGAATTAAGAGATACACTTGGACAGTTTACTTCATCTGAGCCATCATTGCAATGAGAGCGGCCGTCACACACTAAACTCTTTGAAACACAGCTCCGGCGATCTTTGCATCGGAAGTCAGCTATGAGTGGGTAGGAAGGAAAAAAAAAAAAAAGAAAAAAATGAATGGAACTATACTGAATTTTACCAGGTCTTTTCATATTTACACATGATGGATAGACTGTTTTCCAAGTTCACTCTCTCACCCTTTTACAATGAAAGTTGTTGGATGTGTACAGAAAGTGAAATTCATACCAAAAAAAAATAATAATAAATAAATAAATAAATACTCACTCCTAGAGGGACATTTTTTGCACACACTTTTCATCAAATCCATCAGGGCAGTCTCTCTTCCCATCACACATCTGTGTTGGTTTGATGCATAAAGAGGAACCTGGACACTGAACTGATGGACTGGTGCACGGGGGTTTGGTGGGAGGTGGAGTATATGCTTTGACAGGTGGAGATTTCTTCAGGTTCTCGTTTTCAGGAAAGAGAAGGAGCTCTCTCTTGATCTGCAAATTAGTCAGGTTCCCAATTACATTTAAATTTGATTCAAATTGAAATAATTGTTGCATTTATTGAAAATCACCTTTGAATAAAGACTCACCACATGCTTCTTCATCCGATCCATCTTGACAATCTCTCTCACCATCACAAATGTGACTCAAAAGGACACAGGATTGTCCATTTCTACACTGTCTGGTCCCAAAACGACATTTCAGGACATCTTTTGTCCCAAGTGAAGTGGAGCCTGGACAGTCGACCTCATCTGAGCCATCGTGGCAATGGGCACGGCCATCACAAACTTGGCTCTTTGAGACACAGCTGCGACGGTCTTTGCAACGGAAGTCACCTGCATTCATGGCTCAAGGTTATGGTTAATGTACTACTGTGCTGAACTAGGTCAAAGTTAGCCACATGAAAACAGTCTGGTGCACAATATTTTCACTGAAAACCCGTTTCCATCAGATTGACGATCTGTGCACTAGATTGCATTTCTCCCCTCTACAGCCAGGATTTCAAGTTTCAGTCTCATTCTGAGATTTTATTTATTTATCTAAGTTTAAATTTCTCTTTGGATTTGATTTTCAAATTCTAATAATTGAGCCATATGTTAGCCTTTTCTAATATTGCCCAAAATATAAAACTGTACTTTCCTTTTTAACCCAAGACAGTGACAAGAAGATGGTGTACCAGACCTGATGTACAGGGATACCTGCAGTCCAACTGTACTGATGCAAATACATTTGATTGTTATGTATGAAAGTATTATGCAAAGGAATGTGCTACATAAATGCAACTGTGATTTGCTCAGACAGGCGAGTGGAATTGATAATGAAAAATTTTTTTTTTTTTTTTTTTGTGTCTCAGTCAATGTTAAGGCAACCAACACTGGTCAAGTTTCAGTGGCAGATCAACTGCTGAGACATCTCTCCCCAAGGAAACCGAACAGATGTGAGAAGCCCAAATGCTGCTGTGGCTGCGAATAATTAAAGTAAAATATATGTCCAGAAAGTGACAAGGTGGGAAGAGTCAGAAGACAAAAGTTATCTGCGCTGTTCAAAGTGTAGAGCAGGGGTGCCCAATCCTGGTCCTCGAGAGCCCCTATTCCAGCAGGTTTTAGATGTTTTCCTGCTTTGGGACACCGTGATACAAGTGGCTCTCTCATCAACAGACTTGTGCAGACTTTGATGACAACCTGATAACCATTAATTAGAATCAGGTGTGTTGAAGCTGGGAAATCTCGTCTCTCATGTAAGTCAAGTCCCAAGTCAGAAACTTAGAATTTCAAGTCCTTAGTAAGCCAAACAGTATTGTGACCCGGAGTTAGTTAAATTCAGCTCAGCCTAGAATGAAAATCCACCCTCTTCGTGCAACTTCAAATGCCCAACAAAATTGGAAGTTATTCCATCTCTGTGATCCTCCGACCCACAGGCTTTGCACATTGCACTTTGTTTTTTCAACTACTGCATATTTTTTGTAATTATTCTTGGGAACATATTTGCAAAGTGCTGTTGTCATGGCTTGTGCACATTTTGACCAAAAATATTTCCAAGAGTTTTCCATGATGTTTTGAGAAACATCAAATTTAAGACCAAATTTAAAAAGTCAACATTTGCTACTTGCTACTTAGAGTGTCAATTTTGTTTCAGTCATTTGACACAAAACAACAGCATCCACATGCCTCACAGAGAACGCAGTTCATGTCACTAGTTTCACAACAGAGTCACAGTGACTCTTGAACTCCTTCAGCTGTTCTTGTCAAGAACTATACGACTTCTTTGCTGCTGGTGCATCAGCCACATTCAAAAAAAAAAAAAAAATCCTGTGCTTTTGTTTGAAACAAAATCTGATTGTGCTTCATTTTGATTGGCTGTGCTGACAGCTCACACACACACAGTTATACACAATGGAAAGACACAAGACAGACAAAAGACAAAGAGAGACATCTGTGTTTGTTGGGTTGTGACGAATTAACTGATTCATGCAGTTTTTAAATCTTTGGGTTTGGGATAAAACATCAACTGTTCAAGTCAACAGGCTCAAGTCCAAGTCAAGTCACAAGTGATTGGTGTAAAAGTCCTTGTTGCTAGTCTTTCTACATTTTGCTGAGTCTCAAGTCAGCAAATCCATGACTCCAGTCCCCACCTCTGTTAATTACCCCTTAAAGATGTGTTTTAGTTTTGAATATTGTAAGAAGCCATTGGTTGGAAGCTTAATTTTAACAGTCAACCTGAAATTGAAACAGAATGCATTAGTCATTCACACTTGTTAGCACTTACTGTCAGAGGGACATCTTCTCACACACTTCTCATCAGATCCATCAGGGCAGTCTCTCTTTCCATCACACATCTGTGTTGGTTTGATGCATAAAGAGGAACCTGGACACTGAACTGAGGGGCTGGTGCACGGGGGCTTGGTGGGAGGTGGAGGAGATTCATTCAAGTTCTCATTTTTCACAGGAATGGAAGAAGCACTCCCAACATCTAGAAATACAAATCACAGAGGTTCAAAATGACACTTGAAATGAGTCCATGTCAAATTATTCCTTTTGTTTGCATGTGTTGGGCCACAGGCCATGAGTTACAGAGAAAAGCATGGCTTTCTGAGACAAAGAAACAACATAGAACTCAAATCCCCAGCAGGCCTGGCGATTTCAGTTTCACACCAGGGTGTGAAATGTGATGTCACACCCTCTCACTGGTTGGGGACCCCTCATCTCACAGCGGGGATCCCAAACGAAGGCGGATCGCATTCCTACGGCTAAAATACTGCACGCTCCAGCAGCTCGCTCTCTTTCCTGCACATCGGCTCTCCTGCTTGGACCTGTTCTACACGACTTAAAACACACTTTTTTCAGGCATGAAAATCCCTCACCTTTTGAAGTCAAAAAGGGTGACCTACGTGAATCATGTAGATCTGAGGAGTTTTCTTTGTTTGGGGGGGGAGGGGGTCAGAGTCGGGAGTTTTTTTTTTAATTATCATATAATTGACCTAATAAGCAAACTGAGCACTTCAGAAATCAGCCCTTAAATGACACCTGGACGTTCAGTAAATCCTGCCCAGAACCAATCAGAGGCCAAATTGTTCCATTATTCCAGTCATACGAACATTCTTCATTCATGTGTACTTGGAGGTTACATTGCTAAGCGGGACGAGAAGCAGGACCCAGTGCTGTCCACACCGGGGACAAGGCAGACGAGCGTACGTTCACATTTCCTACCAACATTTACCAGTGGATTGAATTTGGTCAGTTATGGTTTCAATCGTTTTCATACTTTGCAATATAACAAAGTTACTGCCGTTCAGTACAGCTTGCGTTGAACACTTTCAGAGCTAGCAAAAGCCCCAGTGAAAAACAGCTCCGGTTTGCTAGAAGTTTGCGTCAAGCTTGCGTAGTTAATGGTAACATAAAAGAAGAAACACAGGCTTCTTTCTAATATCTCTGTAATTGGTGAATCCATGTCAGGGACGTGTGAGGATGATATTCACTGAGGGCTGAGAAGGCTGAAGGTGAAGTTGTAAACGAGAGTCACTTGCTACCCTAACCCTTTTTGCACAGTGTACCTGAAGTAAAAAGTAAGAGGCTTTTGTGTCTGGGCAGAGTTACTTAGCTTAGTCATTGGTTTTTGTGATTACATAATTGTATTGTATCTTTGTTGCTGTTGAGCCCTCCGGTGATCCACCGGTGCGCATTCATCCATGTGACGATCGCGTTTCCTCAACACTGGCTGACCGCGCCCCGATTTCCAAATAAACCATCAGGACGAGAGTACGGAAGTCTGAGCCACACTCTCTACCCTGTGTGTAAGTCTCAGGAGCGATCACAACCTCGGTGGTTAGGAATCACCTCGTTTAGCATTTCCTTTCTACCTTCTTACTAACCATCTCCGTGCGGACATCACCACATGACCTTGTCGGCCATCTTTTTATCTGTTAATAACAAATATTTACTACTGAATGCTGCTATTTTCACATGTCACTTTATCCATACCACCAGAGCATCATTACTACAAATCTTTATTATGTATAATATTCACAATCTCACTTATCACAAGGTTTCTGCCTACTGGTTTATTTTCTTTATTGTGTACATACTTGTATATATAATTTCTTTGTACACATTTCATCCTGTGTGCACTCTATGGGGCAGCTCTGAATCTCATTACACTCTGTGTAATGACAATAAAGGTGTTCTATTCTATTCTATCTTGGTAAGGGACGAGAGCACCGCGTGACCTCATCCACCATCTTGGAAATCCTACTCACAGTATTAAGCCATCTTAGTTTATCACACACACACAGTCCTCAGCATACATGTATACAAGTTGACACTCTCTTCCATTTAATGTTTTTTTTTGCTTATGTTAGTCTAGTTGTCTTTTAGTTAGTAGATATCAGGATCTTGGTTCAAGTGTTTGTTCATTTTAATACTTGTGGTAATAAATTCTGATATATTCTAATGAGAGGAGTTGTTTGTGGTTATTTCACACAGCTCTGTAATATTCGCTGGTTGAAGAAGTCTGTGCTCGGACTCACACTTTCTCTGTTGCTTTATAGCGCCACACCTGGTCACAGGCTGTCACGCATAGACCAACAGCCACTTTGAGAGTGTGCCGTTTAGTCCTTTTTCCCGATTTATCAGGTGGTGCCCCGTTTCAATTTATTAACTTTGATAATACCCTTCTGATAATTAGCAGCTGTCTCTCAAGACAGTTGGTAATAACCCCCTTTATGACTAAACGAGCATGTTATATGCTCTATTGTACAACATGACTGTCGGGAAAAAAATTACCTTCAGATAAACACTCACCACATGCTTCTTCATCTGATCCATCTTGACAATCTCTCTCTCCATCACAAACATGACTCAGGAGGACACAGGATTTCCCATCTCGACACAATCTTGAGCCAAAGCGACATTTCAGGACATCTTTCGTAGCTGAAGGAGGATCTGCTGCAATTTGACAGTCGACCTCATCTGAGCCATCTTGGCAATGGGTACGGCCATCACAAACTTGGCTCTTTGAAACGCAGCTGCGACGGTCTTTGCAGCGAAAGTCAGCTGTGGAGGTAGAGAAATATTCTGAGACACTTGATCCGCTTTGTAGAATTAATTTTGAGATATACACTACTCACAAAAAGTTAGGGATATTTGGCTTTCAGGTGAAATTTATGGAAAATGCAATAAATTAATCCTACAGTGATATCATATCATGAAAGTAAGACATTTAAGTAGAAGGATGCACTGGTGATTTCCTCATCTCAAAAAATTTATTGAAACAAAAGGTAACAACAATGGTAGTTACACTACAACAAAAAACTTTAAACGTCTCAATATCTCGTCATGTGCCCTTGAGCATCAATTACAGCTTGACAACGACATCTCATGCTGTTCACAAGGCAACTTATTGTTTGCTGAGGCTTGCCATCTCACTCTTCTTGAAGGGCAGCCCTCAGGTCATTGAGGTTCTGGGGTGCAGAGTTTCGAGTCTCTACACGGCAACTCAGCTGATCCCACAGATTTTCAATGGGATTCAGGTCTGGAGAAAGTGCAGGCCATTCCATTTGAGGTACACCAGTCTCCAACAGCCGTTCCCTGATGATGCAACCTCAATGAGCATTGTCGTCCATGAAGATGAAATTAGGCCTGTGTTGTTCATGTAGGGGCACAATCACTGGATTAATGATGTTATTCAGGTAGTATGGGCTTGTCACTGTACCACTCACAAAGTGTAGGGCAGTACTGTACCAAGTGGACACCCCTGCCCACACTGCAACACCGTCACCACCAAAAGCTCGCCTGGTGACAACAGTGGCTGGTGCATAGCTCTCTCCCTGACGTCTCCAACATCGTTGCCGGCCATCATTTCTGCTCAGCGTGAATCGACTTTCATCAGAGAACAGCACTGAGGCCTACTGGTCCCTCGTCCAGCGTAAATGCTCCTCGGCCCATGCAAGACGATGATGCCTGTGCCTGGTGGTGTGGTCAGGTACCCGTGCAGGTCGTCTAGCACACAGACCACGTTGATGTAAATGGTTTCGAATGGTCTGACGTGACACTTGGGTGCCTCTCACCTCTCTTAAACGTGCCTGGAGTTGAATGGCATTCATCATCCGGTTTCTCAGGGCAGCATTCACAATGTAGCGGTTATTAGCATGGGATATGGCCAAAGGACGTCCACTTCTTCACCTTTCTGTGACTCTTCCAGTCTCTTGATATCTCTGTTGGAACCTGCTGATGACACTCTGTGACACTCCAAGCTCAGTTGCCACTTCCATCTAAGAACATCCTGTTTGAAGCAGCACAATGGCAAGGGACTGTTGATCCATTGTTAGGTGTCGTCTTGGTCTCATGATGTCAAAATGTGAACAGCATGATGAGGACGACTGTTTAAACACCAGCTCTAATTGAACTAGGACATTTATTGGTCAATTCAAGGATCACACACCTGCTGTGATTTTTGCCATTAAGCTCCTTGTTAGAGAACAGCAACTTGTGCAAAATTTCCTGAAACATTTAACAGTTGGACATGTGCATTCAAAAGCTTAGGGAAGGTCACATTAAGTTCACCTGTAGTGGTTTTAATGCATTTTAGGCTCGTCCTGAAATTTCAACCAAAAGCTGAATATCCCTAACTTTTTGTGAGTAGTGTATTTCATTATGATTGTAGCTCAAACCTCCAGGCTGGGTAGCGACTTAATTTCAATAAACCAAATATAATACCAAAACAAGATTAAACTGAGAACTTTTCTATTTTGTTTATAAAGAAAAATTACTTCTTTACAGTAACTTTCCACTTAGCTTCCAGTTTACATTTAGGTCTGTTCAGAGTTTATCCTACGCCAGAAAATAAAAGATCACTTAATTTTATGCCTTTACACAATATTATATAAAGTTTTGTGACAACACATGACTTCTTGAGTTACAGCTAAAAATATTGTATGAGGCGACACTGATCTGAAAAATGTCTAAGATCACGCAAGAGGTTTTTAAAAAAAAAAAAAAAAAAACTGCTTTGCCACTGATATTACTAGTAGAGGGGCATTGAAAAAAATTGGGACAACTATGGTTAAAATCTGCAGAGCACTTACTGTCAGAGGGACATCTTCTCACACACTTTTCATCAGACCCATCAGGGCAGTCTCTCTTTCCATCACACATCTGTGTTGGTTTGATGCATAAAGAGGAACCTAGACACTGAACTGATGGGCTGTTGCACGGGGGCTTGGTGGGAGGAGGAGTGAATGCTTTGACAGGAGGTGGAGATTCATTCAAGTTCTCATTTTTCACAGGAATGGAAGGACCACTCCCAACATCTAGAAATACAAATCACAGAGGTTCAAAATGACACTTGAAATGAGTCCATGTCAAATTATTCCTTTTGTTTGCATGACTGTTGTAATAAATGACTCTCAGATAAACACTCACCACATGCTT
This sequence comes from Hirundichthys speculiger, assembly GCA_018398805.1. Taxonomy (NCBI): domain Eukaryota; kingdom Metazoa; phylum Chordata; class Actinopteri; order Beloniformes; family Exocoetidae; genus Hirundichthys; species Hirundichthys speculiger. The sequence goes on along the minus strand of JAGFBZ010000842.1, from coordinate 491,553 downwards.
CTTCATCTGATCCATCTTGACAATCTCTCTCTCCATCACAAACATGACTCAGGAGGACACAAGATTTCCCATCTCGACACAATCTGGAGCCAAAGCGACATTTCAGAACATCTTTCGTAGCTGAAGGAAGATCTGCTGCAGTTTGACAGTCGACCTCATCTGAGCCATCGTGGCAATGGGCACGGCCATCACAAACTTGGCTCTTTGAAACGCAGCTGCGACGGTCTTTGCAGCGAAAGTCAGCTGTGGAGGGTAGAAAAATATTCTGAGACATTTGATCCGCTTTGTACAATTCATTCAGAAATATATTTCATTGCGATAGTAGTAAAAACCCCCCTGACTGGGTGGCAACTTGATTTCAAACCAAATATAATATACCAACATTAGAAGCTGCAAGTATTTATCAGACCCTCACACCCATCAGCACAGGCCACCCCCAGGTGCCTGCCATCTTCCCATGCCAGTCAGGAATAAAATCAATAGAGAGAAAATTCTATTCTACAGTAAAAATCAAAGGATTACAGTTGCTGCCCTTCTTGAATGCAGAGGATATGAAAACAAAACTGGTCAGGAATCTACTTCAGATGAGTTCTAAGCTGCCACATCAAGGCTGCAACTATCACAGCTTTTTATCATCTCAAACAAATAAGTCAGATCTGATATCCAGAGCAGATTTAAGCTCTTCCAGCCGTCATCTTCCACCAGACCTGACTACTGTAACACTCGTTTTTCCTGATTAGATTACCTTCAGCTCAGGATGAATGCCCTTGCCAGAGTGCTGACATGAAAACTGAGCACAACTGCTGCTATGATATCTTTACACTGGCTACCAGTTACCTGCAGTTTAGGTTCAAATGATAATCTACCCCCAGGGAGCAATGAGTGATTTCTAATTCATCTTATAGAACTTTTGTTTTCCACAAAAACCTATTGCAAAAAATGTTATATGTATGTGAATTTTGACAATGATCTGGCAATTTAGCACAAGTGCAGTTTTAGGAATGAACCCCATTCAATAGATGTTGCCTGTGATGTGTATTTGACAGTGATTTTTCACTTCTACATTTGTATTCATAATGAAGAAAGCACAATCCAAGACTATACTGTGTATACATAAACTTTGAAAGGTAACTAATTTAAATTGTAGTCAAAAAAAAAAAATTAAATGATTTATAAAAAATTGATGTGAGAATTAATTTCAGCTGTCACTAGATGGCACCAAGGACTGTAATATAACAGTTAATATCTTTCAGGTTTAACAGGTGGTTTCCAAAAAAAGAAGAAAAAAAAAAAGTCAACGATTAACTGAAAAAAGTTTGCGAATCAAGCTGACATATACAGCTACACAGCTGCAAAGTTTGGGGACTGAAAAATTAGGCGCCATAAAAAAAAAAAAAAAAAAAAAGTTTAGTGTCTGAACGTTTAAAACTGTCATTTTGTATAGTGCCAGTCTGATCTGAATGAAATGAACAGAAATTAATGAGGTGAGGCTGGACAATGTTTGTGGGTGGTATGAATTTGATTAGACAAAAGTATGACAGAAATATGATCATTTGTTATGATTTCATATTTTAGGGGGGTGGACTTCTGAATAGACCATGTGTTACAGGGTATGAAATGTTTCCTTCAGGGAAAGGCATGTCATCCTTCTCCCTGCCCCCTTAGGCCAAATGGGTAATTAATGATTTTTTTTCATTTGTGAATGACAAAACCATCCACTTCCTGTTTGACGGTGAATAAATGCAGGCCACCGTTGGCAGTCCATGCACAAAATTTTCTATGGTGCATGAGGACCCTGATGAGTATGTTCTGTACACATCTCAGGCTGATATGAAGCACAAAGTAGATACCGGTCATACTGGGACCAAAATCATGTTACTTTGGCCAGAGGGTGGTGCTATAGAGTTCATTCAAATCAAAAACTTTATTCATATAGCACTTTTCATACATAAATGCAACAAGTGCTTCACAAAATAAAAACAGGAAAAAACAAAAACCCTTCCCTCTCACCCCCACGCACCCTCACAGCAGGGAGTAAATAGTTTAGTAACATGGCAGGGCACTTAGGACAAAAACCCAGTATTCCAGTATTTCCTCACCTGGATCCCAACTCTTGGAATGATTAAAAGGCCAGTGCCAGAGGACCTCAGGATCCGCAAGGGTTGATATGATAAAAGCAGGTCAGATACATAAGATGGCCCAAGACCATTGAAATATTTAAAAACTAATAAATGATACTTAAAATCGATCCTGAAACTTCTTTTTGGGAAGACCAGAGAGCAGGGCATTAAAAGTAGTCTCAATGACAAAAGATAAAAGTATGCATCAGCACCTCCGTGTTAGCCTGAGAGACGAAACGGGCGGACTCTGGCTATATTCTTATGATAAAAAACTCTCTTTGGATGTGAGGAATAAAATTAAGCTCAGTCAAAAATGACACCCAGGTTCTTTACACACTGTGCGTGTTTCAAGTCTAGTAGTTTTAGTAAACGTTTCTCTCTTGCCTTCAGGACCAATAACTAGGACCTCAGTTTTGTCCTGGTTGAGCCATAGGAAATTCTCTGCCATCCATGTCTTGATATCTAAAATACAGTTAAAAAGGGCATCGATTGGTCCTGTGTCATCAGGAGACGCGGCGATGTACAGTTGTGTATCATTTGCATAACTGTGGAAGCTGGATTAAAAAACAGTTTTTCTAAAATTTTACTTAAGAACTGTAGGGTGGATACAGGTTGGTAATTATTTAAAATGTTGGGGTCTAAATTACCCTTCAGAAGGGAGCTTGACCACTGCCCTTCTGAAGACAGTGGGGAAGACACCCATCTAAAGAGAGCAATTTACAATATTTAAAATCCTGTTCCTCAAAAAATCCATAATGTGTTTTTAAAAAAGTGATGTGGGAATTGGATCTAAAAGGCAGGTTGTTGGGTTTACTTGGAAGAAAACGCGACCAAGTGTCCTTGCATCAACCAGGGCAAAACTCTCCAGTGTTTTCTCAGGTAAAAGTAAAGGTTCTGGTGAGTTAAAAAGTAACATTCTGATGATGCAAGACTGAATCTGGCATCAGTTTTACTTCTGAAGTGGTCTGCAAAGTCCTCGCAGAGGGCATCTTTTGACTTCATGGAGGATTTGTTAAAATTGGTGTTGGTTAAAAGATCGAATGTGGATAAAAGAATTTGGGATTGTTTTTCTTGTCTGTGATGAGTTTTCAAAAGTGGGATATTCTTGCCTGTTTGACTGCATTATTGTAGGTTTTGAGTTGGTTGCGTAAGATTTCATGGTGAACCGTCAGTTTAGTTTTTTTCCCACCTCCTTTCAGCACTCCTGCATTTTTTTTCCCCCAATTTTTTGGTGTTGTCATTTATCCATGGGGGTGTGGGTTTTGTTCTTGTGGTTTTAGTTAAAAGTGGAGCAACTGAGTCCAGTGTTGTCCGCAAGTTTAGTATTACAATTGTCGACAAAATCACACGGTGCACGTAAAATTTCAGGAGTGCTCTGTAAAATATCAATAAAATTTTCAGCCACTTCAGAAGTTAGGTAGCGTTTCCTCACTGTTCTCACCGGGGCCTCCTGATGGCTAAGTGGTGATGTTAAAATACACAATAGTGGTCAGACACAAGCCAGGTCAACAACAGACCATAAGTTATGACCAGGTCCAGCCTGTGTCCTGTTGTGAGTCGGCTGCAGACGTGCTGTTTAAAATCCACGCAGGTTAAAGGGTTTAAAAATTCTCTGGATATTGGATTAGAAATATTAACATGCAAATTAAAGTCACCAGTTATTAAAATTCAGTGGAGTGTATGATTGATAATTCTGAGAATTCACTGAAAAGCGGTGGAATGATAGGGTGGTCTGTAAACTGTAATACAAAGAATTGGAGGACTTAAAAAGCAAAAGGCATATTCAAATGAGTAACTACTAAAAGAAACCTCATTTGAGTTCAGTATTCACATAATGAAAGATGCAATTCTGCCTCCTTTTTTACCTCCCGTAGTCGAAAATAATAAATTAAAATTAGGTGGAAAGGCCTCGGTGAGAATTACTGGTGCCAAGCCATGCCTCCTAATAAAATGCCAAGCTTACCATCTAAAATCCGGTCATTTATGATGAATGTTTTGTTTGAAAGGGAGCACACATTCAGAACGGCCAAATTAATGTCTGTGCCGAATGTATGCGTTTCGCCGCCTCCATAGCTCAGAGCATCCCACAAGGCTGCTCCAGGCCGCGGACCCGCAGACGCAGGCCCACATGAATGGGAATGGCGAGAAGTAGTGATTACAGAGATGGGATTGCAAACGACAGAATTATTGTGTGAAACAACGGGTCCTAATCTGGTACTCGGTGTTATTGATGGAAGTGGGGCTGAAATGATAGTGTAACTGCCTGAGAGACAGTTTTGCTGGGATTTCTGTATGATATTTTTTTTACATTTTTGATAAAAGTTTCATCAGCATTTGAATTTATACAGCAATTAAAAACAAAATGTAATAAGAGGTAAAAAGTTATTGGATTTAAATATTGTACCGTAAAAAAAAGTTAAAAAAAATAACCATTCTTGAAAAGTACAGGTTCTGCGTGTTCAGGATGGGACTACAATCATACTCAGCAGTTTTGGACCAGATTAATCCATGGCTGGAGTTGCAGTCAATTTCTCTTTCATAGCGAGTCTTCGAAATCACATCAAAATCGCACCCCCTGTGCTCAGGCCCCAACAAGATTAAGCGGTCAATTTTTCTATTTTGTTTAAGATGAAAAATTACTGCTTTGCATTAACTTTCCACTTAGCTTCCAGTTTACATTTAGGTCTGTTCAGAGTTTATCCTCTGAGTTACACTTAATTTTATGCCTTTACACAATATTGAATTTTGTGACAATTCACGCATGACATTGAGTTACAGCTAAAAATATTGTATGAGGTGACACTGATCTGAAGAATGTCAAAATCATCCAATATGTTTAGAAAAAATAAAACAGCTTTGCCACTGATATTCTAGTAGAGGGGCAAAAAAAAAAAATGGCCTACAACTATGGTTAAATCTGCAGAGCACTTACTGTCAGAGGGACATCTTCTCACACACTTTCTCATCAGATCCATCAGGGCAGTCTCTCTTTCCATTACACATCTGTGTTGGTTTGATGCATAAAGAGGAACCTAGACACTGAACTGATGGGCTGGTGCACGGGGGCTTGGTGGGAGGTGGAGTGAATGCTTTGACAGGAGGTGGAGATTCATTCAAGTTCTCATTTTTCACAGGAATGGAAGGAGAACTCCCAACATCTAGAAATACAAATCACAGAGGTTCAAAATGGCACTTGAAATGAGTCCATGCTAAATTATTCCTTTTGTTTGCATGACTGTTGTAATAAATGACCCTCAGATAAACACTCACCACATGCTTCTTCATCTGATCCATCTTGACAATCTCTCTCTCCATCACAAACATGACTCAGGAGGACACAAGATTTCCCATCTCGACACAATCTGGAGCCAAAGCGACATTTCAGGACATCTTTCGTGGCTAAAGGAGGACCTGCTGCAGTTTGACAGTCGACCTCATCTGAGCCATCGTGGCAATGGGCACGTCCATCACAAACTTTGCTCTTTGAGATGCAGCTGCGACGGTCTTTGCAACGAAAATAATCTGCAAGAAAATTGTTGAAAATACTCAATGAGGGAGTCAGATTTACTATAAATTGTTGGCTTTCAAAGTACCTTGACAAAACCAGACCAAAAAGTCTTGACTAATATTCTACTTTGACAGCTTTTAATTCTGACGTTTTGTTTTGGGTAATGAAATTTCTAGTATATGAACTTGAAATCCTCCTTTGACAATATCCATCCATTGACAGGCGAGAAAACAAAGCTTCCTACAGTTTTTGAAAATAAAGTAGGTCAGTGGGAAAGGAATTTATTCCTCAACTGGACATCATGGAGCTTTATTCAGTTTGAGTTTAACACTTTACCTTTAGATGGACATGTCACAACACAAAACTCTTCATCATCTCCTTCTGGGCAGTCCCTCTTCCCATCACAGAGCTTAGCTTGTGGGAGGACAGACCAATGAATGTCGACACAACAAAGACGGCTCAGTGCAGATAGGAGTATCAGGCACTACAGAAAAATTCAGAAAATACAGAAAATTCTTTATTCAAAACTGAATAAAACAGAACTCAACTGTTTAAAATCAGTAATGATATTTAACAGAGTAAATGCATTTCCCCCTGTACAAATTAACCATGTCTGACCTGTTTGAATGTGTCCAAGTACAGCAATTACACTTAACAGGCGACCTCTCACAGTTACATCTTGAATGGGGCTCCCATCACGCCGATCCCACAGTGTCAATACATGGTCAGAGATGGACAATAGGTAGGGCTCAAAGGCACAAACAACAGAACCTGAAACGTTCCATCTTCTGCCAGCTTGGTGGGTCCTCTGCTCTAGCAAACTCAATGTTGTGAGACCTGGAAAGAGTGACAAAACTCACAAGTCTGCACTATGAAAAAAACTGAGAAATTAAACATGTTGCGGTATTGAATGGATATAGAATTTCTCTTTTGAAGCAAAAACGAACAGCTAAAAGTTGTACAACAACATCAGCCGATGTATCCAAACTCTGTTATCCAACTCCCTAACCGCATCAAAATTTTGTTAAGACTATCTCGTCACAATTTAGTAATTTCATTTTAATGTTGATGAAATGAAACAGACATGATTGTGGACCTGTTCCTATACTACTTTCTTTCCAAAGAAATAAGCAACTCTTCTCTTTTTAGAATCAGTTAACCATTTGTATAAAAAAAAAAAAAGCACATTTACAGGAGGTACAAACAAATTTCTATAGGGAATAAATCTACTATTTACATCTTTCATAAAAGCCAGTACATATATAACCTGCATTCAGAACACCATTTATCCCCCTCAAAAAAAAAAAAAAGTAGTCTGGCTTTTATTTGAAAGATGTTCTCAAAATGTTGTGTTGCTCACTCATCACTTGTTTCTAGAGTCTACTAACCTGTCCCTTTAGAGTTCCAGAGCAGACTACCAGCCCTGAGGTCAAACGCAATGTCACCCCTAACCTCTCCTGCTATTTGCAGCAGCTCACTAGCTTTGCCTCCCAACAAGTCCATGTTAAAGATTCGATCCTCCTCCAGCCAGAACATCCCACCCCTCAGCCAGTCCAGATACAAGCTGCGAATCTCCCTCGTTGTGTGATACAGCTGCTTTGGGTAGTTCTTGTCACTTGTGATGGTACCAATTATGTTTTGGTCACACGACACCCAAAAAAGATTTCCAGTCCTCTGGTCCACATTTATCAGACAAACTAAAAAATGAATTTAAAAAAGAAAGAAAAGATTGTTACAGTTGTCCAGTTGATCAGTTGCAAAGATTATTTCAGAAAAGGTTTAAAATAAAAGCAAGACAATCTGCTGAAACCAAGGAAAGCTCAAACCACTGACCTGGCAACGGTGCTCGGATGACCTCAGTTTTAACCTGGTTTAGACTTGTGCGTTGGATGTGGCCAGTTTCATTGGCCCAGTACAACCAGTCTCTGTACCAGTCGAGATCAAAAGATAGGATTCCATCATCGGTGACAAACAGCTGAGTTTCAGAGGACTCTCTGCCTCTGAACTCCAACAGGTTGATTGTTGTAAAGGTAGCGTATATAAATCGTGGATCTGTGGGGGGTGACAAAAAAAATAAAAAACAAAACAAAACACACACAGACCAACACTTTCAGCTCTCAAGTTACAAGTAAAGACGGGCACTGTAGGTGACTTATTTTCCTTTTTGGCCCCCCAGTCAAAGTTTATATGCATTCCAAACGTTTTTTGGCCTCTTAAAATACAGCCACTTAATTCAGAACAATCTTAGTTTGTGGATCTACAAATCTCAGCAAAATCAAATTGAATTTACATTCACAAGTCCCATCAGGCAACAGGACTTTGGCACTTGGACAAGCACAGGTAAATCCAGAAGGGTTGCTTTTCGTCAGCTGGCAGAGGACGCATGGAGTCGTTCCACAGGCAGAAGAACCTGATGACAACATTATTAAACAACTATGTCACCCAGAGACATCCTTTAACAGACACACCCCCCCTCCCTTTTATATTGATCAAAACAAAACTAAAATACACCAACTTAAATATAGTATTCTGCTATAGTTTAAGATTAACATAGCTAGGTACGTTACTTGTAAATAAAAACAACCTCAAATGATGAAATTCTATAACCAGGCATTGTGTGGACCAACATTGAATCAACAGTGTACCTTGGGGTTGTTGTAGCTCATGGTAGACGGTAAACAGTGGCTGGTCTGTTTTCCAAATAAATTTCATCTCAGTTGGCTGGTTTTGTGGAGCCTGCCACAGTCCCTTGCTGTCAACCCAGTAGAACATGCTTGCAAAAACAGCAAGGCTCACAGCCGGTCTTCTGTTAAATAGTCCTGTGAAAGAGTAACGGCCAGTCCCATCCTACTTTCACCGTCTCTATGGACTAGACAAAAAAAAGTTCCTGATGATTCACAAGTTTAAAAAGAACCGTTTTAGTTTCATCCCCCTCCGATGTACTTTCCCATCCAAAACTCACCTTTTTGAAGTCACTAATCCAATAGAGCCTCCTGGCAGCTACATCAGCGGTAAGGCTGTGGGCAGACTGGACACTAATAAAGGTCAGAGAGCTTCTGTCTGACCCATCCATCCATGACCGCTCTATTGTTACTCTCTCGCCAGGACCTTCATTGATCCAGAACATCATGCTAGATAGCAGAATGAAATGAATACATTGAAGCCCAAGCCAGTTAGCAAATCATGTTTTTAGGGTGCAGTCATGGACTTTAAAAATTTGTCAATGCAGAAGCAACAACATTCCCTATAATTGCACTTTATTACAAATCTTAATTTAAAAGAGAATGTAAGCAACATACAAAGTCAACAAACCTCTCGGTAGGAAGGAGCACCAAGTCTGATGGGCTGACATTTTTCTTCAGTAGCGTTGTGTAACTTTTACCATTGGCCGTCTGCATATAGATGGATTTTGTCTCTTGATTGGTCCAGAACAGATAACCATTTAGCCAGTCGCAGGCCAGACTGTTGATTCCAGGCTCTCCTGTTTAAAAATTACCATTTTTAAAAATTAATTTGAAATCATTGGAAGAAAGAAAGAAAGAAAAAAAAAAAAAAAAAAACCAAAACTAACCAGCATAGGCTGTCCAGGTGTACCAATTACTGCTTTTATAAATGGTGCCAAGGCTATCAGCCCAGTAGTGCCACCCTCTGGCAATGTCATATGTTAAGGCCACAGGTTCAGACACTGAAATCTTTATACCATCAAACTGTTCAGATTTTATATTCAGCAATCCGATAGAGCTCCTCCCCACCATCAGAATTTTGGTAGCATTACCTGAGAGAAGAAAAAAAAAAAAAGTGTGTAGGGAGGGGACATTTACAATTAGTTGTGAGTAAAGAGCACACAAGAAACCAAATGATGACAGATGTGCTAATGAATGTTTTGCAGTAGCCTAAAACTCAGTATACACAGTCATCACAACCTAAAATAATCTTTGAACTCCAAGGTTTTACTTTTCAGGACATTTAAAAAACATCCTCTGGTCTTGAAATCAGATGAACATCACGACATAGTACAGTTATTTTGTACTTTTCCCCAAATTATACATCAGTGAGAACTATTTTATTACCTCCACCAAGGAGGTTATATTTTTGCTGGCGTTTATCTGTCTGTGAACAAGATAACTCAAAAAGTTATGGATGCATTTTGATGAAATTCTCAGGACTTGTCAGAAATGTGAAAAGGAAGAACTGATTTCATTTTGGGTGTGATCCGGATCAAATCCTGGATTCTGGATCACTTTCAAATTTTTGATAACATTGCGGTCAATGGGGCCGGAAATTTTGTTTCTCAATATCTACATTAATTATTGCAATCTGTAAATCGCTATATGGGGGAATTGTTGCACTTGGCGGAGGTCTGCGCTCTCCGAGTGCTTTTCTAGTTCATCTTTGTTCTCTTGACTGATTAACCAAAAATAATTTTAACACTGCTGCTCACATAAATAATATAGCATTTTATGCATGTAAAATGTGAGCAAAAGATCAAAGCCCAAAGTCCACATCAAAGATTGTTAATCTCTTTCACAGAGGAATCTTGTGAAATGCCTTGTTTATAATCTGAGTTTTTCCTCAGTCTCTGATGTGCATGACATTTGCATAATGCCTGTATAATAGCTAGTTTGATCCACTTCAAGCTGTGAATGGGCATCTGCCTCACATTGCCACTTCTGAGCAATCTAATGAGAGCCTCTAATATTAAACTTTACTGTCCCCAGGGGAAAAATTGTCTCAGGCACAGAGCTTTCAGAAGGAGGATCGCTATCAGGAGATGGGAGCTAAACAGGGGATTGTAAAACGTGCCGCACCAAAAGAGAAAAATAGAACAAAGACTCTTGTTTTTGTACAAAAAATAAATAATGTTAATAAAAAAAACAACATTCTAAATCAACTTCAAAGATAAAATAAATGTAAATGAGCATGATATGGCATCTCTAATATTTCCTCACTTTATTCACCAAGTGACCATTATGTTAATCTCACCTGCTTTAACACTCATCAGTTTAGTCTTTTCCCAGTCTTTTATGTCTGTTATTTGGACTAAACTATAAACAGGATGAAACAAAATCTCAAGTGGTTCACCGTGCCATCATCAACAGATCTAAACCAGAGCAATTGCTTTTGCGTTGGCATATTCATCAGTAACTAAGAATACATCCTGTCACGTCTTACTCTACATATTAAAGTATCAAATTCAGTGGAATACATGCATGTCAATTTTATGTGCCATCTGCTTTGATGAATTGGAAAAAAAAAATGTACCTGAAGCCACACATGCAGTACTTCCATTCAGTTCAAAACCTTCTCTGCAGTGGCAAAAGTAGGATCCCATTGTGTTTGTGCAGTAATGTGCACATGGAGCAAAAGATGAAGCACATTCATCCAAATCTGAGAAGAAAAAGTATTCCAAATTCACAAGCATGGACCAGCATTTAGAAATTAACAATGGAAAATACAATAAAGGCCAGGACTGTCAGATGGGCTCCATCAATTGTATTACACTTTTGCTTTATGTGGCACTAGATGCTACACTTGCCAGAAATTCACTACAGAAAGGGCATCATTATCGAGTCCAACACACCTTGACAGACTGCTCCATTCGGAGAGAGCGTGTATCCAACGGGGCAAGAACATTGAACCCCCCACTGCTCATCGGTGCACACATGGCTACAACCACCATTGCTCCTAGAGCAGAGGCGACCTCCAGAGACAAATATTAAATGTCACTAGTTAATATTTGAAAACATTTATGCAACTTGAGCTTGCGCTTTCATCACATCATCAAAAAAAACTGATGGTCACCGCAAATTTCCCTTCCCTCATTAATCTTACCACAGGTTATCGGCTCATCGCTGCCATCAGAACAGTGTACCTGCCCATCACATCTCTCTCCAGCAGACAGACATGTCCCCTCAGGACACCGCAGACCATCGATACACAAACCTGAAAAAAATAATTTGTGCTTCATCTTATTATCAATTGCTCATACCACATGGCAGATGTTACCAATTTCCTTGTTCAAGTTTGAACAACATCAGAACCAACATACATGCAGGGAAAGTAGCTTCAGTTAACTTGCTCTCAATGTACAGTGGCCAAAAAGAGATATACACCCTAAATGTAAACTACAAGACACCATATACAAGGAACAAGCTCTGCAAAGGTAGAAAAGAAAAAAGTGTGTGTTAATATATTTAAACAGTATTGTTGTAGGGATGCATGTATGGTAGAAGTCAGGAAGTAAAATAAATCGTTTAAAAGATGTCAGAATTAAACCTGCAGTCTGTCTTACCACAGTTCTCTTCATCAGAGTTGTCCATGCAGTCATTTTGTCTTTCGCAGCGCAGCTCTTTGGGGATGCACAAGCCGTTTCGACACATCCACTCAGAATCCAGACAGTCCCTTACAGCTGGACAGTTCTCCTCATCTGAGCCGGTGGGACACTGGATCTGCCCATCACAGCGGGCTGACGTATCAACACAGCCAGCAGAGTCCACACAAGGAAACTGACCCGCAGGACAATCGGAGCTTGCCGTTTCTGAAGGGAAATTTTACTTACATTTATTTATAAATATATCTATGTACTTCTGTCCGAAAAACAATGACTTATTAATCCAAGTGTCAGTTTTAAGGACAGAAAAAACACCTACCAGCACAGTCCATCTCATCAGATCCATCCAGACAGTCTCCCTGTCCATCACATCTCCACGTATCAGTAATACAGCTCCCGTCATCGCACAGCCACTGGCCCTTAGGACACCCTAAAATTTGACCTTCCGACACACAGGAAACAGCCAGTTAAAGTCCAAATATGTAAAATCATACGGAACTCCTCATGTTGGACCAAAGCCAGAAATACTGCTGAGAAGAAAAAAAAAGACATGTGATGGTGTCATTTCTTATCAATTTAAATGCAATTCATTTTCATTGGATGCTACAGCTAAGAGATTTAAAAACAAAGACAAAAAACATTAAACATTGTAGCTAAATGAAGAGACTTATAACATTCATGATTCTAAAAAAAACTTATAATCTCCACAGCAAACAGCCATTAGCTTTGAGAAATTTCATAATGGAAGATAAATATCACAGAAAGAAAAGAAAAAAAAGTTTGACTTTTGAGGACCGCTAACGTAGAAACTTAAACTAAGACTAGAATTACAAAACCATAGACTAAAGTTCAGAGACCAAAAACCTCCGGGAAACATACAACAACCAAAGCCATAACCAGCACTATTTAGCTGGGAAACCTCAACACTAGTATCAAACGGAAACATGTGTGGCATGTACATTTCTCATGGTCATAGAAACCCAGATGCAGATTTTTTTTATCCACTTTTTCAATCTATAGACCTTCAAGTTAGATTTTTAAGGCAAAGTAATGCAAACCAGCAAGACAAATTGGACAGTTAGCACATTTGAACATACAACGGATCATAATGGCTTTGAGTTTGCCGCCTGCCAGCAAAGTCCCGTTTATTTTGTGTGTATATATATATATATATATATATATATATATATATATATATATATATGAAACACGTCGTGTGTCATTTAAAAACGTTGTAGAGTTGAATTCATAAAAGGGAAAAACTGAATTACCTCTAGAAACTATTGGACTCGTCAGAAAGATCAAACAAACAGCCAGGTGCAGGTGCAGGTCCATGTCGGCCCGCGAGGATCAAACAAACGGCGTCAGCTGAGACGAAGCCTTTAATCACGTGCTGCTGCTACAGGTGCGCGTGCCAGGTCATTACAGACATGGACCGTAGTGTCCGTTCAACTAAAATTTACGAATAAAACTAAGGAAATTATAATTTGAGCTGATTGGAGTAGCCTTGTCTACGTGATGATATCAGTGTAACTGTAGGCTATTTTTAGGACATGACTCATAAAACAAATACACATTTTTATTTACAAAATTTTTAATGAAGCTACACGTAATAACGTTTCCAATTTGCTCATAATATAGGCTACTTTTGCCCACCCCCTTTTTTAATTTAAGTTTATTCCCATATATCTGCGGCACTAGGTAGTATATCTCACATTTGATTGGACAAACTGACATTTAGTCGTATTCCCGCAAAATAAATGTCTATCGTGTAGCCTGGTTTTACAAATCACATATTTGCAATGACGGTGTTCAGAACTTGGTGAATCATATTTCAATAGAGACCCTTCAGACCCTTCCCCTGTTCCATCAGACGACTTGGACTTCATTAATAATTTGTAATTAATTTGAAAAGGAACAAGGCATTTATTTGTTGCATTGTCAGCTCTGAGTAAATGTTTTGATCTACAGTGACACTATAATTTAATACAGTTGATTTTACTTCACCATATAATGGACCAATCACTTATTTTATATTAACTGGTGGGTTTGTTTAAACCTAAACTGAGGTTATTTTTTTTCCCCTTCAGCCTCAGTTTATTTGTGGTCACAAAGAAATAAAATCAAAGAGTAAGACTTCTTTAAAACTAAAGTGCACCTATTTCCCTTTTGTTCTGAAAAGATTAAAGGTTTTCATTTCTTTCTCTCTTTTGAAGTCTAATGTACAATTTATCTTTGGCTTTTATGTTGCTGTCATTAGTAGCCTTTCATGTGACGTAACGTTGTTGAATGGACCTTTTATGCAAGGTGTCCATGACTGTTCAGCAATAAGTATAACATAACAGCTGATTCCAAAGTAAACTTAAAAAAGATTAATGCTGCGTACCACCTGAGAAACTATTGAGCTCTCCGAGTACCACCATGATGACCAATTTTAAAATATAGCCATCAGACTTTCTTTATTGAGCACTTTTCATGCAAATAAAATGTACGTTATAATACTGTACAACAATTTAGTGTGAGGAAACACCAGAGACTGGCTAAAACCAAATAAATAAGAGAATTAAAAGATATAAGTGCAAAGACATGATAAAAATAACTAAAATTATACAATAAATAGGCTAAAATTAAGTATACTAAAAGGCTAAAACTAAAAGTTAGAAATCTAAATTTACCATCACAAAGGCCTACAGTAGCATTACTGTAAATGTCAACAGTAATTTACCACAATTTCAAAAAATACAGCAAGTTACTGTAAATAAAGGCACTTTACCCATAATACTATGCAAATTACAATAACTTGTTGTAAATACATTTTGTGGTATATTTACTGGGCATTTTGTGGTATTTTACCTTAAAAATTCAGCAAAGGCGAACAGTGTATGCCTTCTCGATTAGCTTTAAACACACAGGAGAGATGTTTATTCCTTATTATGATTATTTATTATTACCTGAATTTAATTTGAAACGTTGTATTTATAATGCATTGTCATGCTTTGACAAGTCATGACGCGTACCACCAGAGAGAGCTCGCGTACCACCAGTGGTACACGTACCACAGTTTGCGCACCACTGCCCTAATCCAAAAGAAAAGAAAACTATAATAGTTGCATTAAAAGTCGTGAAAAAAAATCCAGTTAAGATGAACACGTCTTGTTTATCTAATGTGCAGACTATTTGTAAATAACGTATTTGATAGGATATTTATTGAAACTTTCCATTGGCAGTCACACTAATACTTCTTAATGAGATTAAAGTGAACATTCAAGTACGCGTAATGTTGCCTATTTTAATGTAGTCATCACATGTCAATAATGCAGATATGTTAATTTTTCAAAACATTTTTGGATCTGTGTGTATGCGTTATTCATGACCATACTGTCCGTTGTTTTTTTTCTGGTCTTGAACAGGTGACAAGTTTTCTTTTTTCTGATTAACTCCTGTTTCTCCTCGTTGCGTCATTAATCACGGCGTAGTTGTGCTGCTTGTAATCTCCTTAACTAATATCATTGTCGGCGCTCCTTATCAAAGGGATCTATAACATACAAGAACAGCAACAATCGGCGGCTCTAACACTTTTCACACTTCGGTCACTACAAAGACTAGTTGGTTTCGATCCATAAGGGCCCGGTTGAAGTCTTTGAGCGACTCGCGTACGCGGATCACACTCGCCTTTCATCCCTCCTCCACTTGACAGCTTCAAAGGACGTCAGTCAAAGAGGCGCGTGATTATAAACCCAAGAGTCAGCATCTCATCGGCAGCATTTGGATTTTGGAAGCAGACCTGGGAGTCATGAAGGTTGGAGTCGTGGAGTTTGCGCTTCTTCTTCTGGTGGATTTGGCTCTGGGTGTCCCCGCGCAGCAGCATCCTGACGCGCGGCTGGTCGGCCGTCCCGGCGGCTCCAGGCGCACCGAAGAGCGGCAGCAGCTGGCCGGCGGTCTGCCTCTCTACATGATGCATCTCTACCGGATCTTACTGACCGAGGACCGGGACAGAAGTTCGTCTGGAAGCCAGGTCAGGAAGGAGGACAACCCTGGTCTCCACGACGCAGACTCAGTGATCAGCCTTGTCGCTAAGAGTGAGTAGCAACATATGCTTTTTATGTTATTTTAAAACCTTCAGAAAAGCTATGAAGTATGTTTGCTTTTTTTTTTATGTGGTTTTATAGGCTACCCTAAAATTAAGCTAAAGAATCTAGTCTATCCGTTTTATAATGACAACCAGTCAGTTTACTACAGACTATGAAGATGCAGAGCCCCTCGTGGACACCAGAGGGCGCTCAAGCTACAAGGCCATCCTCAATATACAATATTTACAAATAACATAACCCGTCTTTATTTATAGCCACCCAAATAAGAACATTAAAGTCATTCACTGAAATCTTGCCTCAGATATTAAACATCTGTATTGTGATCCAGAAAGGATTTTCTCACTAATAGGAAAGTTGGCAGAATTTCCGAGCTATTCTTGTATAATTGTGATTTTATATAATCATATGCAAATATTTAACTTTACAAATTCAGAATTTGAACTTTTTTCTCGTGCAAATTTGTGAGTTTCTAAAATCATTATTTCTGAGTTGTTTTTTTTTTTTCTTGCAAAGTTGTGAGTTGATTTAAATTTTTAATTGAAATTTATTTTCCTCCCCGGAGTGCAAAAATCTTTCCTTAAATGGCCTTAACATGCCATCGCACTAGTTCATCTTGCCTCAGCAACAAAGCATGTTTGTGAGCCAGGCCTACTTTGCACGCTCAACATGAATTTGAACTTGTGATTCACATATTTTATTGCATTATTGATAACCTTTTAAAGGATTTTAACTCCAACGTTGCAATGTAGTTTTATGGTATCCAAACAGAAGCAAATGGCCATCAAAAACCTAGAAACAGCTCTGTTGACAATATTTTAACATCAAAACATTGCTTTCTTTTGACTCTTGTATAAAGCCCAAATCAAATGAAACATAATAATTTTGCTAAATTAATTGACAGAACTTTTTTTTCTCTGATATTTCTCTCAGGCTGTCAGCAGATTGGTCAGAGGTGGTCCATCACACTTGACATGTCCTCCATGAGTGCAAGTGACAACATCCAAAGGGCTGAACTTCGGATCCGCCTGCCTGCTTTCACCCAGTCTCCCAGCGCCTCTGTGGACATCTACCACTCCAACAGGGGCCCGTGTTCTGATGTCCATTGCCCAGAGAACAGGCAGTTTTTGGGTCGTCTGAGAGCTCATCCCGGCTCTACGGTCACTGCATCGTCCTGGAAGGTCTTCAACATGACAGCGATGCTCCATCGCTGGCTGCAGCAGAAACACTCCACGAAGAGGACGGAGCAAGATGAGGCTGACATGAAAGAGGAGGAGGTAGAGGGGATCCACCACCCCACAACCGACAGGGTCATGGTGGTGGTCTTCTCAAAGCAGAACCACATTAGCCAGCGGATGCCAACGCTGATCCGGACTGCGGCGCACTCCAAGTACGTCAGTCTGGACAGGGAACCGGTGACTCCCACCGCCAGTATGAGGAGCCGTAGAAAGAAGAGGCACCACCAGACCCGGCAAAGGCAGAGAGAAGCTGCACGACAGGAGAAACGGGGTCCTCTCTGCAGGAAAGTGGACATGCTGGTGGACTTTGAGAAGCTCAACTGGAGCGAGTGGATCGTCTATCCCAAACAGTACAATGCTTATCGCTGTGAAGGGAGCTGCCCTACACCAGTGGATGAGAACTTCAGCCCGACCAACCATGCATATATACAGGTATGTCCAGAACGTGTCACTCACAAAAACATATCTTCATTGATTATTTAAAGAAATATATTTAAATGATATAAATAAATGAATCTCTAATGAGTCATTTGTTCTTTCTGCAGAGTCTGCTGAGGCTTCACCACCCAGACAAGGTGCCGTGTGTTTCCTGCGCGCCCACACGCCTGGCACCGCTCTCCATGTTGTACTACGAGAACGGAAAGATACTGATGAGGCATCACGAGGACATGGTGGTGGAGGAGTGTGGATGCCACTGAAGAAAAAAGCTGCAAACCTGAGAAACTTTGGACTGCTGTGATTAGACTGGACCCCTAGAGGACTGTAGCCACAGAACCAGAGCCACTCGGAGGAAACGCAGACGAACTTAAACCGGCACTTTACAGAGACATCCAATGTGGCACTGAGACAGATGCTGCTATGACCGAAGGAACGTGACTAGTGCATCCTGGTCACTTTTCAGACTTGTTGGTACTTTTTGGAGGAGATTATGTGGATCCAAGTTGTGACCTTTAGTAGTAAAACGCTTAAAAATCACAACATGCTTAAAGCACTAGAGAACATTTAGATAAACAGCTGGATACAGAAAACCTTGTACAAACATTTGATGATTGAAGACAGAGTTTTAAATGCAGCTAAACTATCAAATGTCAGAATGATGTGAGCGCTTTCAGATATTTGGGAAATACTATTATGTACTATAAAACAATACATTATTTCATATATTTGACAGTGTTGCGTGGGTTTTATTGTGAGTTTTGAATCAAGCTTTCATCTCTTTCATAATTTTTCCCCATAAAAGCTCAGATGAACACTTTTTAGTTTGCAGAATTTTGGGCTATTTTGCTTTCTAAAAAAGACTTCTCTCTGTTTGTATAAGTGAACAGATTCACTAAAAGCTTGTGAAACAAATAAGTCAAAATTCTCCTAACGTAACAAAATGACTGGTTAAGTTTTACCGTCTGATCTACTTTCAATTATTTAAATTGGGACTTCACAGATATAGGATGCAGTTGTGTATGGCTACATGGAGTCAAGACAGTTGAGAAAAAAAGTTTGCATCATATTAAATGTGCTGTCTGACACAGCAACATGAAAAAAAAAACTTCACAGATGAAGGTTGTTCATTTGGTTTGGGCTCAGGGCTGTGCCGTGTGTCAGCTATTATTCTAGCTCACCCATTTCCTCACTGTCTTGATTCATTTATTTTCATTTTCCAAGAGAAAAAAAAAAAAACTTTTCATCAGTATAATTTGAAATGCCTGTCATATAAAAACTATATGTATATAGATTAGCAGTTTGGTGAACATAAGAGAGCATTTACCAGGGAATGGGCGAGATAACTTTCTCAAAAGTTGAGAAAAAGACAGTTGAACTACAGCTAAAAGAAAGAATATTCACCAGGTGGCTGGAATCCTCCACATTTAACGTTTGCTGCCCCCATGTGGCCACAATCAGTTACTGCTCATGGAAACAAGATCAGCTTTTCATTACAATACAAATCTTTTTCTTAATTTGTTTTAAAATTTATTATCATTATTTATGACTAATAAAGTATTAAAAAACAACTTATATAAAGTATTCTCTTTGAACAAAAGTTTGACTTATCATATGTCAAAGATCAGAGAAAGTCAAATAACATCGAAGTGAAAAATGTTTTATGTATCAATTAATGTTGTCTTTTGTACAACATTAGAACACTCAATAAGGATTACAAAAAACACCACCTTTTTTCAGAACAAATCTGAAAGACAATACAGATGAGTAAGACTATTCTCAGTTCAACTGACATTTCTTCATCCCGGTAAACGATGACTTGGGATTACTTTCATCCTTCCAGCTCTTTAGATGTCCATTTCAAACTGGGCTTCTTCTCCTACAAAAGAAAATCACGTTGCATTTAGTGAGGGAAACTACACAACCCCAAAAACCAAGAGTGTTTGCAGCACTCAAGTCACATTTACCTGCATTCTCCTCTGTGTGCACCTCAGAGTCATTGTTGTTGCTGGATGTCCGTTCTCGCTGGTTTGTGTTGTTGGGGGAGTCGGGGTTGAGTGGCCTGGTGACTCCTGGGATATCAGGCAGTTTGGGAGGCGTGCGAGTCAGGGGTGAGGTCCGACACTGCAGCAGGAACTTTCTGTCGTAGATGATTCTTGTACCTGTAGGTGGTTGCAACAGCACAGCGGACAAAGTCACTTTATGTCAATACATTGCATGCTCCGTGTCATACAGCAAAACAAGTGATCAATATTTCGGACTTCAGCTGTGTGTCACATTTAAGGATTTACACTGTTGGAACAACTGTTTGATTAACTCATCTTTTACTTTTTTCTCTTTTTTTTTTTTTTTTTTTTTTTACCTCAGCCACTGCAGATAAAATATATAATAAACTCAGACTATTACAAAACAATATTAATCCAGTAACCCTACATGATACATGAATGTAGACCAGTGGTGCGCAAACTGTGGTACGTGTACCACTGGTGGTACGCGAGCGCTCTCTGGTGGTACGCGGGGGAACGTCATGACTTGTCAATGCATAACAATGCATTATAAATACAACGTTTCAAATGAAATTCAGGTAACAATAAATAACCACAATAAGGAATAAACATCTCTCCTGTGTGTTTAAAGCTAATTGAGAAAGCATTTATGGCTATATTTTAAAATTGGTCATCATGGTGGTACTTGGAGAGCTCAATAGTTTCTCAGGTGGTACGCAGTATTAAAGGTTTGAGAACCACTAATCTAGACAAATAAACTGAAACATAGTGAAATACATGAAACGGACCAATCAAAACATCAATGCACCTTGTAACATGAGTGAATAAGTGTGTTCTGCTCAGTAAAGCTTCTGTATATTTGGGTATGTGTGCGACAGGCATGCATGTGTATGTTTGTATATCTGTAGGTATAACTAGTGACGTGTGTGTGTGTGCGCGCGTGTGTGTGTGTGAACACTGCATATGCTGCTGTTTTCATTCCCTTGGTACTGATAAGTGGCTATTTTATTCTGCTATTCTTTTTTGTAGAACACAGTTCTAAAAAGACAGTAACAGGTTAAAAGTTTTAATCTGTTACTGTCTTTTTATGATTTATGTGGAAAGACTTTTATAATATATTTAATACATTTGCTATTCAATCAACTCCACAAAACTGAGTTTAAACATTTGTATTTGGACAAATAAGACTCATTAATTAAATAAATAAAGAAGCCTGAATTTCAGTAAAATAGACAAGATAGAATAAAACAAATTTAATTAACCTTACGATTATCCGCATCTATTGAGATTATTAAAAATATTATAAATCTGCTAACCTTGATAATAACCTTGGAAATACTATTAAAAGCAACCTAATCAAACTAATAAATAAAAAAAACATAAAAAAAATAACAAAAATGAATAGTCTTTGCCATTATCATCAAATCTCTTAATGAAACTTGTAAAAGTAGAAGAAAAATATTTTGTACATAAGAATCCACACTGCTCTGAAGACATAATTTTGTCATTAACATACATCTTCCCCAGTTGTAATTTCTGTCCTTTCTGTATAAATATCCATACACACTCATGACCAGTAACCTAGTTTTTCACTATTTCCACCAGTGACCCTCTTCTGTTTGGTTGGGTGATTTGTTCAAACTGACCTCGTTACAGAACATTTTATCAGTTATAATAAACATATGTTTCTGTGTCAGGTTTCTCACAACATTCCTCTTAACTTTTTTCACCATTATGGAAATTTCCCAAGGCTCCCGCTCCTTCCACATTTGAGTTAAACGGTGAACAACTGGTCAGACATCTCAGTGTGCTGAAGGCTCTGCTGTTCTACAGTTGACTGAATAAAGTATATAAATCTTTTGGTTGTGGTGTTAAAGTTTTGCTTCTTCTTGTTGCTGGGGTTTCCTTGTTTTGATGTCCTGCTTTTATATTTGATATTAAAACTGCAACCACATGGAGCCAGCCTCCTGTAAACATGTTGCTGCTGCACAACAGCCAGCTGTAATGGCTGCACTATAAATAGGTCATGACTGAGTACATGTCGCCTCTTCTGGTTAAAGCTACTAAATCTATTGAACATAACCGGTTGATTCAGTGTCAAGAGTCTGAGCTTCCACCTTCAAAGTCCTAAAGACAAGAAGCTCACCATCAGATATATGCTTTCACTAATGAGATGAAATGAAGTGAGGATTTTATTTCACTACTCTGGCTTCTCAATGAATGTAACTGGAGATCAAGTGAATCTAACACCCGGACATCATGACAGACGTGCTGATGAAATATCCTCTGCGAGTTTCCAGAGCTATAACGGTCCGAACCGTGACACCATACGAGCCCAGTCTTATGTTAAACCTTGACCGAGCTTTCCACGTGGCCCCGACAGGATCCAGCCTTACCTCCCGGGGTGGTGCTGAACAGAGTCCCCCCTGGAGTCGTGGAGTAGTCATGGGGCATATGGGCAGCATCGTGAATGGCGATCCGTCTGACAGCTGGGATCTCCCGGCTCCTGGTGGTCTGGCCTCCCGCTGACATCCTTCACAGCACGGCGTCGACCAATTTCAGTTATTTACACTCCGCAGGACCGTGGAAGCAGAGTTCATACAGTCTGAGATCACAGTCACACAACCAGAGCTGTCTCGTTCCTCCACGTGGTCGTGGACTATCCCAAAACAACTGAGTAGACCCTGACTGCGCTCGGCAGCTTCCGACAAAACATCACGTGGTGTGGGGAGCTGTGATTGGCTGAAACCAGGGGCGTCACAGACGGCGGAAGTTGTAGTTTTCTGTTATCTAGAGGCCTCCAGGTTGAAGAGGAAGCGAGAAAAATAAAAGTTTTTTTTACTTGTTGGGATAAAACTATGAGATGAAACGGGATGCAAGAGTGACACTTAACTCAACATCTTCTAGCTGGATTAAGTAAGCTCTAAGCTCTTATAAGTAACTGCCTGTGTGTTTTTGTTGTGGTTTATTGTTTTGACATGCCAATAAAGTTATCCACTTTGTAGTTTCATAGACGTTAGTCATTCAAACGCGTTTTACTGAAACTCGTGCTTTGTCAGTTCCTGTCATGCTGTGTAGATTATATCCAAGCAAGTTTCACTTTGTGTTACATGGTTCTAAGTTTTGTAAATTAAATTTGGTTGACAAGGTGTTTTTTTGTCAATGAGCACCGCAGCCTAAGAGGTGTCTGTGTTTTTTCATATGTATGAGGGACCGAGAGGACAGACTAGAGGAACACAACATTTTAACAACAAAGTACCCAATTTTTGAAGAAAAAAAAGTTAAACATCCAAATGTTTATATAGTCCTACAGACACTGACACATGAAGGAAAACAGACCTACAATCCAAACTACAAAAGTTACAAGACAAATCAATTCACTCTTCTAATAAAAACAGTCTTAATTATTAAGCAAATATAAAAACTACAAAGGTAGTGGAAAAACTTTGTTTTCATTACCTTTGTAGTGTACCTTTGTTCTGAAAAATTCAGAAGATGCATGTTTATTTGTAGAGATACAATGTATAGGCTTCATTATAGATAAATTATGTTTCCTAAAGATTTGACACCCATGGCAACTTTAGGGGGGGGTGAATTTTTTTTGTACCACATTCGATAAAATTATATAAGCAAACACAGCTGACCAATCAAATGGTCGGACAGGATTTCATTGACAGCTAGCCATTGCTGTCATTCATTTCAGTTACTTAGCACTTAGGTTTTTATTCACAGCTCAGAAGTCAATATAGTGCTAAGCAGGACTGCAGGTCCCGGCCATAATTCTGCTTGGCTGAAGGAGCCGGCCCCTCCGTGGTAGAGTTTTACAATGTCCTCTCTCTCACTGTGAATAAAGGCCACTTGAGCCACAAAAATCTAAGACAAAATAAAAAATTAAACTTATGATAGTCAAGCTAAAACAGCAAATGTTGAGAGTGTTCCAGCCACCTTCTCGGTGGTCCTGGTTCCACTTTGTTAGCCAAGGGAAGTTTATTTGTATAGCAGATTTTATACATAAAGGCAACTCAAAGTATTTTGTAGTACTTTAAATTGCTCTAAGTGTCTAGAGTTGGGACACATTAATACTGTATCAACAGGATGTTTATTCCACTTGTGTACAGCATAATAGCTAAATGCATTTTCACCCTGGTTGGTCCTAATTTGAGGTTCTACCAGCTGACTGCCCCCTGAAGATCTCAGAGCTCAAACTAACAACAACACTTTAAAATCTATTCTATAGGTAATTGGTGGCCAGTGTAGGGTAGTGTAGAGATCTCAGAACAGGAGTAATGTGCTCAGTTTTCCTGGTTCTTGTTTGAACTCTGACAGCAGCGATTCTGAATGAGTGGAAGCTGTTTAATTGTCTTTTTGGGAAAACCATAAATTTCTGAATCTTGATATCTGTTTGAGGTGATAAAAAGCTGTTTTAATTACAACCTTGATGTAACTACCAAAGTTCAGGTCTGAGTTAATTAAAACTCCAAGATTTCTAACCTGGGTTTTGTCTCGATCCCTCTGGATTCCTACAGGGGAGGCCCATGAATGAAAATCGAGGCCTGTGATTGGCTGCTATGACGGGCATTACTGTGCCGTCGGTTGTCTGTACGCTGATTGGCTAACACGCGTCCCCACGTCTCCCATCTCTTGCTCACGTCAGCCACGTACAGAGGAGAGATCGTCAAAGTGAGTGTACGTTCCGTAGATTTTGCGTACGCTCGTACATGTATACTGTATGTACATATACATGTACATGTACATCCACATCGAGGTTTTCACCATTCGCAGGGGGGTCACAGCCCCCATTAACCACGAAGTGTGAGGGATTACTGTATACCAGTGGTGCGCAAATTGTGTTACGTGTACCCCCAGTGGTACGCGGGAGAACATCATGACCTTCCACATTTTTCTCCACATTTTCACTTTTAAAAGTATGAGTATGTGAGAATTGTTGGACAGAGTTGTAAATGTCTGATTCAGTAAAGTAACAATTCAGGTAACAATAAATAACCACAATAAGGAATAAACATCTCTGTGTGTTTAAAGCTAATTGAGAAGCCAAATATGGCTATATTTTAAAATTGGTCATCATGGTGGTACCCAGAGAGCTGAACAGTTTTCTCAGGTGGTACGTAGTATTAAAAGTTTGAGAACCACTGCTGTATATAAATTTAAACCACAATTAAAGATAGTTCACATAGAAATATTAAAAGGCGTTTAACTCAGAAAAGGAAACCAAAAAACTTATGTCACGTCTTTGTTTATTAAGTCTTGTAAATGATTAGAGCTGGTGTACAGGGTATGATGATCTATACATATCTTCATGTCAGAACAATTCTGATCAGAAGGCTTGTATACATATTCACGTTTGTTTATCCTCTCTCCAGGATAATACAAAAGAAAAGAAAACAAATGGTCATAGATACAAAGCCTCTACATTCCCCATGATGTGGGCGTTGGCCTAGTCTAGATAATCATTAAAGAACATCCATAACAATTCTATGAGGGTGCATAGCATTCTAATTAAATATATTTTGTCATATATTTATACATATATTTTCATAAAAACTTTTTTTGTGCATGTGTGCAGTTGCATTCCTTAGGATAGAGTAATACAATATTGCGTTTACATTGTCATGTATCCATTCTAAAGGAGTATAGGTGAACTTTATTCTTTGCAACAGTTAAAATTGTACAACACTCTTTTAAAATTCATCATTGTAGGTTACACGTCCTCCTTCCGTCACATGCCTGTTAAAAACATCCTGTCTTCTTCCCTCTGATCCCAAAGGTTTGGAGCATCATCATGCACACACACTTTCATACTGAACACACAAATGTGGTGAAGGTGAGTTTATCAGACTGCTCATGGTCTCATTGACTAGTTTAATTCACAGGGAAGTCTGAAATATAAATGTCTGACACCTGGTCTCTGAGCTAATTATGGAAAAAAAAGATTGTAAGGCCAAAGTTATGATCCTTAAAGCCACTCTATGTAACAATACTACATCTGAAGTTCATGTGTCAGCGCCTGAAGCAACCCATGAAGTGTACCTCTAGAGGGACATAGTGGTATTACAAGACGTGCTGGATAATTCCCACTCATTAGCACAGTAGTCGGTGGCTCTTTTGTCACCACAGCAGACCTATATTACCCAAGCAGTCAGATGTGGCATTGCTACACAGTGTGGCTTTAAAATGATAGTTCTGGTTGATTTGGCCTCACTTGCAAGAACTGATGGGAAGAAGAAATGTTCAACCTATGACCTACTGTTCAGACTGCCCAAACGAATCTCTTCAGCATGTCCAGATTGTAGAGAAAGAGAATACAACAGCCACAAAACTGACTTACAGTGGGACTCATGACAGCATAAAATCCAGAGCAGTATCAATGCTGCTTCTGGTGGAGCAATTTTCCCAGATTGGATCAGCTCTACTGTCTCTCTGACTTTTCTCCTTCATCTGATACAGCCAAGCATTGGCCCAAGATGTAGAGCATAGAGGAAAACTGTCTACAGATGTGTTGTTTGTGTTGTTACTAAAACAGCCCGACCTCAGATAGACCAATGATTTCTGAACACAAATCCAGTTGAATGTTTATAAGTAACAGAATGGGCAATTGTCCAAACTTGAGAAACAAATCTGATTTTCATGCAGTCCGAACAAAACGAAAGAGGCAATCAGGATTTTAGTTAGTATTTTAGGAATTCAGAAGCTATAAATCCAGTCTTTTGCAATATTAAATGTGCTTTCATCATCCTTCAACACAAGCATCTAAAATGTGTTTTACGGTTGTTCTTAATGCTAAAGTTCAGATCTGTTCAAATACACCCCAACAGTGAGACAAAACTCATAATTGATTGATTTTTCTTTGAAATGTATCCACCAGCTTAGGTATGTTGCATCATAAACTGTGCAAACATAAGCTGGTTCCTTTTCATGCTACATAACTGAAATCTCCACCAATGCTAAACTGAGAGATCACTGCATAATAGACATCTGTGGGGCGGCTACATGGTCAGAGACCATCATGTTGAAAACTGAAAATTTACATATCCTCTAAAAGCCTAAAAGTTTAGTAATATGGGGCGTGGGGGGGGGGGGGCTGCACTGTTGTTAGCTTAATCCTAGGTGGTGCAAGAAATTGTTATTTGTGCTTGTGGTTTAACATGCAGCTGAATGTTACCTTGATTTCAGCTGTTGTGTCTTCAGAAAATGTCATGTCCACCATGGGTCTCTTTTCTGATATGACTGCTTAAACCTGATACAGGTAAGTTTGAACAAGAGTCAAAGTCATATCCACAACAGAGACATGTCTCATGCTACATGCCAATTTTCTGAATATTTACCCTCATTTGGGCCCATGGAGAGTGTTGCCTATAAATTAGACCAACAGAAAAATACATATTTACATTGCATTATTTTTTCTGAAGGATTGTTACACAGTGCAGAAATATGCTCAGATGCCATTGGGGTGCCCTTCCATGTCTGATCAGACTGTATCATTTTTTTTGAACCTTAGACTGTCAGTGCATTTCAATGTAATTACAATTCAAGCGCAATCCAGACGATACGCATGATTAGATGCTGATCATCACATCAGCTCTTTTTCAAACAACAATTCAATAGATATCCCTTATT
The DNA here is from genome assembly GCA_018398805.1 of Hirundichthys speculiger. Taxonomy (NCBI): domain Eukaryota; kingdom Metazoa; phylum Chordata; class Actinopteri; order Beloniformes; family Exocoetidae; genus Hirundichthys; species Hirundichthys speculiger. The sequence goes on along the minus strand of JAGFBZ010000842.1, from coordinate 464,192 downwards.
ACAGTGAATAAATAGTTGTTTTTGGTGGATGTAAAATGAATTTTGTATGTAAAACAATTTCTATCATAGGCTGTACTGACTCTGCAGGGTAATATTGACATCCAGTGGCTTTCCAGAACTGTGGATCAGCTAAACCTGTGCTTATTGTGACACTGAAATCACGTGCAACTTTAGGTAGTACTGTTATAGAGCACAGTTAAGTTAGCTACATGCTAACAGACAGTGCAGTTGGTCCAGGATGTTTCCCCTCTGATCCTTGTTTCAAGGCTTTCAGTACAAGCTTGACTGAAAGCTTTGAGATTCAGCCAATTCTATGATTTTTATACCATGTGTTAAAAACCTCCAATGAAACTATGAATCGAAAATCATTTGACACTGGAATGAAATTATCACATCTTAGCTTCTTCACAAAGCCTTTCTTGTTTTTATTTTTTTTTTCATTACAAATTAATGGGGATAACAGCAACCAACAGAGGTATCAGTGCCAGCTCAGTAGCTGAGCACCAAACAGAGAGAGGTTGCTGAGATTCGCAGCACTCTGTTCTTTTTGGGCTTATCTGAATTAAAGAATCTAAGCTGCACAAACGCACATATTCTGACAAACACACCTACACAAACCACCCTGCTTCATGCAATCCACGAAAAACCTCTACCCAACCTCCTCCCACCCCAGACAGCTCCAAACAGCAACGCCCACTTGCGAAGCTCTCCTGACGTGTCCTTGTCTTCCAGAGGACAACTTGGAACTTAAAAACATTTTGTTTCTGGCAGAGCAGAACTGAAAACCTGAGTGGAAAATGTGATATGTTGAAAAACATGTGCCATTATCAGATGAGGTTCACATGCACGGAAAAAAAAGTGCATTTGTGTAATGTATAACTGATGTGTTCATTCATTCAGTGTCGCACTCATTCAAGCTACAATAGCATTTACAGTACTTATGGAATAAATAGTGTGTTTGGATTTTTGGGAAATGTGTGCTACTATGATACAACCTCTACATAATGCTGCCGTCAGGTTTCTGCATAAAGTGTTCAGTGATGGATGACTTACAGTAATGTCAGTTTCTGTTTGAAACACTATCAGCTTTAATAATTAAGAAAAAAAAAAGACTTTTGGTGGATTTCACTTCGTGGCGATGATAAATGTCTCAACGGATATTAGCATTTTTTTAATGAATATATCCTGGTTTATATTTTGCTACGTTCAGTGCTTAAAACAAAAGACTACAAAACAAAAGAAAAAAAAAAGAAAAGTCTCTCAGGCCTCCACAGTCCCACACTGCTACAGCTGAGTCATCTGATCTTGCATCAGCATTTCCTTCTGGACTTGTTCACTCCAAGGTTGTTGGAACAACTCTGACCAAGTGCAGCTGCAGAGCCAACTCGGCCGCTGTGGATTCCATATGGAGGCTTCGTCTCCTCCGAGGAGTTCTGTGCTGTACAACTTCCATTTTCAAACCCATACGACGATCAAAACCCCCAGCTTCCATCTCTTCTTCTTATTATTAGGTATTATTGCTGCTGCAAAACTTTGACAATCTGACCAGGCAATGATTAGTTAACTACATCTTTTACGCGTGTTTGTGTGCTTTTGCGTGTTCTATGTGTGAATGCTTGTCTTGAAATTCACGAGTCTGGGGTCAGTGTTGATAAGACAATCACAGTGCTACCTGTCTGTACTCGCTGCACAGGTCCTCTCACGATCACATGCTGCCTCTAGCACAATGCTACTTTACTCTTCATAGCAAGCCGCCAAATATCCTCATACAAATTCAGTCCCCCATGCTTCGTATGTTTTTTTTTTTTGTTGAATGAGTGACCCAAAAGTTGACAGTGAGGCGCACTGGCTGATGCAAACAGAGAAAAGAGGGAGCACAAAAGTTTCAAACTGATGGGAGAGGCTTGGGTTGTTACTGCATAAAGACGAGGATCACTGACACCGAGACTGGCTCAGGATAAAATATGCAATTGGGAAAAATAAAAGCCAAGGAAGAACGTAGAGAAGGTCACAATGGAGGAAAAAGTCAAGATTTGTGTTCTAGACCTGCTGTGCAATGCACTCGAGCAATCGACCCTTTTCCAAAGAAAACATTCCCGTTGTCTTGGAGTTTACGTGGGGTGATAGAGGTTCAGTTCTCTACAGAAGTCAACCAATGCGAGAACCAAAGTGTTCCAAAGAAACAAATAACAAGAAGCTAGCTCATCCACAAGGAAATAAAAACTAAACAAAACCAAGACAAAAAAAAAAAAAAAAAAAAAAAAGCACTCAGACAAGAACTCACAAGCAAGCGCTGAGCACGCCGTGACATCACATAGACAACAAGCCAATCATGGGGCAGGGCTCAGCGCCAAGCCAGAAGCAAGAAACACATGCGGTAGAGAAATTTACACGCGCACATACACACAGCGACACATGTCCACATAGCAAAGAGTGCATATATCACACTGAGAATAGTAATAGGGGAAAGGGTCCCGTGAAAGAAGCATTGGTCCACTCAGCAGAGGCCTTGCTGTGTACACAACCATCCTTTGTGGGACTTTTTTTTTTTTTTTTGGCTGCAGCGTTATTGGACTCAACTCGCTGACAGTTGAGGGGAGAAGGTCCTTAATAAAGGCCTGCGACCCACGCATGGGCCGGCCTTCATACCTTGTACCCCTTCAATTTGTAGATAATGACAGTTCAAAAAGTCAAAGGGCATGCACCAGCAGTCATCATGCGATTACAGTTCACAGGAAGCACTTTGTTGCTTTTTTGTTAGTCGCTTTACTCACATTTATGTTTTGTTTCTTTTTTTTCCCTTTTTTTTGTTTTATAAAAAAGCAACTTATCATGCCTTAGTTTACTTGATATTTTTCTTTACAAATATTATAAAACTACAAGTTGAACTCCTGTTTTTTTTTCTTCTCCTCTTCTTTTGTTTTGAAATGTTCCATGGTCACAGGCTGAGGATGACTCTGTGTGCCATTTTCCTTCTTTGTTTGTGTTGTCCTCGCCCCACTGATCATTTTCCTCTTCGGTCTGGTCGTGTTTTTGTGGAGGATGGTCTGGCAGTGGCTTTCCTTTCCTAAAAAAAACAGAGAAACAATATTTCTGTGCAAACCTGGTCCTAATAACTTTGGCTTTAGAAAAAAAAAATCCTTGTCATCAAAGTTTACTGAATGATTAAGCCCACTTCCAAGCTATACAAATGTAAAGGGTACATAAAAGCTCTACACAATGCACGCAATAATTCAAAGGCAACATATCAAATGTTTGAAACTGAGAAATGTTCAAAAAATGCAATTTCCATCAATTTTCAAGAAATAAAATGGGAGTTGTTGATGACAGGTCTGTAAAATCATTGGGTACAAGAAGAGCACCCCAGAAAGACTGAATCATTTAGAAAGGAAATTTGGGGAAAAGGTTCACCATTTTGTGCTTATAAACACAAAACAGCAAAGGGTTTCTGAATTTCTAGGGTACATCATCTCATCATCCTGAAATGAATGAAGCAGATAAAGTTAATGAGTGACTGAGTGTATAAAGTAACTTGAAGATTCAGAAAATCTGAAGGAATCCCTGTATTCTGGGGACAATGTGAAAAGCTAATAATAAATGGCAGAACTGGATTAACAACAATGTCCTGTGGAGCTTCATGGGCTCAGGAACACTCAGGAACAATGGCTGATCATTTCAGTCTTTGAACTGCAGTGCACCAATCTCAAAAACTCGTAATTGTTGGAATCAAAGTCAGGGTGCTACTGTTCTCAAGTGAAAAGCTAAAAATAGCTTTGTACAAATGCTTCATTTGCTCCCAATATGAGAGTGTCTGCAGCATTTCATTTTAAACGCTACCTTTTTCCTCTCTTTCAGATAAGTGCGTGTCTTGCTTCTGATTTACTCACGGTATGACTCCACTCCTTGCCGTGTCTGCTCTGCATGACTCCAAGTGTTTTTTTCTTTGACCCCCCCCCCCGGTAACACTAAATAGATTCAAGCACAGCAGACGCAGGTGCAGTGGATGACAGAGAGGGACAGCTGAAGTGAAGATTAGTAACTTGAACTGATGACAATTCATCATGTTCTTGATCCTACAAAATCTTCATAATAAGTGTTCAATCCTCCTAAACAGAGCCCTCTCTGTGTCCAGGGGCCATCTGATCCATAAATTAAGTTCTTGGTTTCTCTCTTTTGCTTAAAAAAAGCACATATCATTACCTTGTCGAACAGTGCATCGTTTACCTTAGCGGAGCAGCAGACCAAGCTTCCTAGCACACAAGAGAGAGAGTGGGGTGGGGTGCAGCTAATGAGGCCAGGATAATCTGCATAAACATACTGTATATACCCAATACCAAATACTCCAAGCGTAGAGAGATACATCTTACCTATTTGAAGGGATTCAGTTAAAGCAGGGTTGTCAAACTCCAGTCCTCGAAGGCCGCTGTCTGCATATCTTAGATGTTTCCCTGCTTCAGCGCACCTGATTCAAATGAATGGGTCGTTAACAGACCTGAGCAGACCTGGATGACAAGGTGATCCATTCATCAGAATCAGGTGTGCTGAAGCTGGAAAATATCTAAGATGTGTAGGACAGCGGCCCTCGAGGACTGGAGTTTGACACCCCTGAGTTAAAGGATAAATATTTAGCCCTTTTTTCAAAGGTTGATTTAATATCCCAACATCTTAATGAAATTTCTGTGAAATGTTTTTTCGTCAAAATACCAGAGATACAGTGAAGTAGTTCCCTTTTTAACATTACAGCTCTGATCATAGCTGCAGGTTTTAGAGGGTGGTTTTGAAATAGGTGTTACTGGCTTTACGCAACCCACCTCTGAGGAACGGAAAATGCTCCAAAATGTGAGGCATGGGCAGAGAAAATGATGGGGATGATGGAAAATACTGCTCTGATCTGGGTCTGTGATGTCACAGTACCCTGCAAATCTGAACACTCACATTGCCCAAAACTGAACGTGTCGTGTCAGATTTCTTGGTTTGGTTTTCACTTCAGACACCCAAATATAGACTCTCAAAAACAAAATAATTTTTTTCTCAGTGTGTCCCCTTTAATAAGGAAAGATCCTAAAGTAGTAATTTTAATGAACAGAACAACAGAAGCTTTTTAGGGGTTTAATCATTGCCCAGAAAAAGAACATGAAGGGGGAAATGTTCCTTGGTCACAGGAGCATTTAGGCAGAGACAAAGAGCTACACACATTTAATAAGAAGAACTGTGTTGTGTTTGTGTGAATGGGTGAATTAGAAACATAATTCAGTTTACCATTTAATATTTATAGTAGGAAATACTGCCAACTAGACAAAAACAGGGAGATATTATGCCTTCAAAACTGCAGTAATTGACTTGTTTTGAGAACTGTTGCTGGCTTCAAATTGAAAATAATCAAATACCCGTATGATTTAGAAAACAATAAAACTTCTCAGTTTAACATTTGATATTTTGTCTTTGTACTAGTAAATAATAATAACCCTAATTAAATATAAGTGATCAGATAATTTACATTTTATACAGTGAACAACCTTTTTTGGCAAACAGTGTTATTATAATTTAGAGCACTGGTGAAACAGAATAAGTTGTGAGAGAATATTAGACTCAAACATGGTCCAGTAGGTCGCCACACAGGCATCTATCCAAGCACTGGGATGCACAGTGCTTGTTGTGTGTCCCGTACCTGATGGACTGGGTAGTATGTGTATTTCAGTGTTTAATTCTCCGCAGACTGGTGCGCTGCAATGACTGAGCACCCTTTCTCACATCCACCCCCACCTGGAGGCAGGGAGGGCAGGAGGAGGGAAGGAAACAACACTCGAACCAGTTAACTGCTGAAGCCTCGACACAAAACTCGAGCAGGAAACTAACTATGGCTCACACGTTAACCAGCTTTTGTTGTTTTACAGTTTGTAGCCAATCGGCCAGCCAAATTAGGTCCCACACTTTTGCAGTTTTCCACGACCAGGTGTTTATGGTTTTCATATCAGATTATCTGAGTCATAGTTGGTTTGTTGTTATATCTGAACTGGACAAAAATATTTTAAACCAACATTTGCCAGGTGGCTACCGCGAACTACCCACCCTGAGGTCCGGGCCGTGAGACTGATTCACAGGAAGAAGCTGTCTGCTTGGATTTACCATGTTTGTATGCGACTATGACTCAGCAAAAATGGTAGATACTACTAGATACTACTGACTCACCTTTCTAGAGAGTGCGTTTCCCTGTTCTTCCATGAACTGCACCTCAGTGGAGAATTCCTCCTTCGCCTCTTTCTGTAACAAAGGGTAAGAAAATGAATATATAATTACCTGCTCAAGAATATCATTAAGCTGTCTGCAATCAGAAATGTTAGTTTTACAAATTTTTCTGGTCTGGGTTTGTGACTTGATCAAAATCCCCAATCATCAATTATGATGATTGTTAGATTGTTAAGTGAGATTAAATTTATTGATGATCGCGATTAAAAAGATCAAATTGAATGACTGACTTCCAATTTGATCATTAAAAAAAAAATATAAGAAAAGGAGATGGAAACAGATGTTCTCCCTCCCAGGTGCAGGAAGCAGCAGGCGGCAACCTGACCTGGCCCCGCCTCAGTTCCTGTTCCCAAGTTCGCTGGCCTGCCTCCTGATGAGAGAAGCCCAGCCCCTTGTCAAAAGGCTGCGTGCCATGCCGGAGGCGTCCACGCAGCACATGAGTATAACCCGTGTCACACACCGGAGTCAGCAGGGCCTCCTGGGCCACGTGCAAGCCTGGCACGCCGCTGTCGTGTCCCGTTGACACTGAGCCCACCCAGCCCTGAAGGGAGTCCTTGTCTGGCAGGTAGGGTTGAAATGCTCCTCCTCCCACCATCCTGGAAACAGACAGCAAATGAAACATGGGGAGATAGAGGAAAAACTGCATACAGCCAGACTAAAAACTGAGTTTGGTGCTGAGTTTGACCACATTTATCTCTAAACGTACCGGTTGTCTCCATTGTGTTCTGTGGGCCAATTTACACCAATCATGTCACTCCGCTGGGCATACACCTGCTGGCCTGCAACAAGAGAAATCCCTTCCACTGAACCCAGCCCAACACCTTCAACTCCTCCTTTTCTTCCTCCTCCCACCGCCACAGCCTCCACTTTCCTCACATCCGACCTCTGACCTCCCAGCTGCCCATTTAGGTTGACCTTAGGAACGGCGCCACTGGCCCTCACCCTGTCCCTTTCCGCCAGCGTACTCGCTGGCTCCTGTGGCACCTCCTCCTCCTCAACCTCTCCTCCCTCCTCCTCCTCCTCCTCTTCTTCCTCCAGCTCCATGATGGAACCGCTGGCCACGCTGGCTCCACTGCTTGGGCGTCCCAAGCTGCAGGGTAGAGAGAGTGTGGCGCCCTCTGAGTCGTCGGCCCGACTGCTGCCCTCTAGTGACGAGTCCTCCACCGTGACCAGGGAGGGGCTGACCCCTGCTGGCCACACCTGAACGTCCGACATCTCCATTAAAGTATCCTCTTCCGTGGTGGCAATGGGTGCACACTCCAGGCTGGAGACTTCCTGCCAGTAGGGCTCCACGCTCAGCGGAGACGGCAAGCTGTACTGCATGGAGGCCGGAGACAGGAGCTCCTCCTGCACCAGCCCATACCCTGGAGGGAAGACAGGAGCAAGAGAAGAGAAAGACTAACAACAAGCAGGCACAGCCAGGGGAGGGGGAGGAGGTGGTGGGTCAACTGTTTCTCTAACCCACGAAGGAAACAGTGTGGATCAGCCCAGTCCCAATACACAAGAGAGAGACACTAAATTCTCTATTAAATCAAGCACTTCGAGTTTGGAATGACAATTTAGGATTAACATGCCAAATACTGTAATTCAAGAGCAATAAACGGGAGTCTTAATCTTGAATTAATTTGATTTTGACAAGTTCCTGCACATATCTGAACCCAACAAAACATTTTATTACAGAGCTACCTATTAGACTCTGCTTTTTAATAACATGTTATCTTTGCACCTTCAAATAAAAGCCACAATAAAAGAATATAATGAATACAGCAAATAAAGCAACATATTTCTTTTCAAAATCTTTTTTTTTTTTTTTACAGTTGCCTTGTCTAATTGTCATAATTTGGACTGGATAATTTGGATTATTCTGATAGACAGGAGGTAGGTCAAGTCTTTGTCATTGGGACACAGCAATATGTGAAAGGTGAAAGGGAGTTAGGTGTATAATCTGTTGTTTGTGGAGAGAATGATGCAGGGCTCTAGTTTCCTCCTACTTTAAGAAAGTGAATCTGCATAAGATAAGAGAAAAGGAAGGTGATTGCAAAGTTGCGTGTTGATTGTGGGGTTGGCACGATATTCATCAATATTAGTATAAGTCCTGTGAAAAAGAAAGTTCACCCTCGGTCAGTCCTAAGGTTTCATGGATCAGGACATGAAAACAAGCTTCTGGTCCTTACCAGGTCTCAAAATTGAAATTAACAAGATCAGAAGAACAACACATGACATATTTCACTGCATAATCATTACTGAAAAAAACTAACCCTAAAATGCTGAAGTAGTGTGTGAAAAACATTCTGTATGATGTTTTCAAATTGTACTGTCATGAACTTTTAACATGCTGAGGACCACAGCATCAGTGATAAAGCTCTAAGGTTTTGTGCAGTTTCTCTGGCACAGTGGGATTTCCACTCTTTGGAAGATTAGGACTATATTTGTTTGTTTGTATGTTTTCCACATTTCCCCCCAGTGTTTTTTCCCCCAATGTTAAATAAACTCCTAACAGGTTGGAAATGGCCATATAACCCTTCCTAGACTGATGGGCCAACAGCAGTTGTTTTACTTAGATCATTGCTGGTGTCTTTCCTTCTTGGCATTGTGCTAGCACGCACTCAAACCCTCCAGACCAATAAACTTTCAAAAACTTCTGAACTTATCAGCTAATCATGTACATCTGGCTGCTACTTGACTCTCATGGAAGCAGTAGAGGTTTACTTAGTTTTTCACAAATACTGCTCCTGCATTTTGCCTTTGTTTTTGTTAAGTAAATATTCACTTGGTGTAATATGTCATGTGCTCACCTGTGGCTAATTTTAACACCTGTTAATTTTGTCCTGATTTTTAAACCTCAGAACTGAAAAGAATTGTATTCATATGACTTTATTACATAATTGGTTTTTTTTTTTAAAAAAAAACGGCCCACTGAGAGAGTTCCTGTTTCAGCAGTTACAAACATTTCCATCTCAGTGATAGCACTGCGGCTATGACGCAGATACAAAAGCTTTACTAAATGATCGCTTATCGTTCCAACCCGTGTCACACATCCCTGAAGGGGAATCAGCAGCATCTTGCAGATTCTGCGAAGGAAAATGCAAGTTACTGTTGCTCTTGCATTGTTCGCCATTACAGATGCACATCAGAATCATGCATTTAAAAGTCTGCACTCCAAGCATCCAAACAAAAGCTGCTGTCCACACATACAAACATAAATATGTACAAACATTTTAAAAGTATTTATATGGTGACAATCAGTCTCCTTTTTTAAAGAACTTTTGAATGGAATCAGTGGTGCTATGAAACTAAAAACATTTCCTCAGTTTTCCTCTGATTTTGTTTAGTTGTCAAAGCATCACTCTAGCAAGACACAAAAGGACAAAACGCACACAATCAAATACACAACCACACATTTCTGTGTTGTATTTTCAAGGGTAACGTTTTTTTATATATATATTTTTTTTTAGTACAAAAACAATATGTCAGATATTAATACTGGAATTCACATTGATAATAAAAGCTTTTTAGATTCTGGATCTCAGTTTCTTAAAGTGTTCAATTTTATATTAAGCACTTCAGAATTTGAGTGTCATTTTGTGGTTTGTTATTCTTTATATCCATTTATCTTCACATTGAAAAAATATATCAGAAGCTTTATTATGTAAATTAAAGATATAGAACAAAAATTAGGTGTAGAAATACATTTAATTGGAAGTCAAATCTCAATCTTTATTTCAATCTTATCCCATCCTTAAACTCAGAAATCACATGCGGCAGATTGATTAGTCTGGATTGAGGTGTGGCCGATTGATCCTAAATGTCTCTGATAACATGTTGCATCAATGAGATCAGATGAATGAAGCTGAACCATAAAGAAGTATTTCACCCATAATCAATGTCACGAAAAGTTTCCCAAGAAGACTTTACTGTATCACAGAGACCGGGTATTAGAAATAAACTGAATGCTGAAGGTGACGTTAGAGTGAGAGAACTCTAAGAGGACAACTCGAGCTGTAGGGTGAGGGCTTTTAGCCTGACTTTCAAAGCACTTTAAGAAAAACTCACTTTGTCTGAATGATACTTGCATAACTAATTCTCTTTCAACACCAAATGTCTCTACCAGCCACAATACTATTAGAGCTTCGAGGTCTATGGGGTGGAAGAAAGAGGCAAAGAAGTCTAAATTTCTCCTTGGCAGTACAACAAAAGTCACATTAACATTACCTGAATGGAATCAGTGATTCCACTTTCATAAATGATTTTGAAAAAAAGATAGCAATGCTCAATAAGGAAGTTTTTGAATGGCATTTTTTTGAGACTGTTGATATTCTGCTGTGGTATCCGAATGTTAGCACAGCAGTGTGGCTGTGTCGCTGCAGCTGAGCCCCTTCACTGATGGTGACCCTTGAACCAGAACCAGGCTGTGTCTGTTTTTATCTCACCACCTGGTGCCATTTTTTTTTAAAGGTTGCAAAGAGTGGCACATTTAGTGGTGGTGCTGTCAAGCAAACTAAGACTAAATTGGGTGTGGGATTTTCGTTTGCAACTTCCATCGGATCAAATCTAATCTAATCAATCTAGCCTGCTGTTGGAAAAAGGGCTTCGGGCTTAACGAGTCAATTGAATTTTTAGCACCGCTGACATGTTATTACAGAAACATCTTATTATATAAAGCTCTAGTAAGTCATTATTATTGAGCTAAGGGCAATAAATGACTAGTGTGCAATAACATGGTATCTAGGAAGTGCATCTACTCTAAATAAGGGCATTTTCTATTTTTTAGATTTTAAAATTAATCTCTTCATATCCGAAAATAATAACTTTTCCTGGTCTGATCCATAGCAACTGTGGAAAAATATAAAGTATATACAGTATGTTGGGGTGAAATACCTCTTTACAGTGAAATTCATTGAAAGCAGCACAAAAGGGTTTTCACATTAAAATTAAGGCTGGGCAACGATTAAAATTTTTAATCGTGATTAATTGCATGATTTCCCTGATTAATCACATTGTATACGCAAAGTCAAATAAAGAATTCAAAAGTAGTGTAAAGTGCACTTTTATTTAAATGTTCTGCTGTCATATAAACTAAAGTGCCATAACATTTGTTGTTCAAACACTTTTAACATCAGCACCTATCAGTAACATATATTTGGTGTAAATCTCATCTTAAAAAATGTAAAATAAAATAAAGCTTATTGCCACTGCCAGGGCATTAATGTCATCCTGTTTTTTATGAAAAAAAAAAAAAGTCCTGAGCCACAATCATAACATTAAAGCAGGTAATTTCTGAGGTCACAGCAGTAACTTTTAAGTTAAAGTTGGCAGTGGTTACAAATAACCTTGTTTCTGTCAAATTCACCATCTAGTAGAACTTTAATATGAAAATGTCCATGTTAAAGTTCTGTAACTTAACCGTCTCCATGTCCGTTTTAGCTTTTCTGCATGTTTTTCCATCAATTCTCTTCCGATTCTGCAGCAGCCAGTAACAGACTTTTCACAATAAAAGCATGTGAACAACATGCGGTAATGCGCGATAAAATAAATGCCGGCGTTAATAAATTATGAGTTAATATGATAACGCGCTTTTTTCCCCAGCCCTAATTAAAATATAATTTGAAGGAATATTAGATTACTTTCAGGAAGTGTCATTAGCTTTCGGCTGTGTGTCCCAACTATCGTCAAGAACCACCCAAAGTAAGGTTATCTGAAGAGATACCTGACTCATTGAAATGTCCTACTTTGGCACAGGATTTTGTGGATATTCCTTTAAGAAGATGCAACAAAAAGTAGGAAGGGTTTACATGTGGCAGGTTATTGGTTGGTCATTAAGCTAACATAACCATGCTAAGAGATTTTTCACGCTTTTGTAACGTTCAGTTAACATCTAACTACCGGTTAGCTGTCAATTACTTACACTGTAAAAAAATGCTTTTTAAAAATCATAAAAATCAGTAGGCCTATAAAATAACAGACGTTCACAACATTAAAATGTGAAAGAATGTGCCCGCACCGTAGGTCAAGGAAGTATGTGACAACTGCATATTCCTTTAAAGCACCGTCACACATCAACAACAATGAAGACTAATCAAAGCGAGGCCGTAGCTATGCCGTAGCTATGCTGTAGCTATGCCGTAGCTATGCTGTAGCTATGCCGCAGGTGTGAATGCTACGCCGTAGGCCGTATACCGATGTGCACCTCTCCCCAAATGTAATTGCACGTCATGACTGCAAGAAATGCGATTGGTCCACTTGGTTGATTTGTTTTTATTCGTCTTCACATCTGCCACCGCTACTTTTTATTCGTTGCCTTCAAGTTGGGTAGAAGAGGTTGAAAAATCCCCGATGCTCAACATTTTTCATCACCAACTCATGTAAAATATACTTTATTTTCTCTGTTGCTATGTCTGAGGTACATACAGCTTGTAAACAAAAGGAAACTTCACTGTGAGCACTGCAAAGTTAAAGCTCTGCGGAAAGAACTCACACTTCCATTTAGCAGTTGGTGGTGTAATTACAGAGCGACGTAAACAATAACACGTAGTTTTAAATGCCAGGGACGGCTTGGGAGCTGTGTGTAGACTATGTGCGTAGCTGCAATGCAGACGCATAAATCAGCCTTGAGACAGGCTCACAGACCTGCAGCGGGCATCATGGCAGCGGCGACTAAAAGATTCAATAAAGTACTGATGGAAGATAAAAACGAGAGGGTGACTGAGCAAGAGATGGAACAAGAGTAAATCTTAGATAATGCTATAAAACCAACTGAACAGCCACACCTCAAGAGGGATCTACTCAGCTAAAAAAAAAAAAAAAGACAAAAGTTCCTTTGTGCTGCTTTAATGTCAGAGTTTATGTATTTATGGACCAAAGTGTGGGTAAGCATGTGCGTGTGTTTCTGGGATGGTACAGGCCCTGGCAGGTCGGGTGGCATCAGAATGAGGGGAACAGGGAGGAATGAGTCAGGATGACAGTTTGAGTGAGTTGGTTGAGTCTGGGTTAGTCCTTCCTTTTACTCCTGTTGTTTAAACAAAAACACGCATATACACACGCGCGCACACACACTCATACAGACACACACACACAAGTGTCAGAGGCACAACACGTAGTGAAGCAGAAATTTACTCCCACAAATACGACAAAAAATAAAACATGACAACACACTGCACAGGACATTACTTCTCTTAACGCTGCACACCCAAACACACACAAACACACAATACTGCATTCATAGTTAGAAATAGATGAGGACACACACTTTTAGCTCAAAGGTGAGTTTCACACAAACAGAAAATACCATCAACACCCCAACCAATACACAAACACACAACTCACAGCAGCAACCCTGCAAACAGATAATGTTCAGACAATGTTAGCAGTGAGTATGCCATCAGACCTGGGCAAAATGTTGTAAAATGCTGTAATCAGTGTAAAATTAAATAATAGGTCATTATAATAATTCTAACAACATTGTGCATAAATAAATAAAAAAAAAAACACACTGTTAAATAATGTTGAAAGCGTTCAACAAAATTTTGCCCTTGAATGAAAGACTCCACTCACAGCAACACTGTATGCTGAACATCACATGTGACAAAGCTGACCAACAGTGTAGCGTTAGAAACACACACTTTTATTTTACAGGAAAATATAAATCATTTGTTTGTTAATTAAGCATAAATACACTGAAATACACCAACTGAACAGACAATATTGCACACTGTGAAGAAACCTTCATACACTGAAAGCATGCCATGCACATACTGATGTCATTAACAAAAACAGCAAACTTTCTTTCAAGAAATGCCTCACTCACACACAAATGCCTTTCTACAGAAAGAAATTACCCTGGGTAGACTCGCTGAGAACATGATATGAAATATTCTATGTGGAAATATGAATTTAGATTATCTTGCAGGTTTTAAAAATCTTTACTTGACTATTTCCTTTCCCTTACAGCTAATAAACAAATTCAGCAGCAATTAGCTGAGTCTCTGAGGCATGCTCTCAAACACACACACACAGATATTCTACCGGCAAAGCATGCAGCATGCACATGCACAAACTGTAGTACACACACTGAGCTGGATTTAAAGAGGAGGAGAAGGTCCCCACTCGACTTAACGAGGGAGGAGCGCAGGAAAACAAGATGACAAGAGAAGAGGAGGCCCAGAGGTCAACATGAGGTCTTATGAGGTCAGAGGTCGGACAGGAAGAACTGTGAGGAAGAAGAGCAGAAGAGGCGGGGAGGAGGAGGAAGAGGAGGAGGAGGGAGGAGCAGGGCGACTGGGCAGCAGATATGATGTGTCACAGGTTCAGAGAGTAAGACAGAAAGTTGGACAGAATCCCGAGGAAAAGAGAAAATTCTCAGATTGAACATTGGAGCTGTGCAACAATGTCTTCTGTCAGTCTAAACGTAATCAGACCCAGGAAATTTTGTCTTGTTCTCAGGAAGAAAGAAAGCAAGAAAGAAAGAAAGAAAAAGAAACAAGGCATGAAGGCCCAGAGCACACTACCATTTGTGCACCAGAGCCAAGTTTGACAAGTGTATCCATCCCAGACACACACAGGCATGTATGCACACAGACAAATGTGTGTGTGCACACATGTACGTCCACACAAATGCTCACATGTAATTTAAACCTTCCATAGTAAACCAATGAGGTATTACCCAGATATTAAGTACTGCCTTGTCTGACCTTATAACGTCTTACAATCCTGCCAGAAGGAATGAAAAGGAGGCATCCTCATTTCTCGTATTAAGCAAGAATAGTAAGAACCATCATGTTCAGGGCTAAAGTATGAGGTGTGAACAAGTGTAATTCAAAGAAACTCACTTGTGCCCACAGAGATAGTGTTAGTGCATGCTGATAAAGGCTGGGCTCATGGTGGAAGAAGGACACCATTCCACAGACCTCAAAAACAGCATTTGAGACTCATCATCATCATCATCATCATCATCATCCTCATGTCAAGAGCAACAAACCACCATGCAGCCCCAATTCCTTTTAACTTACCCCTTCTGAAAAACGGGGGCCTAATAACTCGCGGCTTGTGCAATAGGCGTGATGGCCTTGTGTCCGTGATCTCTTGTGGGGCAACAGAAACAAGGTAAAATGGTTGTTACCCACACTCAAAGGATGCAGGGAGTTTTCAGTGGAGGAAAGTACACGGGAGCAGCAGCACACCCTTTTTTGGTGCTGATAAAATTTTGTCTCAACAGAGGGACCAATGCATCTGATTGAGCAGTTAGATGGCAGTTCTGCAAATGCTTGTTGTCTTATTGTTTGTTTGACCATTTTCTAATTGGCCACTGAAGTCAATGAGACACTCATTAAAGCTGCTCCCAAATTATCATTATCAAAATACAGTAAACCTTCAGGTCTTCAAGGGACAATGTCTCACTAGAGCACATTTCTTATGATAGAAATATATATATATATTTTGCTGCAGAAATAAACTAGTGATTGTTCCACTTGTGCCATCTAGTCAAACACAAACACACTTCACTATTCACTTGATTAAAGTATTGCTATCTCATACTGGAGGAATACATTTACAGCTTCTGGATAAATAAATTTCACTGAATCTTGCATGACTTGTGTGTGATATCTTATGCGTTTGTGTATCATACCATTAATCACACTGGGGGACAGCAAGGTTGAGTCGCGGTCGCCAAGACGACAGGCACCCTCCTCTGAAGAGCCGGGTCCTGGCTGTTGGGCCGGACCCTCTAGTGAGGTTACAATGTCTGCACGGTCAATGTTCCTTAGAGCAATATAGAGGCTCTCCACTGGCAGGCAGACACACAGGGAGAGAAGACAAGAGAGGACAAGAGAGGACAAGAGAGGACAAGAGAGAAAGGGCGACCAGCGGGAGAAGTGTACGTACAGAGACACAAAGGAAGCATAGAGAGACAGTTAGAAGATGGGAAGCTCGTGACCTGCACAAGATAGAGTTAAAACTTAAAGTGTAGCAACTCAGTGTGATGTTTACATTTAACAATAAATAAATAAATTAAAGAATTAAGACTTTTGTAAATCATTTTGTGCTGGTGTCTATAATGAGAACAGAATGATCCATGACACACGAAAATACTCAGAAGAGAAATTCACAAAGTCACAAACGTCTGGTGTTAACTATATTCGGTGATCATGTAGATCAGAGATCCTCAAAGTCAGTCTGACAGGGAAACATCTCACAACGCATCAAAAAAATCATGAAATAGGCCTATAAACATACAATCATTTACATTTTGACTAATCTCAAAACATGCTGCATCCCAAATTACATACTTTTGGTCTTACATTTACTGTTTTGAGGACAAAAATGTGTTCAAACTGACAACTGTGTCGTCGTGCTGCACACTGCAAGCACCCAGATCATGGAGTCACAATGGACGGACAAATGATTGCCATCTTGCAGACGTAGCAGAAGTGGAGGGACACTCATATGTCACATTTTTAGTCAAAAAGATGACAGTGGTCCATCTTGGGTAGTTTTAATCTCCCACAAAAAGGGGAGAGATAAGACGCACGTCAAGGAAAATTGGGCTCATTTTGTTTGGCATTTAGTTTTTTTTTGTGTGTCTGCATTTACATTCATGGTTAGTGCCATTGTCTATCAAAACCTTCTAGTATATGCAATTTAATCTTATAGCAGACTTTTTCTTTTTGGCATTTACAGTTGATGAAATTCCAAATCTTGGGTGAAGCATACAAAGACAGGAGTCGCTCTCATCATGAGACTGTACTCAAACGTACTCCAGACAGCCCAAGCACACTTAATAAGTTAGTTATTGTTGGCCGTGTCTGCACAGAACATCTAACAAACACAACTAGATCACTTCGATACCAAAAAAGAAAAATCTTTTTGTTTTGGAGTACTTCTTTTTTCTAGAATTAGGTCAATTGAAAGGGGATAAATTAATATTAAGAGGCCCATCATGAAGAAGGAGAGAGTGGAGTGGAGTTAAATGACTGCTATAACCACAGCAGTAAAAAGGATGCTTTTGTTCTGTATTGCTGTGGTTTTGTAACAAAAGACATTTGAAAAATGTATTACCTTATGAAAAATGTCAAAGTATGTCTCTACATGGCAAAAAGCAACATATCTGTTAAATGAAACATAAGTGGGACGGTTGACTTAAACCTGGCTGAATATATGTGTACATGTTATTTTTTTATTTTTTGCACATTTTGATGAGATATGGAATTGGACTTACTCTTGGCCTTTTTGCCCTCTCTGCCCACCCACAGATTGAGCAGAGCAGAGCTCTGGTCCAGCAGAGAGTTTGGATTCTCCACACGGATCCTGTTAATGTCATCCACACAAAACTGAAGCTCTCGTGCCAATTCTGGAAAAAAAAAAAACAAAGGTGGTGAGTTAAAGACAAACAGAGATGTTGCTTACACCAGTGAGCCTGATTATGATCACCACCATCAGATGAGGTGAAGAGCTGTCATCAGCTATCTCATCATGGCACATGCCATGATCAAATAATATCTTTGCTTGCGACAGTCTTGAACTGAATGTAGCAGAAACTGTCAGGTATAAAGACTTGAGCAATTTTGACAAAGGGAATACTGTTCAGTCCAGATGAATGGGTCAGAGATCAGAGTTTTCTGCTGGATAGCAGTGCTGAGATCAGTTGATGATTTCCTGTTCATTTTTCTGATATTTGGTTCAGAGATGTAGTAATCTAAAGTGACTAACCTGCCCAACTCAAACCCAGCTGCTCAGATATAATGTTGATTTTGATCTCAGTCCTCTCCATGGCATTCACTGTGACTATTGAGGGAGAAGGAGACATATAAAAATAGTTCAGAAACACAGCATACAAACTCCATGTCACCAAGAACAAATATATGAACAAACTGATTCTGTGACTCATGCTATTTTAATTTACACCATAGATTTATGCCCTGGTTTAACTTAGCAGTCCCCCACACACTGAAAAATTTGCCAGAACCATTTGATATTTAAGAAGTCAGTAAGTAGGCCTATTCATTTCTTGATATTATTAAAAGACATATGCTTTTGTTAGGTGATGAACTGAATCCAAATGGAGAGAATTAAAGTGTGTGAATTTAAACATTTTAACATACTATACTAAAAAAAAAACATCTACTATATAGTAGTACTGTGGAATTTATCCCTCTGTCTTTTGATTTTTGCTGTGCTTTATGTCTTGTTCTTGCTATTTATTGATGTAAACAAACTGCTTGTTGCTGTAAAAATCAATGTAAAAATGATGATTGGCTGATTGACACTCACTTGAGTTGCTATTAAAACTGTTAATAGCAATACTTACCTTTTTGCCTGGTTGGAGGGAATAACCAATGCCCACAACATTGTCTTTATCCATATAATCTTCAGAGATAGGACATCATGTGGACAGGGGAGGTTGGGGTTCATTCAGGTGCTAGTCCCACTAACCATCGTAACATTCAGTAACCATACAGAAAGACTGAGGTGCAATATAGCAGCGCTGTGCATTTGGTAGACAGAAAAGGCCTTTCCCCTTCATCCAACACCTAACATCAGCACCATTTAAAACCAATTAGTACACTCATCTGGTTAGTTACCTGAGGCAAAAATAAGGGCTCCTCTGTCTAGCTCCACTGCGAGGTCCTGCACATTCTCAGTGCTAAGCTAATGCTAGCAGTATCTGCTGCCATGCCAGTGGAAATCGCAGTGGAGACACTAGCGCCATGCAAAACCAATCACAGACATCATTCATTGATTGACATAGCTACCAGGACACTCAGGACAGAAAAAGGCTAACTCGCCAAGTGCCATGGAGCCATCTTGGGTCATTTTTGAGACTGCTGCTATTTTATTTTTCTTTGCACATTCAATCTGATTTCCTGTTCCTGCACTGCAAATAACACCGGGGCATACAGTAGAGCAGTGCATTGCATCCAAGGCTCAGTCTTTGTGCCATGCGTGCACATGAGAAAGATAAGGACAAATATGTAGGGCAGAGTAGGAAGCGGGGCTGTGAGCAAAAGGGGCAGTGCAACATTCTGAGCCTGTCTCCACCGGGTGTAAATCAGGAGAGGGCTGAAGGTCAGGCAGTGAACACTCACCCACACAGGGCTCGTTCAGCGTACTGTAGCGCTCTCTTAGGGCGAGAGGGGTTAAAGTTCTCCTGCGCTCCTCACTTCCAACAACCTAAAAAAAAAAAAAAAAAGGTGAAAAATTGCTTTGTAATAACTGTCTGATGTGGAACTTTTTAAAACTGTCCACGTCCATTGTCTGGCTAATGTAAACATTAGAAAGATGCAGCAGTTTGTACCATGAAAATTACATTAACATGAGTGTACATATATCAGCCACCTGAACGCTCAAGTTTTTGTTCATTTTTAAAACGAATGAGGGACTGATCAGTTGTGAATCCAAGTAAGAGCTTAAAAATCTATCCAAAAGTATGAAAGAAACTTCCTGGCAAACAAAATAAATCAGAAGTATAAAAGTCAGAAATTGGCTCTTTGTGACCATTTCAGTGGCCCTTCTCAGTGAAAGCTGTTAGAACAGTGCTTTATACTGTCTTGGTATTAGGGATCGTATGCAAAAGTTAGTCTTTTTTTTTTTTGGCTCATTGATTATCATAATTATCATTATTATCATCATCACTAAACAACCTCAGACAACAATATATACCCTTTTCACCATGCCTTTATTGGTTTAGCAAAAAGTGAAAAAAAAAAAACAAAACAAAACTAATGTGGGCAACTCCATGTTTCAAAAGGCTTCCAAGTTCACTTTTAGCAGCAGTAACTTGAACTTTAGTTGTTTCCTTTCTGAATTTGAAAACTGAAGTTGGACTTGCTCTGAAACTTTCATAATCCTCTCCACATTGATGTGGGCGAGAATTGCTTCCTTACGTCCAGTTCCTCTTAGACTTGTGTCAGCACACCTGAACGCTCCAGACCAGAAAACTGCAAAAGCGTACTTTATTATTATTATTATTTTTTAACAGGTCTGCTCATCTGCTGATGATCAATTCATCAACAGCTGATGATTAGTAGATTTTTTTCTTTTTGTCTTCACTTTTGTTAGACAAGTGATGACAAGATGAAAAAATAAAAACAAACTAAAAAAAAAAACAGATAATTTTTTTTATTTATTTATTTATTTTTACAAACACACACACACACACACAAGGTTGGGATTAAAAGAAGGTGTTGGCTTTAGCATGGCTAATTTGTCTAAATTAACCATTTATAATTTGGTTTTCTGTAATGATTGATCCTGAATGTTCAAAGCAATTGTTTTTATTCTGCTAATATATCACCTAAAAAAAAAAAGAAAATGGATTACATCTTTTCCATGTTTACACCAGTACTGTCCCAATAATGGCAAAATGGTCTTTCTGTAGGTATTCATTTTGGCATTTCAGAGTTTCTTATGATCTAAAAAAACAATAAATTCATTTGTTGATTCATTTTGAACTAAAGGTTGTATACTATCTTTGCCCTTCTACCTTGGCTACAAATTCTAACCTGAAGACCAGCAGAAAGGTGGGTGGCTGTTCAGGTCAATAAAGGTGATCAAATAGAGCAGGTAGGACTTCATATTTGGAAAAAATCAGAAGGCCAGACTTCTCTTCCATCAGATGTGGGAAGTTCAAGCACAAAATGTTTATGTGCAAGGGGAAAGGTGTTTGAATGCAAGTCCTTACCTTGACACAAGGTGGCATGGTTATGTTAAGGTTACACAGTACATGCTGAGAGTCCTCGTACTTGGTAGACTTTCGCAGGAAAGACAGAAACCCAGTGGCATCCTTGTTGCTATCTCTGACCTGATATAGATTATAGAAAGAGGAGGAAAAGACGAGAGAAGGAATACAGAGAAAAGCAAGTCGTGTATGGAGGGATGAAGAGAAGGTATAGAAGTATCGAAACAAGTCAAAAGAAATTGAGCAGAGAGGGAAAGAAGGAAGTGGTGCACATGTGAGAGCACATGTGGACCAGAGTAAGAGAGAGGAGGAGGAAGAAAAACAGAAAAAAAAACAAGTGTTAGATTCCTCCACAGTGTCTCAACCATGTGGTGCAGTAACAAGGGACGAGAAGCAAGGGGAAAAAGGGTTAGAGGCAGTCCACAGGCAGGCAAGAGGGAGAGATTTACCTGCACATTTTACCTGGACATCTGTCAGACCAGACAGTTACAGAGTGACCGTGAGAGAAAGAAAGAGAGACAGTGAGACAGACACATACAGACAGGCAAGGCCGCAAGATAGGAAGGCAGGCAAAGAAAGTGAGAGTCACAGGACATGCAAACCATTACCCAAGAGACTCAACAGCTAAAGAGGCAGGTTGATTGTTGCACGGCTACAAGAATTCAACAAGCTGATACTAAACAGCCCTGTATCTCACGCTGACAGACACATGGATGAAAAGACACTGGCAGCACTTAAAAGAAATATATAGCACATCAAAAATACGCCAAAATGGTCACCAGACAGACACAAACAGGCGTACACATACAGTTCTAAAGAGTTCATGAAACCATATAAAATGTTTTATGTAGTTAGGTCTAGAAACTCGGTTAGCTTGGTTCAGCTGCTGACCAAAATGTATTCGCTTTACAACTGAATAAGGGCTCAAAATGCATGGCTTTTATTCAAGAATATTCACATCTAAATTTTGTGCACAAACCTTAGGAACTGCAGCTTTTTAATATGTAGAAGTTTCTTTTCAGTGGCCCAAGTGTAATGTAATATACAGTAAATAGTAAAATTAACAGAATCAATGATATTCAGAAATATGCAAATTCTTTCCAAATTTTCTTCTTTTCAGCATTTAAGGTATTTTCTCATACATTTGCTGACAAACTGGGAATTCTCTTCTTGTATTTACTCTGCAAAAGGCTGAGCCTTTTGTTCCTATCACGATTGCAGTCGCTTGTTTGAAATTAAACTCATAATGTTGAAGTTGGAGGAAAACTAAATATCTTTCATCGGGATTCACACTGTCTGCAGTTACATTAAAAAGTCAGATTGTTGCAAGAATCACTGAATTAGCATTTTCTGTACCATTGTGTTTTTTTCTCTGAAACTAATGTGTAAGCCTTGGACATTTCAAAACATTAATTTTCTCCCAACTGTATATGCACATCATGACATAAAATACACAGAAATAGAAGGCCTATGCTACAATAAAATGAAAGGAAGGGGAAAAAAAACGATGAAAGCGTAACAAATATGATCAACATAACATTTTATATGGATGCAACCAAAGGGACAAACAAAATAGAATTTGAGGGGGTGTTAATTACTATGTAATGTGTATATTAATCTGAACTGAAGCACAGTAATATAGAAGCAAAAATGCCCCTATCCTCACTTTCCCAGTTGTAGACTGAACTTTCTTGTGACATTTTGCTGTGATGCTGAGAGAGTAGAGCTGTCTGAGTGTTTACAAGCTGATAGTCAGAACAACTGATACAACAGTGGAAAAACAAAAAGACGAAAATCCGTCATGTCAACACGGTGTTTGGGGCATGTGCTCCGCAGGGAAACTAGAGAGGATTCTTAACGTGATGAAACCAACAACTGGAAAGCAAGAAAGAAAGGAGAAAACCCTCCTGAATTCTGAATTCTGAATGACTGCATGGTACGTGTCAGAAGCAGGCATATAAACGCTCAGAGACAGACCTTGACAGAGACGGGCAGCCTGTTATCTCTGAAGGCCTGGAAGCTGAAGCTACGAGGCTGCTGAGTGGCCTTCCGGATGGGCACCAGGTTCCCAGAACACTCCAGGTGGAGTGGCATTCCCTCCATCAGCTGCGGAAAAACACACACAATATTATGAGATTGTCTATTCTTCTTTTCATCACGGTGGAAAAAAAAGACATCAGATTTAGTGTAAATGTGCATCTAAGACTGATGACAGAAGTAGGCAAGCTGTCGATTTAAGAATTTATCACAAAATCTGCTGCTCTCTTTAACGCCTTTGCTCTTGGTGACCACTGTAGCCAGTGTCTCGGCTCCTGTTCTGACCTCGATGTCTCGACTGCGTGCCACTTCCGTGAAGTTTTCATGCAGCTCCAGAGTTTTGTCCATCTTGTCATCAGTCATGCAGTAACAGCGCAATCGCCCTTCACGTGCTTCATTCATCTTTGCAAAAATAACAAACTTGGCCATGTACGGAACGGCCATTAGCTCCCTGTACAGCAAGTTGGCAAAAGTCACTGCTTCTGCCGTACGTGGACAGTCTGCCAGCCAGAACCTGGATGAGACAGGAGAAGAGAAAAGGTGAATGTTGCCATCGATGGAAACTTTGAGTGAACACAAGAAAGCACTGACGTGACGCATTAGTCTTGATTGCTGCTGAGGCGCTCACCTTGCAGACACATTAGTGGTAAAACTGGCACAGTTGTTGGCGTACATCAGCTTGGTGGTTCCAGTGATGTCCTCCCACTGAGCTGGTGCCGTTCCACCTGAGTCATCACAACCATACTGTCTCAATCATGCCGCCATAAGCAAGGTTACAGATTCCTTCACACATCATTCAAGTGCAAGTTTCTATATTTAGTAGGCAATGGGTATAATTTGGTATACATGTGGGTATCCAAAAAAATTCATCATTTTAAAGGGACTATTTTTTTTTTTTTTTACAGTGGCAGGAAGAAGTGTGAACCCCTTTGGACGCAACATGTTTTCTGCATTAACCTGCCATAAAATGTGATCTGATTCTCATTTTAGTCACATTGAGCCACACACCGGTTACCTATCAACTTTGGAAGGTCAAATAAATATCTTGGCATAACAATCGATGAAGACTTGACGTTTAAGGCACACACTGATAATTTAATAAAGGAGTTTAAGATTAAACTGGGTTGTTTCTTTTGTAATAAAGCCAGTTTTTCTTTATATGCCAGGAAACAGCGGGTTTCTGCAGCCTTCTCGGTCCTTATCGATGACGGTGACGTCCTGAACGCCTCTGCCAGGATTCTGGTCTATCCTGGAGCCCTGAACCTCATCACAAACAGTAAATCTCTCATTCACCATTGCACCCTCTAGTCTCTGGTTAACTGTACATCACTACACATTCCCTGACTTTTTCATTGGTATACTTTCATCTACAAATCTATTCTCTGTCTGGTACTTGTCATGTTACATGATGGACAAACACCACCTATTGCAGCCTTCACTCCAGGGCTTTTGTTACCTTCAGCGCTCCAGCAGTGCGTACTGAGCTAACCCTAACCCTAACCCACCTGGAACCAGGATTGTAGTGTCTAACCTGTACAAAGAAATAAATAATAACTAATAGATGAAAACACTGTGCTAAAGCTGAAAATACACAATTTCTCATGTCTTTATAGAACACAGCCTTTATATATTTACAGTGTTGAAGGAAAAATTGAAGTGCACCTATAAACTAATTACTTGAATGAAAGCTAAACTGAGTAATTGTTTGTACAACTGGAGTCCAGTCAGAACTCCAGAGCTATAAACGCTTAATGTGTGTTCAATAAAATGTTTGTGCTTGTTCACCTTAAGCACATTCTGCCTTGTCTGTAATTGTGACTTAGATAAATATCTGATCACAATAACAGCAAATTAATCCATAAAACCAGGCCATTTCAAGGGGTTCTCACACCTTTTCTTGCCTCAGTATTTGTTTCTCTCTTCTATACCAGCTTCCAAATGACTCCTATAATACCTATGACACTGCAGAGGAGACGCAGGCTGGTGGTATCGCCCTCGCCAGCGTCACGTGGACTCTCCCTCCAAGATGGGGGTAAAGGGATGCGCAGTCCAATTGGACGGTGAAATTTCCGTCGCCGTGGTTCGATGGTAACCACCGGGCTGAACGTTGCCTGGTTACCGAGCTGCCGAGTCAGCAGTTCATCAGGGATTGGTTGTGCCTGAGGTTTAAGTGACGGGGGAAGAGGTTATTAAGAAGATGCTGAAATAACAACTTAAAGGACACGAAGTGGCAAAAGGCAGAGTATATAAAGTGTGTGAAACCTCAAGCACAAATAGAGCGTAGAAAGTTTGAAATAATAGTACATTGGTGGAGAATTTAAACAAATATGAAAACAGAGGAGCAAATGTGCAATAAACTGAGACAATAAACTCACAGGCATACTCACACATGCAACAAACTCATATTTCACACCTGACCCAACTCAGATCAGTGCATCAGCTCGGTCAGTGTGGCTCACAACTTAAATCAGGGAACTGAGGAGTGACGAATGGCTGAATAAAAGGACAACATAAACAGACCAGCATAAGGCAAAGCAAAACTCTGAAACATGCAAAGTTCCTTACAAATTGTAACAACAGTGTTATGATAGACAATGTTAAAAAAAAATGACACTGTGGTGATCAAACCAACAGAAATGAAGAAATCAAAATCCATTAAAACCTTACAATTTTGTGTGAAAGTCAGAATGACTGTTCTCTTATGTGATTCAAAAGTTTATAGCTCATTAAAGGGCTCGACGGCGTAAACAGTGTTTAGTTCTTGATATCAAATGACAATAAATTAACAATTTTTCCTCATATCTACATCTGGATGTTACAACTGGCTTTGTTTATAATTTTGTTGTTCTGAATAATAATAATAATAATAATAATAATAATAATAATAAAATATTTCAAAAAGCTAATTGAAAAATAATGACTGCTCATGATGATGCAAAGTCCTAACAGTTGTTCAATCAACCAGGTTCATGACACAAATTAATCAGTGAATAATTCTCAATATAAATAATCTGCCTCATCAAATCTGACAACAGGACTGTAACATCTTCAAGCTCACTGGCCAAACAGACAGTAAATCAACTTCCAGGCATGAAATCAGGTAAAGTCCAAGAGACTGAAAGCAACAAAATCAGAAACTGCGCTAACAGGTTCAAGCATGGAACACTGAGTTACAGATGGATTGTTAGTTATTTTCTTATTCGTAATTTGTGTCTGCTCTGCTACCCTCCATACTTCCCCTAATAGTTATATCTCATTTTCTGTTTCTACATGTCTACTCATCTCCATACCTGCAGTCCCAGCCTGACTCTCTTTGTGACAGCCGTCTCAGGGAAGATGGCCTCCACATGAGGCACCAGCTTGCTGGTCAGCCGGCCTCCCTCCGGACCGATGAGGTCACTCTCTTGCTGAATGCGGGAGACCACAGCAAAATATAGGGGGAAGTCTGTAGAGATTATTCGACGGATTCTCTTCTTTTCCAGCTCCTCTTGACTCTCCAAGTCTACAATGGAAGTTCAGAAATTGTGAAAAGATGGAAAAGAAAGGGAGGGCAAGTTTTACAATATACATCTTATACAGACTTTCATGCTTAAGTGGGTATGAGACAAAGCACATGTTGCTAAGACAGCTTTCTTATAAAAGTCTCCCTTCAGGGTCATAAACTGAAATGAAGACTGACTCATCTGCAGCAGAGCAAAATCTTATGAAAAGTGACATCCAATGCAATCAGGCTGACCTTCATCCATGCCATTCAGAATAGTTTCCAGCACTTCGTCACCATAGCGATTGCGATGCTCCTTCCAGACTGAACCGTTTTCACTGCGGAGGACCACGAGCTCTCGGTCCCCTCGACCCAGTGAGGCAAAGTGAGGAATTTCCACTATGACAGGTCTGTGGAGGAAACAAAAACCTCCATAA
Source organism: Hirundichthys speculiger (assembly GCA_018398805.1). Lineage (NCBI taxonomy): Eukaryota > Metazoa > Chordata > Actinopteri > Beloniformes > Exocoetidae > Hirundichthys > Hirundichthys speculiger. The sequence goes on along the minus strand of JAGFBZ010000842.1, from coordinate 437,320 downwards.
AATAGCTTTAATCTGATTACAGACATCTACGTCAGTCTATACACACACAACACATTTACATAGTTTAAAATAGTTTAAAAATCAAAAAAGCTGATTTGCAAATAAAAAGATTTTTGAAAAACATATACATTACAGTTTTCTTTAGCTATATTGTTGGCTTTTCAAAATAAATATATTTCCTTGAAATAAGAGGAAACGTCTCATTAGCTTGGCATTTATTTTCAAACACTTCAAAGAATCATCATTATCCTGCACAAAAAAAGTCACTTCCAACATGTATGGATCATCTTTACAATCACCAATAATGCATCAGGGAAATCTAAATGTTTTCCAAATATCCTGAGTTAACCAGGTAGAGGTTTGTCTCACCCGAGGAACTGCATACTGGACGGCCCCAGGGAGATTATTCGACTTGCAAGCCCCTCCCCCTCCACCAGCGGGGGAGGTGTGGTGAGCTTCTGGAGGTTTGACGAGACGGCAGGTGATGCGGGTCGGTGCCGCACAGGTGCGAGGAGGGATGATCACCCGTAGGCCGTGGTGTCTGCTGCCTCGCATGGAGCCCCCCCGAGCATCCACCATGAAACTCACCAGGAAGCTGAGAGTCAGGAGAGGAAATGAATGACCATTTAAATGAAAAGCATTTATGTGACAATACATTAAACAGGGCAAAATAACAGTATTTATCAACCAATGTTAAGTTTTTCTAATTCTTCACACTGAATAAGACAGGAAAGTATTTTCTATTTGCTGATTCCTTTTATTGTTGATTGTCTCACTATGAGCCTCGATGCAGGGTATTTATCTTTGAACACTTGAAGGCTAATTCCACATTCGTTTTATATTATGCCTGCTACACTTAATAATAAGCCCAACTGAAAGCGTGAGTTAGAGTTCAGTAACAGGGAAACGGCTGATTAGCTCACCCTGTGTGAATGGGGCTGGCCACAGGGCTGACATTATCTGACGTCTCAGTCGCTGGGCTGCTTGGAATAAGCGAATCTTCATCGTACTCTTTTGGCAAAGGGATGGGGGTGTGCTGAGGCCAGGCAGGGAGAAAAATGAAAAGTAGTGAAAAATTTAGTGGAGATAAAAAAAATGAGTGAAAATATTATGACAGAGAAGAGTGTGGGGGAAAAACAGAAGAAAGGAGCGAGAGAAGAAGTTCATAAAAAATGCAGCATGATGAATGGAACGACAGGAAATTACAGAAGCAGGGAGACATTAAAAGTTAAAAATGAATACAGTCTAAAGAGGATGGAGGAAACCAATCGAAATGAAGACTAATGAATACAAATAATGACAGCTGTAACTGTGCAGCTTTCACAAATTAATATCTGTTTTTAGGAGGATGAAATTAAAAAAAATCCACGTGAGTGAGGTGTACCTGGTCCAACTGCACTGTCTCTGGTGACACACAGGGGATCCTGGGAATAGCAGGAGAGTAGGGGCTGTGGCAGAGCAAATGAGAACAATGTAGGACAAGACACAGTTAAACATTGTGCAAGAGAAATTGCAGTAGAATTGTTCTCGTACTTGGTTGCATAACAACCTTTAAAGCCACTCTATGTAGCAATACCAATTCTGACCTGTAGGGGGATTCAGATGTGCTATGTTAAGCTACTGTAGAGGTCTTCAGAACAACCCGACAATCCGAAAACCCGAGGTTCAAACCCGACCCGAATCGGGTCTCGGGTCCATTCAAAAGACGTGACTCCCGGTTCAGGTCGGAATCGGTACAATTAGTCTCGGGTCTGTTCGGTGCTCTCTGACAGGCTGGGTCCGCGTTTACTCAAGAGAGTTAAATATATTGGCGGTGGCAGCCAATGTCAGGACTCGAGGCAGTTTAATTAATTATTCATTAACGTGGCGTATTTGTCATGAAACAACCATGTTGCCGTAGCGTGTTATTAGCGGTTTGCCCGGCAGCTGTAAAGCACAACGGATCGCCAACATGACAAAGCTGGAAGAGAGAACATATTTACAACACGTCCTGACCGGTGTAGGCTATTAGTGTTAGCGGTTGCTACCAATAGCATCTGTATCCACAAAGAAAATAACGACTTGGATTTACTGTTGTTTACATCACGTAGCCTATGGAGCAACTGAAACCGGGTAGAAGAAGACAACTTTAGGTAAGAAAATCAAGTTTTATTCAATGCTAGACAACTTTTAACATGAACTATGGGCTTTTTTTGTCCCGGTTCTATTCGGGTAACTCGGTTCGGTTCATAGTTGTAAACTAAAGACTCAGGTCAGGTTGGTTCCGGATCCAAATATTGCGGGTCCATTTGGGTTCGGACTCCCTGACTTATGATAATAGCTCAGGTCGGGTCGATTTCGGGTCGAATTTTCACGGGTCCATTCGGGTTCGGGTCCATGAAAGTGGACCCATAAAGACCTCTAAGCTACTGTGCTTAATGAGTGGGGACGGTGCAGCACTTTTTGTAATACCCCTTTGTTCCACCAGAGGTGCACTTCTCTGTGTCTTATACCAGGGGCTGACACTCTGAGCGCCAATGTGGTCAGAAGTGACACTGCTACACAGAGTTTAGACTTTAGAAAATAACAGCTAATATATGCTGGTAATTTAACCATGAACACATCCTTGCAAAGCATCCATGCATCATAGAAAATAAATTAAAATCAGGACAAATGCCTTAATTCCCCATCCAATCCAACCCAGAACAGGCAATAACTTACGTGGTACCCACACCACCCTCAAAGTCTCTGAGAGTCTTCTTTGGGGAGAGAAAGTCATCGTCCTGGTCTTTGAAGTCATCTAGTTTTAGATAACGTGCTCCGTCCATTCCAAGCAACTCGTCTCCTATGAGCAACATGAAAAGAATTAAGAAAGGGGCAAATGGCTACAAAGACAAAGAAACTAAAACTGGGCAGAGTACAGGTCGCAAAGAATAGAGAAGGAAATAAGAGAGAAAAGGATGAGACCAAAGGTATGCAAAAATTATGCTGATTTTAACTCTAAAGCTTTCAGACTTGTAATTGTTGCCTAAATCAAGGAAATCATGTGCCAATAGAATTCATTTTTAGTACATTTTAATGTTTTTCCCAATTTATTTTGTGAGTGTGTCTCCAAGACTGAGCTCTCAAATATTCACTTGATTTTATTCTGAAAAAAAAAAAACAAAAAAAAAAAAACAAAAACAAAACACTCTTTGGAGTATTACCACTTTTGACCACATGGGGGCATATCATAAAAAAGGTCTTGAGTCAGCTCCTGGTGTAAGAGACAACAAAGTGCACTTCAGTGGGACAAAGCGGTATTAAGGATGTGCTGGACCAACCATACTCATTGGCACAGTCGTGTCAGCAGCTCTTTTGTCAACATAGCAGATCTGCATTGCCCCATGTGGTCAGAAGTGGAATGACTACAAAGAGTGGCTTTAAGTGAACGTAGTAATTGTTACTCTGTCATCCTTCCCATCCCTTCACCTCCATGAAACCACAGAAACGCCACAGACACTGCAATTATTTTAGTCCAAGCAATGGAGTAAGACCAACAACAACCAGAGCCAATGGAAACCAAAGGAGTGAAAGAAGAGGACTGGTAAGACAGTGAGTATCAACACAGCTGAGGACACTGCATGGACAGCAAACTGCAAGGCACCTGGTGACAGCTTTTTTTTTAGTGAGCATGCCCATTAAAGATGAAATCACATGTGGTGATGGTTGTTTCTGTGTGGGAGAAAATATCTCAATTAGGAATGACACTGAAATAAAAATCTTAACAAGAATTGTAACATATGATACTAATTAACAAGACAGAGATGTTTCCAGACAGTTTAACACCCATAAATACAAGCTGTTCAGGAAACCCAACACAGATGTAAAAGAGGGAATACGTGATAACATGAAAAAGGTATAAGAAGATCAAAAAACTTGCAAATGAAGCTTGGGCGTGACATTGCTTTTAGATTTTGTCGCAAAAAAAGAAAAATATGAATTATAGGAGAATATAGGGATTTTATTTATGTTGTTTAAAGCAGCGAGATGACTGTGTAAATAGCAACAGTGTGTGTTGTTTGCAGGAGTGTCACAGCAGCAGAAAGGGTTTAATCAGGTCATGGGGCAACTAGGCTGTAGAAGGCAAGAGGAACAGTAACACTGAAATGTTTTTGCTTTATATACAGAAATACTGGCCCATGGACACAAAAGCATCGAACGCTGGCGAAAGAAAAATTTATGACTTCATGCTGATGAAAAACAGACACATTTTCAAATCAATTTCTGAACGAGAAGTAAAAGAGAAAAGACATGACGGAGTAGATAAAGACAGGACAGCAGACAAGGCTGGAGTTGAAAATAGAACTGATTAGAAATATAATTAGTGAAAAACAGAGAAAATGAGAAGAGTGCAACTTCAATGAAGGAACAAGTTGACTAGCCACCGGAGCGGACAAGGCAGAGAGACACACACTGTCCTACCTAACGTTAGCTGGGCAACCCCTACAAAACAAACGGAAAAGGGTGTTAACAACAGCCGTACACGTAAATGTTCATATTTATGGTGGTACTTCGACATGTCAGGGAAATTCCTATGCAGTCGCCTTCTAGCAAAATAACAAATCAGAGGTGAAAGTGAATGATCAAAGCTATACAGTTGATGTGTGCAACATGATCAAATCGGTGGCATACCTTCATCTTCAGAAACATCCAGAATCTCATCTACTGTTTCCGGAAAGCTCATCCGATGTTTCTCTGTGGTGATCTGTGAAGAGTATTATGGGTTAACTTGCAAGCAGGTGAGGGGTGTAGATCACCATTAATAACAGAAAGTTGGCTGACTGAGCATCAGATGATCATGTACTGATGCTTTGTCTTCATGCGCTGGCATAAACCATGCACGATGTGCTGCTCACCGTGGAAACAGACTCCTCGGTAACCAGCTTCAGCACATCAATGACAGAAATGTAACCCAGCCGCTTAGCGATGCCCAGGGGAGATGTTCCATTCTATATAGAGAAATGTAACAAACATGACTAAAAATATTTTGGTTGATTTGTTTACATTTCAAAATAAAATGGCACATTTACAGTTAATAATTACACCAAAAAAAAGAGAGCTGCAAATGAAACCTTACCAAAAAACCCATTAGCATTCCCCAAACATGACCAAATATTCTATCTATACAAAAAGCACCTTTTAACTAAAAAAAAAAAAAAGTATTTCTGCTTTACTCTTGCAGTGAAAATCAAACCTATTAATGGTGCTTATTTTTTATGCAGAGCAGGATGTAAAGTCTGTTTGTGTCAGAGACAATGCTACAATGTGCTGCAGTTTCAAAAATGGGACTCCACAGACAATCCTTGATGCAAACAGAACATCAAGAATGTCACTGTGAAGAGCTGAGCGCCCTGTATGTGGAAAAAGTATTTGGACTGCATGGATTATGCAGGCAGAAAGGCAGGAACGGCAAATACGAGTGGAAAATAAGGAGAAACATTTCTTTGCATGATCTGGTTTCATAATATGAAATACGTGCCATCCAGCACTGTAGAGGTCTGGTCCAAATCCTTCTCGTGGTTTATGTATGCCATGCAGTATATGTATGCAACCATAAGCCCTTGAGCAATTCAAACAAGACTAATGGGTGTGTAGATGGATGCAGAACTGTATGCAAATTGTAGCGGTGATTACATTTAAATGTAAATTCAAAGCAATTTCTTTTGACAACACTTGGCTGCACAGACAAGCAGCTGACAGAAAAGTAAATTAGTGGAGTCCCATTTGATAACTCTTCCTCCTTGCAGTGCTAAATATTCCGTATAAATGCAACTGAGAAGCCGGGATGCGTCTCACCGACGTAATTTCATTGGGCTGTGCCCCATGTTTTAGTAAAAGGGTGACGATGTCAGTATGGCCCTGCTGAGCTGCCTGGTGAAGAGGGGTGTAGCCCATCTGGAAGGATAAGGAGGATGCGGAGACATACAAAAAGAGGAGAAAAAAATATAATCACCATTTTATTTTTTCACAAAACAATTAAAAATAAATAAATAAAATAAAAAAATAGATCAAGTGCCGAAGCGTTTTACCCTTGTCTTGGCATTCACATGAGCCTGCTGCTGCAAAAGGAACTTCACCATCTTGATGTTACCATAGTGACAGGCCACATGAAGGGGTGTGTAGCCCATCTGAGAAAAGATGAAAGATACTTTTAATGATGCCTCCTAACTGGAAGTCAGTGTAAAGACATACAAAAGTGACAGACCACAACTGAAAAACATGAAAAACCTAACAATATATTTAAGAAAGTGTTATTTAGGCATAAATTTGACAGGATCCTCATCTGTTTTAAAGAAATTATAACAGATAACAGTTCCATCTTGGTATCGACTGGCCCTCTGTTGGATTAAGATTAATCGGTTTCAGATTCTCTGTATTGCTGAGTCTTGCATAGCCAGAGAGCAACTGCACTGACTGCTGTTTCTATGTTAATATCAAGTTTTTTTTTTCTCATTATAGCCAATTTTCTGTCAGTTTATGCACCAGTGCAGGTAATTTACCCTTGAAGCAGCATAAACAGACGCTCCCTGTTTGACCAGTGTGTCAGAGATGCCCACATGACCTTCCTGAGCTACAAGATGCAGAGGTGTCAACCCGTTCTGAAAAACAGAAAAGAAAGTGCATGAAATTAGCAATGGCTTCTTTATTCTAAACACAAGCTTTTGTCTTTTTAAGACTCCATGAAACCAATAAATGTGGAAACAAAACAAAACAAAAAAATAAAAAAATATTGAATGAAAAGCTTAATGTAAAACCGTTCCAGAATCAGCTACCTTGTTTCCCAGATTTACGTTGGCCTGTTTGGAGATGAGCAGGGCCACCATGTCTGGCCGTCCCTCTTGAGAAGCCAGGTGGAGGGGTGTGATGCCTTGGAGGGACTCAGCGTTGGGCGATGCCCCGTTCTGGAGCAGACAACTGGCTACCTCCATCTGGTTCTGCTTGGCCGCTATGTGCAGAGGAGTGTAACCATTCTGTGGAAAGAAACAAGAGCATACAAACACGCATCAGCATCTTCGCTGGTCTTCCTAACAAAGTCTGTGTACAACCCTAGGTGGAAAAAAAAAAAGGATTGAATGCGGCGTTGAAAGCACTGGGCAGTACGACGACAGCTGTATTGGTTTCTGTATGCAGGCCCCTGGTTTGAGAGTGCTGGGTTTAGCATGTTGTGCTGGTCTGCCTGTATGAGCATGTGCGCACACATATGTGAGCATCTTACTCGGGCAGTGCTGTGTGCAGATCCTCCCTTGCTGACCAGGAGTTTAACAACATCCAGGTTGTTGTGATGGACGGCCACATGAAGGGGTGTCAGACCGTTCTGTTAACCACACACACACACAAACAAACATTTATACACCCATAGAGGGGCACATACACAAAACCACACAGAAACATGGATATATGAGACACATACTATGGCAATCTACTCATCAGCTGATAAAACCAAATTATCTCAGTGAGATTAGGCTTTTTTTTTTTTTTTTGTGACTGCTCCTCCCAGCCTTGGAAAGAGCCTGACTGACTCACCTTCCCAGCCGCATTGGGGTTGGCTCCTCTCTCCAGGAGGAGCTCTGCCACGTCCACCTTTCCATATTTAGAGGCCACATGGAGGGGAGTGAAACCTTTCTGCTCAAAAATAGAAACAAAAGAAAAAGAGAGTCAATTCAACCAGTGTAAAACACATAGAATTAAAGTAAGGATTTAAAAAAAACAGTTACAAAAACAAGCACATACAGTCCTAAAGCATGCATTTAAAATGAACACTACCTTTGTCATCTTGATTTGCTGTGCTCCAGCGTCCAACAATATTCGAATGGTGTGGATGTGTCCCTCACGTGCAGCGATGTGTAAGGGTGTGTGACCTGCGGTTGTAGCTGAGTCGGGGTTAGCCTTGTCGTCCAGGAGCAGCTTGACTAGCTCCTTGTGGCCCATACGAGCCGCACAGTGAAGGGGTGTCTGGTCATCCTGGATGACAGCAAAGAGGGGAGAGAGTGTTAGACTGGACAGGAGAGTTGAATAAGGTGACTCATTTCTGGCATGGTGTGTTTTCATGGACAACAGTACGCTGATATTAACCCAAAAAGGACAATACTCTGAATTAGAAACCAGAAATGTAAACAGCAGGCTTCAGGAGAATAAGCTCATATTTAAGTAAACAATAATTACGTGATGTGAAGTATTAAGATCGCAGTTTTTATTAAAGTAAATTCTAGACACGTAAACACTTCAAATCACACCATATGGGAAAGAAAATGGTCTCCCCAGATGGCAGTTGAAAAGTTGAAGTGGATCTCAGCACACATTGCACTAAAAATAAGAAGCTGTACTGAAAGCTTTGACAAAATCAGGAAGAAAACAGAACAGAATGTGGTAACATGTCGGAAAACAAACACAGTCTGCATTAAAAGACCTCCTCGAGACCTTTTAAATGGGAGCTGATGCAAACATGAAAGTGACAAGTTTGCTTCGGGTGATGAATGTGATAAATTTCCCAGCTCAGACCTTTGCCTTGGCATCCACTTGTGCTGCGTTCTGAAGCAGGAACTGAGCGACTTCACAGTGTCCTGCTCTGGAGGCCATATGGAGGGGCGTCTCTACTTTCTGATGCAGATTAAAACGAGGAGTTAATTAAAGTATGTAGGGATTTGTAAGTGTATGATATTTTCAGTTGATTAATCAGTAATAACATAACGAATAAAACTTTACAGGTTCAATTTGTAAACATTCTAATGCATGCAGAAAAAAAACACAAATTTAAATATTTATTCAGTCACACTTTTGTGATCCATCTTGCTCAAATTGCTTCTGATCGGTTTGTTAAATCAGATAATCTACTTATTAAGGGTAATTATGCATTTTTTTTCCCCAAGTAAGCATCATTTGGTAATTCTGGGAGGCGATTTAAATGGGACAGGAAATTGGTCCTCACCACATTGGAAGCATTTGGTGAAGCCCCTCTTTGGAGCAAGTTTTTCACAATGTTCAGATGTCCCATGAATGCTGCTACGTGAAGAGGAGTGAGACCAGACTGTACACAGAAATAGACAAGGAAGTCAATCAACACTCAAATATCTGACAAAGAATATTATGAAATAAAAGATTAGATTGTCCTTGCGCTTTCAAGGAAATGCTGACGAAACACGTTCTACCTATTTACTTCATCTCAAATGTTCACAAAAGAGTGAATCAGACACACACACACATGACCTCACCTCTGTGACAGCTTCTAAGGAAGCGGAGTGCTTTAGCAGCAGGTCCATGGACCGCATGTGGTTCTTCTTGCAAGCAATATGAAGAGGTGTGAAGCCATTCTAATGACACAAAAGTGAAAATTTCACAACTAGTTATGAGGTTTTGTGGTGTTTTTAGCTCGTGCAAGGACTCAAACTTTTCGGGCAGATATAAATTCAGTTAGTATTTTTGCATTTTGAAGGAATATAAAACATTATCTACAAGGGTTACTCACCAAAGCTCGAGCATTGGCTTTTGCTCCCTTGTCGAGTAGAACTTTGGCCATGCGATGGTGACCGCAGTGAGCTGCTACATGAAGCGGGGTGAGATGGTCCAGTGTGATGTCATCGATCTCAGCATTGTATTGCAGTAGCTGCCTGACACAGTCCATGTGATCCCCCTGAGCTGCCATGTGGATTGGGGACAGACCGTTCTGTTGATGAAGGAAAAGGAATGATGGGGATAGTGTTCACAGTGATTCTTTAAGAATTATTGTGCATTCATCATCCTGTATGTAGCCAGTAACCAATGACGGTGAGTGGAGAGTGGATACCAGAGGTGGTTTGTCCATATAAGTCGAAGACTTGATGGACTCAAGCTGTGTGTCTCTGTTACATTTGGGTTGTTTCATGTTGCTAAAAAGAGGTTCCAGTAAGTTGAACAAATGGCAACATCCACTGGAGAAAAGTAAAATTACTCCAGCCAATCAGTTTCACTGCTTCATGGCTTAACAGAATTCATTAAAAGCAATGTGCTAAGAAACTGATTGCACATGTTCTTACACATTCAATTAAATTTCTTGCTAGGGGAGCTTACCCTTTAAACACCTTTAGTATACTCCAGTTCACTATCTTATGTCTCGTACTGCCATGGCTTATAGGCACTGAAAGATATATTCAATATACTCTGCTAAAATAACTTGCAGATCATCTTTCAGGATTAATATCTTGGTGAATGGACACATTCATAGCTGATCAGGAAGCTCAGTTAACACACCAGTATACAATTTTAATTTGAAAAAATGTACACAAGCTGAGCATTTGTCATCAGTCATTGACCGACTGACCACTGTTAGTCATTTAATGGGATTCATTATATTTATCATTTAAAATAACTTGATTCACAAAGTCAAGATGCATATGTAACCGGAGACCTTGGTTATAGGTGCTGATTACAGGCTTTGTGGAAGAAAGCCTGCTAAATTAGCACCATTTAGTCCATCTACCTTGGTTTTAGCTTGGATGGGAGCACCGTGTTCCAGCAGGATCTCAATAATCCGAACATGACCATTCCTGGCTGCACAGTGGAGAGGCGTCAGCTCATCCTACAAAGAGATGAATGGAGAAAGAGAGGTGGGAAAAGGTTTAAACAACACGTGATAGAAAAATGAGCAAATCAGTGAGGAATACAATAATACAGAACACCACCAAGCAGCAGTGGAGAAAGTGCATGAGAGTTTCGAGCGGGAATCAAACACTACACTACCTTAGTTCTGGCATCAATCTGTGCTCCTCTCTCCAGCAGCAGTCTGACCATCATTACGTTGCCTCTCCTGGAGGCTATATGAAGAGGTGTGATACCATTCTAGAGAAGCAGGGGCAATCAGTCAGTCACTGACACAGGCATTTCTCAAGCCCCCACAAGAAAAAAAAAAAAAAACAACAGAAAACAGAAAAAAAATAATGAAAACTCCTGTACGTATGTAAAAGCACTGAGGAGAAATATGTACCTCTCCAATATCTTGTTATTCATTCACATAAAGCCTGAGACAAACTGACCTTGGGAGTGAAGTTGACGTTGGCTCCTCTGTTCAGCAGCAGATGGGCTACACTCATATTTTCATAGTGAGCTGCAATATGGAGCGGAGTGAAACCAGTCTGCAGAGAAAGGGAAGGAGGGGGAGGAAATGTTTAAACGAGTGATGCAGCTTAGACACAAGTTCATGAAATGCATCTTTACTTTGCTAATCCTGAAACAATAAAGACAACCAATAATAAGATTAGAATGATGTTTTTGATGTTTTTCAACATTTTTAATTGTCATTTTGGATAATAATCCAGCAAGCGTAGCTGTACCTTGCTGAGTACGTCAGCGTTTGGGTCGTTCTGCAGGAGGACAGCGGCGGTCCGCGTGTCGTCATTTCGTGCAGCGATGTGCAGCGCAGGCAGACGGACCTTGCCCTTCGTGCCATAGTTGATGAGCAGTGCCACGACATTTTCATGGCCCTGCTGGAGGGCTACTGCAAGGGGAGTGAAGCCGTCCTGAGTGAGGGGACAACAAGTGGAGGAAACAGAGAGAAGATGAATTAACCTCTTAACAATGAACCATAAAAAAAAAAAAAAAAACTATTGTTTGTGGAGTATTAATATCTGAAACTGTTGGCCAGTTTGAAATGGTGAAGCTTTTCAACTTTCAGACAATATTTCAGACAAAGTTACATTACAATGTGACCTCTGGTAATATTAGGAATGGCTCTTCTTTTTAATGGAAATAAAATCAGTTCATTGAAATTTTTTTGGTAAAATGTCAGTAGGGTCTTTGTCATATTAGAAACAATAGGACACAGACTTCCTCAAAATGTGCCTCATGTTCACCTGAAAACTACCTCATAATGTTATCAATAATTATATCTGACTAACTGATTCTGTGACTACATCATTTCCAGGATTAAACTATGCAGTATAAACCATCAGAAGGATGGGGTTCACCTTTGTGTTTGTCTGTCCTGAACTCTGGTCAGCACTGTAATATACTTAATTTTACAAAACTACAGTAAGTCAAGTTCTGACACCATCTACACTACAACATCTGTGATGTTTGAAGAAGTCAGGACAATTCATGATTTAGGAACCTATCAAAATAAATAAATAAAAAGCACATACCTCAGTTGGAAGGCTCTGATTGGCACCATTTTCAAGCAGGAACTTGACCACCTCTAAATGGTTCTCTTGTGCTGCCATGTAGAGCGGACTGAACCCTTTCTGTTAGGGTGTGAAGAGATCATGCACGGTCGCATATATGAGAAAACCAATCCATATTACAAGATGTGCATCTGCATACATACAGGTCTGTGCAAATGTTTTAGGTATTTGGCTTAATCTCATCCTCAGTTACAGTTTGTGGGGACTCACATGTGACTGGGCATTAACATTTGCACCATAGTTGACCAGCTCAGCCACCACTTTCTCCTGGCCCGCCAGCGCTGCGATATGGAGAGCAGTGTTCCCTTTCTGGAGGTCACATTAAAAAAAAAAATATAAAAAAAAGGTAAGGGAAGGAAATTAAAGTGAATGAAGAGACAATTATGGCAGCCTGATGGCCTAGATTGTTACACTTACATCTCAACACTGAAATATATCTATTTAAGGTAAAAACTCAATCTACCTCAGATAACAAACTTAAATAGCAGCACTATTTCTCTTACATTTAAAAAAAAAAGAAAAAGATGACACAACACTGGAAAGCTAACATAAAATTATTGTATGATATAAAGCTTTGTTGAATAGATCATACAGTTCTGGTGGATGAGTTCCAGAAACAATTGAAGTTAAAACTAGTGTTTAAGTTTAGTGCTTTATTCATTTAAGTTAAGCTGCGCACATCCAGATAGAGTGGATTACCTTGGTGGTTGCTTCCAGCTCAATGCCAGCGTGTAGTAGCTCCAGTACCATTTTGACATGACCTTCTTTGGAGGCCAGATGTAACCCGTTAAGACCGTTCTGAGAAAGAAACACGGAGGGGAAAAACACTGGTAAAAAGAAAAGAAAAAAACAGTATATACGTGAAATGCATTCACCAACATATACGTTAGTAAATTAAGAACATTTAAGCTACTGAATCTTTTGTTGTCTTGTCCTTGCTTTCTGCTGAGGCTCATAAACCAGCTAATGTAAAAGATCCGCTCCATCAAGAGAAATTTAAGAGGAAAAGAGGGATCCTTAATGCCGCTGCGAGCACTGAAACATGTGGCCATGAAGACTGCATGAGGATCATGAATTTTGGTACATAAAAATCAGACAGGAGGCTTTCAACCTGCCTGACTGTTAGTCTTAACTGGTGTCTGGCTCTTCTGAATGAGCAGCATCTCAGCTGCAGTCTGCCTGCTCTAACCAGTCTGTCCACAAGGAGTCACAGTGGCCCTGGCTGCTCTCCGGCTTCTCATTATACTGCAGTGTCAGTCATTTCAAACTGCTTGCACGCTCTCTGTGAGCAGGAACACCGTAATGGGAAACACACCGTGTATCAGTGACACTTGCACACTCTCTTAAAGGGGGCATAAGGCTGGATCAGACACACAGTGAAGCTCGGTCTTTGTTCTTTTAACATGAAGCAATCATCAACACCTCCTCCACAAACACTTACATGTCAAGATTTTATGCGCTTATGCGTCACAAACTTAACAGCGCGGCGATGGAAGGTCAATAAATGCAGGTAAAAATAGTTAGAGAGAAAGAGAGTACAACTATAGCTTACAGCTCCGCGGCTGTAGCAAGGACGTGTTATTGGCACACAATGTCATAAAACACGTAAAAATACTACTGTCCTTGTTTTAGTTCAGAGTAAAAAAAAAAGCTAACAATAAAACGATTAACAAAAGATTAGATAAATGAATCATAGAGACAATTAACCGCGGTTGTTCAAGTGATACCAGTTTTAATACGCAGTTATTAACTATTTCTCACTAAATTAGTCCTGCTGTTGCAGAACAGTCACGTATGTGTCTAGGGTGTGCTTTTGTCAAAGTCCACGTCTTCTCTGAAATACACGCTGGTTGTTCTTTGGTATCGCTGCCCTGAAGCAGCAACTGTGGAAAATATTAGACACCAGCAACAAATACAGAAAATGCCACTCTGGACTCTTAAATGATGAAAAAAGAAGTCCTCATAACATGGCTGGAGGGAAGATGGTGGTGGTGGGTGGAGGGGGGATGTCACAGGACTTAGAAACATGACACCCAGTTCACAAGTCAACGTCCTTGTTTTCATTCGCTCGCCGTTTGCTTTCGGATTTCACCCGCTCTTTGTTTGGCACTTTGAAGATTAACGCAGAAATTCACAGTTTTATTATATTTACCCGACACAATGAAAACTGATGCTAATGGCGGCCTTCTGCTTTGATTTGTAATGCCAAAGGGTCCTGACAAAACTGTAAATGGGGTTGTCAGAGTGAGAGCTGGCTGCACTCAGCACAGCATCTGAGAGCTGGGCATCCACGCTTAATATTCAGATTCGCATCACCTCTTTCTTCAGCCACACTGAATATAACAGCACACTAATGATCGTTTGTTCAGTCCACGCACATTTACCTTTGTTTTTCAATATATTTAAAAGTCTGGATTTGGTCTTAATGGAACAAGGGTAAAGACAGCAGAATATGGCTCGTAGATTTAAGAAACTATAATCTAATACGCTCCATTACTCATGTACGCTAGGGGTGTGGGAAGTTATGAATGTTTAATCTTCCCCCATTCTTTTCTTTTCTTTTACATAATTTGCTGTTTCAGTGAAAGGGCATTCCCATCGAGAACACTGAAATTACAGTATGTGCATCCATCTATGAGGAGTCATCTAAAGACTAAACTCACAATTCTCCACTCAAGCTTTTTTCATAACCAGGACCTTTTGACTAAGGGACAGGCTTTTAATCTATTAACTCTGTGTTCATGAAGATATTGACAGGGTACATAGAAATAGTTCACAGCTGGATTGTGGTTGATGTTAAATCCCTATTCAATAATACTCATTTTCAGATGTCTTGCTGAGAAGGCTTAATGAGGGTTTAGAGTTGTAGGTACACAATACTTCACAATGACTGCGATTGGTACATACTTCTCCCATCAGTGCTCCATGAGATGCTTCGACAACTTTACTAGACTAAATCTGTGCTTAGGAGACTTCAGTGGCGATAATTAAAAATAGAATAAAGTAAAGAATTGCCCGTAGACATGCAGGACAGAGTTTTGTCAAGGGCGAAGGTCTGGGAAATAGTACCAATAAATTTGAGAGGCAGCCTCCATTGATGTAATGATGGATAAGCTTGGAACTAAGATTATAGATAACCAATAGATTTCTTTAATGTTGCTGTTTAGCCAGAGTGATCATGGATGAAGCGTATTGTTCAGACAACTGTCTAATGTACGCTAAGAATGAAATCCAGAGGTCTTTTGTGAAGATGAGAAAATCTTACTGAAGGACAGCCATCAATGTATCACTGAATAAATCGTGCTTTTGCATTGAACATACTAAAACTGTCAGGAAGACTGCTGGGACTTCCTCTGACCTGATAAAACAAAGATTGAACTCTTTGGCCACAACTCCCAACTGTGCTTTTGTAAAATAGGTGCTGAGCACCATCTCATTAATACTCTCCCTACAGTCAAGCTCGGTGATGATGGCATCATTCTGTTTGAATTATTTTCTGCAGCAGACTGGAGAGAAGCCCTGTCTTACATTTCACTAAAGCATGAAACCAACAGATTTTTGAGAGTGGCTTCTGATTAAAAATAAATAAACAAACATGTGAAAGTCTTGGAGTGACCCAGCCAAAGTCTGGCCCCGAGCCCAACACAGCTTCACTGACCTAAAAATGGCTTTTACTGATACTCCTGATCTAATTTGTTGAACTTGAACAATTCTGTAGAATTCACAAAAGGTGTGTTAAAGTAAGATGTAGGATCATACCCAAAAAGATCTGAGGATGCCATTGCAGTCAAAATAGGGAGTTTTGACTAAGCACCAAGAAAATTTTGAAATAGAAATAAAAGAAAAGGTTATTTTTACATTTCTATGAACCCAGAATATTTCATGTTTTGTAATGTCATTTCATTTCATTTCATTTTTTAATATACATGTTCCTGCTGCTTTTAAGCCAGCAACCCCTTCCAGTGAAGGTTAGAAAGGCGAAATTTAGAGCTGGTAATGAGTTAAGGAAAAAGAAAGATGTTATTTCAAACATGTTGTCAACAGGGGCTGTAGTTAGGATTTAGTGCAAAGGCACTTTTCCAAGAGAGGCTGAGTCCTTAATGGGCAGGATTCCCAATTTATCAACAAATGTATGAGTGAAACAGTGTGATGCCAAAAAATAAATAAATGAAAAAAGTTGATTAAATTACAACTGGAAGGGATATGCAAATTTCTCCTTCAACAGTGCATAATTAGGAGGAATTAGCTAGACACCTGTGATCTTGGATCCTCCAGATGGAACGGAATCAATAACAAATAGTCATCAATAGCCGATCTAACTGCATTACATCTCGATTTAGATTTGCATTGACATCTCTGTGCTCAGAAGCAACTGGGAAGGCTCAATAAATAGCAGTAATGCATATTCTCGTCAGGTGAAACTGTTCCAGATTTTCTTTGTAAAGAATTAATTTCATTTGCTTTGCACCAAGACAAAAATACTGATTTCAGCAGCAAGTCCAGAAGCCAGGATGATGTGGCAAGGGCAAAGATAATTTACTCATTTACACTTCTGTGATGGAAGCATTAATATACACTCACCGGCCACTTTATTAGCTACACCTGTCCAACTGTAATCAGCCAATCACATGGCAGCAACTCGACGCATTTAGGCATGTAGACATGGTCAAGATCATCTACTGCAGTTCAAACCAGCATCAGAATGGGGAAGAAAGGTGATTTCAGTGACTTTGAACGTGACATGGTTGTTGGTGCCAGATGGGCTGGTCTGAGTATTTCAGAAACTGCTGATCTACCGGGGATTTTTATGCACAACCATCTCTAGGGTTTACAGAGAATGGTCCAAAAAAAGAGAAAATATCCAGTGAGCGGCAGTTCTGTGAGCGCAAATGCCTTGTTGATGTCAGAGGTCAGAGGAGGAATGGCCTGACTGGTTCAAGCTGATAGAAAGGCAACTGTAACTCAAATAACTACTCCTTACAACCGAGGTCTGCAGAAGAGCATCTCTGAACGCATAACACATCGAACCTTGAGGCCTCAGCAGGTGAAGGCCACACCGGGTGCCACTCCTGTCAGCTAAGAACAGGAAACTGAGGCTACAATTCACACACCAAAATTGGACAATAGAAGATTGGAGAAATCTTGCCTGGTCTGATGAGTCTGGAATTTCTGATGCAACATTCGGATGGTAGGGTCAGAATCTGGCATCAACAACATGAAAGCATGAATCCATCCTTACTTGTATCAACAGTTCAGGCTGGTGGTGCTGTAATGGTGTGGGGAATATTTTCCTGCCACACTTTGGGCCAATTAGTACCAATTGAGCATCGTGTCAACACCACAGCCTACCTGAGTATTGTTGCTGGCCATGTCCACGCCTTTACGACCACAGTGGACCCATCTTCTGATGGCTACTTCCAACAGGATAACCCGCCATGTCATAAAGTGTGAATCATCTCAGACTGGTTTCTTGAACATGTTAATGACTTCACTGTACTGAAATGGCCTCCACAGTCACCAGATGATGTGGCTGAACGGGAGATTAGCATCTTGGATGTGCAGCCGACAAATCTGGAGCAACTGCGTGATGCTATCGAGTAGATACGAACCGAACTCTCTGAGGAATGTTTCCAGGACCTTGTTGAATCTATGACACGAAGTATTAAGGCAGTTCTGAAGGCAAAAGAGGGTCCAACCCGGTACTAGCAAGGTAGACCTAATAAAGTGTACACTGTACATTGCACTACTCACCCCATATTGTACATGTATATATGAGAGTTTTTGACTATTTTGATTTTTTGATTTATAAATATCTATTCTGCACTGACATGGGAGAAGCTCTCCAATTTCGTTGTACAGTGTAGAAAAGTATGATGAGATGTTTGAAAAACATGGTTTGTCCTCATGATAACATTTTTGTCCAGTGACATCCATCCCCCACCCTTGTTTTTAAGAAATTCTTAATATTGAGAGGTACTTGCAAACAGGTGGGTCTAAATAACACTCAAATCACTTTAATGGTAACATTATACGGTAGTAAAAGCTTAACTGTCACTGCTTTTTCCCTCTTTGGAAATTGTTACAGGCCTAAGATGGAAAAAAAGATGTACATTAACAAATGAAAAGAAATTGATAAGAAAAAGAGATATCTTTCTTACTAATGTATTTTTTGCCTTTTGATTTTTCTGTCTCCCTTTCTTTTTCTTATTTTGGATGTACATTTGCTTTTAAGAAATTAATCAAACAAAAATAAAACATTCTTTTCTTTGTCATGTCTCAGAACTGCACCAGATTAAACTCATAACTTTTCTTATAGGCTAGATCTATATGAACCTGGAAGAAAAGCACATCTAAAATGTTAAAATTACTGCCCTGATCTGTTGGAAATTTCTGCTGTAATTCTCTTATTTTCTGTATGTCTGCAGTTCAAATACTCTGCAGACCACTTCATAGTTTTCTTTTTTTCCTGAATGCATTTATTTTGTCTTTAAATTTAAGTGATACCGTTTTAATTTTAGATATTGTTGTCTAAACTGTTCATTACAAGAATTGTAGATAGTAATTTAAATAGTGCATTTTCTTTTAAAAAAAAATCAAGGTTAAATTTGTTTTTGTTTTTAAAAAATTATAATCAGAGTGTGATTATTCTTACCTTGACCAACACACACAAACACATTTTTTAAAGTATGTTAACTGAAACTGTCTTACTTGATTAGCTGTGTTGATGTCTATTCCATTCTTGATGTGATCCAGAGCTTGTCCAGGTTCCCTGAACGAGCTGCACGCAGAAAGCTGGTGGCTGCATCGGCCTGAAATCAATAAAAAAGTGCAGAGAAAGACAGCATGCTGGTAAATAGAGATCAACAAATTTATAGTTCAGCACAATTAAAAACTCTAAACCAAATGTGAGACCATGGTTCCCAGTTGGAAAGGGCTTGAGGTACTAACCCAAGTGTAGTTTAAGTATCTCGGGGTCTTGTTCACAAACGAGGGAAAAAAACAGAAGAGTAATACAGACTCTGTACCGGTCTGTTGCAGTAAAGAGAGAGCTAAGCTAAAAGGTGAGGCTCTCTGTTTACCAGTTGATCTTTGTTCCTATTCTCACCCACGGTCATGAACTCTGGCTACTGGCTGAAAGAACAAGATTGCAAATACAAGGGTGAAATTCTAGATAGGTGAATGTTAAAGCAGCACAAAGGGTTTTTGTTCATGTCAAAATATCACTTCTGATTTCATGAGAAAGAATATTTGCTTCCTTTTTAAGAAGCATCGTCTAGTTCTCACGGTCTCCCATCCCTACTATTGGCCAAAACCAAAAATGGGAAAAGGATAATACCTGTACACTAAAAGCCCAAATCAAGTTATGCAAATTAATCTGTTTAAGGATATGACATCACAAGAAGGCCAAGACAATAGACAGTGTGTAGGATATATGATACAATTGGATATCCATTGCTTCTCCTTCCCTCTGCAAGAAGCATAAAATGTCAGACTCTTCACAGCCCTCTTTCGCCCACACAATGAGTTGGCAGGCTTTCATAGCGTACTCTGCCACGAGCTCTGCTGTCTGTCTCTCTGTCTGTCTGATCTAAGGCAGGAAAGATCCTGTGGTTTGTGTCTCGGAGGGTATCAGTGTTTGTACGCCCGCTTTTGAATTCATTCATTGGCCATTAGCATATTCCCACTGACCTCACCAGTGAGATGTTTTCAATACCCTGAAGAAGAGATAATGCATGAAGTACGGTACTCTTGACCCCCTCTCCAACCCTGGAACCAGCAATATTGTGTTTGAGCTGTTATTCCCAAATGGTTTAATTATACCAAACTGCTCAAAGATACGCCTGCCCTTTACAAATGACAGACGTGTTATTTTTCCTCTTCTCACATCTCTTCTTCAAGACACTTCCAGATTCATGCTTGATAATGCATCAGGACACAATGCTCTCTTTATGCGAAAAGTACATTAGATTTAGATTAGATTAGATACAAAAAAAAAAACTCTTTGAAACATAATAATAAGGTGTTTTTTTTTATAACTTAACCATAATATATAGTATTTACTACAAAGACGACTTTCAGGAAGTCATCAAGACATAAATTACATGCTGTCTGTAACAGGCTGTAACTAAATAATATGATGATAATTGTTTGACCAAATCATGAACCTTTTGTATAATTCACATAATTATCTGTATACAAACACCTATACAACAACCAGCAGGGTGAAACAAACAAAAACATTCTGGGTTATTGCACCGCAGCCATCTTAACTGAGTTAGAAATGAACCCTGGCAGCATCTCAAACATTTTCACATCAACCTCTAGATATCTCTTTCACTCCATCTTTGCTTAAATGTACAAAGTTTATCAAGAGTTTCTATTTGTTGATTTATCAGTATTGGAAATATAATAACTTGATCATGTTTTGAATGTTGGCCTTACATAATTCATCCAGTGAAGAGGTTCAGCAATTACCCGTTGGCAACAAGTGTTTGGAATTCAGAAAAACACAAAAGAAACAAGACATTGTGACAATTTAACATTTTAAACGTATTCATTTAACAAACAGGACCCTCAGTGGGATGTGGAAATATCATACACAGTCTCAACGGCCTGGCACCTCCTCCTCATGCTGGTCACCAGCCTGGTCACCCACTGCTGTGGGATGGCATCCCGTTCCTCAACCAGCATTCGTTGCAAGTCTGGCAGCGTGGTTGTGTTGGTCATTCTGGCATGAACAGCACGCCTGTATTCAACGGGGACTAAACCCTGACCTGTGGGGGCGAGCGCTGCCATCTTGGAGGGCAGAGTTTGGTCTCAGACTGTGCACATATGGGATTGCCACTGGCTGCAGAATTTCATCCCAATATCTTTCTGCACTGAAATTGCCTCCAATGGATGACATGCCACACTGCCTCCACCAAAAGATGTTACTCTATCGGGGCAGCAATCAAGCAAAGTGATCACCACATGTTGAACCTATGATCCAAGGTGCCCCAGGCAGAATCTGAACTCATTGCTGAACATAACTTGCAACATGTTAAGGACGACGAGGTGCCTGATTAGCAGCCGACTGCACCTGGGCAGAGAAGATTTGACAAATCTTTCACAGGCCAGCCCACATACTCAGCTCTGCTGCTCATCACAATTGCATGTTCTTTTCAAATATGGCATCATTTACAAGGGACATAAACAGGCTTTTGAAATGGTCTAAAACTTATCACCATGAAGCTTTGTTTCTACAAGGAAATAATCCACCCAAAACAATAAAGTGAGCTGGATTGAAGTGGAATAAAACTGAACTGGACTGCATTCAAGGTTTTTCCTTTTTGTGTGAAGTGCCTTGAGATTACTTTTTATATTTTAATGCCAAACTAAAAAAGCAGAACCAAATAACTTCGGCAGTGTTGATTCACTTGCAAGTAACAACTCAATGGAAATGTACAGAGAGACAACTCATTGATCAAAACTATTTGTGTGACAATTAATTGTCAACCATATCATGGCAGTCTTTTTTATACACTATCAGTTAATAACTGTACTTTAAATAGAATTATGACAACATGGCTTACGTCCATGAGTATCCTTGGATGCTTTATTTTTTTAAAACCTTTTTCGTATCCCATTACTGTGTTTATCTACCCAGAATGTGGTGTATTTTTTTGAAAATGACGGTGACATAAGACAATACTTTGTACCAGAGAAGTGAGAGATGGGATTTTAAACAGTTCCTGTCTGAGACAAGATCCTTCCCACTAAATAATCCACAATGATGCTGCTCTGTATGTTGTAGGTGTCTGTCACGCAAGCTATACACAGTAGAGTATGTCATGAATATTCTACTTCAGAAAAAAATTCAAACCACAAAGAAAAAAAAATCCATACAGTATAAAATGGGTGTACTTATGGCATGGTACCTTGTTTTTCCAGTGCACAACATGCTATTTTACCTCAACACTGCAGCTTTTGAAGTGTTCAGCTGAATAAATTTACATGCTGTGATTTTTATTCTGCAGCCAAAAGCCATTTTATATTTCACAGATTACTGCTTTGATGTCTCTTTTTCCTCTGTGCTGATGTCATGTTCTGCATTACTGACCACAAGCCCCACCTGTGTTTTTTTCCCTGTCGCTCGACACCACTGCCCCATGAACCAGTTTTCTATCTGCATTCATCATGTGCAATATGCTTTTGTTAATGAGTGTTCATGAGGCCTGGTCTGTGGTGTGAGCTGACCACAAAAAAAGTCTTGCACCAGCCTCCAGGAAGCAATAAGAGCTTGGGTTCATATTGCAGTCAGGCAGGAACCTGTTTTCCTTTTTGTTCTATGACCATAACTACAGTTCTGTCTTTCCTCCCTCTTCGTCAATTTTCTTCAGTGCATCTTTTCAGATAAAGCAGATAATAAAATTACTGAAAAAACCTTCTGTTTGCAGCTCTCAGGGCTACATTCAGTAAATGCTCTCTACCTCTAACTTGCCTGGAATTAAATCCGATCTTCCTTCCACAGCAGCTTACTTCTCTTACACACAAATCTGAAGATATTTCTCACATAAAGTTGTCATCTGAAATTGATGAACCCCGATATTTAGCAGGACCTCAGTATTACTTGGTTGTTAAAAGTAGATGCATAAATTGGCAAGCCAATTTTCAGCCAGTGAAAAAAAATGATATGGTAGCTTTACAGAAATTTTCCATCCACCCATTATCTATACCCGCTTAATCCTCTGCAGGGTGACGGGGATCTGATGGAGTCCTATACCAGCTCTCTTCGGGCGAAAGGCGGGGTACACCCTGGACAGCTCGCCAGTCCATCGGAGGGCCACATATAGACAAACAACCACACACACTCATAATCACTCCTACGGGCAATTTAGAACCACCAATCAACCTGACATGCATGTCTTTGGACTGTGGGAGGAAGCCGGAGTACCCGGAGGAAACCCACATAAGCACGGGGAGAACATGCAAACTCCACACAGAAAGGACCCCTGGTGAGGTTCAAACCAGGAACCTTCTAGCTGTGAGACAACAGTGCTAACCACTAACCCAGAGAATTATTATTTATACCTCAGATTCATCATTTAGTCGATTAACTTGAAGAGAAACTGTCAAACAATGGAGCGACTATTGAATTTTTGTACTAAACTTTGTTTAAACACAGACTAATAAATTATTAACTAAGGGGCCACCAGAGATCACCAGAAACCACCCAAGATCAGCCTACAAATGCAGTCTACAGCACCTTAAAGGAGTGTGGGTGTAGTAACAGCAGAATAAATTACAAATTTCACACAGAGACAGTAAAAGGAAAACTGGAAAAAGCCTCTGTGACATAACCCATGTGTTTTCTACAGAGTGATTTTGAAGCCTCTTTTTTTCCCCTATACTGTGTGGCCAGTGGTCAGTTGAGGAGTTACAGTTTTTATCACGTCAAGAAATGGGGATGTTGGCGCTTGGGGCAAATGGGTAGAAAAAAAAAATATAAGCAAAGCATGAGCTCCAGCAGAGCCCCACCAAAGCAGTGGTCAAACTGCAGCCAGCTCCTGCGGCTAAAGGTCGGTTTGACTGCTGGCACAAACCTCAGCTGTTGCTTCAGTCCCCAGCCAAAAACTGGCTGCTAGCCACCTAACAGCCTCCAGCCAGCTGCGCCAGGTGAGCCAGCTTTGTCCCCGGACCCTTCCAGACTAGCCCACAGCCACTGGCAGCAGTCTGTCAGTACAAATAATTACTGTTTATTACTGTTTGTTTGTAACAGCACAAACACCATATTGTTTTTAAAATAGTAATTTTGCGTTTTTGGCTCCCCAGAGCTCTGAAAGAAGATTACAACAGTTATTCAAATCTCCACGCGTGTGACCAAATGTACATACATATACTGACCAAATGTACATACATATACTTGCGTGACCAAGCGACATGGATGCTCACACAAATTAATTACACAAATTAATTGCTTACACAAATTAATTTTGGAGCAGATGTCAGTTTTCTTGTGCGTACCCCCTGTACAATTCTAATAGAGGTATATTTTTCTTTCTGCTGTCAAAGGCAATTGACTGACTTTGGTGACAGCCCCTAGAGGTCATTCAAGGGGCCTCTAGGGGCTAGAGGCTCCTAGAGGCCCCTTGCTAAAATATCTGCCAGTAGCTAAAATATCTGCCAGTATAAAGCCACAGCATCGTATGAACCAGAACTTTAGAGATGTTGACACATCCATCGGTAAAACAACAAAAACTCACATGAACAGATAACTTCAGAAACCCTTTAGTCACAGGTGAAATTAAATTACTACAATTAATTTCAAGTACATTATAAACAAAACCATACTCGATGACAGTCCTGTGATGAGTGTTGGAGTGAGAACCCAACGACAGGACACAGTCAGGTAAAATCCCAAAAGGTGAGGTTTATTAAAAAAAACACTGGTCTAGAACATTTAATCATCACAGCAGCTTCTTCTTTCTTACTTAAGGAAAGGCATGCACATGGGTAAGTAATGATTGATTACAACCAGGTGTGGATGCCAGATACAGAACTGTGAAGTAATCAACTGAACTCAGACCAGGTGTGTAACAAACAAGTGTAGGAAATAAAACTAACAGAACAGCACGAGGGAAATACAGCTTTCAAAGCAATACAGGCAGTGAGCATAAAACTGACTAAAAAAAGAGGACAGAGAAATTCAGAGCAATAAAAAACCCAACTATGACAAATCACAGCATTGTTTATCAGTCTCAACTATATGACATAATACACAGCAATCACTGCAAAAAGTCAATCCAACAACTGTGGTCCACTATGTCAGGAACTTTGTATTTCAATGCTGCTCTGAATAGCTTGAAATGTAAGAGGCTGAGCAGCAGGAAAACACCACATAGTAAAAAAAAAAAAAAATCAGAAGAAATATTTAGTTCAGAGGGGTGCAATAGGAAACCCCACAAACAATTAGGAAACAAGTGAAGTGTACATAACATTGGATACAACCAACATTTACAACTTATTAAAAAAAAAAGGGATGATCCTGAAATTTTATCCTAAACTTTCAGTGGCAACAGAACTGACCTGATGGAGAATTCAGAGCTGAATAACAAAGCTTAAAGGTGGGGTGGGTGTTGTTTTTTTGCAACACTTTTTACAATATTGCCTGAAAACCTTTTCACATTTCCATTGCACCCACTGAAATAAAATGTTTGCAAAAAAAACTAAACATTTTGGTCCAGTCTAGAAGGTATAATCAGAGAAAAACTCTGACCAATCAAAAAAGTGATCATCACTATTTTGATTGGCTGCCTAATACGTCCATCAAATATCACCCCTCCCTCCCTCCCTCCCTATGGTTCATGCAGTCGTGAATCATGTGAAGGCGTGGTTTCGAGGGGTGAGCTGAAGAGGAGGAGGCGGAGCCTTTGGGAGGAGGGAGGGAGTGTATATTTTCAAAATCTCACTTGAGTTGGATTGCTGGAACCGTTTTTCAAACAACACCTACTCCACCTTTAAAACACAACGCATATCAGCCAAGAAACCACCAGGGCAGGATTAGAAATCTGCATAAACCCTGAAATTATTGTTACAGCATACAGACGTGACAACTGATTCATAACTATAGATATGGAATATTACACCCCAACTTTGAAGACTTATCAACATGAAACACTGAAGATATAAAAACAAACTACAATGCAAATGGTTGATGAAAAAATGATCCTTTACTGTCCAGGTTAATACAAAACGCAACTTTTCCAATGCTATTGATGCTAGCTTCTGGAATTTGCTAAAGAGGACCATATATTCTTACAACATGACAATAAGCATATAAACAATTACATTGTTATAGTTTAATGACTATGATGATATTTTTCTTGTTCCAGATCATGTACTTGTGCACTCACTCTTTTGAGTGCATAAGTGCATTCACGATGGCAATTCTGTTATTCTAAAGTCAGATAAGTGCAGAATGCTGTACTCTTTACATGCCCAGTGGCTGCTGTCTTGACGTACACTTGTTTGCTACGTTTGTAGTCAAAAAGGTCATGGCGTCCAGATTTGGCACCAACCGCAGTGCAGCTTTAATCTCTAATGGGGAGATCACACACATAACAGGGACAATTTGGTGCATTTTGCTTGGAACTTACGATGACCTAAAATTCAAATCTTGGTGGTAATAAAATGATGACTTGGATGAAGCAGCTGAAGAAAAAAGTTTGCCATTGTCATTTCTGGTGAGAGCACAGACAGAACCCATTTGCACAAGGTGCTCGTAAGTACATAGTGTACGTAGCATAATGTACTTGGAAAGTTTGGAACATAGTCATTTGTAAATCACTGTCTATCCTCACTTGGTAGGTTGACTGGATTTGACATAAAGATGTAGACTACATCTTTGTGAACTACTTTTGGCCTAAATTTAACATCTATGTGACATATTCCATTGTCATCAGCTATTGATAATGATGCCGCTAACAGGTAACAAGCCAGTGTTTTCATGGCGGCTGTCAGTTCCAAGCCTGGATAAATGAGGAGGGCTGCATAGCTGGAAGGGCACCTGACATAAAACAAATGCCAAATCAATATGTGGAACATAATGATTTGTTGTGACAAGCCCTATAAAAGGGAAAAGCCAAAATAATTTACTTGCTTGCTTCTTTCTTTTTCTTTTCCTGTGTTATAAGAAAGCCATGATTTGTGGGAATCCAGGCTTACAATCTGAAAATCACAAACTCTCTTTCCTGGAAACTTTTGATGATTTTTCTGCAGTGCAGGTCTTCTGTGACAGAGGACATTGGCAGAAAGCTGAATGTGCGTGCTTATTGCAGTGGCAGCTCCTGTCACTTGTGATTTTGAAACGAGTACTGATGTCACTTCGGGTTGAGATTTGTCTCCACAGTTCAACATGCAACTCATCTTTTTTGATCCATAACTTGATCGGTACTAGAAATGCAAGTTGCTATTTTTTTCTACAAGTATGAGCAAGTTTAAATCTATGTTAAAAAAGTTCTCTTTCAATCTGAGATTTAAAATGTCTACATTAAAATAAGACATATTGAGATATTTTTTATTGTTCAACTTCTGTTGCAGCTGAATGCCTTCAACTGAATATCTGAAGCGTTTCTCATAAATTCCACACTAACCAATAACATTATCTTTAGTTGAAAAAGTTAAAAAGGAAAAGATTCAAAGCAATGGCATCTGAGCTACAGCAGAATATACTTGGTCTGTTATGAAAAATCCTGGTGGACAGAGACTGATTACGACTGTGCGTGATGGACTAGTGACTCTGTCGCTGCGGGCATAAACAAAAAAATCATGATAAAAGAATACAAATAAAGACAAATTACCATCAAAAACACGTGCACACACACATGCACACACATACACGCAGCCCAAACTAAAAATAGCTGCATCGACGCCACAGTATGTTAGCGTTGGCAGTAGAGCGAGGGAGATGGATCGCAGTAATGAACCCTCATGGGTTTAAACCAAGACCCACTTCTACCACAGAAAACAGACTCCCAAACAAACTTGTGTACACATGTGCACACAGAATATGAGTGGACACAAGCTATAACAATGCAGAGTCCAGGGGAGGAGTATGTATGTATGTGTGATTTTTAGATTCTGATAGCAGGACAAAAAATATTAAAGATGTGCAGCCCCATTTGCCAAGCTGATATAAAAAAGATTAAAACAAAAATCTAAAAACTGATTTGAACTACATGTGTCAACAACACCTTTTACTTCATATTCTATGCAATAGAAGCTACCCGTGTACAAAAGGTGCTGTTTTTATCCACTAGGTGGCAGTAACATGTTGCATTTGGGGCTTTTTGCGGACACAACCACTTCTGTTAAAGAAAACAACAAGTAAAAACAAGTGATACAGATCATTCATTTTATGTTGTTTTCTACCTTCAGACAACCATGATGTACTACAGCGATGCTGTGGAGTGGAGAGCTCCAAACACACCTATCCATTCATGGATGACGTGACGTGGGTAAAGTGGCCGAAAAATCTCTCTGCGCTGAGGAGATGAATGTCAATCTGTTGAACCTCACAAAAAATTCCAGGCTGTTCTTGTCATTTCTACACAAAGAAGATCAGCACTGATCTGTGGTGCTCGAGGAGCCTGTTTGGCTTTTGCCCAAATTAAGTTTCAGTAATACTTTACTCAGACATCTGCTGTTGATGGTGTCCTTTATAACAGATTCAAAGAAAAATGGGAACTCTTGGAATAAGTAAAATCTTTGAAGCACGAGCGCTTGTAAGACATGCATGTTGGAGAGATTCACTCCAACTGTCAATACAACTTAAGAGTTAAACGATGTGCATCTTTAGCAATGACTTCGGACATTAGTGGGATGCCATAACTCCTTGCCAGGAGTAGAAGACCAGTTGAAGAGCATACCCAATGCTTGGCAACATAAACTGAACCAAGAATGGAAAATCAATCGTCTACAGAGTGGGAGCTGACCCGGTACTGAGATAGATAGTAGGAGTGTCTGAATATGAGATGGTGTGCCAAACACAAGCCAGTGTCTAATGCAATAAACAAATAAAGAGTGGGAAGAAGCATACACATTTATTACAGAAAAAGAGAATGAGTCTGATAAGCCATGACCTCTAAATTGGGGTGTAAATGAAAATCAATACAAAGTGTTTACATGTTACACTCAATAGATACAGATTTTATGTTGCCATGGTCTCATTTATTTCTGGCCTGTCTCTTATTTATCTGACTTTGCTTTGAGGTTTGTAGGTTTTCATTTTGAACCATTTCTTTGTCCTTCTTTTTATTATTTTATTATGAAATCAGGACCACTGCTCCTTAGTTACTCTTACTTCCTGTTTTATTTTGCAGAAGTGTAGCATTTTGTTTAGATTATAACTGTTAGGTTTGTTGCTTTATACTATTAAATCAGACAGATTTAATAATACTTATTTTCCTTTAATTTGCTCACTGTAAGATCTTTGTGATTATTTCTGTCTGTATGGTGGTTTTCTCTGTTTTCACTGTTTTGTTACCCATTCAGTTCTGATGCCTTCTGAATTTATGTTGGATTTTTTATTTCTTCATTGGAGACTTTCTGAGCAGTTTCTTCTGCTTCATTTCAAGATGCTTTAGTTCTTCATCCACCTGGCTCAAGTGTGTACGTGGTTCCTCCACCTCAAATTATGCCAGGCAGTGAGACAACATGTGTGATCATCTGAGAGAGCCCTCTGAAAAAGGTCAATAAAAATGTGAGCTTGTGCAAATATGATAATCTGTGAGTGTGATGCAGTTCAAGCTCTCATTTGAGGACATTTTATCTACTACTGAATTCAGTTTTGTGGAACACCACATTTCTCTGTGACAAATGAAAGAATGTTGAGTTCAGCAGCCAGAGAGGAAAGCTACTTCTGTCTCGCCTGAGTCTAACAAAGCTTCATGTCTTGAAAAAAGGGTAATCAGTTGTAGTCCATCTCCTCTCTATCTTAAAAACTGAAACAACTTGACACTGAAAAGATATAAATGTATTTTGCAGTGCACAAAATTCTCCCTCCCTGCTCAAAATGATGAGACACATCAAAATGAGGATCTTCCTGTTGTCTCTATCTCTGTGCTAAAACAGAACTTCTGAAATATTTATAGTCTCTGTCAGGCCACTGCTTCTGCAGCCTATTACAATCAAAGCATGTTTTTCTTTCGTTTTTGCATTGATGTCTAAATGCACACACAGCTCTCTCTCACACACACACTGACACAGAGCACAGAAACTTACAGTACATACAGGTACATTAAACACAAAGACAAAAAAAGCCAAGTAAAAAAAAGGGCCCATAAATACATACTTATATACATACATATTTTGTACATGAAAACATGACTAATGTTACAATTAGTTATTTATAACATATACATATCAAAACATTATGTACACTGTTTGCTGATGCAGATGTTATATTATCACATATTCTGAAAAATCCCATCATTCACAAGTGACCACCGTGTAGCGAATGTTCAGCCAAAAGCATCTTAAGTGGTCATCTCTCACCTTCCAACTATTTGCAAATAAACGCACCCATCATTTTCACTTGCAAACACCAAATTCAATTTTAATTTCTAATCGCCAAAGGAAGACCTCAAGACCTTCAATCCCCCATCTCTGACAATGTATGGGACTCTATTCTTGATCAGGTACACTCATCCTCCAGGTGTGCTCGCCATGCACCTCTGCAATTTAAAGTTGTCCACCGGGTACACTTCTCAAAAAGTTAAACTGGCACACATTTACCCGAATGTGGACCCAACATGTGACAGGTGTGTGACTGCACCTGCTACATTAGTCCACATGTTTTGGTCCTGTCCTTCTCTGGCTAATTTCTAGAAGTCAGTTTTCCGTACCATATCGGAAGTTGAGCCAAATCCCTTTTCTGCCATTTTTGGAGTTGCTCCAGAGCTGGACTTGCCACGTTTCAAACAAAGAGTGCTTTCATTTTCATTTATAATTGCCGGGAGAGCTGTCTTATTAAGGTGGAAAGATCCGACTCCACCTTCATATTCACACTGGATAAGGGATATTATGTTATGTATGGATTTGTTAAAGATAGTATTTACTGTCTGAGGTTCTGAAAATAGATTTTATGAAAAATTTCTTAACTGTTTATGAGAAATCTACTTCGGTTGTCTTTGAGTAGCCCCCCCCCCCCCCCCCCCCCCCCCAAACACACACACACACACACACACACACTTTATTATTTTTTTTATTTTTTTAGCCTTTTAGTTTTTATGTTTTATTTTTATTTATTTATTTTTTTTATGTATTTATTTTTCCCCCTCTCTTTTTATACTTATTTATGAATAATATATCCTGTTGTCATTGGGTTACTTCAATTGCCATTAGTTATCTGCAGTATCTTTCTTTTTTCTACTCTGTGCAACTTTTATTTATTTTAGCTTAGTTTAGTTTAGGGTGGATGTGGATGTGCCTGTCGTGTGGGGACTTATTTGTGGGTTAAACTATACTTTGAAAAATATATGTATATGTTGAAATTTGATTATGATGCATGGATTTGTATCATATCTGTTCATATGTTGCTAATGTTTAATAAAAAGACACTTGAAAGAGAAAAAAGAGAACCTTATTTGTAGCTTTCTGTCTTCTATCGGCTACACTTCATAAAGAAATTCCAGTCCATCTCTTTTTATCTAAATAATTTATCATACTTCTTTTTAATGTTTTTGTCATATACCACATGTTCATAATCTGAAGAGACTTTATGTATGTTTTGCTGAACATTTTGGTGATAAATAAATCTTCTCTTCATGGAAATGGATATTTTCCCTTTTAAGCGTCTGGTACTCCTTCTCCATGACTGCGAGGTTTTTCTTTAAGTATCGGACTGCTGTTTCAAACATTTGTCCCTGCAGCACATGAAAGAGACGTGAGACAGTAGGAACAAAATAATCACAGCGTAATGCAACTCTGACGTCTTTATTCATCAATTCATCTGTTCATTCATTCTCTGTCATTACTTCTTCCGCCTGTTTCTCTTCTACCTTGAGATCTTCCACTCCTCATGCATCTTTGTGAAGTTCACCCCACCTCCCACCCAACATGCCTCTTCTCTCTTTTCATAATCTTTCAATATTTATGAGCACTGCAGAAATGCTACAAGCAAAGCATGCTGGGTAAAGCTGTCTCTCAGAGTCTGACCCTGACGTCATCACTCTGTATTGACAATCTGGGCTTCCTGCCCTGTTTCAGTCTCTTAACCAAAGTCCCTGTTCGCTGCCAGCACAACTAATATATCTGAAAATATATCTTTTAATAGCACACAGGAAGCTGAGTATCGTCAGCATTCAACTGGCACACAAGCAGCCTTCGGAGTGTTCAGAGTAGTTTAACTAAATATAATGTGAGGTTTGTAGGAGTGTCAGGTGTGATTATAACTCACGATTGACATGATGTATTGGAAAGAATTGAATGGTGTTTTTGTCAATTAAAGCTGTCAGAGCAAAAGGCCATTAATCAAATGAGGCAAACAAGAAAATGTCAGACAAATACAGTCCTGCTGACAATATTTGTTAGCCTGATTTGAAACGCATTCAAAATATCTTCAGAAATAAATTTAAACAAGTTATATAAGTTAAAATAAAAAGGGTTATATGATCAAATTTTCAAATACAAGCACAAATTGTACCATGAACACAATTAGTTATATCCATTTGTAAGTGTCCATAAGTGCCTGTTTGCATAACTTTTGGCAACAAATCCTTTACAGATTTAACGTCTCCGTGACGTTAAATATGTTTAGTTTATTTATTTGACAGGAATATGTTCAATGCTCCAAATGCCACGAAGCAGCCCAAAATCATAATGGAACCTCTACTGTGTTTTATTCTAGTGTGTTCCATATTTTATAACCAGCACTAACTACGCTGTCTTTGAATCAAAACCTGAAAACAGATGTGAACAGACATCACTCCCCACCAGAGAGGGAACAAGAACGATTCCCGCTGAGGTGTTTGAAATCAGAATCTGCGTCGCATTTCTTGAAGCTGTGAAAGACACATACTTTTTAATACCCTACACCTCCACTTACTGTTGGGTAAGATCGGCTATGACCACCTCCAACGGTCATATTTGATCTCTGCCACACGGTAGGAAAAACATCAGAATCGGGTCACATGCAGCATGTTGTAGTGTCACATACACATAAATACATCCTCCTTATAGTCACACATACTGAAAACAGAAGGCTTCTCCATGCTGCTCCCTATCTCTACAGAGGACTCACAGTTTTAACACTTCTAGCGTTGATGCTCTTCAGTTATTCACTCTAGCCTCCCCTTTTAATTGGTCATCTGTTAGATCTGAATTGATCCCAGGCCAATACTAAGGTCAATGTGATTGGCTTTGGCTTTTGGCACATCTAGAGAAATATTTTACTGCACAAAAAAAGAAAAAAAAAAAAGGCTGGAACAGTAACAGGGCTGGCCTCCTCCTTAGTCGTACCTCCATTACAGTTTTGTAGGATCCACTTCAGTCCAGGTCCTCAGCATCCACTAACCTTCATGTTTTAAATGGCTGTTTTCAAAACACTGCGGTATACTAGTAGGATCCACAAGAACATCATATTACATTGTGCCATTGCATTACACATCAAAATAATGAAACTACTTCATGACAGAGGTGACTAAGGCTGTTTTCACACATGTTAGGGCGTGTCCTAGTGTGGCCTGGGTGTGCACCAAAATGTATTATTTTTTTTCAGTTAGTTTGGTTCATGTTCCCATAACATTGTTTTCACTCCAGCCGAAATGCATCAAATGTCATGTGACAATGGTCAATGCTGTCATTGGTCAAAAACAGTCTTGGCAGAGTGCCATGTTCCCATGACAACCGGCCTGACAGGAAGAGCTGGAAAGCATGGCCAAACAATAACTACAACTACACATTGTTGACTCAGAGTTGGCCATTTTTTCCTCTATTATTTGTTTGTATCACTCTAGACGAGCTAAACAGCTTGTAAATGAAGCGGATGGAAGTAGCTTGTCAGCAGCTACCAGCATTACTTTCTTTCGTCATGTTTACATTCTCCTTGTCAACCGACAGTGCACTGTCCAGCTATCTACAGAAGCCTCTTTCACTCAAACATGTACCGGTATTATACACTCTGGTGCAGTTCATTTGTGGTGTGAAAGCTTCCAGACCTCGGGTCGACTCAACTACACAAAGAAGAAATGATGGAAGAGAAAATGAGATGGTGACTGAGCAAGAGACTAGACAAAAGTAAATCTTGAACAATTTCTTGAAAGCTTATAGGGGGACCATCTAAGCTAAAAAAAAAAAAAAAACAATGCAAAAGGTCATTTGTGCTGCTTTAATACAAAAGGGAAACTTTTAGTTTTCAAAGCTATCATCAGTGAGGAAGTACGGAACATTATAGTTTATCATAGGAGTTAACTAGATGAAGGTCCCAGAGGAGCTCGATCAGAGCTCCCAAGGTTGTTGACAGATTCAGTCAGATTTAATGTGAGGTTAAAGCTGGTTGGCTAAAATAGCTGGTTTATGGTGACCATGGTTAAGTGGATGTGTTCCAGCCAGCTGCCAGGCTTGTTTATTCCACCCATTTTTGGATTAACCAAGGTTTGGGCAGAGTCAGCTCCTGACAGTATGGTGCCACTCAAAGCCCTCCAAAAATGGGCTTCAAAAGCTCCATCCAGAAAAAACTACGGGCGGCGTCAAAGTTCTTTTAAATACAGTGTGTTTAACACATACGTGCACTGAATTTATACACACAAATGTCTGTTTTTTGCACACATTGTCTTCAGCCCTGCTGCCAACGTGCAGTCACAGTGACATATGCTTCTCACTGCAGGATGTAAAGACCAACACATACAGCCCTGCAAAGGTCAGCTTTGTCATCTCACTATGCCATGCATACAAACAACATAATCTCATTTTACAATTTGGGGTGGTAAAGAAGGCTCCTCCAGATAATGATAACTCCTTAATTTATTGAGGGGCATATCAGTGATATGTGAGGACTGTTTTTTTTGTTTGTTTTAATTTTTACTTAATGGAAAACTGTAGCACATACTGAGCAATAAGTGAAACAGTAGCTCTATGGAAAACTATTGCTTTAGTCATCTCTTCCACTTTATTTAACATTATTTTTGAAGACCTTACACATATAATAAACTGCTATCTCTCCGAGAGATATTAAAAATATCAGTCTTCCTGAGCACCTGATCTCTCAGTTACCAGTCAAGCCAGTCGAGATGAAAATCTGCCATTTCGGTCATCCTCTGAGCAATTGGCCCTTTCCTACACACAAGACTTATCAGCATTAGTATCAGCATTAATAAAATCGGAAATAACTTTGTCTATAGCCTCTGATTTTCATACATATGTGTCTATGTATAAGATCTAGCCTTAGCACACTGAGGCATCCCTGCTGTGCATGTCTGTGTTAGTGACAGTGGGTCATCACTAATCGCCCTGTAGGTGGAGGAGCACACCGGTAAGCTACACACTGAAAGCCTGAGGGGGGCACAGAGGGAGTTCTGGAGGACGAAGGAGGAAAAGTCATTAAGGACAAACATGAGAGAAGGTAGAAGACAAGGTCAGAGGAGGACACTGCTACCTTGACTCTGCATCTGCCAAAATGATAATGTCCAATTAGGATTCCTGCAGCTTCTAAAAATAGCAATGATACAGCAATAATGTTAAAGAAAACAGTGCCAAGATGTCATAATGCTCCTTGATGCTGTGAGAGTGAGCCTTGATTATGCCCATTTTACATTATGGAAAATTCTGTGTAAAGTTAAAACTAATATCACATTCAGTAGCATAACTGTTTAAAACTAGGAGGCAAAAGTGGCTAGTCATATGAACATGAGAAAATAATGGCACTGGCAGCGTGTCGGACTTCAAAGTACCGTGACTGTTCCTCAAACCAGTCGATAGAAACATCTCCTCATGATTCAGCATTCTGCTCAGCTTTTTCTTTTATCCCACAAGGAGCTATTCATCAAACCAGCAAGCTCCAGATAGCAGGGTGAGGCCTGATGCACAAGGTCTGGCAAGGGCGTAAGCACAGCTTTTCAATTTATCAGCTCTGGTCTTGAAGAAAAAAAAAAATCGACAAAGTTCAGAGCATCATTGTTGCACATCAGAAAAGTGCATGAATTTGGAGTTCAACTCATAAATACGTAGCAGAGACAAGAACAGAGTCTAGGACGATCCCAGCGACAGAGATGATGAAGAGAAGATGTCTGTCAGATGGGTAAGTAGATTGTGAACAGTAAAGCAAAAACAGTAAAGCAGATGGCACTTTGATTGAAGAGGCTCTTTCTCAGAACACCAGGTTTTCATTTTCACCGATATATGAAGCTTTTTGTAACCAAATAATAAGTCACCGCACCCTGAACCCTGAAGCTAAATAAAGTCACTAAAAAACCTCCACCCAAACTCATCATAAGCGGTGATACAAAGTGGGCAAAAGCATGACTGTTTTACATAGTGTCGCCATGAGAAGAAACTGAGCTCTTTCCAAAGCTGAGGCTATAATAAACCTTATGCACCAGGGAGGGCTAAAAATATGGGCTAGACAAGCTGACACACTGCATTTGCAGAAAGCTGCACTTCATTCAGAGTACCATCAATCATCCTTCAGCAGTTGCTGACACTTATTGTCTGCAGTGTGTATAAATATATGATCATAAAATGTGAAATTGCATGCTAAAAATCTCTGCACAACTGTTACGTCAGGCTTTCACGTCAAACAACATTTCAAAACACAATTTGACAACTTAATAAAGAAAATCAATTTTCACATGAGAATATCAGTGTTATGAAAGCTACATCTATGCCTGACTTTGTCTTTTCAACGCTGGTTTGAATGACCAACCTTTCATCAAATATGGCTTTGTGGCACAAAGGATTCGGCTTCTAATTTGCATTTCACATCAAAGCAAAGAAGGCTCCTGAATGATACAAGGTTAAATACTGTACTTCTTCAGGTTCTGAATCATTTGTGTCAAAGACCTCATGCAGTCCAGTTTAGGATAGACTATGAATAAAAATATCAAAAAAATAAACATCAAAGCCAAATAGAAAGAAAGTCCTCACAAACCTATATGAGATGACGGATGAAATTATTTCAAGAGACGCACGTATCCCTGAGGTTTCAGGCCAGCTCATATGTATTTTTATACGTGCTACCACATTAGAGCTTGTCTCATGTAGACAGTGGTATCAACTCTAGAATACTTTGGTGTCCGGAGATGTTCATGGTCGGCTCAGTGACTGTAAGGTGTTCAGGTCCTGTGGCTGCAAAAACCAGCCCAAACCATCACACGTCCACACTGTGCTGACCAGCTGGTATGAGGTGGTGAGGTGCTGGCATGCTGTTTATTAAGACCTAACGCCTCCCCAGGGGGCGTTCTGGACCTTTAGGGGGGGCGCTGGAAACCTCAGGGCTGAGAGGGGGGCGCTCAGACACAAATGAAGGGCGCCATGCCTGTTGAACTCTATTTTAACTTCAATGGTTTCTCAAGGTTTTTTTAAATTAATTTTTTTCCCAAGTTTTTTTTATAGTGCAAATCTATTTATGTTTGAATAAAATATTGTGCTCAGATTTCCTTTCAAAAAATAAAGCTGCCGTCTGAGACCAAAACCCAGAGTCTGCTGCTTCCATGTCCTGGTAAAATCTAATTTTCTGTCTACGTCACGATCAGACGAGCCGAGCGGGATCGGTCACCATAGTAACGCCCATAAAAAGAGAAACCTCTTTCCAACACATTTCGCAGGGTTCATTCAGCAACCAATGAAAACAAACACAATCAAGACTACATAATCTTGTTTAATCACAAACATTTACAGCACAATCAAAAATGGCGGAAAACAAGAAAAAGTGCCGGCAGTACAATGCTAATTACGCAAATTATAGATTTATTCCATCACCGAGCAACGTACATCTGCCGATGTGTTTGCTATGTGAGCAGATGTTCTCCAATGAAGCCATGAAGCCGTCGCAATTACAGGAGCATCTTTCCAAAAAAAACATCCAGACAAGACATCTAAAGACTCGGCTTACTGAACAGGGATTCAGCCAAACTCTCCACATGCAGACAAAATACCAAAACCGTCTGGACCTCATGAGCTCTGGTGCACTCAGGCTGAAGCTGATGTGTCCAGATGGGAACGGCCCTGTCAGTAGCCTACTCTGAAAATCACCATTTTAAATGTTTAAGGCGCATTAATTGAAGCACAAGTGGTTCCAGGTTTTGATTAGTTAATTCACCGCTATTCACGTAAAGTGTGCATGATGTTGTTGGCATCTTCAGTTAGCCTACCCATAAAACAGATTTTCAACAAATTCTGCTGTGGTGGTATTTTTTTCTTAGTTCCAAGAATTTATTTACAAATTTTGTGATGAATTCAAAAATCATAAAAGGTGGTGTGGCCTTTTTCTCTGTAGAAAGATCAATTTGATTTAAATTCAGTTTCGCAGTTCAAGAGCATCATGGTGGCTCAGGGGTCGTTTGTTCAGAAAAGGTTGAGACCCACTGCTTTAAGGTAAATAAATGGCAACCCTTCCAAACAATTGATGTTGTACATGTATATGTTTATGTATTGCAACTTTGTGCCTTTCTTTTTTAAGTAACTGTATAGGAGCAACCTCATATGGATTTACAGAGAAAGTGAGAGAAAATGTGAGAGTTGTCTGTCTGTAGTGCAACTATCGTGCGTTGATCATGTTAGGCTTTCTGCATACATGCATGAGCTCAGTTTCTCAATGATACTGAAAGTGAAGATGCCACATTTAAATTACAGGATCAAGGGCCGGATCTAAAGTATGCTATGTGCATATTTGAGAGGCTGTGTGTTTTTTCCTCTCACCTTGGCCACTTTCCCTGCGGGACCACTGGTGCAGAGCCAGCACGACACACCCTGTCACCCTGTCAGTCAGAAATGTGACCTTAAAACAGCTGAGTCAGACCCACTGCTTCATTACAATCAGGCCACGATCCACAAATGTTTTAGCTCGTCCGCGTTCATATGAGTCATAGTTTTGAGACAGAGCTGCAGTATGAAAACTGTGAATGTGTATGTGGAGAAAAAAAAAA
Organism: Hirundichthys speculiger; assembly: GCA_018398805.1. NCBI lineage: Eukaryota > Metazoa > Chordata > Actinopteri > Beloniformes > Exocoetidae > Hirundichthys > Hirundichthys speculiger. Next base: position 398,532 of record JAGFBZ010000842.1, on the reverse strand, counting down.
GGTGTAAGATTACTGGCAAGGCTAACAATAAATCAACTTAAGTGAGGCGTAGCTGTCTCAAAAAGGCAGGGTATTCAGTGGTCCAGTCAGCCACTGAGCCCTCCTCCAGTCAGCGAGCAAATGCATCAGCATTTTGTCCCGTAGCCAGTCTGAAGGACTGTCTTTGTTAACGTGCATCGCTGCTGTGAGTCGATCATAGAGTGAATCATACAGCAACAGCAGGGGCTGACTATGCTGATGATACAACGTCTCAAGGTCTCCTCTTTACTCACTGGACTGGCTCTGGTGCAGGCTCTTTTAACTTAACAAAAGAAGGTAGCAAGTAAACAAAACAGAGGAGAGGAGGTTACTTTCTACTTTCTACTTTCTTCTTTTTTTTTAAACTGTTGTTCAGTTTTTCAGCTCTTGGCTTGTATTCCAAAAACAACAGCAAATTATTTTCCTACAGAGCAAAATTACACTTCCACTTGTTACTATGTCCCTGCTGTCTTTGTTGTCCATTTAAAAGAAAAAAGATCGAGTTTACTGACTTGCACTGTTCTGGGACAGAGCTGTGTTAATGTTTTTAGTCAACTTCTCAACACTAAAACACTGGGCAATAGAATGCCAGTGGATAATGGCACTTTAATGCTTTTAAATGGCAGTGAGTAAATGTGCATCATTGCAATTGGTCACATCTCTACAAAAAAACTGCTACAAAAGGAAAGTGAGTTCAAGGGAAATACACTATGAGATATGAGGAATATTTGAAAATGTTTAAGCATCTTTGGATTAATGGCCTGTAACTATCTTCAGGGAATTTTGAGGAAGGATCAGGTTTATTGTAGCTGGGTTTGTGGTTTAATTGCTTGATCTTTGAAAGTAACAATTCAATGCTATTTGTAGGAGTTTTAGAAGTCAAAATTAGGGCAAATACTCATAGCCACTGACTTACTGGTCTCCATTTTGCATTTTGCAGCTCTTCTCCAGGTGAAAACTGGCGAGGCGGATTTGCTACAGCAAACTACAACAACAAATTACAAACTACTACACTGTCTGAATGACGTTGGCAGTGGAAGGAGGCGAGCCCATTTGGCTGACAGCAACAAGTGAGTATTCCACAGAGAAAGCCCTCTGACTGTCTGAATCCTGAGTAAACAGATAGTCGACAGACGTTTAGGAGGAGGACGAGACAATGTGGGAGGACTGAGATGTGTTTGCACAATCGATGGACTACTTAGCTTTAACACATACTGTATAATGTTTACAGACATATTCTTGCTACTTCTGTGACTCAGGAGAAATGATCCATATTTAGAAACTGTTATCAATCAATACTGAGTGAACCAAGCAAATCAGAAGCAGAGTCTCCAGACTGCTGCAGATTCCTTCAGAGCAACTAAAAATCTGGATCTAAACATTACAAGATTTATGCATCAGGATTAGAAAAATGGTTTTCCAAACACCCCAGTTCTCAATCTGACCAAGGATCTAAAGGAATTTGAGCTGAGTCAACAACATGCAAAGTTTAGGACCTGTAAGATCCCTAGCTGCCCATGTGCTAGATAAAACAAAGCCCCCCCCCCAGGTCAGTGTCCAGATAGGTCAGAGCTGCTTTAATTAGAACAAGGGGTACCTCGAAATATTGTAAATGTTGTGGCTGATTGAAGTTAGAACTCTGCTAGAACAAGTATTCCAGTAAAAAAAACAAATGGATGGAGGAGGTATACAGCACAACGTGGTCCAAGGTAAGAAAGGTGAGATATCAACGTAAGTAACAATAACCAATAGAGATGGACAGATATGGAGCTAATGGAGAAAAGCACTGAGGGTGCAGTGGAAGAACAAGCAGTTGTTAAACCATTCCTCCTTCCATATAGAGTTTAAAATTGAATTAGCAATGAAGTATTTATACAAGCGCAGTGTGGGTTTTCCAACCCAGTGCCCGTGTACAAGATACCGCTGGGACGGACAGAGCTGGTAAACATGTTGTATAGTTTATTAGTATCCCTTCTTTTTTTTTTCTATTTATTTGTAATGGACATAACATATTTACAGATGAAAACACACAATTGCTTCGGCAGGACAAAGAGTTATATTGGGGGGGGGGGGGGGGGGTAACAAGGATTTTGAGTCAACTAAGAAGAAACACTGTTAATCACATTGATTTTATCTTGTCTTTGTGTGTGTGTGTGTGTGTGTGTGTGCGCGCGCACGTGCATGTGTACATCCCATCAGCAACGACTGGTTAATTGAGTGATGGACCTGAAGTGAGAAGAGTTATTTCTATCGGCCATCAGACAGATGACTACTGACACCTCTTCTTACCATCTATACACACATGGATGTAGGTGTAAAAACAGTTGAAATCCAGGTAAAAAATCCAGGAAAATTCCAATTTGTTTCACTTGGACTGTAAAGATTTACACGGAAACAAACTATGTGTGTTCAACATCAGATTCTTAAATATAATGTTCCAAAATTCTACTGAATTATGAACATGAAGAAGAACTGGATTTATTTAGTAAACGCAAAGCTGAAATGCAACAGAACAGATGCTTTCAGGCTACAGAGTCCCTGAGAAAATCATAATGAAGGCACAATGAAGAATCGAGTTACAACCCTGTACCATGGTTGTTACAGAACTCAATTATTCAGTGAGTTACACGCTCTGGATTAGCTCTGTAATGAGCCAACACTCCACCTCAGAGGTGCAAAGGTTACGCACCTAACCAGACGTTCTGTGGGATAATTTTGTGCAGAGCCATGATGACAGAGAGTAGAGGATCATCATAATCCCTGGCATGTTTTTCACCCGCTAGTTTATGAAACTCCGGGAAACAGCTGAGATTAGCATTTGTACTGCTGTCACAGTTTATCACAGCCATATTGACTCACTCTCTCTGCCATGTGCGTGCTGGCTGTGCACAACGATCTTAGCTGCACCACCAGCAGGAAATGGCCACATTATAAAAGTATACGTCGCAAAATCAAACAATGTTGTTAACTTTGTCCCCAGCCAGAGGCAAAACACAGCCTCTTTATTTTTGCTTTACTCGGACTTTAAAGCATCTATCTACACAGATAAATGAAATAAGTTCAATTCCAATCATCAATATTATGGCATTTGTTTACATCTTACCATGCTTTTTTTTTTTTTTTTTTTGGAAAGTAAGCCAAAAATCTAGTCTTCAAAAATGAATTTGGTAGGAGTTGATCACAGGTCCAAAATACTGATATGATTTGACATCTGCCAAAGAAATTAAAGAGGCACAATTAATTATTAGTAAAGCACAAGAGAATAATGGAAAAATACACTGCCTGGCCTAAAAAAAGGCGCCACCTGGATTTAACTAAGCATATAAGTACGAGCCTCCAATTGGATAATTACTGCATGGGCGATTATCTTTCAGCTGGCAACAAGTTATTTAACACCAACTGGTCCAATGAATTGCTTCTCATTTCCTAAACAACCATGTTGAAAGATACATCCCGTGGTCGTGGAAAAGATGTTAGTCTGTTTGAGAAGGGTCTAATCATTGGCATGCACCAAGCAGAGAAAACATCTAAGGAGATTGCAGAAACTACCAAAATTGGGTTAAAAACTGTCCAACGCACTATTAAAAATTAGAAGGATAGTGATGACCCATCGCCTTCAAGGAGGAAATGTTGCTGGAAAAAAATCCTCGATGATCGTGATCGGTGATCGCTTAAACGTTTGGTGAGATCAAATCAATAAAAAACAACAGTAGAACTCAGGGCTGTTTAATAGTGAAAGTAAGAGCATTTCCACACACACAATGCAAAGGGAACTCAAGGGATTGGGACTAAACAGCTGTGTAGCCTTAAAAAAAAACACAAATCAGTGAAATTTAAAAATTTAAATTTTTAATTTAATTTATTAATAATTATTTTTATGCTCAGCTGATGTGCTTTTTAAAATACTGCACAACGATTCATTGGATTTGCATTTAAAGATCAGGAACAATTAATGTTCCTGTCCCTTCTCGACCACCAAGAGTTTCAGACATATCGGAAATGAATTCCCGCATCCAACAAACACATCCACATCCGCATCGACAGGAAAATCTGAATGAGATCATGCCTCAGCTGTACAACTGACATGTCTGTCCGTGACTAATTCCCACATCCACCACAACTGCTGACCAGACATCCTCTGCCCTCAAGGGAATAAAAACGTCTGCAAGTAGTATGGTGATGCGTAAGCGAGAGGTAGAGCCGTTTGTGCACGTCCACATGTGACCAGGTGGACGCACATTTATGCCATTTGGACACGCTCTTTTACGCGTCGACATGTGGGTTGCGCTTTCCGCAAACTCGGTATCTTGCTATCGCGGGTTTAGAATAGCGGGTAGCGGGCGGTCAGACCGAGTTTGCGGAAAGTGCAAAGGACACACCCATTGCCACACCTACAATGTGAGTAAGGGAGTCAGCATAGCGGGTAGCGGCTTTAGGGAAAGTGGAAGATTGCACTGGCGATTAGCAAAGGTTCCTAAACCTGCAATTTGCGTGTAGCGGCTAGCGGGAGGTGTACGATCGGGGCTATCATTCCAGTCCTTAACCCCATTGAGAATCTTTGGGATGTGCTGGAGAAAGCTTTGTGCAGCAGTCAGACTCTACCATCATCAATTCAAGATCTTGGTGAAAAATTAATGCAACAGTGGATGGAAATAAATCTGGTGACATTGCAGAAGTTTATCGAAACAATGCCACAGCAAATACGTGCTGTAATCAAAGCTAAAGGCGGTCCAACGAAATGTTAGAGTGTATGACCTTTTTTTTGCTGGCGACAATTTTTTGGCCAGGGATACATAATAGTGTATCACAAAGAGACGTCGATCTACTTCAAATGTCATTATTTAGCTTGCATCTTTCGAAGGTAAAGTTTTGAATAAAAAATTCAGTGTGTTGTATATAATATGTGTAATATCCATACTCACTTGGAGTGAACACTGATGAAAGTTAGCTGTGTCCATCCATCCATCCATCCATTATCTATGCCCACTTAATCCTCTGCAGGGTCACGGGGTCACGGGGATCTGCTGGAGCCTATCTCAGCTCTCTTCTGGGCGAAAGGCAGGGGTACACCCTGGACAGGTCGGTTAGCTGTGTTTATAGCCTAAAATCAACCTCAACCTTGACACTTTAGTCAGTTGCTGAGCTGCATTATATTTTCAACATGTCCCTGATTACAAGATATACAAGAACCACCAGTGTATATAATTTGCACTTTTTGTTCAGGCATTATGTCCATTAGCCAGCACTGTAAAATGCGTTTAGGCCAGTGAAGGAAAGTGATGGAGTCAGAGTGTGCCTGAGAGGGGCTGCTTCAGTGCATTAGCGGGCTCCTGCAGGCCACATGATCCTCGCAGACCTTCAGGAGCACTAATTCCATTACATAACGCCCGGCTACAGCGCGAAGTATGTGTGCAAATGTGTGCGCTTTGTGATTCCATGTCAGTGTGTGTGGCATTGTGCCAGACTGCATCACTTTCATTTTTCCTCCGATGATTCTTTGGAATTAACAGCGCTCACACGATTTCGCTAATGAGCGCTGATGAGTCAAACATATCACTAGGATAGGCACTGCAGACTGACATGTGGGTCAATTAGTTAAAAAAAAAAAAACAAACAAACGTATGTACGTCTGTTTTAATGTTCCTACCTGGGTTGAAAATAGGTATAGAAACACTTGTGAGTCATTTTTTTTCTCTTTCTTTTTTTTCTTTACTGATTTGGTTTTATGTCATTCGGTGGTACTATGAGTTGACATTAAACTCTTCATCCATATAAACACAAGACTAAACACAGCTGGCTTAGAGTGTAAACAGACCAAGAGGCCTTTTCTCTCCAGCATTTTGTGTCTTGTTGGTGATCTGTGGAGCAAGTTAGACTTCTCATCAATAAGACATGCCCTCATCCATCTCTTCAACATTAAAACATGTGCAGTGTCACATTGTAATCACCACAGCAACATTTGTCACTCCTGGCCACCAGTCACACGGCCCAAGGGTCGCAATAAACTCAGATGAAAGAAGGGTTGTCAAGATTTTCAGCCATCACACAAGCCTCTGCATGACAATACTTCATACTGGCTGGCCTTGCTAACAATGTTGATGAATGCTTTGCTTCACAGGTACAAGTTGGCAGATGTGCTGTAACTCTAGAGGAAGTTTTATGTGCATGCTGCTTCTCCACATTTCTGACACAGCTTTCTTAGGCTGCAGCCATAAACATGCCAGAATTGCAGCTGGATACCAACGTTTGCATTGCTTCCCTTGCATTTTAACAAAGGTGACACACAAGATTATCTAAAATCTCTTCGATTTTTTTTTTAGATTCATATATGTGGCAAAGCCGACTCCAAGAGAAATCCTCAGACATTTGAAAAATGTCGGCCATGACGCTTCTATTCTGGAATCACCTGTGTTGCTTCAGCAGGTAGGGATCCGGGGAAACATCAGATCCAGTATCATCGCAGGTGCTCAGCTGCCACACAGTAGTGGTGTGTAGACGGATGGAAAGCTCTGCTCCTAGCTGCTGTGTAATCCTATGCAGACAGGTAAATATAGCCTGTGGCAGCGTTGGGCTGGCCAGAGCGCCGCTTTGCTCTGCTCGACCTTGGCTCATCCTACCCTCCCTTTCCTCAGAGGGAATGAAAAGGCACAAGCAACATACATTTTACTGTAAATTATAAAAAGTCTAGAGTGTAAATACTGTGATAGAAAAATGCACAAAATGGTGAGAAGTGAGATTGCACAAAGCTGTCTTTGTGTATTTTTGTATGCATATTGTTGGTACAGCAAAACAACAATGAGCACTGAACACGTCAGGGCATCATAACACAAAGGCTTCAGCAAAGGTCGCAATAATTAATATGTCATTTCAAGTTGCGTTTTAGACTGAGTCGTATGATTTCTGACACTGTTGGAAATTTTTTATCAGGAAGTCTTTGGTTGCAAGATTGGTCGTGACGGCTGGGGTCAAGCCGCTCACACTATGGCACGTTGGACAGCTGATTTTGACCAGAGATCGAAGATATCCCCGCAATTCTTTCACGACGCTGATCTTTTGTCTGCGACAGCCCAAAATCCTGCAGTGTTTAGGGGTCCTAAAGCATGTTTAAGACTTCCGTTTTGGGGTTGGTTTCATTCCTCTACAGACGTTCATGATTAATCAGTTAATTACCCCAATTTTAGCCAATAAGACCTTTTTCTTTTTTTTTCCTTTTTTTAATGATCAACATCAGATAACTAAGTACAATAAGTCAGCTATCAGGCAGGTGCCATCTGTGGGAAGAATTGACTACTGGAGCGGATGTTACCATCGGCTCTCTTTTGGAAGAACAACTTCTAACTTCCCAGGGGAACGGTGATGCCTGTAGATTGATCTGATATCATCAGCTGTACTTTTGCTACTGGAGAATTTCTTGCTAATACCAAAAACACAGTCTCCACAACATGGACGCAAAATCTCAGAGGCTTATGAATAAAATTAACTAGATTTGATGGCGACAATACACATGAATGAGTCGTTTGCACGTAAGGGTGGATAAATTAACAATTTTAACAAAGCTTGTTTGGGGTACACAACTTTACTCATGAAAACATGAGTCTCTGTACTGTGGTTTCCAACCAAACTCATAACTTTGATGATGTCATCACTTTGTAGTCTTTAGCACAGCAGCTGTGAGCAGCAGGTTGCAATGAGAGCAAACAAAGTTATTATTTTAATTATTTAGCTCATAGCCATGAGGCTTGTAACAGTGTCTGTCAACAAAAAGCATGCTTCAGAACAGATTTGTTTTGATTTTTTTTAAAGGCCTAGTATTATTACTACTACTGACTACCATTCACCCTACTATAATAATACAAAACCATATCAGTTAATGTCATGTCTTCTATTGTCTGACTTGATGTAGATCGTTTTAAAATGTAAATGCAGCCTCCAGATGTCAGGCAGTGTGTACACTATGCTACTAGTAAATTAGCATGTACACGCTTTCTTTCTGCAATTTCTCTGCATAGAGGAACGCACCGATACTTCCCCTGTTTATGGGACACAATGACCTTGTGTTATACGCACTGAGCTCCATAAAGTTGGGCTAAGCTTCATGGGAGGCCTTGATTGGTGCCATGCTATTGATTCATTGCATGGAGCGGACAAAATATACAACCATTTAAAATTTCCAAAGTCACAGATTTTTTTTCTTCTTGACATTATCCTTCATCTTGTTTTGAATAAGGACAAAAAGGGGAGCACAAGCAAAGAAAGGGAAGAAAGATGGAGTTGACTTTTGGTTAATTAGTGTCAAGTATCCATAAGGTTACATAAAAGAAAAATCAGACAGGCAACCCATATTTAGGCACACACATGTATACATAAAAACATGAGCACTCAGAAAGTACACACTGTCCATTACGAGATGTTTGGATCCATCATCGTATTAAGTGCAAGCCTGGAGGAAACGGGGAAATGCATGGGCCCAAGGAGCCTCAACAGTAAAAGGTTTGATATTGCAGATTGATTTGCCACTGCTTACAGGGAGGGGAACATGGACTAAGACATCTGTGATGCTATTTGAGGACAGACATTTTAATAAATTCCACTTTTAGTATTTATTTTTATTTTGGCATAGATATGTAATTGAATTAATGGAACAATGACTTGCACTATATTTCTGCTGACTTTGGTGCAATGATACCAACCTTGAACTTAGATTTTCAACTTGTGAAACCAAAACTGAGATTTTATATCTAAGCCAGCTCTGAACATAACAAAAGACTTGTTTAGAATAGACTGATAACAGCAGTATTCAGTAATAAACAGTTCCAGTAATAGTGTCATACGAGGCCACAGAGCTAAAGCTGGCAGTGATATGCCAACACATCATTGCCGAGGAAGACTCCATTAACCTGTGGAGGGTTATAAGGCCATTTCAGAACAATTACGAGTTCATGATTTTACAGCGACAAAGATTATTCAGAGGGAAAACGTTCAAAGTTCCCACTTAACTCAAAGATCTCATACTTTATCAAGTGTCGAGGATATTGATGATCTGGGCTTGTTTTGCAGACTTTAAAATCACTAAGTCGACTATCGCCTCCTTTGTAATCTAGAGTCAAACATGACTGGATTTACACTGCAGACCAATTCTGATTATTTATTTTATTCCCAATTTTTTGGCAATTGTGAGGTTCAAAAGTGTGGTTGTACGTGCTACTGAATAGTGAAGCGTATTGACATGAATATGGTTCTTCTGCCATCTGAGGTTGTACCTCATTCTGAGCACTGCTAAGGACCAAATTGATTGCAACCCGTTAAGATTGCAAGTTGGTGTATTTTCTTTTTTCACAACTGTAGATCTGGACAGTTTATTAGGCATTTACTCTCTTGCTGATTTAGACACATCAGTTTCTGGAGTTTGTTACTTTGACCTTTGCTGTAAAACCAGCAATGGTCAATGAAAGACATTTCAAAGCAAGTGCTTGGATCAGAAAACCATGACAAATAATGTGGTAATTTAAAGCAAACAGCTTTCATTGCAGGAAAGAGTAGGAGGAGGCAGATGAAAGAGATGAAATACATGACAGTAGTCTTGACTTAAAGTACTCAGCAGCTGAAAAACATGCACCTTAGCCAGCAGAGCTGCTTTCCTTGAAGATTAATGAAATCCCTCTCCATGGTTTGCCCAGAGTTGTGACGAGATCTCTGCTGACACTACAGTGCGTAACCTTTTGTTAAGGGAGAGGCATGTGGAAGAATGATCCCACGCTTACGAGCCTGATTTACACCAAGTGGAGCCAATTAACAACCTAAGATCTGCACTGTCAAACACCTGCGTGCGCCTCCTCCTCCCCTCTTCATCTCTTTGACCTCCGTCTTCTCTCCATCTGGGAGCATAGCAACAATCTTCTATCCATCAATGAAAGGCAGATTCCGATAGATGAGATTCACACATTCACAGTGAACGAGCGTGACTGATCGCTAATGCAAAGGTGAGAGAGATCAATCAGGCAGAGGCCGTGATGCAGAGATGGGATTCTGCTTTCAGATCTTCCTTATTGTTTGTGTGAAATTTTCTTCAAAATTATAAAAATCATCTCACTGCAATTAAACTGCTTTCCATCCTTTTCCACACACACATACAAGAGGGTAGCACTGGGCCTTGATAAATGACTATTAATTTTTCAAATATGTGTAAACTGAACAAGTAAGTTGCATAACAGCTAAGACAAATCTTATTAACATGTAAATAAGACAAATAACTTTCAAAAATGAACAAGCACCTGCTGGAATAGGTGTTAAAGTCCTTGAGTAAAAGATCCACAGTAGACTATTAGGAAAACAGTGAAAATATTTCAATAAACAATCTCCTGAACCAAAACACCTTTCAGAGCTCATATATAACATTTAAGGAGAAATATGCCGTTTTTTTCAGGATGTGACTCAAGGTCCTCATGTTTTACAGGTAGTGTTCATTATATATTACTGATCTCTTGCATCACACAGATCCCACTCATTTTCAGTGGAGAGCGAGGAGGACAACGCCTATTCAATGCATCTCGGGAAGGCAGTGCCTCCTGCGTGACAGCAGATACTGTTCTCCATGTCATTGCATTGCATTCAAAGGAAGTTTCTCTTTGTCTGCTGCTCTAGAGATAGTGATGAAATTTAAAAGCATTTAAAAGCAACAGAGGAGGAGGTGACGGCGAGAGGTCACGTGCACCATGAGGGAGATCCTGCCTTGCATGAGAGCTGTCGTGAGACAGGTTAGTTTTACCTTGCTGATGATGTGTTGCTGCAATAGTAATGCCCACTCAGGATGAATATGTGCAGGTGTTCCTTACATACACACAAGAGTATCTGCCCTACAGCCACTGTTAGGCACTTGCACCCTCTATTTTTGAAGTTGATTTCTGCTCGCTTGAATCACTTCAGCTTTTGACAGTCAGAGACTGATGACCGCACTGACCGCCTCATAGTTTGTTGCCACCCTCACTATTGCTTCACTATGAGCTGAGCTGGTCAATGCACTCTCTGGTCCCCACCACCAAACTGTCAAAAAATCAGATTGAATAAAGTGTGTAATACTCAAATTTAAAAAGACAGTTACCTGAAAAGGTGGAGATGCCCTCTGGAGATGGTCAGGAAGAATGTCTTACACATGCTGAAGGGCATCTTGTTCACATGGAGACAGTGAAGGATATCTATCACGTGAAGTAATCAATTTGCCCGCAAGAATAGGATAACTGTTTGTGTGCATGTTTTACTGCGCTGTTGGCGTGAGACATAAATATGACACCATAAATTCCAGTCTGATCTGGAACTGGGATGTCACAGCACTCTATAAATCAGCTAACGACATGATATATCTTCAAGCTCACACACAACAAAATCACAGAAAAAAGTTTTTTTTTTTTTTTCATAATATGTCCCCTTTACCTGAAAGGGCTGTTCTCATGGCACGGTGAGTTTTGGTTAACAGTAGTCCTGATGTACTCATCTGTCAACGGCACGCTCATAACTGTAAAGCTTAATGGTGCACAGGCAACATTAAAAGGTGAAGACACTCTTCAGGCAGAGGTGATCACAAAATGAGCACCTTTGACTAATTTAGGACTTGGAATTGTGAAATTTCACATAAGTTGCTCAGTCAGTTCACTTTAGATTGTTCAGTCACTATTACAAATTCAACGTGTGCGTTGGGCATTAAGTGGGAGTAGAGCGTAACAAGCAATAAAATCAATATTTCATGCCAACTTAGAAAATTGTCAGACTTTGCAAAATGTTTCTTTCCCTTCTACACCCTAACAGAAGTAATTAAAAAAAAAAAGCTATAAAAGGAGAATATGTTCGCATACAAAACCATGATTCTAACCTCCGAATGTAGACACTGCTACAAGGTGTAAAGAGTGAGCAACTGGAACGTGGACCAAAAGAAACAATGATGGGAAGAAAAGCTTTTCTGGGGATTTGTTTGATGTGTTTTACTATAACAGCAGAAGTGAACAGATTACAACTCAAAGGACCTCCTAACAGGTTCCTTCTGTGTTTGGACACACACTATGTTGCTCCAGGCGGGTTTCCATTAACGGAGTTCTGGGGAAAAACCTAAAACGAGGCCAACATCTTCCCGTGTGCTTTCAGCTGCTGCATCTTCGTAACGGTGCCTGACCTCGGATGGATCCACTGATCTTTGGCAGTGACGTTCTCCCACAGTTCTGATTGCAACATAATTGTGCAATGACAGTTTTGACAACATGAACGTAAGGTAAAGCAGTCATCTGCCAGCCTGAAAGTCAGTGGTTAGATCCCTGTCCTTGCAGTCCATGTGTCCTGGGGCAAGACAGTGAACCCCACATTGATGTGTTCATTGCTGTGTAATTCTGTTTATATATACAGTCATGGAAAAAATTATTAGACCACCATTTTTTCTTAACTTTCTTGTTCATTTTAATACCTGGTACCACTAAACGTCATCATGTGCCTAAAACAGACAGAAAAGAAAACACTGAATGCATAAAAGCAGTGTTTTTGGCAGTACAGCGCCATAGCTATTGATGTAAAAACTTAAGTGATATAGGTTATAATCAAGAAAACCATGGAAAATGGTAAGATATCAGCTCTTAAATAAAACTCTTATGAGCAATCTTTGTGGTTATCGTTATGTTTGTCCAAACAAATGTACCTTTAGTTGTACCAGGCATTAAAATGAACAAGAAACTGAAGAAAACAAGGGTGGTCTAATAATTTTTTCCATGACTGTATATATAAAAAGCATTGCCTAAACTTGAGAGAAAATAAATCTGAATGAGACTGCTGAATGAATGGATGAATGGAACAGAAGGTTAAATGCGATACAAGTTACCAAATCCAACTTGTCTTCATTAAGACTCTTAAACAAGAAACAGGAATGACATGCCTAATGTAATGCAAGTATGATGCTACATGCGATCTTTAGATATTCTGAGGTTAGTGTGAGGCATGAACAAAATGAGTTCATAGCCCAACAAAACCAGCAAAAACAAACTGATCAACAAACTTAGACAAACAAACTTAGAAACCCACCCCCACCAGCAGAGAGCCCCTACAGTTTAGAATTCAAGATAAATAAAAAAATAAACGAACTCTGTTATACTGATGAGCTCACAAAACAAAGGAAAAAGACTGCTCTCCATAAGAACCACAGGTTCTCTGCAAACTGTATTTTTTTCTGTTTGGAGATTATTTCAGACTATATAGTGACCCATCTTTGTATTGGATTTCTGTTTTCTTGTCAAAAATGTATCTTTCACTCGCATCATGAAAACAAAAAGATCACTACCTCTTCTGCTGCTAACAGCACATGAAAAGAACTGCACAGAGAACCGAGAGCTGGCATTTTATTGAATACACAGCCTCTAAAAATGAAATAATGTTCCAAGTGGATCTTCATCTCTTCAACAACCATCTTTCACAATAGAACTCGTTTTTCCATAAATCATTTAGACGCATCAAGGCACGAGTGCGAGGCAGCACAACCCAATAATATCTGCACCTAATGGCTCAGCGAGAGCAGGAGAGAGCACCAGAGACGGAGGATGTGGGGGTGAGTGAGAGCTTCCGTGCTCAGATGATATTCTGCGTGTCTAGATTGTGACAAAAGTTTGAAATAAAAAAAATTATCTGCAAACAGAAAAAAAAGAATGAATGACCAAGCGTCCTTTTAGGCAACTCAAGTAGCACAAACATGCATCAAAAGAAACACAAATGCATTACAAGTGCATCTATTATTAGTGTACCTCCATCTTCCCCCTCCATTTTACATCTCCCCAAAGAGAAAAAAAAATGCAATATGGGGGAAGACTCCAAATCTAAGAACATCACAGCTTGTTGGAAAAAAACATTTCATCAGTGACTACAAGATTTTACCATCAAAAATATACATATGTGCAATACAGTGAACTTGCACTTCATTAATATGAATAAGCTGCTCCCACTGAAGGCTTGTCAGGTAAAAAGAAGAAAATGATGATACCTCCTGTTATTTAACCAACAGTGAGTATTAGTCACACCCCCAACGGTACTAACAGTCGTCATAAGACTCCTTTTCCTCACCCCCAAGGCTAAATATCAGACGGAGCAGACACAACCCTCACCAGAGCATGTATGCTTGACTGGTTAGCTCACACACACACATACATACACACACACACATGAGCACACACCAGCTCATGCTATAGGACCAACTGTGTAATTATACTTGCATAATTGCATCCTAACCAAGCAAGCACAATGGACAGAGTGAGACAGAGACCGTCAGAGAGAAAGGCTGGTAGAGGGCGAAAGATGGGTGAGGATGAAAGGTGCTGGAGGAACCGTCACCTCCCCAGTCTCTTGAGAAAACCAGCCATACCTTGCGTCTGCGGTCCCTAGATCGATTCCTCTTTTTTATCTTTTCTTCCTCCTTCTCCCTCTGCTCCTGGGCGGCGGCCTCCGCAAGGTCCTTGGTCTTGCGGAGCTGCTTGGCGGCTTGCGCCATGGTGCCCCTGCTACTGCTGCTACTGCTCCAGTCGCCGTCGCTCCAGCACTCCTCTCTTCTGCACTACCACCAGTCACCCCCGTTTCCTCTTCCCGTGTCCCTCCGTCCCCCGATCCCTGTCGCTTACTGCTTCTCCTCCGGTGGGCACCACATGTGTACAAGGCAAGCAGGGGGAGATGCTCTGTGTCCAGATATGCGTGTGACTAAGGAGATAATGTTGCTACTTCAACAGCCACAAGACAGCCTTCAGCATCCACAAAAAAAAAAAAAAGATGCTACAGCTAGTGGTGCTGATGCTGCTGCCTGTGCCGCGGCTGCTACTCATTCAGTCAGCTAACACTGCGCTGATCTGCCTCCCCTCCCCCTTCTTTCTTTCCTACCTTCCTCCCTTCCTCTCCTCTTTCCCTCCTGTCTCTCTTCTTGCTCAGACCAGTCACGCAGTTCTGTGTTGAGCACGGTGGGGATCCTGCTGCAGAGCTCTCCACTCTCTATCTGTCAAATGTCCTCTTCATTTCTCCAGTTTCCTTCGTTGTGAAAGGCATTTCTTTCACAAGAGCTGCTGTTGCATTTTGCATAAGTGAGGTACGAAAGAAAAAGGTGCCAAAGCTGAAGGATGCTGTTTTCTCCCCTCACGTCTTCCCCATCTGTGACCGTGGCTTTTCCATCGCACCTCCATCCTGGAAATAGATGGAGAGAAAGAGCAGATGTGTGAGAAAAAAATATGAAAAAATGAACTGGATTTTGAAGGAATCTTTGTACAGCTTGGAGGTCATAATCATCATAATCTCATGAATACGTCACACAGGAGCCCTGTCGTGCTATTTCTCCCATGTTTTAGTGGCAAAGAAGAAAAACGTCAACAACATGAGTTCTTCATTAAAATTGCATGTTCTCTCCCTCCCTCTTATTCCACCACTTTCTATAACAGTAGAGTGTTCATGGGTGTTTCTCTGCAGTGGTTCAGTAGCTTACATGTATAGAGTGGCGTTAACAGACGGTAACTGGTCAACAGCTTGGCATTTAAAAGTTCAAGTCAAGGGTAATTCCAGGTAGTGCGTACATTTTCTTTTGATTTAATCGAGATCTAACTCAGAAGATCACAGGGAAGGTAAACTTACACTGCTAATTAATTTATGGTAATCCATAAACTTAAAGTTAATAAGCATGGTTTTATTGCTTATTGCTGATATAAAAACACTTTTCATGTGTAGAAGGAACAAAACAACCACAATCCTAAAGTAGAATTTGAAAATGATCAATATCTGTCAGAAATTGTGTAGAAGTTAACATCTTTTGTTATCTTAACTGTTACATCTTATTGCCCAAACAACATATGTTTATTCAAATTAATCTAGTCATAACATGCAAAAGAGCTTTGTTTCTATCTGAGTACACAGAAAATCTACTAACTCACTCACTCTGTCTCATCTTTCCATCGTTTTGCCCCTGTAACATCATCTTTCTGCAGAATGATGTAGCAATGTAAAAAGCAGCACAGCCTTCATTTAAAGAGACCATGTGACGAGACAAGCAATGCATTTATTTATGGGTTATATGTTTCATCGTGCATTCATTTGAGTAACATATTTGTATTTCCTCCTACTGGATGCTAATTGATCTGTTTAACTTTATTTGAAAAAAAAAGAAAACATCATATACAACAACCTACCCTGAAATCGCTATCTGTTTTACAAGGGCATGTGTGCAAATTCCATATAAAGGTTGCCCTCAAGGCTGCATGTGCAATGTGACATTAAACATTAAATAGGTAAATGGCCTCTGAGTAAAAAAACTCACCCCTCCATCCTTCAGATTCTGTGGATAGTGTTCTGAAAGGAAACATCATTGTTGCTGAACAGCAATACAATTAACAGTACTACAATCTAAAATCTTTTCAAATAAGTGGTATAACTATGAATTTAAAGCTCAGATGGCAAAATGCTGAATTGCTGAGCAGCTAAACTGATAACGAGCCATTAACACCATAAACTGAAATTCAGCCGTCATTCAAAAAGTCACCACTCTAACCATCCATATATTTGGAGCTTTATGTACCTTTAACAAAATTCACCCCCTGTACATTTGTCGTGGATGTAAACTCTAGCTTTGGGGATCAAAACTGTTGTTTTTTGTTTGGTTTTTTTTGTACTGAAGCCTATGTTTATATGTTTTTTGTTGGATAACTTAGCATGGGAGTAAATGAAGTGTAAAGATGAGAATTTGGATATGTTTTTACTCGTAAGAATTACTATTGTTGTGCACTGGTGAGGCAGTCAATCGGACAAAATAAACAATAGGCTGACAACAACGGAGGTGCAAAGTGGTATTTATTCTCTAAGTTGGATGCAAATTCAGAGAGGTCATTTAACTCGCATCACAGAATGCCGGATGGATCAGGATGACAAATTGTCAGTAGGCAACAGCCGTCTTTAAAACATCACATGAAAACATCAGGACCTTGGACATCGTCTAGACGCCTACGTGTCAAAACTTAACTACTTGATGGAGCCAGAACAAATCATGGCCTTCGAACAGACAGGAAGTCATGGATTCATGACACAGAAATCGTAAATGCAATTTTTAATATCACATGAAGCTTTTAGAGCCACTCCCTAGTGGTCATTCAATCAACTGTAATTTATCTTACTTTTGCAATGCTGCCAGCGACCAGATGTTTCCCCTCGACTCCCAACAAAGAACTGTTGACACTGCACACACATCTTCTGTCACATGGTCCAGATTTAAGGACAGTCTCTGTACTCAACCGCCCGAATCCCCAGCACACAGAAAACTCCACCTGTGCACACTACAGTGGCGCTGCACACACGGTTTGTCACATTTGTGAATCTGAATCTGAATGATATTTTCCTAACCAAAATATATAACTCAAGCCAATGTTTTTTGATAATGTACAACTAATTTACCAAATGTCACATAAACGACAAGTTCAAGCAAGCTAATCGTAACCGCTAACCATAATGTTCACTGGCATGTTGTTCTTTATAAGGCATGAAATGAAGGTTTCTGAACACCTCATCTGTGTTTTTAAAAGGAAACTCATTGGCTGAAGCTCACTGCAGATTTATAAATAAAAACATGGGACTGGGTTGCACACGGAGAAGACACCTCATATCTGTAGTTCGGAGTTATAAGCATGACTGAACCACTAACAGGAAATCATGAAGCTCTTCATAAACGCATGCAAACACACAGATTGTGTATGTTCATAGTGCTGAAATAAAACATTCAAAGTTACTGAAGTTAAATAAATTAAATACTTATTTGACTTATTATTATTATTATTTGACTTACATACAGTTGTTTTGATTATCCAACATAATGGGAAGAGACAAAGGGAATCACCAAATTAAATCCATTTTTTTTTTGACAGTTTGCAGCATTTTTCAAAATTTTAAAAGCCTGTTGAAATCTTGTGCTAAGAAGAAAGTCACTTAAAGATGTCTGCGTGGTTAAAGGCCAAGAACACCTATAGTGAGAAGACAAAAAAAAAAATTAAAAAAAACAAATTAACAAACAAAAAAGGTTCCATGAAGCTTTTGATGAAAATGTGTCATCAAGAAATGCAGTGAATTAAGAAATTGTCTTCTGTGGTGACACATTTTGGAAGCTCAGTACAAAATACAGTAAAAATATTTTTGAGGATGTGCACAGTAAATATTTGAAAAAAAGAAGGAAAAAAGCAGCCTTTAATAAGTAAAGCAATGTTTAAATGAGAAGCGGAAATAGTCCAGACAATTATGGTTCACCACTAACATGACACACTTAAAGTGTTGTATTTATGGCAAACATGTCACACTTGTCATCATTTTAGAATAAAAGGATTCATCTGAATAGTGTTTCTTTGCAAGTATATCATTAATATTATACATCGCAGCGATTTGGTTTTTCCTGTTATAAAGGCATCAAACTACACTGCAGCTCCTTCGCCAATCTGTCGTTCACTGTGTTATAACACCACCAGGTGGTAAAAGATTCTCATTACTGTTTTTGAGTTAAAAAATGTAATTCACCCACCATGACTCTGCCTTTTAAGTGATTATGCTCCGTAAAAGCATTGTTTTGGCCAATATATATGCCCCTTTGCTGTTTCTCCTCTACGACACGTCTACTGACATAAGAGGCACATGTGCCTGTGCATGTGACAGAGTTTATGTGTGAGTTTTCTTTTGTCTAACAGCCTCTACAGTTGTAGTTATAACTGGAAATGTACCCAATTAAAATACTATACACAAACAAAAGTTTGCCATTTGACTGCAGTTAAACAGAAGATTTCAAACTGAAGTAATGATTCTACTCAATTAAATCTAACTTTGATTTTTTTATTTGGTTTTTCATTTTATCAGTTTGTCTTTCATTTATTTAGTTTATTATTATTAATATATCTATTTTTGTTCCCATATAAATAATAAGTGTTTTGGGTATAATTGTTTAATGTCTCTGAAATGCCCAACATATCCTTGTCCTCTGGCCTGACTCCAGAACACATGCTGTATCCTTTTTCGTCCTTGATGATGACTTGCAGTTCAGCAAAAACACTCAGCCAGCGCTGTTGTGTCTAACGTATAAAGTCTATACGGACGTGTCATTCTCTTCACCTTGTCGTAATTATTCCTCACATGTGGTCCTCAGAATAAACACCCTGACCGATGCGTTTTTCTCTGTTACAGTTAACCCAGCGAAGCCTTTTAAATTTAAACCACATGCAAACCTAAGACATTTTGGGATTTTGAAAGGACAGTGAAGGAGCTTTTCCACATGTGTATGTATTTATTTTTTTCTCCAGTTCTAGTCAGTTAATTCAACTGTAACTTTACCATCAATGTATAGTGACATTCATAAGATCATCCGTTATGCAGCATATGAATACAAGTACATTATATGAGCATTGACAGAAAAGACTAAACCTTTGTGGTGCAAAATAGCAACTTGACTTTCTCTGTGTTTTTGTTTTTGAAATAGATCATTTCATGTTTACTGGTTATATTACAGGTAAATTTACAGACACATCAACCACCAATGTTGCTGCCCTCACTGCTCAAACCACTGACGGTGATGCTGCTGTTACTGCTATTACACACTTTACACTGTAGGTGTCAGCAAAGTCTCAACAGCTGCTTTAGCGATACAGGACATCAGGGAGGCATTGCAGTACATAAGTGAGGGATACAGAGTTTCACCCTGATATAAAGATGAATGCAGCTGCTTCTTTTCTTTATATACTTACTACTTGTGGACAGGGTTCCTGCAGATGAACCAAAGTCATTTTAACTTTGTATGTGTAGAGAAAGTCTATTAAAAAAAGACTGTTTGTGACTGCTTTCGTTTGCTGCTAAATTGTCACGTAGGAGAGCTCATGGCCTCAGACTATTTTGTCATAAATCTAAGTATCAATCCAATTCTATGGATGCAGAGGCAATAACTCTCCTCCTTTTGCACCTATTGACTTGAATGGATTTGACAACATACTAGCAGATGAGAAGGAAATTCCTGTACAAGCAGTTCTTTTTCTATACTTTTTGCACACATACAAAGTTATTACCTTGATTTGTCTGTGGAAACCCCATCCACACTATTACTTAAGCGATATATCTGAGATTTGTCAAGAGGTTTAAAATATCAGTTTAATCTGACGTCGCTATGTGCCCTCTGGGCTTGCATTAATAGCTATCTTGTTCTCTTCTCACTCACGATTGCTTCGATTCATGTCGTTTTTGTTCCTAAAGGCAGTGTAAACTCATTACCATCTCGTAATAGACCTAGGATTGATTTAACTCCAGACAGTTTCTTTTACCTATGTCTTATCTGACACAGCCCTGATGGATATCTGGTACACTCTTCATCTCTGCCTCTCCTCCTGTTATCTTCTCCTCTCTTCGGTGCTGTACACTAAAATGTGGAAAGATTTCCCCTCTCCACCAGTCTGAGCCTGTTGAAGAAGCATCATGATTCTGCTGCTGCAGTAACAGGAGATGGCTTTTTCCAGGCTCATCTGCAACTCTTTGCCTCAGAAACTATCTACAACATATCCGAGCAATAACTTGATGCCAACAATTACCAGCACACTGCACGTACGCTGTCTCTTTCTCCCTCTGTTAGGCTGCGTAAATGCTGCACTGCCAGGTCTAGACAGTCTGTGGTGCCAGGAAGTTTGTTTGAAGCAGATACTGCTGATATAAAATACAAGAAACTCAAACGTAGTCCGCTTCCGTTTTTTTCCTGCCAGCTTATCATATAGTTTATCATAATACTATTCATGGGGGTTAATGCATGATAACAGTAGATCTGTGGGTCTGATATTTCGTTTGCCTTGAGATCAGAGGCAATTCATAAAAAAAGAAAGTCAGACCTGCAACCCAGAATACCCAGGTCGAACAACGCATATGCTCTATAAAGTAATGCTTAGCAGGACAGAAATAGCATATTATTATGTAAATGCAGTAATGCAGGTACATAGTGCAACAAAAAAAAAGTAGGCTATCTTACCTTACTCAGCATTTTAGCTGCTGCACCACAGAACAGCATGTTTTATTTCATCGCTCTGTTTTCTATACCAGATTCTTCCTGCACAGTCTCACAGGGGTCATGAGGCAACAGGAGGGTGCACCCAGGACAGATCACTGTCTCTACTACCGAAATTATCCCCTACTCACTATCTCGTGCTCTATGTAGAGTATATTCACCATTTTGTAGCGCTGCCTGAACATGTAGTAAGAATTGTGACACCATACATATTGCTCTCTGTCTATCCCATGAAGTGTCGTGAAAAGTGGCATGCAGTTAATGACAAGCACCGGTGATTCATTACATTTCATCTACACAACAGCTAAGACGTAATGAACAGGGCCAAGAATATTATACTAGGTGTGTCTGAAAGCTCGGTCTGCTGCAGAGCTCACCTCATAGTTCCCTACGTAGAGCTTCCCTACACAGTGACTAGGAAGCAATGCGCTACACGGTGAGTAGCGGGTGATTTCAGACACGATCCATGTGTTTTGAATTCAATAGAAAATTATCAACTGAAAGAGGCAATTTAACAACAAATTATAATTTGCTGACTTGATTTGATTTTGATTAGGGCTGGGCAACGATTAAAACTTTTAATCGCAATTAATCGCATTATTTCCCTGATTAATCACAATTAATCACATTGTATACGCAAAATCAAATAATGAATTCAAAAGTAATGTAAAATTCACTTTTATTGAAATGTTTTGCTGCCATATGAACTAAAGTGTCATAACATTTGTTGTTCAAACATTTTTAACATCAGCACTTGTCAGTAACACATATTTAGTGTAAATCTCATCTTAAAAAAATGTAAAATAAAATAAAGCTTATTGCCACTGCCAGGGCATTAATGTCATCCTGTTTTTATAAAAAATTTAAAAAGTCTAAACTTGGCAGTTGTTACAAATAACCTTGTTTCTGTCAAATCCTCCGTCTGGGAGAACTTTAAAATGAAAATGTCCATGTTAAAGTTCAGTAACTTTACCAATCCGTGTATCATTCATTCTTTCCATTTTCAATTATCAATTAAAATTTTTTTTTTTTTAAAAGAGAGACATTTTATTACGTTTTTTTTTTTTTTTTTTTATCTAACACAAAACAATGAAAAAAATGCTTGTTTTTTTTAATATTTCAATTTTAGACTTGGATCAAAAATACGAAATTAAAAAAACGGGTCACAGAACTGAATTTATTTTATAATCAAGGACTGGACTTTCTGTTGTCATTACACATCTGTGCCACTAGATGGATCTGCACTGAAGTAACCAGCTAGAGAACAGCACGACAGTGAACACATGGAGCAGATCTGATGGAACATGGAGGAATGACGTGAAAGTTTTGTTGCAGTCCAGAATATTTTTTTTTTTTATACAGAATTGTTAATATTGCTACCTGAGTTTCTACAGTACAGTTTGGGTAGCATTTTTACAGTTCTACA
The DNA here is from genome assembly GCA_018398805.1 of Hirundichthys speculiger. Classification (NCBI taxonomy): domain Eukaryota; kingdom Metazoa; phylum Chordata; class Actinopteri; order Beloniformes; family Exocoetidae; genus Hirundichthys; species Hirundichthys speculiger. The sequence goes on along the minus strand of JAGFBZ010000842.1, from coordinate 376,042 downwards.
TGTCTGTTTTAGCTTTTCTGCATGTTTACCTGCAAACTGTTTTCCGGTTCCGCAGCAGCCTATAACAGACTTTTCAAAACAAAAGCATGTGAGCAACACGCGTTAACGCGCGATAAAAATAAAAGTCGCCATTAATAAATGAATGTGTAAACGCGATAACAACGCGTTAACTTGCCCAGACCTAATTTTGATAATTTTGGTGCACACATAGAGAACCACCAGCTGAACTTCTGTTTAAAGTTTTTGCATGGTATCACTGACAGCTTTTTTTTTTTTTTATTTATAAAAACTGCTTTTGAAAATTACATTTTACTAACCAACAATTTAAGAGAAAAAAAAAGTTTACCTGTTTAAATAGTCAAAGCCATTTTTTTTTTCATTTGGCTAAATATGAAAAAGTAGCTCCACTGTAAGACATTTAAATGTTAAATTGCAGCCTCTGACCCTTTGCTGCATGCCATCCCCCTTTCTCTTTGCCCCATTTCCTGTAAATCTTTAGAAGAATACTTTTATGTATTATTTTCCTGAACTAGCACTCATCAGATCTACTGTGGCCATCTGATTTGCAAAAAGACGGCCGACGGCCAGCTGCTATGGCTGAGCCACCTTCAGACCCGAACACTTCCGGGTCAACATGGAGACGGTTTCAGCATTCTGTTTGCAGAAACAACACAACAACATGCTGCATTATCTTTCAAATAAGAATGATTCTGCTCTTTTTTCACAGTTCAGACATCAAGTTTACTCAGAGCACAAAGTGACTACAGTTATCTAGCTGATTGACATCACAGACTGCAATCCAGCTATTGCTCATAAAACCATGCGCCTTAGTCAAGGGCGTAACCATGGTATAGACATTGGGGGGGTCCAAATGAGAGCCCTCCACCAGAATTTTTTTTAAAGGTGCATTTCCCACAGTTCTGTGATTTTTATTTATTGACCATCTGAAATCACATTTAAAGGAATAGTCTGCAATTTCTCTGAGATAGTAGCAAATAGGATAGCTTCCAGCTGGAAAAAAATTACATTCCTAAAGCATGCTGATGTAAATATTGTGATTGGAACAACAAAAAGTCCATAGCACACAATGGACTTTTAATTCCAAGTTAATTTGTATTTTGTTGATTTGTCTCAAAATGAATGTCTGCACATTTACACTGAAACGTTTAATGTGAATGAAATCAAAGATTTGTACAAAGAATTAAATGTAAAATAGTGATGTTAATTGAATATATATACAGATTTATTCATTTGACATAAAAAAAAAAATAGTGTGGCCTGTCCTTACACAATTCCCTCTCCCTGTCTCTCTGTGCTGCCTGCATTATGACCAGAAATTATTATTGTACCAGAAGAATAACTGACCCTGAGGAAAATTTTATTTTGAATATTCTGCTTTTCTTACTAGTTTTATTTACTGCTGACACATAGGCTTAGGTTAAAACAAATGTCATCAAGCTGTTGAGTCTTGTATTCCAGTGTCTCACCTGATCATCCATGTCTTCAGAGACTGTCCCTGTCTGGTCTGTCCTTACAGCATCCCTCTCCCTGTCTCTCTGTGCTGCCTGCATTATGACCAGATATTATTATTGTACCAGAAGAACAATAACTGACCCTGAGGATCTTTTTAATTTGATACGTTGAATATTTTGCTTGTATTACTAGCGTTACACACACATACACACGGAGAGAGAAAACAGCAGCACACACGGAAGACACATCATATCATATGATACAGTCTCTTCACTTCAAGCTAGCTAGCTCAACTAACAAACTGAGCCCTTTTAACGAGTTAAATATTTCAAATTAATTAAAAAATTAACACACTCAGTATGACAACATCACTCCTCTTTAGCTATCTAGTTGCTTACTGTCTGAAAAAACTTTGTATGTCCTGTTTTTTCTGCTTTTTGGGTAAATACATTGCACCCTCCTTCCTTTTACATTCAACGCTCTATTGTTTCCTCTGTCGGAGCTGGCGCTTCAAACCGAGAGGCTTAAATGGGCGCAACCAAGTGTACAATTGGGAGGGGGGTGGTCACACACTTTAGTGTTCCTTATAAACGGAAATAAATTGATCGGTAAATATTCGGAAATAACAAGAGACGGACTGTTGAGCCAGGTTTAATAAAAGGAGGAAATATTTAACATATTTACACATAATATTGGGGGGGACAGATTGGTATTTTCCCAGTATTGGGGGGGACACGACCCCCCCAAAGAATGCGTGGTTACGCCCATGGCCTTAGTTAACATAAATGTGTGGATTACTATAGAGTTAATAACTTTTGATGAGCTCCTTAAAACTTCATCCATATGGTTCTTGTGGATGTGAAATCTGGCTATTCTGCTGTACAGCTGGACATTTTAATGTGTGGAAGCCGATTCAGGTTTGGATCCAGCCCCTAGTGGTCACACAAGGAAAACTTCTTCACTACTGCCATGGCTTTACAAAGGAAGCACTTCCAGGAAGTGACCGATATCAGTGTGCAGGCAGAGTAGAGGGTGAGCAGGGCTTGTGAGAGAGCAAATGGCAATTCAAATCTTTGTTTGTTTTTCTTATTTGCTCAGTTCTGTCTTTCAACATATCGCGTAGCTAACCGTGCTAGAGCAGGGGATTACTTTTTAAACATCGTGTAGCAAACTAGCTGCAATCGATGACTCTGCCAGCAGTTGTTTCTTTGGCACGCCAACAACACTGCCATCTTGAAGGTTGAGCGTGAGCAGAGATTTATGAGAAACCAAACTGCCCATTTGCTTTGCACAGAATGGATTTTTATTTACTCAGCTTGAGGTTGGCCTTTACTTCAAAACAAACAAGCAAGCAAAAAATACAAGCAAACAAACAAACAAAAACATGTTCAACGTCTTGCTAAGTCTCAGAATGTGACTACATCAACGTATCAGGTCTCGCTGCATGTTGATGTACACATTCAAGATAGTTTTTTTTTTTTTTTTTTGGCCACAAATGCTCACACAGAGGAATGAGGGTGCCAACCCCCATTTCACACATTTCCCACTGACTTTTCACTCTTCTACTATGGTCACATTTGGAAACATTTGGTTAGGGATGATAGGGAGTTAAAAATACTGGTCTGAGCTAGAATGATTACACATGGGCAGGGGTTCCACATTTTGCTTTTCATGGGTCAATCAATACAGAGTGGTTGGATGGAAAGGCGCTTGGCAGACACCCAGGAAATTATCACAGAGTCACCCCTGCTGAAGCCAAGACACCGCAGTACTGCAGACCGTCTTCCTGTCCAGGAGAAGAATAATGCAAACTTTCTCTCTTTCCGCCTGAAATGCTGATGTGAAGACTTGCTCACATGGCAATTCTTCACTGGTTATAATACAGTCTCCTTTTTCATTGTCAAAGCTGTTTTTGTAAGCAGCTGAGGAGGGTGTAGCTCGCACATATATCAGTTTTATGCAATTAGTCTTTATACTTACACCCTCCAGCAGTCTTGGTTTATGGGAAAATGAACTCTTGATAATTACTTAAATGGTCACCACTGAAGCCCTAAAGCTTTCCCTCTACTTTCTGTGGAGCTGCAGCCATGTCTCACCCAACATGACGGGAAATTCGCTGACCTCTGAGGCTTGGATTACATTGCAGGGCCTGAGAGAGCACCCCTAGAGCATTTGAGGAAGAGACCTGCAATGCTCCAAATCAATACCTATTGATTGTGTCTCCTTTCTCTGCATTTTTTTTTTAAACAAGACTTACATTTCAGTAAATGTGTTTGCTTTGCAGTGTTTCTGCTAACTGCACTGGCAAATATCTTGTTCCATAGATTAGGAGGAACATCTTTTGATGCGAGTAGAGGTCTGATCCTCTTTCAGTGGCTGACGGGGTTCTTTATTGCAACTGTTGCCTTCACATTATCTCTTGCTGTGGGATGATGGCATAGTGGGACTGGACAGAGCATGATGCAATGACATATAATAGTAGCTGATGAATAAGAGGCAAAAAAAAAAAGTTTTGGTTGAAAGGAAAGTCACGTGATATTACTGTCTGGATTCTTGCAGGTACAATGATCTTCTTCATAGTGGAAAAAACTAAAAACAGAGCCACTGAAAGATGTGTTGACACCAATCGCCTCTGGAATAAAAAAACAAAACAAAAAAAAGCAGGGTTGGGAGAGACGATCCAGATTTAGTTTTTTTAGAAAGACAGTACAGTAGTCGTACTCTTACCTGCAGTCCACCGTCGTCACAGTGGAATTGCTTTGTTGCTTTCACTGCTATTGGATTACTAATGTTTATTGATGTTGCGGTAGAAATCAGAAACAGTCAGACGAGTTCTCAAGTGTTTAGGGATACAGAACAAACTTCTAAAGCAAAACAAACTGTGAAAGCAAACCAAATTGCTTGCTTGTTTGTTTGGATGGTAAATGAATGGATAAACCAATTCTTTATGTGGAGCCAAAGTTAAAGACTTCAGTTAGTCATTGTCTGCCAAGACTTCTTTACTACATATTGAACACTTGGTTTTGTTTCTTTTCTTTTACATTTGTGCCCCTGAAAAAAAGAGTGTTATACGTGTTAAAATTGCTTAATCTTTTCTTTGATTTGTATGTGTCGAGGCTGATGGGTTTTGTTATGTTTGTTAGTTCACTGTTGTGGGTTTTTTCTGTCTCTGTGTCCTGCAGGTTTAGCTTTATTTCCTCTTATATTATCAGTTTCTTTTTCTTTTTTTACATTCTGATGAGTTTTCTTGACCCGTCTTGTTTCACAGCAGTTACTGATTTCCACTCACCTTTTTTTTTTTTTTGATGTTTTGTTTTGTTGAAGACTAAAAGAACAAAAGTTGTGCAAGTGTCCAAACAGTGCTGCACACTGGCTACAACTCTGATCTCTGCTGTTTCATCTCCACCAATGATCACAGTGTGGAAAAACAATACTGCTCTCTCAGGTATTTGTATATGAGACTTTGATTAAAGCCATAAAGCCTTTTTTTTCCTTTGAAGGAGTATCTGTCCCTTCTCTATCATTAATTCCAAGCTGCAACTTTTATACTATTCCTCACTCTTTCTGATGACCCCTCCTTCTCAGACGATGCGATCAAAGCCTTGGATCTGCTCACTTTTTAGTCATACCCCAATGCCTCAAGCTGACTGGCGTGTCTCTATTTTGGTCCAAAAAAGATTCTTGTCCACTCTGAACTTTCAAGCACCCAACTGTGTGATCCAATGATCAAGATAAGTCAGTGTGAGATCATTAAGTTTTACAACGGCAGGAGGAACAGAGGGAACAGAGAGGAAGAAGTAATATACAGTGAGGTTTTTTTTTTTTTATCTGCTGCAGTGTTTAATCTTATGGGAAAATGCCGAGCTTGATGTTCATTATCAGGAATGGACTGACGGTGCAGAAACCGGAACCAACTGCTACACAGCTGGCTGTGCCAGAGGCCTGGGAGTTTGAGGGTTGTGCTCAATACTTTTAAAATATTTCCTTGGGATGAATTTCTAGACTCTGTATTTCAGTGACTGTCACCCATCCGTCTCTCTTTCCTTTCTTTTTGTTTGTTGTGTGTAAGCAGCCAGACTCAATGGTGCAGTGGCAGTTTGGCAGCATTTTTACCCTTATTACTGCTCAAGCCCATCAGCATGTAAATACTGTACCTTATAGATGACAGGGCACCAGGACTGGTGTGTCTGGGACTGAAAGAGTTGGGTCCCAGGAACAGCTAAAGCACTTTACAGGCTCTATAAATCTGAGAAACATTCAGATCCGTTATCTTGATGTCACCGTGGCTGGACCTCCAAAAAGAAAAGCCTTTCTTTCTTAAATGACAACACAATAATAAGAAAATGCACAACTCACTTCCCTGTCCCTTTGCCTCCTCGCTGCCTCACTGCAGAGAGACGGAGACAGAGACGGGGAAGGGAAGGGAGCTGCACTGCAGCAACTGGGCGTTGGCTCAGTGCATGAAGGGCGGCAGTAAAAAGGCAGAGCAGAAATAGCGGGAGCAGGAGTAGACTGTGTTTAAAATGTCACAGCAAGTGGCAGCAGAATTTCCTATCAAATTATTTTGTGTAGATAAATTTTGCTTCAACATCTGTTTACTATGTAGCTGTCAGAGCCACGGGGCTTCTCAGTTTGCAGAAAAACTGAGAAACTTTTAATACATTTCGCTGGTTAATGCACACAATTTTCCTTTAGTGCATTTTGTTCACCCTCACTGTTATTTTGGATATTTTTATATTGTATATTTCTGCCATTACTTTAATGAAGAATTACATATTTTCTCCACAAACGGCTACCATAGGTTGGTGTGAACTGAGGCATTTTGATGCTTTGAACTGCTAGAGACCTTATTTATTTATTTATTTAAAGGACAATGTGCAGGTACATTAAAAAGATGGCTGCACCAGAGTTAGCCACAAGCTAATTTCCATCTGTAGTCCTTGACAAACAAAAATAGTACACAATAGGTTTTACAATAATGACAGTATTCAAATGCAAATACAAGAAACAGACTACTGTACAATGTCATGAAACCACAATAAAAAGTTAACATTTAAAGCACTTAGTGCAAGTACAAAATACAGACTGATTAAAATAACATAGATTAGACTAATTGAACATAAAATAAGGTTGGGTCAAGATAAATAAATCAGAAATATCCAAATACCCATCTGGTATTGTCAGTGAGAACAGGACGGACTATCCAAATGCCACTTTTTGACGGCCCTAGAAAAACTATTGCCTTTAGGCTTACATGCTCAAACGGCTAGATACTGATAATATGTTACTGTTTTGGGGGTTTAAAAAAATCCTGAAACAGTAACGCATTAGTATTTATCTACCGAACTGATACCAGTTTGGTATCTATAGCCAAAACATTATTTACTTGTTGTCCTATCCTTACAGTATAAATATTTCTATGAGAATTTAGCTGACCTTGCATCAGGCACTGCTGTGTCATTGTGTTACTCACTTTAAAAGATCACATATGCTCCTCTGAAACTAACAATCTCTGGACATTAAATAGTAGACATTATTTTTCTTTCATAAGGTGCTATCAGCTAATGAATTTTGAATGGAAGGGTTCCTTATTGAGTGAAGTATGTAAGTGGTACCCATTATAAAAGTTGATCAATTTCCCTAAATAGTGTAGTTAGGAAAGAAGCATCAGTGTTTTTCCACCTACATTTTTATCCCACAATTCCTTGAGGCAGCAAGATTCTTAAATGCTTTTCTGATTGGGATGTTGATGAGTGAATGTTCATGCAAATCAATTAGTAAATCAATAAAAGACAGACATAGAAGCAGCTTTGAGAAACAAAATAATGATGCATTAAGTGAGATACCTAATGCATACATTAGCTGTAGGTCCAGCCAGCTATTTTATTATAACTATATATTTTACAACTGTAGCAGCACAGAGATCATCTCTGAGTGCTAATCTGCTTCACCTGTGTTGATGGCCTCTCAGTGGAGGGGGCGGGTTATTTAAGCTGCAGCTCTTCCCTCAGTTGCCAGAATGCGTATGCAGCTGCGCCACTTCCGGGTGTGAGAATTTGGCCCTGCTTGTAACAAGCGACTGTCTGTTTACCCCTGGATCTGGGGTGTGTGTGCGCCCTGCTCCTCGCTGGTTGCGGTAGGTTTTGCTTCTCTCTCTCCGTGTATGTATAATTACCTGGCTGACGCTCATGTTGCCACAGGTAAATGCCAAGGTGTGCGGCGTCTTTCACTCTTCCCCTCCGTCGGTGCATGTAACTCGTCATCGGCAGGTATGTAGAAGAGCAAACTAATTGATATCTTTTACCAGCAAGCGATCAGTGTCTCCTTCTATTTTTATTAGCTTGATCGGATTGACTGTGCGGAGCAACGGCACAAATTGACTGGAGCCGCTGCTGTTTTGTCTCCCTCCAACTTATCATCTGCTCATTTTCGACACGGCAACACGCAGGCAATTAAACGGACTGTATGGACCCCGCTTGATGTCCGGTGTGCGGCGGGCCGCTGCCGAGCTGGTTTGGCTGGTGGTTTTTGTTCTGCCTTGGTGGAACTGATGTTTGTTTTTAACCTGTATTTTGTTTTGTGTTAATTTGAACATTTTGTTTCTTTATTGTATTTTATTTTCTTTTGCAATTTGCGCCTTTGTTGATTCATGTGTTTCTTTTGCAGTTGCTGAGGTCCGGTGGTGGTGCTGGTGATCCTGGTGATGGTCTCCCCCCTTTTTTTCATTTGTTTGCATGGTTGTGGTTTGATTATTTTCCTTAAGTGTGTCACAGGTGATCCTGTTTAGTTGGTGGACCCTCCCCCCCCTTCACTAGCCCATGTCCAACCGGTAGGCCTCAGTTACTGATTAGGTTTCTTTCTTTATTTTTGGTTCACTGTTTTTGTTTGACCTGTGTTTTTAAAAGAATTATTTTTAAAGATTTGTACAAAATAAAGTATTTTAACCACAACTCACATCTCAGCCCCTTTCTAAGTAAAGTGGACCTGTGTGCCCTCCAGTGTTGGGGGAAATAATTCTCTGGGTGAAATTCCCAGGGTGGCGTTGTTAGCAATTAAACATTCAGTTATCATACAACCCCCTGTGTGATACTCTGCTGCCACAAACTTGGCGTTGTTGGCAGGATTTACTAAAAAGAAAAATAACGGGCTGAGACGTGCGTTTCCTTGTTTTTGTTTACATTTGTTTGGGTTTTTCTTGTTAAAGTTGTGGTTTATTTTTGCAGATTGGAGAGCGTGGAGACAAAACAGCAGTGGTTTACAGGTGATTCCTGCAACGGCTTTTGGAAACAACTTATAGTATTGCAGGTTTGGTTTTTCACCGTGCCTTTGCTTCAGATTGAATGCCGTAGTCATGGAGGAAGAGATACAGGAACTTAGGGATTTGGTTGCCCAGTTAAAAGCTGACAATGAGCAATTGCGACAGGGACAGGCTGGTCCAAGTACCCCTCCATCTACTTCTGCAGAGCCCCCTATGGCCCCTCCCATGTCTAGTGTCCCTGTAACAGAGAGACTAATTTTTGTCCCTAGAGATAGGAAGTGTCCCGTCTTTAGGGGGAGGTCGGGTATAGAACTGGGTGAATGGATCGAGGAGGTGCAAGCTTGTATAAGGGCCCGTCGCCTGTCCCGACTTGACCAGGCCTTTTTCCTGTTTGACCACCTAGAGGGGGAAGCCAGAGATGAGATCAAGTATCGTTCTGGCGCGGAGAGAGAGAATCCGGATAGCATACTAGCCATTTTAAAGGAGTTATATGGGTGCTCAGACTCTTATGTCGCTTTGCAGGAAGCTTTCTTTTCCCGAAAGCAGGAAGAGGGAGAGAGTCTTTTGGAATTTTCCCTCGCCCTGAGAGGCCTCATGGAGAAGGTGGAGCAGCGTGCACCTGCTGCCATGCCTAATGCCGAGTCTCTTCTGAGGGACCAGTTTGTTGAACATGTGCTGAACAGCTCCCTGCGCCGTGAGTTGAAGCAGTTGGTGCGTAGGAAGCCTAATTCCACTCTGTTGGATGTTAGAACAGAGGCCATCCAGTGGGAACGTGAAGGTTTACCTGGTGGTGTGAGAGGCCGTAGTCACTCAGTTCCCTCTGTGTCAGGTGTTCAGTATGGGGTGCAAGGTGGCCCTTTAATGTCTGTCCCTCGTGCTCAGTGTTTGAGGTGAGTGAAATGAAGGAAATGTTGAAGCGTCAGCAGGAGCGCTTAATCAGCTCACTGAAAGCATGCTCGGCTTCAGAATCCCAATTAAGCCGTCCACCTCGTACTGGCCCCATAATATGTCTTCGCTGTAATCAACCTGGTCACATTGCGCGAAATTGTGATGGGGTGCGTGCTCCTCGTGCACAAGTTAACACTCAACCTCCGTCCAATTCTGGGAGGCCGTCTCAGTGTGGTTCCAGTGCCGGAAAACTAGCACCCACCGAATTGTTGAGCCACAGTTTGGGTGGGCCGTGCTTGGCTCATCAGAGGTTTCAAGTAACCTGAAGGCCTCTAAACTGATTTCTTCTTGTCCCCATTTGGATGTGGACATGGGTGGTGTTAAGGTCCCTTGTTTAGTAGATACTGGATCCATGGTGTCTACAATTCCTGAGAGCTTTTTCCGCCAGCATTTTGAGCCATTGGGTTTGGAGCACCTCCAATCATGTCATTGGCTGGAGCTTAAAGCAGCCAACGGCCTGGCCATCCCTTTTCTTGGTTACTTGGAACTTGAGGTAGAACTTTGTGGCAAGTGATGCCCGGTTGTGGAGTGTTGGTCGGAGGGACCTCCTGGTGGGTGTACCCACAAGTCCCTGTGTTTTGGGGATGAACGTAATTAGTAAGTGTTACCGAGAGCTCTTCCTGCAACTGGAGTGGCTCTGTTCACAGCCTTGTGTCTTAGAGGCCCCTAAGCCTGTCGGCAGGGCTGCAGCAATGTTGTAGTGCCAGTAAGCGTGCAGGTCCAGATGGTCCAGGAAAAGTGAAGGTCCGGGGTAAGAAATCATGTCTGGTTCCTGGCGGCGTTATGAAGATCATAACTGCAACTGTTCTGAGCAGTACTCAGATTCTACCGTCCTCTTTGAGCCCTGGATTCTGGTTTGCCTGCTGGGTGCTTGCTTCCCCTGCTCTTGTCAGAGTTGTTAGAGGAACAGCCTACGTACCAGTTGTCAACTAGGTTCATGTGATGTGTGGTTGTATCCCCGCACAGTGGGGGTGTGCTGAACTTTGTCATGTTGTCAGTCTCCCTGCTGAGTTACTGAGGTGCCCTAAGGTGTGGCTACATGTCCTCTCAGACAGTGTCCCCTAGTGTACAGCAACAAGTAGAGGACATAGATCTGTCTTCCTTGTCTACTGATGAACAGGACCAGGTGAGGTCCCTGCTGAGACAATACACACCTGTCTTTTCAGCTCACGATGGAGACTTGGGTTGTACCAACCTAATCTCCCATGACATTCCTTTGGTTGATGAGGTTCCCGTTAGGCAACGCTATCGGCGAATTCCACCTTCCGAATATGAGGTTGTGAAGGAACACATTCACCAACTATTGTTCATCGCAGATCATTCGGGAGAGTATAGCCCTATGCATCTCCCATTGTGTTAGCGAGAAAGAAAGATGGCACTATTCGCATGTGCGTTGACTATAGACAGCTTAACGGCAAGACCCGGAAAGATGCTTTTCCTTTGCCACGAATAGAGGAGTCCCTGGATGCCCTGTCTGGGGCTTGTTGGTTCTCAACCCTGGATCTGGCCAGTGGTTATAACCAAGTGCCAGTTTCTGAGGCTGATCGACCCAAAACAGCTTTTTGCACACCATTTGGCTTGTTCGAATGGAATAGGATGCCCTTTGGGCTCTGCAACGCTCCTAGCACCTTCCAGAGGTTGATGCAGCGTATCTTTGGTGATCAGCAGTGCCAGTCATTGTTGTTATATCTGGATGATATTGTCGTGTATTCCTCATCTGTGGAGCAACATCTGGAACGACTGAAGGTGGTCCTAGGCCGCTTGCAACATGAGGGCCTCAAAGCTAAGCTCAGTAAGTGCTCTTTCTTTCAGAAAGAAGTGCGTTACTTGGGCCATGTGATTTCAGGTGACGGTGTCTCTACAGACCCGGGAAAAATTGAGGTAGTCGCCAATTGGCCGACTCCCACTACAGTTTCAGAGTTGCGTTCTTTTCTCGGCTTTGCCAGTTACTATCGGCGTTTTGTGGAGGGTTTTGCCTCATTGGCAGGCCCCCTGCATAAGGTGGTAGCGGCATGTAGCCGCACTCAGGTTGTCAGGAAGTCCAACCGTGGGCTCATCTGGTGTTGGACTGACGAGTGTCAAAAGAGCTTTTGAAGCACTTAAAACTAGGCTTACCACTGCACCAGTGCTGGCGTATGCAGATTTTTCACTTCCGTTTATTTGGAGGTTGATGCTGCAGCTATGGTGGTTTGGGAGCAGTGCTTTCTCAAGAACAGGCTGGGAAGGTGAGGCCAATAGCCTATGCTAGTCGGGGGTTAAAGCCCACTGAAAGGAACATGTCGAATTACAGCTCCATGAAACTCGAGTTCTTGGCCCTGAAGTGGGCCATGACGGAAAAATTTAGAGAGTATTTGTTGGGTAATACGTGTATTGTCTACACAGACAACAACCCCTTAGTCATCTGTCTTCTGCTAAATTGGCAGCCACCGAGCAGAGGTGGGCAGCCCAACTAGCCTCATTTGATTTTGAGATTAAGTATCGGTCAGGCAGAAGTAACCGAAACGCAGATGCTCTCTCTCGTCAGCACCCCCTTGGCTTCCAGGATGTGGAGGCTATGCTCCCAGGCACAGTCGTACCGAAACCTTTGCAACGAGCCCTGGCAGGGCAGAAGGTGGTCACTCAGGCGGCAATTGTAGCCATGCCGCAGCATACCCCCTTAGAGCTTCGTGCTCTTCAACAGGCTGACCCTGTTATCCGGGACATGTTGTTCTTTGGGGCAGAAGGCAGCGTCCTAGCCGTGAGGAGCGTGAACAACTGTCCCGTCTACATTGGTCCTGCTTCGGCAATGGGACCGCCTGGTTGAGAAGGAAGGAGTTCTGTATCGCCAGGTGTTCCGCCCGGATGGTGCCGAGGCCATATTCCAGCTGTTGTTGCCTCGTGTGCTTTGTAGTGAGGTTTTGACTAAAGTCCACCAGGAGCACGGGCACCAGGGGGTGGAGCGAACATTGGCGCTCCTACGCTCTAGGTGTTACTGGCCTGGTATGTCTTCCGACGTGACCCAATGGTGTCAGACATGTGAGAGGTGTCAAGTGGCTAAAGACAACCACCTCAAAGCGAATAGCGGTATGGGGCATCTGTTGGCGTCACGTCCTAATGAGATTCTCGCTATCGATTATACCACTCTAGAGCCTACCCAGAATGGTGTTGAGAACGTCTTGGTAATGACAGACGTCTTTAGCAAGTACACGGTAGCCATTCCAACACGGGATCAGCGTGCGGCCACCGTTGCAAAGGTCTTGGTGTCTGAGTGGTTCTATAAGTTTGGCGTCCCCGCTCGAATACACTCCGATCAGGGCCGTAACTTTGAAAGCTTGCTTATTCAGCAGCTGTGTAATCTGTACGGCATTGTGAAATCGCGTACAACCCCTTATCATCCTGAGGGGAATGGTCAGTGCGAGCGGTTCAACCGCACATTGCACAACTTGTTGCGTACACTGCCCACCTCTAGAAAGAGGACTGGAACATGTGTTTACTCATGTTCTTTATTGTTATAACACCACTCCGAATCAGACTACTGGACAGTCCCCTTTCTTCCTGATGTTTGGCCAGGAACCTAGGCTACCGGTAGACTTTCTCTTGGGGAGGGTTGAGAACCCTGTGAGGGGGTCGGTTCATAACTGGATTCAGGAGCATCAAGCTCGACTGCAGGTGGCTTTTGAAGGGGCACAGGGACGCTTGCTTCATGCTGCTGATCGTCGACGGCAAGCCCATGACCAGCATGTGAAAAGTCCCCCCCTTAGTGAAGGTCAGTTAGTGTTTCTACGTGACTTCAGTGCTCGAGGGACCCACAAGATCCGGGATCGGGGGGGGTGAGGTCAAATATCTGTGCTGAAAGCACCTGATGAAGGTGGTTCCGGTAACGATTGGGCCAATTGATGATCTGACGAAAGTTAAACGGGTCCATCGTACCATGTTAAAGGTGTGGTTGGCATGAATTCACCTAGGGTTGTCCATCCCCATGATTTTCCCCCTATAGAACAGCTAGCCTCTTAGAGTGCTCCACAGGAGTATGACTTGTTGGTTCTTGGGCAACAGCTTCAGTTGCACCTTCCACAACTTTGGCCGCAGTGACTCCAACAGCACCCCAAAGGCGGGTCCCTACATCATCTGGGCATGACCCGTCTGTAGTTTTTCCTACGGGCGCACCATCTCTGGCTGCTCCACCAACCCATTGTTTGGTCTGGCCCTCAGGCTGTACGCCGGACCTTACGGTCCAACTGCTGGCCAGCACTCTAATGTGCATCATCTCCCAAGATCAGCTGGGAATATGGAGGCTGTTAATCCTTCTGGTTTGATGTCTAATGCTAGGTCTGCTTGGTTTCGGCCTTGGGATTGAGGGGTATGGCTGTTCCAATTTGTTCATCGTCGGGGCGACGATGCAAAAGTGGGGCAGAATGTAGCAGCACAGAGATCATCTCTGAGTGCTAATCTGCTTCACCTGTGTTGATGGCTCTCAGGGAGGGGCGGGTTATTTAAGCTGCAGCTCTTCCCTCAGTTGCCAGAATGCGTATGCAGCTGCGCCACTTCCGGGTGTGAGAATTTGGCCCTGCTTGTAACAAGCGACTGTCTGTTTACCCCTGGATCTGGGGTTTGTGTGTGCGCCCTGCTCCTCGCTGGTTGCGGTAGGTTTTGCTTCTCTCTCCGTGTATGTATAATACCGGGCTGAACGCTCATGTTTGCCACAGGTAAATGCCAAGGTGTGCGGCGTCTTTCACTCTTCCCTCCGTCGGTGCATGTAACTCGTCATCGGCAGGTATGTAGAAGAGCAAACTAATTGATATCTTTTACCAGCAAGCGATCAGTGTCTCCTTCTATTTTTATTAGCTTGATCGGCTTGCCTGTGCGGCGCAACGGCACAAATTGACTGGAGCCGCTGCTGTTTGTCTCCCTCCAACTTATCATTCTGCTCATTTTCGACACGGCAACACGCAGGCAATTAAACGGACTGTATGGACCCCGCTTGATGTCCGGTGTGCGGCGGGCCGCTGCCGAGCTGGTTTGGCTGGTGGTTTTGTTCTGCCTCGGTGGGAACTGATGTTTGTTTTTAACCTGTATTTTGTTTTGTGTTAATTTGAACATTTTGTTTCTTTATTGTATTTTATTTTTTTTGCAATTTGCGCCTTGTTGATTCATGTGTTTTCTTTTGCAGTTGCTGAGGTCCGGTGGTGGTGCTGGTGATCCTGGTGATGGTCTCCCCCCTTTTTTCATTTGTTTGCATGGTTGTGGTTTGATTATTTTCCTTAAGTGTGTCACAGGTGATCCTGTTTAGTTGGTGGACCTTCCCCCCCTTCACTAGCCCATGTCCAACCGGTAGGCCTCAGTTACTGATTAGGTTTCTTTTTTGTTCAGTGTTCTTGGTTGACCTGTGTTTTTAAAAGAATTATTTTTAAAGATTTGTACAAAATAAAGTATTTTAACCACAACTCACATCTCAGCCCCTTTCTAAGTAAAGTGGACCTGTGTGCCCTCCAGTGTTGGGGGAAATAATTCTCTGGGTGAAATTCCCAGGGTGGCGTTGTTAGCAATTAAACATTCAGTTATCATACAACCCCCTGTGTGATACTCTGCTGCCACAAACTTGGCGTTGTTGGCAGGATTACTAAAAAGAAAAAATAACGGGCTGAGAGTGCGTTTCCTTGTTTTTGTTTACATTTGTTTGGGTTTTTCTTGTTAAAGTTGTGGTTTATTTTTGCAGATTGGAGAGCGTGGAGACAAAACAGCAGTGGTTTACAGGTGATTCCTGCAACGGTTTTGGAAACAACTTATAGTATTGCAGGTTGGTTTTTTCACCGTGCCTTTGCTTCAGATTGAATGCCGTAGTCATGGAGGAAGAGATACAGGAACTTAGGGATTTGGTTTGCCCAGTTAAAAGCTGACAATGAGCAATTGCACAGGGACAGGCTGGTCCAAGTACCCCTCCATCTACTTCTGAAAGCCCCCTATGGCCCCTCCCATGTAGTGTCCCTGTAACAGAGAGACTAATTTTTGTCCCTAGAGATAGGAAGTGTCCCGTCTTTAGGGGAGGTCGGGTATAGAACTGGGTAATGGATCGAGGAGGGCAGCAAGCTTGTATAAGGGCCCGTCGCCTGTCCCGACTTGACCAGGCCTTTTTCCTGTTTGACCACCTAGAGGGGGAAGCCAGAGATGAGATCAAGTATCGTTCTGGCGCGGAGAGAGAGAATCCGGATAGCATACTAGCCATTTTAAAGGAGTTATATGGGTGCTCAGACTCTTATGTCGCTTTGCAGGAAGCTTTCTTTTCCCGAAAGCAGGAAGAGGGAGAGAGTCTTTTGGAATTTTCCCTCGCCCTGAGAGGCCTCATGGAGAAGGTGGAGCAGCGTGCACCTGCTGCCATGCCTAATGCCGAGTCTCTTCTGAGGGACCCAGTTTGTTGAAACATGTGCTGAAAACAGCTCCCTGCGCAGTGAGTTGAACAGTTGGTGCGTAGGAAGCCTAATTCACTCTGTTGGATGTTAGAACAGAGGCCATCCAGTGGGAACGTGAGGTTTACCTGGTGGTGTGAGAGGCGTAGTCACTCAGTTCCCTCTGTGTCAGGTGTTCAGTATGGGGTGCAAGGTGGCCCGTTAATGTCTGTCCCTCGTGCTCAGTGTTTGAGGTGAGTGAAATGAAGGAAATGTTGAAGCGTCAGCAGGAGCAGCTTAATCAGCTCACTGAAAGCATTGCTCGCTTCAGAATCCCCAATAAGCCGTCCACCTCGTACTGGCCCCATAATATGTCTTCGCTGTAATCAACCTGGTCACATTGCGCGAAATTGTGATGGGGTGCGTGCTCCTCGTGCACAAGTTAACACTCAACCTCCGTCCAATTCTGGGAGGCCGTCTCATGTGGTTCCAGTGCCGGAAAACTAGCACCCACCGAATTGTTGAGCCACAGTTTGGGTGGGGCCGTGCTTGGCTCATCAGAGGTTTCAAGTAACCTGAAGGCCTCTAAACTGATTTCTTCTTGTCCCCATTTGGATGTGGACATGGGTGGTGTTAAGGTCCCTTGTTTAGTAGATACTGGATCCATGGTGTCTACAATTCCTGAGAGCTTTTTCCGCCAGCATTTTGAGCCATTGGGTTTGGAGCACCTCCAATCATGTCATTGGCTGGAGCTTAAAGCAGCCAACGGCCTGGCCATCCCTTTTCTTGGTTACTTGGAACTTGAGGTAGAACTTTGTGGCAAAGTGATGCCCGGTTGTGGAGTGTTGGTCGTGAGGGACCCTCCTGGTGGTGTACCAGCACAAGTCCCTGGTGTTTTGGGGATGAAACGTAATTAGTAAGTGTTACCGAGAGCTTTTCCTGCAACATGGAGTGGCTCTGTTTTCACAGCCTTGTGTCTTAGAGGCCCCTAAGCCTGTCGTGCAGGGACTGCAGCAATGTTGTAGTGCCAGTAAGCGTGCAGGTCCAGAGGTCCAGGAAAGTGAAGGTCGGGGTAAGAAATCATGTCTGGTTCCTGGCGGCGTTATGAAGATCATAACTGCAACATGTTCTGAGCAGTACTCAGATTCTACCGTCCTCTTTGAGCCCCTGGATTCTGGTTTGCCTGCTGGGTTGCTTGCTTCCCCTGCTCTTGTCAGAGTTGTTAGAGGAACAGCCTACGTACAGTTGTCAACGTAGGTTATGTGATGTGTGGTTGTATCCCCGCACAGTGGTGGGTGTGCTGAACTTTGTCCATGTTGTCAGTCTCCCTGCTGGAGTTACTGAGGTGCCCTCAGGTGTGGCTACAATGTCCTCTCAGACAGTGTCCCCTAGTGTACAGCAACAAGTAGAGGACATAGATCTGTCTTCCTTGTCTACTGATGAACAGGACCAGGTGAGGTCCCTGCTGAGACAATACACACCTGTCTTTTCAGCTCACGATGGAGGATTGGGTTGTACCAACCTAATCTCCCATGACATTCCTTTGGTTGATGAGGTTCCCGTTAGGCAACGCTATCGGCGAATTCCACCTTCCGAATATGAGGTTGTGAAGGAACACATTCACCAACTATTGTCATCGCAGATCATTCGGGAGAGTAGTAGCCCTTATGCATCTCCCATTGTGTTAGCGAGAAAGAAAGATGGCACTATTCGCATGTGCGTTGACTATAGACAGCTTAACGGCAAGACCCGGAAAGATGCTTTTCCTTTGCCACGAATAGAGGAATCCCTGGATGCCCTGTCTGGGGCTTGTTGGTTCTCAACCCTGGATCTGGCCAGTGGTTATAACCAAGTGCCAGTTTCTGAGGCTGATCGACCCAAAACAGCTTTTTGCACACCATTTGGCTTGTTCGAATGGAATAGGATGCCCTTTGGGCTCTGCAACGCTCTAGCACCTTCCAGAGGTGATGCAGCGTATCTTTGGTGATCAGCAGTGCCAGTCATTGTGTTATATCTGGATGATATTGTGTGTATTCCTCATCTGTGGAGCAACATCTGGAACGACTGAAGGTGGTCCTAGGCCGCTTGCAACATGAGGGCCTCAAAGCTAAGCTCAGTAAGTGCTCTTTCTTTCAGAAAGAAGTGCGTTACTTGGGCCATGTGATTTCAGGTGACGGGTGTCTCTACAGACCCGGGAAAAATTGAGGTAGTCGCCAATTGGCCGACTCCCAATACAGTTTCAGAGTTGCGTCTTTTCTCGGCTTTGCCAGTTACTATCGGCGTTTTGTGGAGGGTTTTGCCTCATTGGCAGGCCCCCTGCATAAGGTGGTAGCGGCATGTAGCCGCACTCAGGTTGTCAGGAAGTCCAAACCGTGGGCTCATCTGTGTTGGACTGACGAGTGTCAAAAGAGCTTTGAAGCACTTAAAACTAGGCTTACCACTGCACCAGTGCTGGCGTATGCAGATTTTTCACTTCCGTTATTATGGAGGTTGATGCTAGCTATGGTGGTTTGGGAGCAGTGCTTTCTCAAGAACAGGCTGGGAAGGTGAGGGCCAATAGCCTATGCTAGTCGGGGGTTAAAGCCCACTGAAAGGAACATGTCGAATTACAGCTCCATGAAACTCGAGTTCTTGGCCCTGAAGTGGGCCATGACGGAAAAATTTAGAGAGTATTTGTTGGGTAATACGTGTATTGTCTACACAGACAACAACCCCCTTAGTCATCTGTCTTCTGCTAAATTGGCAGCCACCGAGCAGAGGTGGGCAGCCCAACTAGCCTCATTTGATTTTGAGATTAAGTATCGGTCAGGCAGAAGTAACCGAAACGCAGATGCTCTCTCTCGTCAGCACCCCCTTGGCTTCCAGGATGTGGAGGCTATGCTCCCAGGCACAGTCGTACCGAAACCTTTGCAACGAGCCCTGGCAGGGCAGAAGGTGGTCACTCAGGCGGCAATTGTAGCCATGCCGCAGCATACCCCCTTAGAGCTTCGTGCTCTTCAACAGGCTGACCCTGTTATCCGGGACATGTTGTTCTTTTGGGGCAGAAGGCAGCGTCCTAGCCGTGAGGAGCGTGAACAACTGTCCCCGTCTACATTGGTCCTGCTTCGGCAATGGGACCGCCTGGTTGAGAAGGAAGGAGTTCTGTATCGCCAGGTGTTCCGCCCGGATGGTGCCGAGGCCATATTCCAGCTGTTGTTGCCTCGTGTGCTTTGTAGTGAGGTTTTGACTAAAGTCCACCAGGAGCACGGGCACCAGGGGGTGGAGCGAACATTGGCGCTCCTACGCTCTAGGTGTTACTGGCCTGGTATGTCTTCCGACGTGACCCAATGGTGTCAGACATGTGAGAGGTGTCAAGTGGCTAAAGACAACCACCTCAAAGCGAATAGCGGTATGGGGCATCTGTTGGCGTCACGTCCTAATGAGATTCTCGCTATCGATTATACCACTCTAGAGCCTACCCAGAATGGTTGGTGTTGAGAACGTCTTGGTAATGACAGACGTCTTTAGCAAGTACACGGTAGCCATTCCAACACGGGATCAGCGTGCGGCCACCGTTGCAAAGGTCTTGGTGTCTGAGTGGTTCTATAAGTTTGGCGTCCCCGCTCGAATACACTCCGATCAGGGCCGTAACTTTGAAAGCTTGCTTATTCAGCAGCTGTGTAATCTGTACGGCATTGTGAAATCGCGTACAACCCCTTATCATCCTGAGGGGAATGGTCAGTGCGAGCGGTTCAACCGCACATTGCACAACTTGTTGCGTACACTGCCCACCTCTAGAAAGAGGGACTGGAACATGTGTTTACCTCATGTTCTTTATTGTTATAACACCACTCCGAATCAGACTACTGGACAGTCCCCTTTCTTCCTGATGTTTGGCCAGGAACCTAGGCTACCGGTAGACTTTCTCTTGGGGAGGGTTGAGAACCCTGTGAGGGGGTCGGTTCATAACTGGATTCAGGAGCATCAAGCTCGACTGCAGGTGGCTTTTGAAGGGGCACAGGGACGCTTGCTTCATGCTGCTGATCGTCGACGGCAAGCCCATGACCAGCATGTGAAAAGTCCCCCCCTTAGTGAAGGTCAGTTAGTGTTTCTACGTGACTTCAGTGCTCGAGGGACCCACAAGATCCGGGATCGGTGGGGTGAGGTCAAATATCGTGTGCTGAAAGCACCTGCTGAAGGTGGTTCCGTGTATACGATTGGGCCAATTGATGATCTGACGAAAGTTAAACGGGTCCATCGTACCATGTTAAAGGCTGTGGTTGGCATGAATTCACCTAGGGTTGTCCATCCCCATGATTTTCCCCCTATAGAACAGCTAGCCTCTTAGAGTGCTCACAGGAGTATGACTTGTTGGTTCTTGGGCAACAGCCTTCAGTTGCACCTTCCACAACTTTGGCCGCAGTGACTCCAACAGCACCCCAAAGGCGGGTCCCTACATCATCTGGGCATGACCCGTCTGTAGTTTTTCCTACGGGCGCACCATCTCTGGCTGCTCCACCAACCCATTGTTTTGGTTCTGGCCCTCAGGCTGTACGCCGGACCTTACGGTCCACTGCTGGCCAGCACTCTAATGTGCATCATCTCCCAAGATCAGCTGGGAATATGGAGGCTGTTAATCCTTCTGGTTTGATGTCTAATGCTATGTCTGCTTGGTTTCGGCCTTGGGATTGAGGGGTATGGCTGTTCCAATTTGTTCATCGTCGGGGCGACGATGCAAAAGTGGGGGCAGAATGTAGCAGCACAGAGATCATCTCTGAGTGCTAATCTGCTTCACCTGTGTTGATGGCCTCTCAGTGGAGGGGGCGGGTTATTTAAGCTGCAGCTCTTCCCTCAGTTGCCAGAATGCGTATGCAGCTGCGCCACTTCCGGGTTGTGAGAATTTGGCCCTGCTTGTAACAAGCGACTGTCTGTTTACCCCTGGATCTGGGGTTGTGTGTGGCCCTGCTCCTCGCTGGTTGCGGTAGGTTTTGCTTCTCTCTCTCCGTGTATGTATAATTACCTGGCTGACGCTCATGTTGCCACAGGTAAATGCCAAGGTGTGCGGCGTCTTTCACTCTTCCCCTCCGTCGGTGCATGTAACTCGTCATCGGCAGGTATGTAGAAGAGCAAACTAATTGATATCTTTTACCAGCAAGCGATCAGTGTCTCCTTCTATTTTTATTAGCTTGATCGGATTGACTGTGCGGAGCAACGGCACAAATTGACTGGAGCCGCTGCTGTTTTGTCTCCCTCCAACTTATCATCTGCTCATTTTCGACACGGCAACACGCAGGCAATTAAACGGACTGTATGGACCCCGCTTGATGTCCGGTGTGCGGCGGGCCGCTGCCGAGCTGGTTTGGCTGGTGGTTTTTGTTCTGCCTCGGTGGAACTGATGTTTGTTTTTAACCTGTATTTTGTTTTGTGTTAATTTGAACATTTTGTTTCTTTATTGTATTTTATTTTCTTTTGCAATTTGCGCCTTTGTTGATTCATGTGTTTCTTTTGCAGTTGCTGAGGTCCGGTGGTGGTGCTGGTGATCCTGGTGATGGTCTCCCCCTTTTTTCATTTGTTTGCATGGTTGTGGTTTGATTATTTTCCTTAAGTGTGTCACAGGTGATCCTGTTTAGTTGGTGGACCCTCCCCCCCCTTCACTAGCCCATGTCCAACCGGTAGGCCTCAGTTACTGATTAGGTTTCTTTCTTTATTTTTGGTTCACTGTTTTTGTTTGACCTGTGTTTTTAAAAGAATTATTTTTAAAGATTTGTACAAAATAAAGTATTTTAACCACAACTCACATCTCAGCCCCTTTCTAAGTAAAGTGGACCTGTGTGCCCTCCAGTGTTGGGGGAAATAATTCTCTGGGTGAAATTCCCAGGGTGGCGTTGTTAGCAATTAAACATTCAGTTATCATACAACCCCCTGTGTGATACTCTGCTGCCACACAACAAATAGCCTAACAATTAAAAATAATTTCAGCAACATATGAGTAGACTATAATAGTTAATGTTGTCCAGTGATTTTGTCGTATCAGCAATACACTGAAAATAGAACATCTGTGCTGTTTTGCCTTTGTCCAATCAAAGAACCGTGCTCTCAGTGATGCTTTGAAAGTGCCTTCAGACTCCCACAGCTGCCTTCTTTTTTCCCAGAAACCGACCTGCTTCATGGCAGGACATCGTTTCTGTGTGGAGTCTGCATGCTCTCCTTGTACTTGTGTGCTTTCTTCAGATATGCTGGCTTCCACCTACAGTCCACAAACATGCATGTTAGGTTTACTGGTCATTTTTTTAAATTTTCTGAAGAAGCAGGTGCAAGTGTGTGTGGTTGTTTGACTTGTTTGTTTTTGCACCGTGCTGTGATGGACTGCCAACTTATCCAGGGTGTCCCATCTTGCTGGTATAGAAACCAGTCCTCCACTGAACAGGATGAAGTGCATATCGTAAAAGGATAGATGGCCACTTCATCTTCTGGTGAAAACCCTTGATCATTGTTAAAGCCACAGTGATACCCATCTATGATTTATCCTGAAATTGGGCCTTTACTTTATGTCGTGCATGTGTTGGTGTTTTCATACTAGGTGATGATAACACAAATAAAGCAAAGAATTAAAGGTCTTTGTGTCATAGCGTAATAGTAACATGAGTTTCTAACCAGTTCCTTCTTGTCACCTCATCACCTTAACAAATGCAACATTATGTTTACTCAATGCATATGTCCTCTCTCCTCTTCTGTCCTATCCTACTCTCTCTGCTCTCTTCCCATCTCCATCTTTCAGCTCCTCTCTTTCTTTATTCATATGTTTCTAATCTCCTCTTTCTTCCCCTCCCCCTTTAGGTCTCCCTCGTGGCCAGGCTGGTTTTGTTGGTGCAGGATATAGGAAGGAGCGATGTTGCTTTTACTAGCAAGCCATCTGCATTTGTTGTCAAAGGAAAAATTAATAATTATATTGAAACAGATGGAATAAAATGAAATTAAAATAAAAAAAAATCATTGTCAAATTGTCTGAACAGTCTGTGTGGGTTAGCATAATGTCGATGTATGAGTTGGAGCCTGCCGGTGAAGCTTTCTTTTAAAATGTTGCCATATTTTCTCCGTCATTTTCATGTCTGTCTTCCCGCCAACTTGAGGTGCTGTGTGTAATTTGACACGGTCTACCAGCGGCCAAGTGCCAAAATAAACTTGAGGCATATCTCCGGCGGAGAAGCGTGGATGGGTGCTTCTGGACCACTGCAGGGCTGCTGCAGGGCGCCTCTGGTGCAACCATTTTCATCGGTTTGAATGGCGGTGACTCAAGGCGTCTGGCCTGGCGCCTGCATTCCACTTACATTGTCCATCCCGTGGGACGTGATACTTCCACTTGTATGTGACTTTGCATAATTTTGCTTCCTCTTCTAAAAAATTGCCAAGTGCTTTTAACTTGTACAGGTGAATTGCCTACTGCAAATATTAGAATGGGTCATTTCATAACTTCCTGGGAGACAGGCAAGCCAGAGGCAGGCGGAGATAAGGGTGGGGTCAGATCTTTACATTTGTATATCCCTATTAATGAAGGAGGGGAAAATGCTAGATTTGCATACAGACAGGTTTAAGGTAGAATGATTTTTTTTTTCATAGTAAACATTTGAAAAGTATCAGACTGAAGAGTAGAGATGGGTTTTTAGTGGGATTGTTGACCGCTGGAGTGGATCTCTAAATTCACACAAGATAAAACAAATGGATGCAGTTTTTGATTCAGCTGTACAATACTTTGATGCAGAATTCTGTGTTTGGAGAACTGCTACCCAACTGTGTCAAACCTGCTTTTGAACTGAATGTGTATTGTTTAAAAAAAAAAAAAAAGAGTGAAAATAGAAAAAAGTTTTTGGACTATAAATATATATAAGGAGAAGAAACTTTGTGGTTGTCACTCAAGGGAGAAACTTCTCAAATCTAAAATTCAGAACACCCCACACCTCTCTTATTTCAGATTAAAATATGCTGATGAATGATGGTCTCTGGTGGCCAAGACAACACATTTCAGTTCTAGACATCAGAGTGAGTCAGCCGAGGGAGCCAGCCAGCCTCTGTCAGATCTCTTTCTGCTCTCTGTCTTGCAAAGCATAATCTCGAAAAAATGTGTGATGTCTCTGTTAAGTATTTACAAATATTTTCTCTCCATTGCCCTTTTTTAGACGTAAATCTGCAATGTTTGCCAGCACATACCCATAGAATGTCATTTCTTTTAAAACAATATACAGTCATTGTCCTGTTTCCAATTACTTTCAAGCCCAAACCCAGTCAAGTCAACCAATCAGTAGAGTGAAACAAACAAATAAATGTCCCAGGAGTTAATTGAACAATTTGGTAGCAATGTAACATGAAAAAAGAAAACAGATTGAATTTAATTTCTGTGCTTAAGTGTATGACTCATTTGGTCTTTAAAGTAGTATTCCAGTATAGCTACTCCACACATTCATATGGCCCCACCTACAAACTCGCGCTTTCTGCTGGTGCACAGCAGTTTTCTGCAGTCTCATGAAATATGCAAACTTAAGCCCAGTAACCACCATTCACCAGCCATGGTGGCGTGACTTAAGAGTTTCCAGACCCAAACGAAAGAGACAGCTTACTCAGCCGTGATACTACTCTGACTGTGTTACACCACAATAGAGATGTAGTACTACATATAAGCTTTCTGCCTCTCCAAGGGTAGAAAATGTTTCTCACATGAAAAAAAGGGAGAAAAATCTGCCACTGAGATGAGGTCAGCGCAAATAAATGCATTAATTACATTTTTAGAGATTTATAATCAGTCCTGTGTATGATTTAGGGTTACTGTAAAATAAGATGTCTGACCTTCTTAAGGGCTAAGTGATTAAATTATATTCACACTTCATATAATTAAATACTATATCTCATATAAACATTAAACTTAAATCATGAAATGAAAAAAAATACATGACGCACCAATCACAAAGGCAGAGTGAATATCTGCAACAACAATGGAAAATAGGATTTGATTTTCAATAAAAAATGGGAACTTCAAAGTGTTGCATCAGAACAAAGCTGTGGCACAAAGCTGATGTAAGGCTCCAACAGTAATGACTCATCTCGAAAAGAAGAACCCTCCCTCAAGCCCTCCTCCTTCTATCCATCCATCCCTCCTTGTGCTTAATGCATCACTGCTTTGCATCTGATGGTCGCTTTTCTGAGACTGAGAGCAAGCACATCAAGTAGGTATATAAAGCTGTGCTTTAGCGGTGTGTTTCAAGAGCAAACGCAATTACCGTATTTTCTGGATTATAAACCGCACCTGAATATAAGCCGCACCCATTAAAATATAAACGAAATGTATATTTTGTCACATATAAGCCGCACCGGACTAAAAGCCGCCGGTATCCAAGTTGAGAAATAAGATATTTACATCTAAAGATTTTGTACCATAAGTGTTTATTCAAATAACTGAACTGATTTTTCCTCCTCCTGTGTACTGAAACCACCCCACACAGCAAAGACATCCGGAACAGACCGGCACAAAATGGACCTGTATCGGAGTCCACTCAATTTCGGATCCACTTTGGAGTCAGATTCGCGGACCTGCTGGCTCCACACTGTGTCCAGTCAGCACCTGCGATTAAAACCTTACCTCTGCAGCGGGTCTGCTCAGAACCCTGAAATCTGCTGGGGAACCAACAAACTGACTGGACAAACTGATAAATCCAGGTGTGTCCGAGTAGCCAGAATGGTCAGACACACCTGGATTAATCAGTTCGTCCAATAATAATGGCTATTGATGCTCACAAAATGAATGTAGAGTAGCATAGCCAACATAGGCTACTTAACAAAAACAGAACAGCCTTTAACTACTTGGTTGGTTTTTTGGTTTTTGCACTTCCTGCTAGAGCGCCCCCTGAGGGCTTAGAGAAAAATTAATAGAAAAGCCACATCTCTGTATAAGCCTCATGGTTTAAAGCGTGGGACAAAAGTAGCGGCTTATAGTCTGGAAAATACGGTATGTCGCAGAAAAAAATAACTTGATATAAATTTTCTAGTTTTCTAAACAGTTCTTTGAAGCTACATTTATTTACAGTATATAAAATATGTTTTTATATATGATACTGTATATATGATAATATACAATATCAAATATCTTGATATAATTTCATGATAAATCATAGAAACAGAGCGGAGGTTTCTATTGTTAAAGGGGGATTGTGTCAAGGGTCTTACTTGCAGCAGGCAGCAATCACAGCACCTGAGTTTGAAAAATCAACAACTCAAACCTCAAAAGTTTCATGGTATTAAGATCAAATGCTCCACCTACGATTTCTTTACAGGAGAACTTTGTGGTGCAACAACATAATCACTAAGTGGACATTATTATAATATTTATTTTAATAACTTAAAGCAGCACAAGACTGTCTTTCATGCCAAAGTCAATTTCAGTTCTGTTTAAAGGAATAATTTCTATTTTTTAGGACGCTTCATCTAAGTCTCGGGATATCCCATCCTTACTATCTGCAAAAACCAGCTGAAGCAACTCTGCTCCTGTCCTGGTTGTTTAGTGGGACAACTGCTTAAAGCACTGTTTCAAACATTGATGTAACTAGGTGACATAGATAGCTGGCAGCTAGCTTACAAATCTGTTCTCTGTCACATTACAGGACGTGCAAACAACACCACCGCAGCCTTCACTCCCAAGCTTGTATCACCTTCACCGTTGCAGCAGTGCGTACGGAGCTTGGTAAGAAGGTGTTTTGCTACTCTGGGCCCTTCACCTGAAGCTGCTCAGTCTGATCACACTTGGTGAATTCAAAGATTTACTAAAAGAACACTTGCCGCTGTTCTAAATGAATTTCTGCTTCTTCTTACTCTTGAGTTGATGATGGTTATGTTCAGTAATTCTTGATATTGAGGAACTTAAATGTATATTTTTTCATATTATTATTGATTGTAATGTTTCTATTGTGTAAAACAGGTCTCTCTTGAAAATTAGACCTTGTGTCTCATTGACCTGTACAAATGAAGAAATAATAATAAAAAAAAAAAACCTATAGTGGACATCATAGCTGAATAAGTAATGAAGAGACCAAACAAATCAAAGTGTTGTAAAAGCGATTTAACCTCCACACTTATACAACCGAGGACCTGTTGAACTAAAAACTGCAAAAGTTCTTTTGTGCTGCTAAAAATGTATATTCATGTTCTTTTATCTGGTGCCAAAAATAGACCAGAAACAAAGATTAATACAAGCTTTGTTGTGCCATGCAGAATATTTTCGGCAGAGTTGGTACACTCTCTTAACGTCACAGAGACATGAAGAGAGAGCACACTGTGTCTTGAATTCTTCTTCCTTTTATAAGAAGAAGAAGAAAAGGGGTTTTACATCCCCCTGGATTCTTGTCTCTTCAGTCCAGATGGTAGCTTTCACACGTCACAGTTCTAGATATATGTGCGTTTACATTGTCTTGGTCCAGGAGTAGGGATCATAAACAAAATGTGTTTATTTGTGCAAGCCACAAAACTTTTGGAGGGATGGGTCCCAGTTGTAAACACCAAATTCCACCTTTTAGGTCATAAAAACCTAAGACAGCAAGAATTTCAAAGATAACAAAACTGGGAGCTCATAAAATCTAAAGACAACAGGCATTCCTAAAGACAATATAGTTATGTGCTGAGTCTTAAACAGCTAAATATGCATAAAAATCTTTAAGCTAATTCTAAGCTAATTCTAAAAATTGAAATTTCCGTACGCTCAAAAAGATTCAGATGTACAAAATCTTGCATGCGGGCGAATCCACGCACATTTTATTTGTACATTATACATCAACTTAAGCACAGATGCAGAAGCACAAATTTCTCACCAATTTGAATATGATAACAAGTATAAAAAGACATGGGAAATCACTTATCTAAACAAATTAAATAGCAAACGCAAGCAGAAAATAAAAAAAATTCACCACTTGTGAACCTGAGACACTCCTTTCTGAAGTTGAGGCCTGGAAAAATATTTAATTTGGCAATTTTTTTTCTGGCATGAATACTAAAAGAAAAAATGGAGTAGGATTGTGTGGTGGGCTGAGAAAACCCCGTTATTAATGAAAAAAAAAAAGTAGAAAAAATAGTCAGGCAGAAAGGTTGAGGTGAAGCAGAGAGCCGCTGCACACTGTCAGCTGACAGCTGTCATCATCATGAGCCAAAAAAAAAAAAAATTCACTGTGGTCTCTAAAAACCCCCTTCTCATTCTGCCATTTTCATCGGCTCTGGCTTGCATCATTTTACGCAGAATTTTATATGATCTGAATAATTGGTTTAATGAGAAAATGTTACCATAAAGCTCATCTGTCTACATTAAATAAATTATTCAATGATGTAAATATTTTTTGTGTCCTCTATATGGTGTCAGTTCAGCATCATGTATATTACAATCACAATCCAAAACTCATAATCAAATTATGTAAACAAGAATGCAATCGTTTTTCGCAGTCGCGCTCTTTCTGTTTTCTTTTCAATTCTGAGGAGAGTGGCAGTAATGGCTGCCATCTCAATTACAGAATTTGTTTCTTGGTTCCAGATTCTGAGTTCTCCTTCTCTGATTCAGGGCTTTGGTTCACAAATTTTAGATTTTGATTCGCAATATACATGGCGCTGAACTGATGCCGCACTTTCTCATGTGTGCCACGATCCACTTTGCTGTTCTGCTGCTGTGGTGGAAATTTCCACTCACTCACCTTCTGGCCACACCTCATTAGCCAAACCAGCCACACCTGTTGTTCCCACCTGAGTCTCTGTTTCATGCCTGACCTTCCAGCACTAACCTGTGGACTGACTTCCCGGTACTGGTTTGGCTCACCTTTGATCCTGTCTCTGCTCCAGTAAACCCTACAGCCTTCTGTTCCAGACCACCAGTTTGGCCCAAGAGTTTTCTGCTCTTTCCAGGGGCAGACTGGTAATCTGTGGATTCCGGAAAAGTCCGGAAAAGTCCAGAACGGCCGTCGGCCCTGTTCAATAACCAAAATTTTCAGTCTATCAACTAACAGCAGGGGGCGCTAAGATGATCATTTATCATTTAAAGGCCTAAAAACCAACAAAGCAGAGTAACGTTAGTGTCTGTCAACAGAAAGCAGAAAACGCAAGGAGAAAGGTGGATGTGAAAAATTAAAAGTAAAGAAAGCCAAGTAAGTTTGAGGGGGACAAGTTTTTCCCATTTAGTCACTATTTATCATCATCTTCTCTTTTGTGGTGCGTGGTGGAGTAATGTCTGTGGAATAGGCTACAAATGTTGTTTAAAGGATGATTGGTTGATTGGTACCCAACTAATTACAGCAGCACTGCATGAGGTAATTTAATTTTAAAAATCAGTATAATGTCAGGGCCTTACAATAGTATTTGCTAGGTAGTCTAGTGATTTGTGGGTTTAATTTCCAGTGTTGTAATATATTGTTGTGTCCCTTTTTAGTCATTGCTTTCTCTCGATCCATTAAAGGCCACTAAAAAATCTTTTAAAAAGATGCTGATATGACATATAAAACATAACCTGCTAACTACTGACCAGATGGTGAATAATCTACTCTATTGGGTTCATAACTTGTAAATCTGATTCTGATGGAGTCAGTGTCTCACCAGCCATGAATCTCACCACACTGAATGTCACTGGTTATAAGGCATTGTTTATGTTTACATATCAGAATTTTTTTCATTTCAAACAGAAAAAGAATATTTTAAATACATGTATGGTTTATAAAGATACTTTTTCATCTGATTATTTTTGCAGCATCAAAAAGTGATGTTTCACCACCGCCGTTTTCCCTGTCCTGCTGGTTCGTTGATCCTCTGCCTGTCCCCAACAATCCTTCTGTTGCTCCCTCGGATTTGTCTGCATCGCTGCCTGTCCCCTGGTCCTTGAGCCTGCTTATATCCTCTACAAACCTGCCCACCCCCTCAGTCCAGTGGTAACTCACTCACCTGCCACTCAGGAGACTTGGGTTCAAGTCTCTCAGCACTGGCTCTCCAAGCCAAGTATCAGGACTTCTGCAAGAACTGTGTATACTGACCTGAGTCCAGTTACTGTTTACCTGGTTTGAGTGCATTGTCTTTAATGCACTCAAAACAGGTAAACAGTAATTGCTTTTGCTACTTGGGAGTTTGTCACATTTGGGTCCTGCTACTCCCTCTGACAATGTGGTGGGATAAAAATACTAGAGGAAATGATTAATAATAGGCATGCCTCGACTCACGATTCAATTCAAATCATGTAGAACAAAATTAATTTACAAGCAAATAAATTTTTTTTTTCTCTTGCACAAATCCAGCCTTTTCCTTTTTAACTTTAATGTAGTGTTTTCTCTTATGCTCTTTTCAATACAGTTGATTAGAACTAGCAGCAAATGACAAAAAAAAATGTATTAGGTTCTCAGTGGAAACTGTTTTATCAACTCTCAAATCTGTCAAATCCTGTTATTTTTTTTTTTCTTTATTTACAATAGTCCTACTGCCATCTTTTCAATAAATCAGTACAGTATTAAGATCAAGCCAGGTATAAACTAAGGCATTATATAAATGTAAAAAATGGCCTTTTCTTACACTTTTTCCACATCAATACTGCATCAGTATATTTATTGTTCCTGAGACAGATAAGCCAGGCACAAACTAAGGCATATTTGTTTTTGTCTGAACAAAAATTAAATACCAATTTTACTAATTTACCCTATTGACCTAAATATAGGAGGACTCTGATTATAAGACGACCACTATTTTCAAATATCATTTTGGGAAAATAAAAATATGATGAAGACAATAAGATTATTCATAAAACAACTTATTATTGTGGCAATAATATAGAAAAACTCAGATAACATTCTACTGTATTGTTAAATGTTTTAATGATTTCATCCTTTTTAGGAAGTATGGTACCATAAGGTATGTGCTTTTGAGCATGATCATTGTAAAACATAGCAGTGCTTTGAGCATAGTTAAATGCCAAAGCGTTAAGCTTTAAACCACTGTAAGGCATTGAAACTCTCTGAGCCAATGAAACTCATTGTATCTCTATGAGCCAATGAAAAGCTTTGAAACATTTAGAAGCAATGGAGCATGGAGTGAAGCAGCAATGACGTTTGAGGCTTTGGACATCATCCGTCATGTGACAGTAGTTTCTTGAATGAAACTCCGACACAGTGTTCCGAATCACTCTGCGGAAGCGTGAGACCATCTCTGAGGGTGCGGTATCATTTGCCCATCGCTAGGATTATGTACACTGATGTCTAAAGGATATTTTCATTTTATTTTGATATTACAGGATTGTTCATCTTTAAATTGATGGATTGTGACACCCTGAGCTGGGTCCCAAAATCAGTTGGCCCATATCTGGTGGGCCTACGCTGGTAGACCTGCCTGGCCCACAGGTGGCTGCAACCAGAGTAAACCTGTGAGCAGCAGGCCAAGCGATTGCAGGTCCCACCCGGCTCCGCTAATCAATTTTTCAGCTCTGGGAACTTTCCTTTCAGATGTCACTTCAGCACTGATACTTGAAATTAGTATGTTTGGACAGATTTGATCAGAATGAAAATTTAGTAATATCATCCATCGTGGGTAATCAATAGCTAAACTGAGGTAACTGAACTGAGGTGGGTGTATTCTAGCTGGCTTCGATCTGCTGCTCGCTCTATCTGGCAGAAATCAAATGCACGATGATGTGGTTGGAACGGCCTAGCGCAGTGCAGGAGGACAGCATGATAAAAACTGCTGATGGTGCTGTAGCTGTGGTCCAGCTGAACATTTAATGAACTGTTTGTTTCTGTTCCTCGCACACTTTACCTTGTGGTTGGATGTAAACAGGCGAAAATGAATAAGGAGAACTCACGGGGGGAGTAGAAGGGCTTACAGTTAATGATGAGCCCTCCGGGTCCGGAGACGGTACAATGATATCATTGGACCAGAAGTGTTGATATAAAAACAAATTTCCACTTCCTTTTGTTAAGAATGAAAGCTCTAAGTGGTTTCCACACAGCCACGTTTCTGTGAAGCACAAAACACTAGATGTAGAAAAGTTTTTGTTCAGCATCAGGGCCAACTCATCCGTTTTGTTGCAAAAGTGAGTGCACGTTAGGAAGGAACAACTGTTTTTTTCTTGTCTTCTTTTCTTTCTTTACCCGGCTGGCCTTCAGCAGGAAGGTGCCCCCTTATGAACCAGGTCCTGCTCAAGGTTTCTTCCTCTTAAAGTGGAGTTTTTCCTTGCTACTGTTTGGCTGAAAGGTTTTTTTTTTTCTCCCACTACAGGAGCTTTTTTTTTTTTTTTTTTTTTTTTATTTACTTGCCATTTTTCTTTGATTAGGATTTAATATTATAATTTTAGTTAATGATATTTGCTCGAGAGTCATGCTCTGGGTCTCTGTAAAGCACCTGGAGACAACTTGCATTGTAATAGATTCTATACAAATAAAACTGAATTGAATTGAATATCCCAGGGAGCACGGTGTGTAATCCGTGGCGGTAAAGATGCACAAACACACCTGGGGGCTTACCTCTTCACTTTGTTATGAGCCTCCTTGATCAGAATGCCCAATAAATCGTGCGGTAGGAGCCAGGAACGATGGAAATAAGTCCACAGGGGTAGTAGCTCTAATGTTCATGAGCTCTTTCCTGGAATAGGAGCCACCAGAACTGTGGCAAAAAAAAAAAAGGCAAAGTAGAGCGCACCAAATCACTGAGGCAGCCATCCATGGCGCCATGTTGAAATATATATATTTTTGGCAATATTTATACATGCCAATTGTCTTAGGATGTGTTCACTCATAGGTTCTCTTCAATTATTTATCCTTCTCTCAAATCTAGCCTGTCTCCCCGTTCCTGCTACTGAAACTCTCCCACGTGATAGTTTTCCCATCACCATGTTTCACTAAAGGCGTAGCTTTGGTCAGATGATTTGGAGTACATGTTCGGAGCCAGAGGCTCTGAAAGCCACGGGGCTTGGACCAGCACCCGTTTTAAACTGGCTGAAAAGGGTATTGAATTAATGATAGAGTTCTTGATTGCCTCTATGACCAAATCCCTCTTTGTCATATATTTTACTCAGACATTCAACTTTAGGAAACAGTTTCACATTTTTTTCCATTTCACTATCACGAAAGCCACCCTTCTCCGGGGAACACTAAAAGCTTTAGCAATGGTTTCCAGTCCTTTACCTTGATATTTTCCACACCACAATTTTACCACAGGTCAATGTAGAAAGTGCATTACACTTTATGTTTTAGTTGCTCTGATATAAAGTGTGAGATGTGGACATATAGGTGTGTCTGCTTTTTTTATATTGTGTTCTGGTAGCTCAGTTTGTCGCAAGTGAACTTTCCATGCACATAATCAAAACATGTTTAATGTTTAATTTATGGAAATAAACATTAACTTGGATGTGCAAGCACATTAAGAAAATTGTCATGAGCTGAACCACTCTTTCTTTCAAATATTTTTCTGTACTGTACCAACAGATGCAGTTACGTAATGAGTGTCAAATGGATAGTTAGCATCCCAAAGTGGGCACACTTAGAGAGACCAAATCCTGCTGTTCTTTCTACCTACTTTCTCCCTCCTCCTCTATCCTCCCCTCCCTCCCTCAGCTGTTTCTTGATTCTGCAGCTCAGCCTCTGCAGCATGACTCCGCTTTCCTCTCTGCACCTCTGTCAGCCTCTATGGCATTTCATCGACCAGTCTGGGAAATACTGAAATAGCTTGAAACAGCTGTCGGAAAAAACTTAAGTACATACGCACAAACACATTTCCTAATTCTATCATGCACACAAGACCTCGTGCTATTGAATATTTTTCCTCACTTTTCCCTTCTTTTCCCAGAAGAAAAAGTTTACTGTGAGCAGGTGAGCCAGTTTAATTTTTGCTGCAGCAGTTCCATTAATCACAGCTGAATCGAGTTAAATGACAACCACAGCAAGTCAGTGGCACCCATCTCTCTCTTCTGGTGATAGTACATCCTTAAGGCATTTCTCTAACATCTGACAAGTGCTTGATGCATTCGGTTATTATTTTTAATCAACTTATAAATCCTGACAGGAGAAAAAAGAAGAAAAAAAAACCTGAGGAAGAGATGAACACTAATAGGTGTGTGGTCAGACCACAGCAATGGTGAAATCAACTGACCTTAGAACAGGCGTGGATCAGGTGAACAGAAAGCCAAACTAGCAGAAATGCACATGTTTCAATGCCTTTCAGCAGTTATCAGGGAATGCACACAAAATAAGAGAAGGAAGTAAAGTTAAATGAAATACATGACAATCCAGAAGCCAAAAGATAAGCAAAACCACAGTTACTCCTCTGGCCCTGCAAAGCAGCAACTGATTAGCAGGTCCCACACACTTGTGAGTATAGTTTTCAACAGTCATGTGATCATTCAGATAATTACAACAGTCAGTGAGACACATTTTGTTTTGGCCCTTCTAACTTGAAAATGTGTGAAACCCTGGTCAGCTGTTCTACTCGGCCC
Organism: Hirundichthys speculiger; assembly: GCA_018398805.1. Taxonomy (NCBI): domain Eukaryota; kingdom Metazoa; phylum Chordata; class Actinopteri; order Beloniformes; family Exocoetidae; genus Hirundichthys; species Hirundichthys speculiger. Next base: position 341,550 of record JAGFBZ010000842.1, on the reverse strand, counting down.
CACTCTTCAATCAAGAGGACAGTTTTCCATTTGAGAGCCATAATCCTTGTTCACTCCTTCTTCTTCTTCTTCTTCTTCATTTCCCTTTGGGGTTCACCACAGTGGATCTTTCGTTTCCATCTTTATCCCGTCTACTGCATTTTCCTCTGTCACACCAAGAAATTGCACATCCTCTTTCACCACATCCAGAAATCTCCTCTTTCTCCAGGCTGGCAGTTTCATCTTCAGCATCCTTCTACCAGAGCATTCACAATCAATACTATTTATGTGACCAAACCACCTCTAGCTCTTTGCTTTGTCTACAAGATGTCTAACCTTACCTGTTACTCTGATGGGCTCATTCTTAATCCTATCCATCCTTGTCACTCATTAAAAAAATCTTTAACATCTTTAACCCTGCCATGTCCACCTCTGCTTCTTGTTTCTTAGTCAGTGTTGCTGCATTTTGATTTACTCTCTTTTACAAATGCCCTGTGCTCCATTGTGAGCCTTTCTCCTTGTACCCAGGCTCCTTTTATTTACTGTTTGCTCTCGAGTTGTTGTGAAACTACCTTGTCCAAATTTTCCCTGCCGTTAGAATGCCAGATATCATGTTGGCCCCACCATCTTGTGGGTGTGTTTTTCAGAGTTTTATTGGAAGGTGAGTGGTTAGATCCCCAGCCTTTGCACATATCTTTTAAAGGAAGACTAAAGACACACCTTTTTAATCAGGCTTTTAATTAATATTTTAAACTCTTCTTACATTTTTATCTGGTGCTATCCTGTTTTATGTTGCTCCTTTTAACTTGCTTTTTAGGATGATGCTTTTATCTGCTTTTAGCTGCTTTTATCCTGCTATTTTATGCTTTTAGTCATTATCTTTTAACTCCAGTGTTTCCTCAGGGGGGTCCTCCACACTGGGAGCTGTGTCAGGCGACTGGGGGTGCTGTCCTTGGGTCCCTCTGGCCTGGCTGGCTGGGGGTTCCTCCTACTGATCTGGGGGTCCGCCTGTCAGTTGGAGTCGGGGGGCCCAGGTGCCGGTCACCCTGATAAGGCCTGCAGCTCCTCCCAGTGTGGATGGCCCAAAAGGTGGCGTTTTTCCTTGATCCTCAGTGCCATGCCATGTCGCCCTATTGGTTGTGATTGTGTGTGTATATTTGTTTAGTATGGAGGGTGGGAGGGAAGGGGTTTTATTGTGATTATTTGTTTTTAATTCTGTAAAGCACTTTGTGTTGCATGTTTTTGCATGAAAAGCGCTATACAAATAAAGATTGATTGATTGATTGATTGATATCGAAATGTCCTTGGGCAAGGTACTGAAACCCAGGATATTCCTGACGGCAGGCAAGAAATTTGCATGGATACTAAAGATGTTTGGGTGAATGAGAAACACATTAGAGTCTAACCAAGGTCAAAAGGAACTATATACTACACTATATTCAGTTTTGTGAGTGTGATATGTTTTGTGTGTGATTTTTATTGTCATATACCAAAATTTTCAAATAAATATCAAACTAATGAACTACCAAATTAACAAAATAATTACTTTTATTTCATTAACAACCCTGCCAGAGTCACAGGACCAAGTGCAAAGAATTAAACTTTTCCTATTTCTCTCAGATTTCTACTTTTTGTCTATAGGGCAGCAGATAATTTGCACCAAAGTAATTTTGCAAAGAAGCACAAGTCATACATGGATGATCTTTAGAAACATTAACATGTCTGAAAAAATGACAGAGGGGGTATAAAGACATAAAAAATGAGACAGTGAACCTGCTTCTGTGTGAACAGACACTGCCAAGGAAGGCTTGCAGGGAGCTGCAGAGTGGGAGGGGGATCAGTGACTCTGCAAATTAAAAAATAATGTTAAAGCACTGTGAAGCACCAGGAATAAGAGACAGATTGGTGTCCCGTGCTGCTAACCAGTGATTAACATTTTTTATTAAATTACTTAAAACTTACTGTAGTACATGAGAAAAAGGATTACTAATGGAAAAGATAATGCATTTTACTTAAATAATGTTAAAGAGAGAAGACACACATTCAATAACCTGATAATTTGATGATGGATTTGCATTGTTTCAAGGATCCTTTTTTTGTTTGTGTTTTTTTTTTCATAGAAAAGCCAGAAAGTGTGAAATCACAGACTTCCAAAAAAAAAAAAGATAATCCTCTTACATGATAAATACAGCCTGATTATCCAAAACAAAAAGAAAAGAAAAAAAATACAGATGTAAAAATTAAGGAGAGTGAGGATGGCTACCCTCAATGGGATAATTCAGTTTAATCTGCTTGGCTTTCAGCTGATCGTTCACTTCCTCAACCAGACGACAGAAGCTGCTGACACTGGCTTGAAATACTGTCAGGACTCATCATCAGGCAAGCCGTCGTCAGCATGTGGGAGGAAGAGATCTGCTCGGTAGCATGTGCCTGTCTTGACCCTGAGCAAATGCATCCCCTTCACATATATCAAGCCTGAGGGGGGGATGCTGCCGTGTGGACCAATTTGCAAACTAACATGTGTAAACAAATTTGTCTCAATGACATTGGGACATATTGACAACTTACACGTCCCCACAATTACATGCTGACACACGTGGTTTAGAGACAACAAGGTCTCTTGTAGCCAAGAGCTCTGTCGATGGCAGTGAGTGCTTTTCACATTCATACAGTACACAATCCATATACAGAATATTGAAATCCATAGTAACATAAGCAACAATACATGACTATGTTTCAAAGATGTATTCAAAAAATATCAGATATTTTTGTATGTATTATATAAGTGTTAAGTTGTCAGGGTGTACCCTGACTCCATCCTGAATCACTGCTCCTGGAGGGAGCATGGGAGTTTGCTCAGCCTGCCCACATGAGCTTTGTGGACTTGAAGAAGGCACTCAGCTGTGTCTTTCTGGGAATCCTGATGACGTTGCTCCAGGAGTATGGGATATAGCATCCGTTTCTCAGTCACTCTATAGATGGAGTGAGAGTTTGCTCCGCATTGTCAGCAGCAAGTCAGATTAATTACAAGTGGGAATTGGGCTTTGCTCGGGCTGCCCTTCGTTCCCAATTCTGTTCTTAACTTTTTTGGACAGAATTTTTAGGGACAACCAAGGAGCAGAGGAGGCTCTTCCACAATTTTTATTGTGTTTTTATCTATCTGTGAAGTGTCCTGGTGTGTCCTGAAAGGTGCTTTTGAATGAAATGTATTATTATTATTATTATTATTATTATTATTATTATTACTGTGCAGAAATTTGTGGCACTAAAATATGGATTTGAGAATAGCTTCAAAAATAATTTGTTTTCATTTCATTTCAGAAAACAGTTTAATTGTGTTTAGCATCAGCTTTCGGTGAATGCATTCGTCTCCCCACACTGTTCCTGAAAAGCCAGTTTTTCCAGATATTTTTCCAGAAGCAAGGAAAAACCTCTTTTTCATGCATCTTGGAAAAAATTTTATAGCTCTTATCTGGGGTGCCGAAAAGGGGGGGTAAATGATACGGATTATAGGGGCCCATGATTGAGGGGGGCCCAGAGAGGCCCCTAATGATGATCAAAAATAGCATCAACAAATTTCGCCGCTGTGTTGGGGGGCCCTGTAAAGATTCTTTTCATGGGGCCCAAAATCCCTAGCGGCGCCCCTGGCTCTTATGGAGATTTCATATGCATCGCTTACTTAGGTTTCTTAAAGTTTAAAGTGGACCTTTGACCAAAAATTTGCAAGAAAAAATACTGATTATTTGCAAGGTCTGTATAAATTCATTCCATGCAGAAGAGAGAAGTGCACAGTAGCTAGCTGATATCTCCTCGTTAAAGGTCAAATGAGCAAGATTAAGTGACATCTATTTGTGAAGTTATGAATTACAAACAACTAAATACTTATTGTCTGAAGCTATGTTCCAAATGTCTTGACTGGCCATGAAAACATTATTTGGTTTGTCTATCCTTGGTTTCTGCAGAAATACAAAGGAGGCAATATTGTTCTTCAACCAATAAACCTCTATATAGTCCACTTATGGACTTCAAAAAATGTAGCTTGTGTAGACTGTAAAAAAAAATAAAAAATCTATCTAAAAAATATGAAAAGATTTTTAAACATGGTTAGCACAGTGGCTTGGTGGTCAGCACTGTTGCCTCACAGCAAGAAGGTTCCTGGTTCAAACCTCAAGGCCTTTCTGTGTGGAGTTTGCATGTTCTCCCCGTGCTTCCAGGAACTCCAGCTTCCTCTCACAGTCCAAAGACGTGCATGTTGGGTTAATTGGTGGTTCTAGAGTGACTCTGAGTGTGTGTGGTTATTTGTCTACATGTGGCCCTGCAATGGACTAGCAGCCTGTCCAGGGTGAATCCCTGCCTTTTCCCCAAAGACTGCTAAGATAGGCTCCAGCAGATCCCCGTGACCCTACATGGGATTAAACCGGTATGGATAATGGATGGATGGTTGGATATTTAAACATGGAGATTAATACCTGGTGGGGTGTCTGTGTTAAAAACACCATCATACACAAGTCCCCTCGTGCACTGATGAAATATGAGCATCACACAGCACAAAGCTTCTGGGGTAAGTGATGTGTGATGACTGGGAGTCGGAGCAAATATTAACATAATGCATAAACAGTGTGGTTATCAGGCGAGACTCAAGTCATTTTTCAAATGCTACATTAAGAGTAAACAAAAATATAAATTGCTGATCAAGCAACACCAGTTGAGTATCTCCCTTCATCAATGAGACGTGAAGAAACAAATTTAGTGTGTGTTTTTTAATTGGCTTGCACCAACATGGTAAATTAACAAATTTACACCACACTCTCCACTCTGTTTCTCATAATTGTTTGCTGCATAACTTCATTTAAATGCAAAAGACTGACAAGACTGTGGCCATTCTATTGAAGAAACATTTGTTTAATCATGCAGCTTGTTACCTTTTGACATGTTTTTTTTTTACACATATATTGAGGAGCAGGTGATTTGAGTGTTGGCACATCTTCAACCTGTGTCTTAATTCCACAGTTATTTCCATTACTGATTTGTGAACATTAATTTAAATGATTTGTTGTAGATGAGAAAATGATGTTGGCTTTTCTGCAAATTCCTTACGGGCTCCAGACAAACCCAGTCTGATGGCCTGCGTGTGTGTACATGTGTGCATGAGTTGCAATCAATATGCGTGAGACGACAAAACTATTTCTTGAGATTTCGCCAGTCATCTTCCCGTATGTGAGGTGAATGCAAAAGAGTTTAATTTCAGCGGAAACTGAGCCATCCACAAAGGATCACCTGCAAGAAAAGATGTTGCCTCTGCCCGATCTACACGCACTGCGTGGGGGCAGTGGGTGCGGGGGGGAGCTACTGATGCATTGCAGATAAACTGCAGATCCTAGTACCACCCCTCCCTTTCTTTTTTCCTCTACACCCCTTCCCACTGTTGATGCTGTTTTTTTTTTCCTTTCTTTTTTTTTTTCATGATAGATGACGTCACTGCCTCTGGACCTCCCACTATCATCACCCCATACAGCTATCTACGACCTGTCACAGGCTGCTTACCTCGTGATATCATCCTCTTGCCCTCACACCGCTCACCCATCCATCTGGGCAACCAACCCAGCTAAGACTTTTGCAGAAGTCTTCTGTTCCATTACAGGACGGTTTCACAAAATCAACCAGCTACATTTTTTACGCTGATTTATCAATTATTGGTTTTGTGCTAATTCATTACTCGGGGGAAAAAAAAATCTCTGTTAAGTCAAATTATACTCATCTAAAAATGAGAGTATATTTAACCATTATTGTGCCCACTCGCCCCCTTTAGAGCATTATGCTCTTATGTTAACTGAACTACACTTATGACAAGTGCAATTATGTAAAAAGCATTTGAGGAGGATCAAATTTTAACATTTTTACATGAATATGAAAAATGAATCTATGGCAGTGCAGTGTATATAAATGGAAATACAGTAGTAATGCAGTAAATCTACATCGTTATAAACAGGGCAACCTCTGGTTTTGAAAAATTAATCCAATGTAGAAGTGTGGAAAAAAATGTAGTTCTGCAATTAACCACTAGGGACTGGCTCCAAAAGTGAGTCAACTCTGTGACCTCCCCATTTTAAAACAACCAACTTTACAGCAGAAATAGACACACAGTTTGTTTTCTATAGCTAGATTTGACATGACAGGGGATAGATCTGAGTATACCTCATTAGGGAAAGTTACGTAAAACCACAAATGCAGTCTTTGGTGTTAAACAGCTGACAGCTGACTGTCATCAATTTAGCTCCTTAAGCTTTCATTTAACTCGACGTCTGAGCTGTGAATTAAGACCTAAAAGAGCATATTCACTTATATTCTAATGACAATGTAGCTTGTTGGGCTGTTAATTGTACTAACAGAGCATCTAAGACTTCTGTGTTCCAGTTTTTTCTCCAAGTGAAATTTCAGAGTCATTTCATGATGGTAAAAAACTCAGAAGATCTATATCTGGAAGGTGCCTCCAAATACCTCAAACAACATATTAGGTGCAGACATGCCATTAACTTAACGTCACTTTATAAGTCAAGTTATTATGAGAGATTTCAACATTCTTAAAACTTGAAACCATTAACAACTTCAAAGAGGTAAATTGTCAAGAAAATTCAATCTGGTAAGTCAGTGATGGCCACCGGGTGCGTGAGGATCCCCTGACAGCACTTACAGGATCCCCTAACGGCATAGTTCATCTGTGGTGGTTCCCTGGGACCAGGAAGAGCCCAGAGGTGGCTCATGGCTCCAGCCCAAAGCCCTCAAGGTTACTTTGCAGAAACTTTCAGATGACATCACAATAGGATCTGCAGGTAATCAACACAACAAAAATCCAAAGACTAATGCATGCATGTAAGCAAAGATAAACAAATACTAGGATCTAACACTAAACAGAGGAAACGTAGGAGCAGGGCTGGGCAATATTACCTTTTAATGTTTTTGCTACACGGGTGCTCAACTTTTTAAAGTGGGATATATTTGAGTGAAAGAGTACATATTTTTGATCTTAAAAAAATGAAGAGAGAAACAAGCAGATTAAGAATATGTACTTATTTAAGAGACAAGGTCAGAATCAAAGCAAAGAAATAAAAACCCACAGACCATCACATTGTTACTCTGCAAATTTAGATTTTATTCCCCAAAACAAAGCATATAAACTCATTGCACATGATGTTTTTTATATGTTTTACTACCCAGCATTATATACAGGTACAGCTGAAATAATTTATCGCTCAGTGATTAGTGAACTGACAGAGAACTGGCAACTATTTAGCTAATTATATAAAATTGTTAGCATCTCTGGTTGGGATTATTGAAAGATTTTTTTTTTTTTTACAAACCACAGGGGGGGAAATGGAAGCAACTTTTCAAAATTTACTCTAGCTGCACAACATTAGTTATCCCTTTATGCATTGAAAACATTATCATTACCATTTTACAGGGTAGTAAGTGAAGAATGTGAAGTATGCAACACTTCATTTACTGTATAGTAAGAAAGGGAATAAAAATTAGATAAAGCAAGCGTCATCTGAACCAGCTCCCATTGTTATTTAAATCTATAAACCGCATGTCAGAGAACCACATTACATTACATTAATAGTTTTTATACTGTTTCATTACGATGAACATTAGGAGTCAATACCACACAGATATTCTTGCTGCGATGAATGCTCGTAAACGGTTGTTCATCAAGCGCATTATTATTTTCCTGTTTGAATGGTGACTGCCAAAAATAAGTAGCACCATACATTACTCAAGCATTTCTATTTCACAGATATTGTTATGACACTAGAGATTAGTTATTGGCTCTTATTGACAAGTTTGCTACTTGTCTACATCACCTCACTCATTATTTCCCCCAACAAAGAGTCATATATTTACTGCCCCTGAAGGTTCTGTGAATTTTGACGACCTCTGCCTGAAAAGCAATAATATTTAATAATTCGGCACCAACATTGGGTTTAACATAATAAAGAATTTTATTCAATTGATCAGAATAGCAGGTTTAGATCGCTAAATATCCATCTTTAGATGCACTATTCACATAAACTTATGGTAAGTTCAGGCAATGTCAGATTTGCATTTAACAAAAAGTGAAAATGATTCAAATCCAGCACTGACACTTCTGTAAATGTCAGCAAATGTGCATCTAAATAACATATTCTCTATTGTGTCAACCAAAGTCTTCAGTTACATTCTTTATATTTAGCATAACCATACTTAATGTTAGGTTATATTGTTGCTCTTCACTGTATCACTACAGTACATCAGGTTTAATGGCCCATCAAGACACCCAGTAGCTTTGACCTTGACATACGTACCTACTATAGGCTGTGTAATGACTGCTTGTGGGTAACAAACGTCAGGTGTACCAGATGGATGCTAATGCCGTCCAGGGTGGAAAAGCAGTAACGTTATCAGACTAAAGGAAGACGATTGCAATGGCGGTTGTGAGCCAGACACAGGGATGGAGGCAGACAGAGAGAGGCTGAAGCGACCATGATGCAGACACAATGCTGACATCACCCAGTACATGGATCATTAATTGTCTGGATAAATCAAGGCAACTGAGATAAAAGTCTGATTTTAAAGTGGAATTTTGTGTTACTCCTGTTGGTTTGGTTAATTATTTTGCACTTACATCCTTCTATGATGTGGTGTAAGCAAAGGGGTCAACTACATAATAGACCAATTTCCCAAGAAAACTTTTAAAAGCTACATTTGTTTCCTCCTGTCCAAAATATAAAAGGTCCAGAAATTGTGAAATGGCAACATTATGGCTATTATTTTGTAAAGGGCTGGATTCACATAACATGACAGCAACTTATAACCATGTATATAGCAGAATTTAAGACTGTGAACTAGCTATAAAAAGGTCATGCTGACTTTTCAGTGTAAACAACAGCATGCCTTTGCACTCCGGCACTTCAAAACACTTGTGCCTTGACCCAACTGATTTGGAAGAATGCACTCTTTCAATCCCACAAACCCAGTATCTGTTCAGGTTACAGGCCGGGACTGACTGGGATGGGCTCATCTGACTGTCAGAGCTTCTTCCTACTGCAGTGCCATTTGAAAACACTCCAACCTTTCTGCAGTGCGCTGGAGCCCAGAACTGATGTTTAATGACTCCCCTGTTTTTGCCCAGCCCACACAACCTCACACCATCATGAGCATCACGCCACCAGGCCACCTGAAAGCACCTTCGTTGACAGCCAACGAAATATGAAATCCTGCAGCTGGGAGCAGGGCCTGAATGGAAAAGAAGTTATGTGACAGTGGTGAAGGACACTGTAACATCAGCGATCAAGGAGATTGTGGCTAGAGCATAACAATTTACAATATACTAAAGTGCTTAAAATAGGCAGACGTGGTATAAGAAAGTCATTCTGACCATCTATCTCTCTCTCCACCCCTGTCAGCTCTCTCTTACTGTGTTTCTCATGTTGTCTGCCTCTGTCTCTGGAGCAATCTAAAATTGGCCATGTTTGATGCATTAGCTCTGCATCAGCAAACATTGCAGCAGAATGCCAATGAGGACAAACAAAGATAATGTAGGTGATTATTAGTATTTCGGAAGATTTTACTCTTGTACAGAGTACAAGAGTAGCTGCCCAGTGAGGATAAGTTTGTGTCTTGAATGATTACTGCTTGCATTTACTTTGTGAAAGTTTTATTACTGAAACCATAGAGGTGCAGGTGCATGAATTTGACTGAATTCAGTGCAATAAGAAGTGAAAACAAAAATCACACACACACACACACACACACACACGTCTGTTTTGGTGCATACAACAACTGCTATTTGTTTGGCATTGACCAAAGTGACCTGATGTTGATGCATCAAGCTTGACAGCAATCGACAGCCTGTTGCTGAGGCCAATGCACCAGATAGGAATGCTCGTTGGAGATATAGCATCAAACTAAAAAAAAAAAAAAGGCTTAAATGTATCATTATGGACATCCAATAGATGGCTGAAATGTTGAGAAGAAGGTGTATGTAAGTTAATCAGTCAAAAACATCAACACTTAGGCTCTGCATATTTTATTGAAGGAGACATATTATGACTTTCCTTTTCAAACATTCACACAGTTTACTCAGGCCCTATTGAATTGTCTGTGACATATACAACAGATACACAAAAAACACCCTTTTCAACCACTTCTTCACTGACTGCTTGCTCTGTTTATAGCAGCTGGTTTAAGAAGATGGAATCGGCCACTGGACTTTGCTTCAACCCTTTACTCTGCAGGGTGTACCTCCTTCTAAACTGGTATAATAGCTTTGTTCCGCCCACCTCAGAGGTGCTGGAAATGCAGCATGATGTGAAGTCGGGTTCGGAGAAAGATAGGGAGGCTGGATAACTCTACTCTAATCCCAGTCTGGGATGCCACAGTACCCTGCAGATCTTAATAGACAGGCTTGTGCAATATCAGTTTCTGAGTTGATATTGACTTCCTACACCCAAATAAATAGCATTGAGCACAGAAAAGGTCATTTTTCACACGCCCCCTTAAATGTTTATTATGCAGTTTTTATAATCACTGTTGTCAGTGATATCTAAAGTGAGTACATGACTAATGGAGGGTACAGTGTAACAGTGCTTCAAAGGCATTTAGTGCCAAACCTCTTTTATTTTCCATCAGTACAGTCCAACCAGCCTGGTTAATGTATACACCAGGTTATGAAGACCAAGATATCTGACAATAACACTTGAATTTTTTTTATGTAAATTATCTAAACACTGGACGTTTGTGCTCTGAATCACTGTTCCATAATGATACTGGAGGAAAACCACAGACGACACTGATGTAAGCTGTGGCCATTAAAGCACACAGATTAAACTAACTATACACAGTATATACATATATATTTGTATATTTTTTAATCTTATCCTCACCTACTCTATATCTATCTGACTCACCTGCTTACTTCAAACCGGCCCACGTGGTCCAGACTTACCTAGGACCATAGCAGACGCCCTCAGGAGCATGCGCGCTCCCCTCCCTCCCTCCCTCCCTCCCATCAATATGGACCAACGAAAAAGTGCTTGGACTTGCCCAGTTAGCGACAGAAACTCAGATATATAAGGAGCAGACAGAGGTAGTCTCAGTCGCTGTGAGAGCCACACACACCCCTCACCTTCGCACACATACACACACTCACATACGCACGCCTCCACCTCCAGCACCGTCCCACTTCATTCCTGCCGCGCATCCACTAACGGCAGTCTGACCGGATGAGTTACCCGGCGGACGCGTTGGGAAGCCCCTTCAGGAGAGTGATGGAAACTAGAACGAGCAGCTACGGCTACGGCCGCCCCAGCGGCACCCCCTCCAGCGGATTCCGCTCCCAGTCCTGGTCCCGGGCAAGCCCCGGCTCCACCATGACCGCGTCCTACAAGAGGAGCGTCAACGCGCCGGTGTCCCGGGCGTACAGCTCCACGGTGCTCAGCTCCGCCGACAGCGTTGATTACAGCCAGCCCTCCGTCTTTAACGGTGACTACAAGCGATCTAACGAGAAAGAGCAACTTCAGGGGCTCAACGACCGGTTCGCCGTTTACATCGACAAGGTGCACTACCTGGAGCAGCAGAACAAGCAGATCGAGACGGAGATACAGGCGCTGCGGCAGAAGCAGGTGTCCCGCTCCCAGCTGGACAACCTGTACGACCAGGAGCTGCAGGACCTGCGCTCCGTGCTGGAGGAGATCCACCGCGACAAGGCGCAGATCCAGCTGGACACCGACCACATCGAAGAGGACATCCAGCGGTTCCGGGACCGCTTCGAAGGAAGAGGCGCGCATCCGCGAGGAGACGGAGGCCATCATCCGCGTGCTCAAGAAGGACACGAGCGACTCGGAGTTGATGAAGTCCGAGTTGGAGAAGAAAGTTCAGTCGCTGCAGGACGAGATCGCCTTCATCCGCAACAACCACGAGGAGGAGGTGAGCGAGCTCATCGCTCAGATCCAGGCGTCCCAGGTGACCGTGGAGAGGAAAGACCTGCAGAAAGCCGACATCACCGAGGCTCTGCGGGAGATCCGCTGCGAGCTGGAGGGCCACTCCAACCAGAACCTGCAGCAGGTGGAGAGCTGGTTCATGTGCCGCTACGCCAAGCTCACCGAGGCCGCCGAGCAGAACAAGGACGCCATCAAGTCCGCCCGGGACGAGATAGCCGACTACCGCCGACAGCTGCAGTCCAAGACGGTGGAGCTGGAGTCCGTCCGCGGGACCAAGGACTCTCTGGAGAGGCAGCTGAACGACATCGAGGACCGCCACAACAGCGACCTTGGCCAGCCTGCAGGTAGGCAGCCGTGCGTAAAAACCTGTAAACGCACAGTTTCTTTGAGGGCACTTTAGAATCCAGAGAAGTATAATATTGTATTTTGCATTTGGTAGATTATTAAAAGAAATGTTTGGTTAAAACTTATGATGATAGGGACTGATGAGGAATTAGGTTTCTATCATGACTCATCACATTTTAATCACTGTGACGCAGTTTCTGTTTGAGGTAGGCTACTTCCAAATGACACAATTTACCCAATAACATCATTTTCAGATTTAATTGCCTCTTTTTGATAACTTTAATCTGGTAATGCCTGTTAGGGTTGCATCCCTGCGGCTTTAAATTACTCAGTCCTGACATAACTTTTTTTCTTTACAAGCTTGGGAGACTTCCAAGAGTGAGGAAACTGCAGTATAAACTCTGGCTCTCTTTCATTTTTTCTTGCTGAGTCAGAGGCGCAGGTCGATGCCTTTATTGGCTGTGTCCTTACATCATACCACAAAGATTTTTTTTTTTTTTTCAGGAGGGTGGGGGAGCGGAGGGGAGGGGGTGCACTGAAACAGTTTGCAGGCTGCCCTTGAAACAGAGGCTTTCAATAACTCTAGAATACTGGATTGCATCAGAATATATTAGAGCAGTCGAGCACCCTCAGTGGACAAAAAGGAGAAGCGTTTTACTGCAGTGGCTATATGGAAAAAAATAAAGAAGTCGTTGACATGACTCAGTGAAATTCACTGACAGTGAACAGCTGAATTGGCATTAGAGAATAGTTATGATGTATTTAATGTGTCCTTGATGTGTATTGCTGTGTTTGCTGTGTGAATCCTCAGGAGACGATTCACCAGCTGGATAATGAGCTCAAGAGCACCAAGTGGGAGATGGCTCGTCATCTACGTGAGTATCAGGACTTGCTGAATGTCAAGATGGCCTTGGACATCGAAATTGCCGCATACAGGTAAAGTTTCGAGTTAAACCATGCAGCTATTTTAAAGGATTCCCTCAAAAGTGAAGTTTAAATGTGAAATGTATACGTTTGTTACCCCATCAGGAAACTCCTAGAGGGGGAGGAGACCCACTTCAGCACTTTCCCCTATCGCCAGGCTGTCACTTCCACCAAAATCTCCAAACCTAAATCTGACACCCCCAAGCTTAAAGTACAGCACAAGTTTGTGGAGGAGATTATTGAGGAGACAAGAGTGGAGGACGACAAGGGTGACATGGACGAGGCCCTGGCAGAGATAGCACAGGAGCTGTCCGCAGCAGCTGGAGAGGGAGAAGAGGAAGAGGAGGAAGAGGGTGGAGAGGGAGAAGAAGCAGAGGGAGAAGGAGAAGAGGAGAGAGAGAGGAGGAGGAGGAGGAAGTTGTAGCCGCTACAGAAGCCAAAGTTAGTGCTAGTGCACCCGCTAAAGATGAGGAGGAGGAGGAAGGTGGTGATGAGGGAGAAGGAGGGTGAGGTGGTGAAGAGGGAGAGAAAGAAGACGAAGAAGGGGAGGGAGAGGATGAAGGAGAAAAGGAGGGTGATGCAGAGGAAGGCGATGAAGAGGGAGAACAGGGAGAAGAGGTAGAGGAAGTTGAAGAGACAGTATTGTGCTCCAAAGCTCCAGAGTCCAAAGCCTCTCCTGACAAAGAGAAGGCCGGAGATAAGGAGGGCAGTGAAGGAGAGGAGGACACCGGTGCTGGAGATGAGGATGAAGATGCAGGCAGTGACAAAGCATCCAAAAGTGGAGATGAAAAAGAGGAAAAAGAAGATGCAGACAAAGACAAAAAGGAAGACGAGAAGGTAAAAAGTGAGAAAGCAGATGACAGCTCCGTAAAAACTCCTGCGAAGACAGAAGCTGCAAAGCCTGAGGTCAGCAAAGAAGAGGCTCCCAAAACAGAAGCATCAAAGCCTACTTCCCTCAAGCCTGAGTCCCCAAAAGCTGGTTCTCCAAAATCTGAATCCCCCAAAGCTGGTTCCCCCAAGTCTGAGTCCCCAAAAGCTGGTTCCCCCAAGTCTGAATCCCCAAAAGCTGGTTCCCCCAAGTCTGAATCCCCAAAGGCTGGTTCCCCCAAGTCTGAATCCCCAAAAGCTGGTTCCCCCAAGTCTGAGTCCCCAAAAGCTGGTTCCCCCAAGTCTGAATCCCCAAAGGCTGGTTCCCCCAAGTCTGAGTCACCAAAAGCTGGTTCCCCCAAGTCTGAATCCCCAAAAGCTGGTTCCCCCAAGTCTGAATCCCCAAAGGCTGGTTCCCCCAAGACTGAATCCCCAAAGGCTGGTTCCCCCAAGTCTGAATCCCCAAAGGCTGGTTCCCCCAAGTCTGAATCTCCCAAACCTGAGTCCCTAAAAGCTGAATCTCCAAAGGCCGGTTCCCCCAAATCTGAATCTCCTAAACCTGAGTCCCCAAAAGCTGAATCTCCAAAGGCTGGTTCCCCCAAGTCTGAATCTCCCAAACCTGAGTCCCCAAAAGCTGAATCTCCAAAGGCTGGTTCCTCCCAAGTCTGAATCTCCCAAACCTGAGTCCCCAAAAGCTGAATCTCCCAAGCCTGGCTCTCCAAAGTCTGAGTCCCCCAAAGAAGGCTCACCTAAGGCTGGATCCCCAAAACCCAGCTCCCCCAAAGCTGAGTCACCAACCTCTGAAACCGCCAAGCCTGACACTCCTAAGGAAGACAAATCAGAGAAGAAGAGCGATTCAACAGACGATAAGAAGGTAGAAAAGAAGGATGTTGCCATGAATGGTGACATAGACAAGAGCAGCCCGGAGGAGAAAGAAACGAAAGATGAGGGGAAGGATGCTGACGTGATCGCTAATGGCGTCGACGAAAGCCCCGTTAAAGAAGATGGCAGCCAGAAAGTAGTGATCACCAAAACTGTAGAGACAATCACCACCGGAGAGGATGGGTCCCAGCACGTCACGAAGTCTATCACTGTGACAGAAACAGTGAAGGAGGTGGAGGAGGTGCTGCAGGAGAAGATGGTCTCCACCAAGAAGACGGAGAAGCACTCCACCCAGTCCATCAAGCAGGTGACAGAGGGTGACTGAGCAGACTCCAGGACAGCTGCCAAAAGAGAGACAAGACAAGGATGGGCAGGGGGAGCCAAGGGAGAGCACATGACAAGCAATCAACCCAGAACTAACATAAATAAGAAAATCATACAGCTAGAGCGATGTAATCAAGACAACCACTCTCAAAACAAAACATAGAGAGGAGGCAAAAACTTAAACGCTACAAAGTTCAAACATGCATGTTGAGTGAAAGCTTTAAACGGGCTTCGCTGCAGATGCAGCCAGAAGCAAGTGACTGAGACATTTTATCTTCCTTTCCTTTCTTTCTGCTGTTCATGGGCAAGCTCAGGGGTGGGAGGGAGGGGGTCTCTGCATGCTAACTCGGAGGAGGGGAGTACTTTCCTCTCTTATCTGTATGTTTGGTAGGAACGCACTGTAAAAAGAGCAAATATGTAAAAGGAACATATAACTTGAGTGGGAGATAGAAAGAAATTCTTAACATTGAGAGGTTTTGGGGTGGGATGAAGAGATAGGAAGGTCCTGGAGGCAGACATGCATTCTACTGAAGAAGCCTTACTTGACATGTGAATATATCATCTGAGCCAAAAAGGAAACTAACAATACACAACATATGATGAAGAAAGACATGATATACACAACCATATACATTCAGTAACTGAAGCAGTTACAGCTTAATGAACCTGAAGAAACTCCTAGCCTTAAACATGCTTTTTATCAGTGTCTGTTATGTTTACCTGAGTGCAAATGAAAAACTATAACTGTAAACGCATAGATACATGCATTCTTGTAAGCATAGAATGGACTTGAATTTACAGAAATAAATGAGGTGCTACTGTTTGCAGTCCCATGACTTTACTCATCATGAACAATTTCTCAGCAGCATTTGCTCAATAAACGATGCTAAACAACTTTTGTCTCTTGTTGTTTTTTTTCCTATTATATAATTTTACACCAGAGCAGTTACATACAGTCATGGAAAAAATTATTAGACCACCCTTGTTTGCTTCAGTTTCTTGTTCATTTTAATGCCTGGTACAACTAAAGGTACATTTGTTTGGACAAACATAACGATAACCACAAAGATTGCTCATAAGAGTTTTATTTAAGAGCTGATATCTTACCATTTTCCATGGTTTTCTTGATTATACCCTAAATCACTTAAGTTTTTACATCAATAGCTATGGCGTTGTACTGCCAAAAACACTGCTTTTATGCATTCAGTGTTTTCTTTTCTGTATGTTTTAGTCACATGATGACTACCAGGTATTAAAATGAACAAGAAACTGAAGAAAAAATGGTGGTCTAATAATTTTTTCCATGACTGTAGATTAAAGTTGTTGGATGTTCTTAGCTCCTGAAAGGTTGATAGTACTGATTTTTAAATATTAAAAACCACAGCAATTACCAGTTTTGATTAAAAAGAGATTGGGTTATTGTCAGTTTTTATTTTTGATCTTGCTTATTTTTGTTCAGACATTTTTAATGTGATACAATTCATTTACATTTTTTTTTTTACATTGCACTGATGTGCTGTGCTAGCTATCCAAGATGACTGCATTTATAACATGAATAAAACGCAGCATATAGCTGGCATAGATAATGACCGGATAAAAAGGAACTGCACAAAAGTTAGGGCTGTTTACCAGAAGGTCATCACTAACATCATGTTTACTAGTGAAAACATAAGCAGCTTCAGTAAGCAGTTCTGGTAATTATTACGTCCGCCAAGGAGGTAATGTTTTTTCCAGCGTTTCGCTGTCTGTCTGTGTACAAGATAACTCAAAAAGGTTATGGATTCTGGATCACTTTCAAATTTTCAATAACATTGCGGTCAATCGGGCCGAAAATTTTGTTTCTCAATATCTCCACGATGATTATTGCCCAAAACTCATGAAATTTGATTCAGGGATTGACAATGGGAACCTCTATCAGATTTCAAAGGCTTATCCCTGGGCTGCATGGGGTGACGGACTACCAGGGCTGCATTTTCTGTGGTGCTGCCGCTGTGGGCCAGGGCCGGGCAGAAGTGGGAGCCGGGGGATGGGCCGGCCTCACTGTGGTTCTGGCCTTTTGGGTGCCATTACCTTGCCCTCCTGTTGGTGGAAATATGCCTTAGGCTCCTCTCAGACTAGTCTGGTCCTGGGGGGGTGGGAGTTAGCTGGCGTTTTCTTGCCTGCGGGAAGCATTTGAGACAGACTAAGATAAGGATGGTGGTGATGGTAACAGTGGTGACAATTTTTCAGTACTTTGGTCACTTTTAATAGTAGTAGTAGATAGTAGTAGTCAAAGATAGTAAAGATAGTCTGATAATCATAATAGGAGTGCTTATCTAGATATGTGTATGCTTGTATATATAGATGTGGCATGTATGCATAGAATTACAAATACATATGTACATTTTTGTAAACTTCTGTGTTATATAAAAGCATATTTGTATTCATACATAAACATTGCAAACAATAAAAAATGTCCATCTTTTATAATATATATGTATATTACATGTTCTTTCATGGTATAGATGGTAAAGTTGGAAAATGTACACATGGGTTATTATATGTGTTTATGTTTATACATATGTCTGCATGTGTTAAGGTGTCCCCATGTGTTTGCATGTGTAAGCACAGGTAGCGTATATGGGCATTGACATGTGCGAGCATATGTGCATGTATACAGTCATGGAAAAAATTATTAGTTTTTCAGTTTCTTGTTCATTTTAATGCCTGGTACAACTAAAGGTACATTTGTTTGGACAAACATAATGATAACCACAAAGATTGCTTATAAGAGTTTTATTTAAGAGCTGATATCTTACCATTTTCCATGGTTTTCTTGATTATAACCTAAATCACTTAAGTTTTTACATCAATAGCTATGGCGTTGTACTGCCGAAAAAAACAGCTTTTATGCACTCAGTGTTCTCTTTTCTGTCTGTTTTAGTCACATGATGACGTTTAGTGGTACCAGGTATTAAAATGAACAAGAAAGTGAAGAAAAAATGGGGGTCTAATAATTTTTTCCATGACTGGCACATGTGCGGACACATGTATGTTTTGTGCCTTCACGTGTGGATGAAGTGTGTACATGCGTAAATACATGTATACGTTTGTGGGTGGTTGATATATTGCCACATATGAATAAGGTTAAGCAGTTATAAGTATATACATTTACATTTGTTTAACATTCTTCATGTGACTGTTACCAATTAAACATATGGAAATGAGTTCATTACCACTACTACACCAAAATGACTAAGAGCACTTGACTAAGTGACTTCATTGTTAGTATGGAGGCATGTTCCTTATTAGGGTTATATCAGTATAGATGAATATGTATGTATTTGTATACATGTATATGTCTATCTTAATTAATAAGGAATGTATACATGTACATTCAGAAGTCTAGCTTATAGACGTTTATTTTACATCCCTCCCCAACACCCTCCCTCTTCCATCAACACAATCAATTCATAATGTTTACATTAATTCTACATGTGCGCACAGGCCTATTGCTTGGTAGGAGGTGTTCATACAGTTTTTTTTAGTAGTTTTATCTACTTTCTATATATTATCTTTTAAGTTTGTCCTGTATCACAACACAATCCACTACATAACACCCCTAACACTTCACATCCTCACTGTTATGTCTCTCTAACTGTCTTGTCTGTAAATGTCTCACTGCTGGTGTTTTTTTAGTCCTCTCTGATGGTATCAGGATTTAAGATGTTAATAAAAATGTTAGAGTTTACTGCCAGAGATGACTGGTGAAGGACACGTTCACTCTTCACATTCACAAATCTGCTACAAGATTAAATTGCATATATACATTAGATGGTTTTGCCAGATGATGGCACTAACCACGAATGTAAATTCAGAAAAAAAAATGCAACTTGAAAGAACGCATTTGTTATTGTGACCTAACAGAGTGGTTTATTTTCAAGTCTCATTTGTTTACTGTCAGCACATACAGATTATGCAGTTCTACATTTATCTGCATCTCTACATCAGTAGTAGCCTACAATTCAAGAAGGCTCATCATCATGCACTCTGTGAAAACCATTCTTGACATTGTACCCAAGATTGAGCTAATGCAAATTTACAGTGTGATATTGTAGTCTTACACAACTGCAGAAATCATGCAGTGTATTGGATCCCAAATAACATTTAAGAAAGTCCTTTGCAAAACTATTTTTTAGCTTATTTTTTTCTTAATAATCAAAAGAGGAAACCAAGAACAATCCCAGGATTTTTGTTGGTGCTGTAGCTAGCCTAACAAACTGCTATAGCTCTGAGCACAGACTCATCGAGGAACGTCCCCATGGCCTCAGACAATGATCTTGTGACTAATCCTATTATATCTCTCTGCTGCACTTGATACAATATATACATCATTCTGTTAAAGACATTTGAACTAGACTAAAGAAGCATTATTGTATAAATAATATTTATTTGATAAATTCCAGGTTTTTCAGTGAGTTTTTCTTGAATAATAGTCCCAAAATTATGCAGGGCTCTGCACCCGGGCCATTGCTTTTTACTCTGTTTGTTGATACTGTTTGTGTCTACAACATCCATCCATCTATCTGCTTTATTCCTTTATTCGGGATCATGGTTGGTGGAGATGGGGAGAGCTCATACCAGCTGTCACTAGTTGAGAAGCAGGTCACCATTACAGGTCATTATGGTGTCATTAACAACTTTGAAAGACATAAACTAAACTGATACGCCTTTCATCACTAACTTCACTCGTTTCCAAAAATGGTCACTTATCCACAAACAGACTAAAGATCTTGACTGCCAAGACAGAACCTTCAAAACAGCAGTTTCTAAACTAGTGGATGAAATTACTGTGCCCACATCCATATCTTAAATAAAAACTTTAAATATGAAGCTTCAAAAATGAGACTTGTCTTCTTTCTTCCTTAAGCAGGCTGCACCAGTAGGTAGTAATTCTTAATACAATAATCAAGTGCAATAAGCAACAGTGTAATTACTTGTGCAATAATTAAACTTATTATCCACTGTTTGTTGCAATAATTCAACTCTCATAACTCCCAACTCTCATATTCTCAGAACACGACTGTTCAAAGCACCTTTACTACATAAATCACCTGTACTGTATATACTCTTTTACCTATTTTTTTCAGTGTATATTTTATTTTATATTCATATTTTAGTATATATTTTTGCTTATATTCATATTTTATTTTATTTTAATTTTATGTTCTCTTCCAATTGCACTACATGTTAAATTTCTTCTGTTTCTTATTTCTTCTATTCTTGTAAGGAACACCTGCGACAAAAACAATTTCCCCTCGGGGATCAATGAGGTATTTCTGATTCTGATTCAGTAATTTAACAACCAATCATACCACAGCAGCCCCCACCCCACTGCCTAACAATATAGAAGAAAATCACAATAAAACATCCCTGGCCTACCGCTGATTCAGTTTAGCTCCTAAGATGAAAACGGTGGCAAGCTGGACAGAGCAAAACAATCTTTTTGGTGTAATATGTTTTGTTTTACATTTGTATTTAAACATTTGTTGCATTCTTAACCATAGTCACTGTGGACTTAACAACTGTTTTAAGCTTGCTAAATTCAGATAAAATTGCATAGTGAAAGAATTACGAGCCCTAGGTGACCACAACTCCAGAATTTAGGTGTATTTTATTGCTAGTGATTTTAGTTTTTCATTTAGAAGAAAATTACTCTGTTTCTCCTCCTTTTAAATGTCTGTCTAACTTTAAATGTCATATCTTGGAACACAGTAGAATTTAAATAAGCCAAAAAGAACTTCTGCAACAAAAAGTCTATATGAATCAGGAGTCAACATCTGAGAGACGTGGCTTTGAGAATCATTTATTTCATCACCCAAAACCTCACACACTCACTTTTGCATTCAACAATTAAACATACTACAGTCACCAGGAATTGTGCAACCAGATCTTTATGGATTTCTCTGGATATTGGCAAGCAGTTAACCTTGATTTGTTGCTGTAAATGGAGATTGGTTTTATTGAGCACCATGTTAACAAGCAGATTTGACAGCGTTGAAATCTCTTCTGGTTATCAAGCCATGATTTGCACAGTCTTGACCAAAAGCTGTTGAGGCTACTTTGTACCCTTTGTGCTTTTTTCTTCAGTGGGCTCAGTTTTGACGGCCTTTTCTTCATCTTTCTCCTTTTTTGCATCAGCTTTGTCATCTTTTCTTGGAGCAGATTCTTTGAGATCTTTGTCACCAGCTTTTTCCTCTTTCTTGGGATCCTTTTTATCGTCTTTCTCGTCTGTCTTTTCAGCTTCTTCCTTCTTCTGTTTTTCATCATCTTTGGCCTCCTCTTCTTTGTCTTCTTCCTCAGCTTCCTCTGTCTTTTCCTCCTCTTGTGCTTCTCCTTCAACTTCTTGTGCTTCTCCTTCATCTTTGTCCTCTTTCTCCTCCTTATCTTCAGTAGTTTCTTCCTCCTCTTCCTTTTGCTCCTCCTCTTCACCACCTGTAAACCAAAAAAAGTCATTTTTTTATTCTAGTCTTCATAATTTGCTATTTATTGTGTGATAAATAAATGTATTTGAAAAAGAAGCTTTTACCCTCTTCTCCCTCCTTAGCCTCCTCAGCTACCTCCTTAGCGTCCCCCTCCTCTTCTTTTTCTCCCTCCTCCTCCTCCTCTCCTCCTTCTTCATCCCCCTCCTCTTCTTTTTTCTCATCTGTCTCCTCTCCTTCCTCTTCTTGCTTTTCCTCCTCTACCTCCTCTACCTCCTTCTCCTCTGCCTCCTCTTCTTCTTCTTCCCCAGGTGGGCTGGCCTCTGCTTGTTGGGCATGGCTGGCAGAGATGATCCCCTCAGTGGTGCTGACGCTGGAGCTGAGAAGGCGTGATGTCATCATGTAGGAGGTGCCGGAGCTCAGGCTGGTGAGGATGGGCCGTGCAAAGGAGGGCGTGGCCAAGCTGTGGCTGTACAGTGAGGAGACTCCACCAGCCATCCCCACATTAAAGCGAGACTCCTCCCCTTCCAAAAGCTTCCTGTTCAAGTTGATGAGAACACAAATGATGAGTACTGCAGAAAATGGGAAGTCTTTTTAAAATCACTGGTTGAAACATTTGTCAAGTCTACCAGACTGAAGTGTTAAAAAATATATTTATAAAACTTACTAAACATTAAGAACCATGAATCTGTTTTCTCTAATGAAGCGTTAATGTAGCCCTTTAATGTCCAACCCCAATAACTAAATAAGTTGGACTGATTTTTCAACCTCAATATGATGTTTTTCACCTGTATGCAGCAATCTCAATGTCCAGAGCCATCTTGACATTGAGAAGGTCCTGGTACTCCTTCAGGTAGCGTGCCATTTCCTGTTTCGTGCCCCTCAGCTCACTCTCCAACTCTGCAATGGAGTCCTAAATAGAAGCCAGAATGAATATCCTAAAAATAAGGAGGTTTTATTAAGTACAGAGTATTACAGCACATCTACTGACCTGCATAGCAGCAATCTCTGCACTTTGCTTCTCCTCCATCTCATGCAGCTGTTTCTCCAGGGATGCATTCAGGCCTCTGCATGCATCAATCTCAAGCAGACGGGCCTGTAGCTGGCGTCGATACTCTCCCACTTCATCTTTGGAGCTTCTCACAGCATTGCTGTGCTGGGCTACAGTTTCGGTAAGGGAGCCCACCTTCCCTCTGAACCACTCCTCCGCTGTCTGCATGTTCCTCGCTGCCAGCCTCTCGTACTGGGACCGGATATCTCTGAGAGCCCCAGAAAGATCTGGTGCAGCAGCTTCAGATTCTACAGCCACCTGGACACCCAGCTGGACTTGAGCCTGGAGTTCAGCCACCTCACCTTCATGAATCCTCTTGAGGAAGGCCAACTCCTCCAGCAGGGTTTCGACGCTTTTCTCCAGTTCTGCCTTTGCTAAGGCGGCCTGATCAGCCTCACGACGAGTCTCCATCAGCTTGCCTTCAGCTTCTTCTCGAGCCAACATTTCCTCCTCATATCGGCCCTGCAGTGCACTCAGGGTTTGCTCTAGCCGCTCTCTCTGGCCCAAGACAGCCTGCTGTTCTGCCCTGGCTTCATCCACTGCTGCCCTCAGGGACCGGGCCTCTTGCTCGTACAGCGCTCTGAGGCGGGACGGCTCGTTGTGCCTTTGCCTCAGCAGCAGCAGCTCAGCCTCCAGAGCCCGATTCTGCTGTTCAAGCTCACGCACTCTCTCGATAAAGCCTGCAAAGCGGTCGTTGAGCTCTTGCAGCTGGCTGCGCTCTTGTGTGCGTATGGTTCGGAACTCAGAGCTGATATGGGCAGCCTGGCTGAGTTCCAGCTCCAGGGAAGAGGCTGGCGAGGAGGAGGAGAAAAGCACCCGGCCGGGAGAAGAGTGCTGCAGGCGGGAAGAGGACAGTGGGGATGCATGAGAAGAGTAGGTGGAGTGGGTCCTCCCTCTGGTCACCACCCCACGGGGATGAGGCTCAACATACCAGCGTTTGTATAACGAGGAGGAGTAGAAGGGGTCATATCCGATGCTACTCATGGCTGAGTGCTGGAGGACCAGGTTTCTCTCCTTCTGTTTTGTGTCTGTATGTGGGTGAGTGTGGAGGTGTGTGAAGGGCTCAGCTTTAAGCCCAGACTGCTTGCTGCTGCAGCAGCCAGAGCTTTTATAGTAGGACGGTGCAGTCTGACGCAAGCACTTTCTCCAAACTCTGACAATGCAAGGTCTCTAGGCTTACACTGCAACGGCACAAAATAAGAGCGAGAGAGAGAGAGAGAGAGAGAGAGAGAGCGGATCCATGAGAATGAGAGAAGGAGTTAAAGAGAGAAGGCTAAATATAGAAAAAAACAGGAGGCAAGGAGTAGAAAAAACATAAGTACTGCAAAAACAATCAATATGGGTTATAAAATACTCAGGATCAAATAAAAAAAAATTCAACTTAAGCATGGGTCCCAGAGCAATGTTGCAAACAACATACACTTTGTATATACTTCGTTTAATATTTTATAAAGGACAAACACATTGATCAGACATTATTGCTTAGGTATTCTCACTGCAGGAAAGGGAGGTAAGGGTGGGAGAGGGTGTCCTGATTCTACAACGGTGACACAGCAAGTCACCTTCTGGTGGAGACCAGAATTACACACTCAACACAACTATGCTTGTGACCTTAATGATCAAAGACCTGCAATGATAAAATTCCACCCCAACAGCAGGTAAGAGATCATATGTTGGAGACGCAGCACAGACCAGAGGAAATCTTTACAGAAAAAATCATCTCCACATAGGACAGTTATCATTTGCTAAAATATCAACAAATCAGTGTGTTTGATTAGTGGTGAAATTCACACTAATTTAAAATAACTTGGCTCTTTTCTGGGCAGCTTGGTGGTTAACATTGTTGCCTCAAATCTAGAAGGTTCCTGGTCTGAATCTCAGCTGGGGCCTGTACAAAGTTTGCATGTGGATTTCTCCGCTACTCCGATTTCCTCCCACAGTCAAAATAAAAGAAAAAAGCACTTTGCACAGCATTTTATTGTAATAAAAGTGCTATATACTGTAAATAAAGTTTGATTGATTGACTGATTGACATTGGGGTAATTGATGATTACTCACACTCACTCCCATAGGAGTGTGTGCAGTTGTTCGTCTATATGTGGTCCTGGATTGAACTGGTAACCTGTACGGAGTGTACCCCTGCCTTTTGGCCAAAGAGCTGGGACTGGCTCCAGCACACCCCTGGGACCTTGAATAGGAAGAAGCTGCTGTAGATAATGGTTGGAAGGCTCTGTTCTTCTTTTTTTTTTAAATTTCTTTAGTGAAACTGAAGTCGTTTGCGTAGAGTGAAATGCATATGATACTAAACAATTGCATTGTTTAAATCCATGGTTAAAAAAAAAAAAAACCACACATTTTCCAGTCTTATAAGTGAAAGAAAATCCATCATGTTTTCAAGTCTAGTTTTTGGCTCCTGTTTCATTAAAAAAAATAAAATAAATCTCTCTCATATCCAGTATGAATATACCAGCAGATCAATTTAGCTTTGTTGCTGACAGAACGTTTTTCAGGACGGTCTCAGTCAACATTTATGCTTTTTCAGCTACATAAATTACTGCTCTGCTTTGCAGCATTATATGTATTTCTTTTTGTGTGTGTGTGTGTGTGTGTGGAATGTGCAGGATGTGTGTGTGTTTGATTTGTAGTGCAAGTTGCCTTAAAAATTCTCCTATGCAGCAAAGGCCTGTAGTGCTTATAGGCAATAGTGAGGCAGGAAATGGGAGGTGTAGTAGGACTCTGCTGCAGGCTGAGTCATCAGAACAGTTGTGATCACACAAACTCCCTTGTGTACACTTTTTTCCACCCTAACAGCAGTCTGGCAATCTTAATTGGTGCGATTTTTGGCAGATAGGGTTCTTACGGCACCTTACATTGGCCCAGTGAACCCATTATTTACTACGTACAAGAGATGTGGAGAAAAAAAGCGTTGTGAAATATTGCTGACACATCAAATGATTCAAAACTGCATCACTTCTAAATAACTGTATAATAACATTAACAAGAGCAATGTTTCCTCTTATGCACAGTCAATAACACATACTTCATTGAGGCTGTTTTTAGAATACAAATAAGTTTACCAAAAGATCATCACTTACACACAGATTGAGAAATGTTATCCTGTGGAGCTGAACCTGCTTCCTGTTGGCTTTGTGGTAGTCCTGATACTTACCATATGGGAGATCCCTTGTTCAAATCCTGGTTGCGTCAGGATGGATAAAACTTATGCCAAATAAACCATGTGGATTATTCTGCTGTGGCATCCCTGAATAGGAAGCAGCCAAAAGGAAGAAGAAGAAGAAGAATCCTAACTGGATGAACATTACTATAAAATGACCAGTAAACACCAGAACTTTCAGTTTATGGTTGTTGACATATCTGCATTGTGGCTTTACACAGAAAAGAACTAGCAGCTGTAAAACTTCCCAAAGATTAAGAAGTATGTAGAAAGATTGATTACCAACTAAAACTGAAGAGTTGCAGAAAGAGTCCTTTTACCACTAATAAAGCAGCATTTTCCCCATCAACAGTTTGCTAAGTGTATCAAACTCTGAAAACGGGTGAGCTTTGGCTGAGTTTATCATAGGAAATAGAAGACTCTTGGACAGTTCAGATATTTCGGATGACAGTGCATGCTGCACATCCACCTATATGGGTCGCATCCAAGAAAAAAAGCCCTTGCTTGTCCTTTGGGACAAAAACCGCAGATCGAAATTTAGAGAATAAAAGCAAAAGAAGACCTGTAAAAATATCTGGAACATGACGAAATGGAGACACTTCAGTTTAGATGGGTTATAATATGTTTACTGTGAATGTGGGCCATCTCAATGAAGCACAGAGGTGTAAGTGTGATGATATGGGGCTGCATGAATGCGTAGAGTGTTGAGAGGGTTACATTCATAAATAAGTATGTATGTATGGAAGTAAGTATGTCATCAAACATACGGTGACTCACCGTCTATGCCAGCTCCCCCTCGGTCCCCACCCCCAAGCTAGGCGGACTGGATGCGCTGCACACTGGATCTAGCTGCGCGCGCACTGGACTGCTGCGCTGGACATTCATCCTCTTCCCTCCCACCCCCTCACTTCCATGTCTTAGTTTGAGTTTGTCTGTGCTTATTTGTGCTGAGGTGTTTTTTTTTTTTTTTTTTAAATCTCACAACATGCCCTCTATGGCAGTGGTGCGCAAACTGTGGTACATGTACCATTGGTGGTACGCGAGCGCTCTCTGGTGGTACGCAGGGGAACGTCATGACTATAAATGCAACGTTTTAAATTAAATTCAGGTAACAATAAATAACCACAATAAGGAATAAACATCTCTCCTGTGTGTTTAAAGCTAATTGAGAAGGCATATATGGCTAAATTTTAAAAACTGGTCATCATGGTGGTACTCGGAGAGCTCAATAGTTTCTCAGGTGGTACGCAGCATTAAAAGTTTGAGAACCACTGCTCTATGGGACACATTGTGAGAGATACTTTTTTTACCCTCTTTTCTCTCTCCCTGTGTTACCTCATTTCCATATCTAATCAAAGGACAGCGCTAGGCACCTGGCTGCAGCCTCAGTGCACCGTCGACCCATGTCCTGCTATGTTCGTCTGTTTCTTGTGTGTTCTCTTGGACGATGGACTGGAATGTAATTTCGTTGTCCCGGGACACTGGCTCAATGACTAATAAAGTTGATTGAATCTTGAATCTTGTCTCAGAAATAAAGAGATAACCATCTGCATTGAGACCTATGCTGGAAACCACAGTCAATCATTCCCGTTTCTCGTGGGCAGAAGGTAGCGAGCTTGCCCAGCTGCAAAGTTTCTGTCCCCATTAGTGGAAGGCTGATGAACCACTGGGTCCCAGCTTAGCTCTCCTCGTCCTCGTTTTCAGGTCTGCCACCACTCATTTCACATGCTGTTTCAGGAACAACACTTGAAATGAGGATGTTTTGACAAATTTGATTAAAATGAATAAAAAATAATATTGATTTGCATTATAGGTTAATATAAGCTAAACAGCTGAGCTAAAATAGCTACTGTGATAGTAAGTAAATTCCAGCTGACTTCTCAGCTCCGGTCGTTCCAACCTTTTGTAACATGGCACCACACAGTACAAGGACAAATAGGCTTCAAGATCACTCTTCAGAAAATCTATGGATGACATAAGCAAGTTTTCTTATACAGCATATGGTGGTCATACATTAATTACTTAAGTAGAAAACAGGCTGGATATGGGAATTTAAGGTTTGAATTCAAGTTCAGTTCATCTATCTAACATTCATTTTGCAGAAGTTAGCTGAACTTCCACAATGGCATAAGAGATACATTTTAGGGGAGAAAAAACAATGAAAAAATGCACACACATATGACATATGGTATATAACAAAGAGAACTAGTAGAGCGTTTTGAGGCATGCTGTGGGAACAATCTTAAAAGTTGACAAGACAAACAAGATGATTGTAGATTTTTAGGAGGGCCAGGAACAATCCAAACAGCATTTCCATCATGGGAGAAGAAGAGTAGAGGTGGTGGTGGAGTATAAATACCTCGGTGTTCACCTGGACAGTAGACTACACCTGAGATGCAACATTGAGGCTGCTTATAAGACAGGACAGAGCAGACTAACTCTTGAGGAAGCTTAGGTCCTTCAGCATTTGCAGCAAGATGTTGCATATCTTCCATAAGTCTGTTGTGGAGAGTGCAATCATATCTGCAGTTATCTGTTGGAGGAGCAGCATCAGAGCCAGTGACTTAAAAAAAAAAACTGAATAAGCTGATAAACAAGGCTGCTCTGTTCTGGAGCCTCCGGTGCTGATTCTACAAAGGAGGATACTTCATAAAACGAAGAACATCATGGACAACTCTGAGCATCTTCTTCACAACACAGTGATTCTCAACAGATCCGCTGCAGCACAGACCACTACAGGAGACCCTTCCTGCCCACGGCAATAACCATTTATTATTAATCTTTAAAGAGACTTACAGTAAATCATGACAATTACTGCACCAATTTAATTTCCCTTTGGGAATCAATAAAATTTTTTGAATTTAATTTGAATTGAACATACAGTAGCTATACTATATATAGCTAGGCAATTCATTGAAATTCAGCAAAAACAAAAGTGAGATCCTTTAACCAACACAGTTTTGCCCATGTGAATTTTTTCAATATTTTTCTTTATTTCTGTTTTTACTTTCACAGTGTCTGTTCATGTATGGTTCCCCTAAAAACAAACCACCACTCGTGTAATCACATAGGATATTGGATAAATAAAATAAAGATATTTGTTTTACTAGTTGAGCATATTTACAGCAAAAATAATAAATAGTTAATTGTAATTGAGTTGAACATTTTCACTTACTCATGATCTGGGATCTTATAGTCCTGCCCTAACACACACACACACACACACACTTAGGCTGTGTATGTAACTCTCAGCCATTTGGCAGTGGGAAGAACACAGCTGTTTTCCTTTCTTGCCTACTTTTTTTCTGGAGCTTTCTTCTTGTTAGTCTATAATCTGTACAGTACTATCCAATTTCAAGGTCATGAAGCAAGCTGGCTTTACGCCCAGAATTCTAATCATCTTCTATAATTCCAGTGGATCATAATTTCATTGTGAGGCACAAAAGACTTTGCCTTACAATTCAGCTATTGGCTTCATATTTTATCTCAATATTACATGTTTCAGCGCATTTCTGCTTCATTGAATTAAGTACTGCAAAATATGCAGGAAAATATATGACTAAGTTTTTTTATCAGTGGAATACTATGCACACTATAGCATATTTCCAGCGAGGTGCAACATAAGGCATTTCTCAATTCAACCCTGAGAAGAAAAATCATTAATTTAAATGAAATAAACAGTAATGTGCAAATTCTTAGGCATCCCTAGTGTTGTTGTTTAAACTGATTAATCGGTCCAATATACGTAGAAGATATTACCAAAGTTTAATCAAAATAACCTTTAAGGTTTTTTTAATCACATAAAAAGTTGAATCATTTTTGTTGATTAAAGCATGAACCAATGTATGGTGTATGTTACAGAAAGTAGAGTAACACTACAGCGGCTCCAAGAGGTGATGGTCAGAAATAACACTTCAACGTCGCTCTGCTGTTTGATGCTTTCATGTTTGATGGTTGAACATACCTCACAATTTCTTGAAAGCTTTGATAATTACTATTTAAACCAATAAAATGCTATTCTGCATCTTTACCCTCTTGTTATCTATTTTTAAGCCTCTTTTTTATCTTGCTTGTATTAGCAATGACTGGTGCAATGGTTGCAGTTGTGGTCAGTGGCTTCATTTTTCTTACCGTTTTGGGCAACTATATCTGAGGTAAGAAAAATGCTTGAGTTGAGTCAAGAGAATTTATGAACCTCAGAATTTTTCCCGTTCATGTTTTGTACATGCATGTACCTGTATAAGATCCATTGTTTAGCCATTTCACAAATACCCTGTTTATTTACTAAACATATGAACTTTTTGCCGTAGAACAAGTTTTTCCATCAGCGATGAAGCTGTTCATCTTAGTGTGCAGCAAGTCTATACAACAAATTCTGCACTTTACACTTTTGTTCCACAGAGCTCAATTTAAAAGTCATGTTGCTATTTTAGTTTATACCTGACCTCTGGCCTTCGCAGCCTGCCCCACAAGCCCAGCAGAGGTCTGGTTCTATTGGCCTGTTTCCTGTGTCCCTCATCATGTGAAAGTCTCTCATAGGTAGAAAGTAAAGAGGCCTGTCTGCTATGCGCTGCCGCTATCAATGCTGCTATAAAAAGAGTGCGGTATGCTTGCCTGGGCTCACTGTTGGTCAGCCAGTGTGTGAGCAACTTAGAAGGGCTGAGGTCTCTGTGTCTGGTTCAACTTAAACTCAGAAGAACCTCTCTTCATCATGGCTGGTGTTCATCGTTTGGTTATCGTCCGTCACGGGGAGAGTTCCTGGAACCAAGAGAATCGCTTCTGTGGCTGGTTCGACGCTGACCTCAGTGAGAAGGGTTTGGAGGAAGCCAAGCGTGGGGCCAAGGCCATCAAAGACGCAGGCCTCAAGTTTGATGTGTGCTACACCTCTGTGCTGAAACGTGCTGTCAAGACCCTGTGGACCATCATGGAGGGCACAGACCAGATGTGGCTTCCTGTGATCCGTTGCTGGCGTTTGAATGAGCGCCATTATGGAGGCCTCACTGGACTCAACAAGGCAGAGACAGCTGAGAAGCACGGCGAGGAGCAGGTGAAGATATGGCGTCGTTCCTTTGATATCCCACCCCCACCTATGGATAAGGACCACCCTTACCACAAAATCATCAGTGAGGTGAGACAAATCATACTCAGGAAAATTAATTGTTCTAGAACTGCAGCATCAGCTGACATAAACCAACCACATAAATATCCTAAAGTGGCTTCTGATGCAAACTAATTTAACAGATTTTTAGCATTTAACCTGAAGATTAACCAGCTTCTGTTTTTTTTTTTTAATTTCCAGTCTCGCCGCTACAAGGACCTGAAGGCCGGCGAACTGCCCACTTGTGAGTCACTAAAGGACACCATTGCTCGTGCCCTGCCTTTTTGGAACGACGTCATCGCTCCTCAAATCAAGGCTGGGAAGAATGTTATCATTGCTGCCCATGGCAACAGCCTTCGTGGCATCGTCAAGCACTTAGAGGGTGAGCTCTACAGTTTGAGCGGTCAAAGCTTAAAACAGGAGAATAAAATAGATGAACGGTTACTGCTGAACTCTAATGTACCAATGTATGCATCATCAATGGGCAGATTTGGCTATTAAAAAGATTTGGCTTAATTTGCATACAGGGAAAGACAACAGACACTTGTGACAACGCACGCACACACACACACACACACACAAAGCTATGGATTACAGTGCATATAAATAGCATCCAAGGATTCTTGCTCCTGAGTTTAGAGAGAGGATGGAGGGTCATGAGTGTGGTTCCCATTACAGTCACGACCTTTATGTATAAAGGTTGCACTTTTTCAAAGAGTGGTCAGATGTGAAGAAGGGAGTTATATTCACAGGGCAGCGGTAAATGTCAGGCAGAAATAGTAAATGGGATGCCAGACGAGAGAATGAGGCATTAATTGTTTACCTAAATTAAAACTATCTTGGATTACCATTAGATATAAAGAAAAGCTGCTCTGCTTGTAGTGTTTAATATGTAACACTATTCGCCCTTTTCTATCTCTAAAGCTGGGCTCCAGTCAGCTTTATAATTGTATCAGTTGTGTTCATTTCAGTGTGCTCATCTGATCCACCTGCCTGTTTTCTTCAGGAATGTCTGATGCAGCCATCATGGAGCTGAACCTTCCCACAGGAATCCCCATCGTGTATGAGCTGGATGCAAACCTTAAGCCTGTCAAACCCATGTCTTTCCTCGGTGATGAGGAAACCGTGAAGAAGGCGATGGAGGCTGTGGCTGCCCAGGGCAAAGCCAAGAAGTAAACTCGTCTGGGAGAGGTGGCGCAAAGAGAGACTTTTACCTAAATGTCCTTTAACCCAATTTTCTCCTATTTGTTCATCCTCATAGTCCATTCCATCTTGGGAAATGTTTAATGGTTCTTTTGGATAAGGGCCAGTTTCACTACATTAGCCACCAGTTTGCTTAAACGACTAACAGAAAGGTGACCTATCAATCTAAGCAGACAGTCGGCCCACACATTTAACGCAGCCACATCACTCAGCCCTTTTAAATTGTAAAGTCCCATTTTGAAGGGCTCGGCACGCTGGCAAAACCAATAAAGAAGTCGTCTTTTTATGTAGACGTGTCTGTTTCATTTTTCTCTTTATCCACTCATATCTTGAATCTTTTTCTTGTATATCTTTATCTCATACATTTTCCTTTTCCAGTTTCTGGTTTCAGCAATCTGCAATGGTGCTGTGAAACCTTATCTAAGAGGTAGAGGGAGGGTGAAAGAAAAGAGGGAAACACAGTCTGAAAGATAAGTCGATGGGTTCATCATGGCACCAGTCCCACAAAGGAAACTCCTTGCTTGTCTTCTACTGTAGTTAGACCATTTATTCAAGAAAACATGCAAACGGAATGGTTTTAAAAACGATAGACATACAGAGAACTGACAAAATGTGGAAAGAAATGTGTGCATCCAATAGCCCAATCAAGCAGAGCTCCTACTGAGATTATCATTCTCATTAAAAAAAAAAAAAAAAAAAACATGATGCAAATTAAACTTAAATTACTTTCTATGGATCATGAAGAATTTTCAGTTGCACAGAGATTGTTGCATCTCATTTTAGATGGTTATTTCTACTCAAGGAAAATGCACAAATCACACGTAAATGATGTTTTGGAGTTCATTCAGGAAGTTTTGTTTTTCTCTTGTTCTTAGTGGTGCAGTCCACTTAAAAGTGAGAATGTTACATCTCGACTAGTTGGGGCTTTATCAGACTGGATTATTGGATGCACGCAGAACATCAAGTCAACTCCATCAACTCCAGGGTTGATGGTGATATAAGCCAGTTCACAAAATGTTAAATTGTACAAGTGGGATTCATTTTACTTTCACTATTAAACACAGCTTTAAACTCTCGTGGTAATTTTCTTCTATTGGATTTCAAACATGTAAGTGATACCCCCCCAAAAAAAGCAATTTTTTTCCCTCAAAACTATTCTTCCAGATTTTGGTAATGTGTTGGAGAGTTATTAGGACCAGGTTATGTTCTGTAACAATCTCAGTTTTATTTTGCAGTTTTATTTTTATTAGAGTAAAATGTGGCATTTACATTGTACTGGACAAAAAACAAAACAAAACAAAACAAAACAAAACAAAAAGACTAAAAACACAGTATCTCAAACAACGCAGAGTATCTTAAACCAAAAAAAGCACCAGATGTTTGCAGAACTACTGAGAGGAGTGTGGGTACAGCCTGATTTGAAAGGCCTCTGTATTTCTGTTACTTACAGGGCCATCTACTGGCTGAGAGTGAGCCACCCAAAAGATGCAAATAAATATGCTGTTCAACTAATTCCAGTATTATAAATTTAAAAAACAAACAAACAACAACAACAACAAAAACAACTGGGCACTTTGTCTGTTTTACAGTCCAGGTAATATCAGGCGGCTGTTTCCTTGTAAAGCTTCTCCACAGCAGTTTTTCTGTTTGAACTTCTTTGGAAAAGGCCTTTCAAGTTAATCAACAACTTCATGAGCATTCCTTCAAGAGGATTCAGAAAGACATCATAAACGCTTCTCAAAGAGCACAGGTTTTGATGCTGTTCAGAATAACTGATGCAGTTATTGCTCATAAAGGTCCATCGTCATTGTTTCAGTCAGAGGGGTCTTGATCAGTCCGTTTTAGCACTGGTTCCTCTCTTGAAGGGCCTGAAAAAGCTTGGGAGTGATATTATCTTGTGAGGATTTTTCTTGTATATGACTGCTTTATTTATTTCTTCTTTTGATACAACTACATACTCTGCAGCACTTGTGACATTCTTTTCTATGTTGTTGAGCAGCTCCCCCTGGTGGGAATAAAACAGGATTGTCACCAGTCAAGGATTTGGCCTATGAGAATATTCTTTAAAAAAACAAACAAACAAAAAAACATAGCAGTTCTGTAAGGGGTCCAATTTTACCTGAATCTCCAACAGCATGGCAGTGTCCACAAATATCTCATGTAGCTCTTTAATGCTGGATTCAAGGCAAATGATGTCCTGGTGACGTCTTTCAATCTCAGTCAGAGCCTGACTTGTAACACGAGCTTCAGACTTGATCTATGGGAAGTGCAATAAGCATCCATCACAATCATATTTTTCTAACAGTATGCTGTACCTGAATGATGAGCAAGAAAAAAAAAAAAACACTAACAGATGTTAATGACTATACATTAGTGATTTACAATGACAAGCCAAAATTGCACTGACATCAGATATGAAGATAGTGAGGTTGTCACGGCACAGCATTTCCTCCAACTCTTCATCTGTAGTTACTTTATTCACTAAGTAAGACAAAATAATATTTTTTAATTATTTTCATATGGCTGTTTTCAGTTTATAATTCACACATCAAAATCATCCATGTACATACATGGTTAAGCATACCCATTAGAAACAAGACAGACAAAATAATCAAAGACTGACAGATGTTATCAATGACAAATTCAACTTTTCATTCTCCAACTGAATTTATATTCCGTACACTAACTGCAGGATGGCGTGGTTCCTAAACTATACTATAGATTTAAACCACATAGAACAAACATAAAATGGGCAAAATACTACCCTGTCTTTTTTTTAGAAGTTGAAAGCAAAAAAAAGCAAAAAACCAGTATCAAATAAACTTCAAAGTTGATATATTGAACAGACTAGAAATCTTCCATTCCAACATTGTAACCTCTGATTTATCAGAGATGCTACAAAAGCATTCACACAAAAGTTTATACCACTGTAGGTTTTCATGTACTGCTAAGGTAAGATGCTGGTGTATAACATAAAAGCTACTTACAAATCACTGGCCTAACAATGAGGAGAAACAATGATTACGATTATTTCAAAAATCACAGTCATGATTCTGGAAACTCACCAATCTCCAGCTGTCTCTGAATTTGTGCCTTGCATTTCTCTCTAAAGGACATTTGTCCCTTATGGTAACCCCTCATGACTTCAGCAAACCATCGAGTCAGATGTGAATGCTGGTGGAAGAGAGTCAGCAGAATTACAAATTAGATTACTGAGCCAGGAATTTAAATTGACCAATTTAATCATCAATTTGGAAAAAAAAGAGGGCACTCAGCAGTGAATCTGTCTGGTGCGTAAAGACTGGACAACTCTTTTAAATGACTATTAAAGCAGGGAATAAAAAAGTAGCACTTCCAGACCTGGTTTCTCTGAATACGATGCATTACTGAAGCAACACCACTGTTCTCATCTGCTGACCAGTTCTTCTGCATTGCTAAGAAAAAAAAAAAAAAACCACATCAATACAGATCTAATGAGATTACACAAGGTCAAATTCACAGGCTCTAGTTATGACAAATAAATCTGCCTAGAGGTGAACATTGAACACATTTCCTCTACTTCAGTATAGAATAGAATAGTGTTATTTTTAGAGGATTTTGAACCTATGACTAACAGAATGCCCTCCACTGCACTACACTTCCTCCTTTATTCATTTGCAAATCAAATCATGCGATATACTCTGAACATAGTTGGTGCGTGATGAAGTCTGATGTCCTGCACTTCTCTATCTCCTTGAGTATTAATAATAACGTCCACATATCAGTAATGCAGAAAAAACAATCTATATATTCATGGGTAGTGCAAAAACCTTTAATTTTTTTAATAGTCAAAAATATATGTAATACGATCTTGTAGCAGATGTTACTTTTATTGTGCATAAGTGTGAGAGAGAATAAATGTGTCCTTCACCTGCCCTCTTTGACAGTCTGATCTAACTTCTTTTTTTTTTTTTTTTTTGAAATTTTAAACTCCCAAACCCTGATTCTGTCAGAGAGGACCAAAATATCCAACTGTGGGGTACGGAAGAACAGGACAGAGACACAAGACAGGCAGTGATGGGTCTGTTGAAAAAGCACATTTTAAAGGATTCAAAAAACAGTTCAGCTCCACCTACATTTTAACTTGGCTTGGACCAACTCAGCATTTTTCTTGGTCTCAATTTTCAGCAGCTGCAGCTCCTCTTTGCTTCCTAAAACCAATAGAGAAAGTTATTTTTTATAAAATGAACATTTGCAGCAAATTATATACAGAATGTCCTGAGTGTTTTTGAGTATATGAACCGAAATATAACCTGTAAGACGACTGGGTTCTATGTATGTGAACTTGGAACCCAAAACATACCAGACTACTTTTCAGGTAGAATGCAGTTGCTCAAATCCATCTTTTCTTAATAACATGGCAGGATTTTTTCCTTTATACACAAGAGGTGTAAATCACAACTACAAAGCACTACAAAATTACATTAACTGGATGACGATTTGATATTTGGCAGTATCACAAAGTCTGCCATGCTACAATTTAGAGCTAGTGATCAATATGAGACAATACCATATGTTAACTGAACAAAAACACTTCTATTCATATCACAATGCAGTAAGAAACTAAAATGTAATTTCACATTTTTATTTTAGATTCAACTGCAGTTAAATGAAGAAAGATCTGTTCCTTTAATAAAAACAGACTATAAAAAGGCCACTTGATAACATGTATTGATGAGGATTACACATATTGACGTATCAATGCAATTAGATCATTCATCATTAAAATAATGTATTGATCTAGCTCAATGGCTTATTAGACCCCTATTATACACCACCACAATCAAGCTTATGAATATATTTAAATTTGTGGTTAGATTAAGATTAATGTCACTGTGTACGAATACTTGTCAGCCCTTGAAAATGTAGGTATTTTGCTGTCATTTTATATTTCTCTGAGACCTCTTAAATCAAAGCTGAAAGTCTGCACTTTGCACCTTGACAATTTTATTTAAAATCCCTTGTGGTGGTGTGTAAAAAGGTAAGAATCATAGAAACCGTCATTGTCCAAATATATCTGAGCTAAACGTAGCTGTTTCTATGCATTTTCAACCAGCATCCACTATAAACAGTTACCGATATTTGCCAAAGGCTGGTTAGCCTTTTTGTTGATGTTGCTCCATTTATCTTGTTTGTTGTGCGCACTTAAAGATCTGACAGCTTTGCAAAACCACCTTTACAACAGCTCTCATGTTTGCACTTAATCTAGGCCTAACTCCAATAAACTTTGACCAAACATTACCCTCGTCCTGGTTGTGGGAAGACGGGATGCTGCTCTGTCGTTTCTCTATTTCCTCTGCCTGCCTGGAGATTTTTTCAATTAGACTTCTGATATCCCCCACCTACACAAACACATCATTCACAGGCATAAGACTAGTCAAAACAATCATAAACTAACTAAGTTGGTATTACAAAACATAATCTGTTCTGTGAAATATATATCATGTCTACGAAAAAAAAAGAAACAAAAAAGAAAAAGAAAAAGCCAGCATGTCCCTTCTGCAGGCTCTGGATATGAAGCAATGCATGAATACATGTTATCTTTTTCAAATAACCAGTAAACTAGTTGTTTGTTGTTTATTTAGGATCCCCATTAGCTGTTACCGCAGCAACAACTATTCTTCCTGGGGTCCACTCAAAATACACAAAATACAATACAAACATCAAACATTATAGAAACATTAAGAAACATTAAGAAACATTAAGAAAATACTTCAATATAATAAAATACAAATACAGACCTTCAATATATTACAATACAAATACAACCAACCTTCATATGCCAAATATCATCCTAAACTGATTTCCTTCTGAATAACTGCTGCTCTTAATTTCTTCTTAAAACTGACCCTACTAGTGATGCTGGTCAAATGTAATGGTACTTTGTTCCAGAGTGACATAGCTCTGTACATAACAGTCTTCTTTAAGGCATTGGTTCTAGGCAGAGGTAACGTGAAGTGTCCCATTAAGGCATGTCTGGTGTGATAATAATGTCTGTCATTGGTGTGTGTTAACTGTGAGTATAGGTATGTAGGTTCCCTTGAGGCACAAATGTTTCTTATGAACTGGACCAGGCTGCATGCTAGTCTCTCTTCCAGCCTCATCCATGACAGCCTGGCATGCATCCCTTCCACACTGTCCCTCATCGAGCAGTGAAGAGCAAGGCGCGCAGCTCTGTTTTGAGTCAGCTGGATCTTATTAAGGTCTTGTGTTGAAGCACTAGACCAGATTACTGGACAGTAATCAAGGTGAGATAAACTAAATGTTGTATTACTTTTTAATTATTTATCTGTTAAAAAATAAGCGCACCGTCTAATAATGGAGATGCCTTTACTCATTTTGGCAACCATATTATCTATGTGTGTTGACCATGAAAGTGTTCCATCAAGTGTGACACCCAACAATTTGGCCTCTTTAACCTGCTCAATAGCTACTCCTTGCAAAGAGATGCACAGCGTATGATCTGTGCTAGAGCATACCTGGAGCCTAATATCAGACTCTTAGTTTTTGAAATGTTCAATTTTAGCCTGTTTTCAGAAACCCATTCAGAGACCAGCATCAACTCCTCTTGCAGCATTTTGTTAAGCTGCTTGGTATTTCCTGCCGATACATACATTGTAGTATCATCAG
The DNA here is from genome assembly GCA_018398805.1 of Hirundichthys speculiger. Lineage (NCBI taxonomy): Eukaryota > Metazoa > Chordata > Actinopteri > Beloniformes > Exocoetidae > Hirundichthys > Hirundichthys speculiger. The sequence continues at coordinate 302,597 of JAGFBZ010000842.1, read as the reverse complement.
CATACATAGCCATGTATGCATTTTTTAATACACATGGCAGATCATTTGTAAATATGGCATAAAGAAGAGGTCCCAAGCAGCTACCTTGGGGAATTCCACATTGTAATGGTTTTAAATTTGACAGGGCACCATTAAACAAAACACATTGTTGTCTGTTCGATAAATAACTTTTCATCCAATTAATAGCTGAAGTTTTAAATCCATAAGCAGATAGTTTGATGAGTAGTAGGTCATGATCTATAAGATCAAATGCTGCACTGAAGTCTAGCAGTACCGTACCCACCATTAACTTTTTGTCAATTTGTTTTAACCAGTCATCTGTTATTTGTGTTAAAGCTGTACATGTTGAGTAACCTACCCTATATGCATGCTGGAATTCAGAGTTGATACGGTTCTCTGAGAAGTATTGCTGAATCTGTTTAAATGCAAGACCCTCCATAAGTTTGCTCAAAGCAGGTAGAATGCTAATAGGCCGACTATTTGGCCAGTAAAGGACTCCTTGCTATTTTTTTTGTAGAGGAGTAACCTTTGCTATTTTCCACATTTGTGGATAAACACCTTCAATCAAACATAAATTAAAAATATGACAAAGTGGCTTTGCCCACAATCCTAGCTGACAGCTAGTAGTAATTTACAATCCAGATTATCATAGCCACACAGGTTTATCACACTTCAATGACAAAAGACATTTTTCCATTTCTTCTATATTTATCTTGATAAAATCAAATTCACATTGTTTATCACACATAATATGTTGTTTAATTAATGACTCAGACAGCTTACCATTCACTGGCAACATTTGATTTCTCATTGTATCCACTTTACCTATAAAATAATTATTAAAATAATTAGCTATATGTTGAGGTTTAGTAATAAATTCCCCACCAGATTCAATAAATGAAGGAGTTTTATTTATTTTATCTTTACCCATTATTTCATTAAGGGTTCTCCATAATTTTTTGCTGTCACCTTTAATTTCCTCAATCTTGGATGATAATGTTGTTTTTTTTTGTTTATTCATTTTTGTGACTCTGTTCCTCAGTGAACGGTAAGCCTGCCAATCAGCTGAGTTACCAGATGTGATAGCAGCTTTTTTCAGTTGATCCCTCTCGGTCATACAGTTTCTCAACTCCAAATCAAGCCAAGGGGCTTTAGTGGTTCTGACAGTTAGTTTTTTCATAGGAGCATGTTTGTCACAAATAGATAAAAACAATTGCATAAATAATTGTAAGGCCTCTTCTGTTTGAGTTAACTTAAGCACTGAATCCCACTGAATCTCTTTCATGTCTTCAACAAATGTATTTTCACAAAAAATTTATAAAATCTTTTGTATATTACTTTAGGCCCAGCTTTAGGAACCTTCATTTTCCTTGCCACTGCAATTATATTATGATCACTAAAGCCTACTGGCACAGATACAACCTTTGAGCACATCTCCACGGAATTAGTGAAAAAATGATCTATGCAAGTTGAAGAGGACATTCCAGAACTCCTAATACTAACTCTTGTTGGTAAATTCACAATCTGGGATAAATTACAAACAATAGCTACATCACTTAACTTTTTCTTCAGTGTACATGTATTGGAAAACCAGTCAATATTAAAGTCCCCAGCAAAGTATATCTCTCTGTCAGTATCAGTGACTATCTGTAGCATTGTGCATATATCATCAAGGTACTGTGTATTAGAGCTAGGTGGTCTGTAGCAACAGCCAATTAATATAGGTTTAAGATGAGGTAGATGAACCTGCAGCCACAGCACTTCCACACCTGATGCACAAAGATCCTTTCTTATTTTGACCGGTATATGATCTTGAATATAAAACGCAAACACCTCCTCCATGCTTATTTCTGTCATGTCTGAATATGTTAAACCCTTGTATTGCCACCTCAGTGTCTTCTACAGATGCATCTAGATGTGTCTCAGAAATGGGCAGGTAAAGTAATATGTAAATCATTTCAACCCAACACACAATTCAGTTCTTGCACCTTATTTTTAAGGCTACAAATATTCAGATGGGCAATTCTTAGTCCTTTTTTTGGTAGTTTAATAGACATTTAGTGGCTCATGGCACAGTCTCAATGAGGACTTCATGATACACAGTTCTTTGATGTCCATCAAACTAGGATGACCCATTAGTGTTTCTCTTTGGTCTCACAATGAGCCGGTCAAGCTGATTATGGCATAATTACCCTTTGCTCTGGCTTCTCTCATCGCAGGCAGAAGTTCAGCTCTTTTTTCCTCAGCCGTTCAGAAAAGTCCTCATTATGTACACGAGGTGTTTTTTAGGTGTGCTCTTGCCTTTTCATGATGAGTTCCTTATCCTTAAAACGCAGGAGCTTCACTATGATGCCTCTGGGTCTTTCAGCATCTCTTCTGAATTTTCCTCTTCTATGGGCTCGTTCAATTTGAATTGAGTTGGCCTCCATTTTCAGCTTGGTGGTTAACAGTTCACGCACCTTGTTCTCAGTCTCAGCCCATGATTCCTCTGCATGATCAGACGTTATTCCATCAATTATGATGTTATTCCTTCGGCTTTGGTTTTCCAAATAGTCAAGACGCTCAAGGAGGATATCAGACTGAACTGGAGTGGAGTGAAGTTGTTTTGCCAGTTTGTCTAGGTCCTTAAAAGCATTTTTATCGACAGCCTGTGTTGCTTTCATTTCGTCAATGTCCTTCTGAGAGTATTTTAGACTGTTACTCAAGTCCTGGAACTCTCTCACAATTCCATCAATCCTTTTGTTGGTTGAATCTAGGATCATTTGTGTGAAGCACCTAAATGATGCCTCCTGTCTCTTCAATACCTCCTCATAGAGAGTCTTTTGTTGATCCAGCATTTCTTTAAGTGTGTCCATAGTTACCAACTCTGGTTCAGCTTCAATTACATTCCTTTGATTTTTGCGATTCGACATCATTCACTTTGGTCAGGCACAGCAGATGGACTAGGCCGAGTTAGAGTGGATCCATCAGTTATCAGAAATTGCAGAAACCATCCACAACTTTTGGTTGCTTGTCAACTTAGCTTGTCATGAGAAGTCTAGTATCACATTAGATTAAAACTTTGAAGTCTAAAAATATAAAATTATAGTTAAAACAAAGTGGAGTGTCAGGAGCCCAGGCTCATTCAGCTGCCAAACAGGAAACAGGAAACTAGTGAGACTGTTACTTCTATGAAAAGCCAAAGGAGGCAGAAGAGACACCTTTGACCAGTGGCGGCTGGTGAAAAAAAATCTTGGTGGGGCTGGTGTGCCAACATTTTTCCCTGCCTAATCTAGTATAAGCATTAAAATGAACAGTTGGAAAATGACAACAGGTCCACAATAATAATTTAATTTCAGTTTTCAGTTTCAAATAAGAAGTAACAATTTACAGCTATATTAGACTTTATGCTATCAAATACTATACAATCAAGGGATAAATTGTCCCTCCGGAAGGATGCTGTGCAGCCTCTCCAATAAGACACCAGCTGTTGAATCCACACAGCTGTTGGGTAGCTTGATGAATCAATAGAACCGCTCCTGTATTGTTGGGTCCATCAATGTACCTCAGTACCAGGACTAACTGACATCAGTACCAGGACTAGCTGACATTATGTCCCCACATTGCTTATTCAAAAGCACCACAAAATTTAACACAATTGATTATCTTGGACACAATATTACGGTTTTTATCCACCTCTTCATTGTGCCTTCTTTCAGTAAGTAATGTGGTGCCCATCATCTGCTGCGTTGCTATGCTAATCTTCTGAGCACAGCTAGCTTTACGCAGTTTTCCATGTGAACTTGGATCTCTCATGTTTCTTGAACCGTTCAGAGGGCTTTAAGTCAGTTAGTCCAGTCTTTGTCCAAGTCCAATCACATCTGTCACTTCTGAAGAGGATACAGGGGAAACAGAAAAGTGCATTAGCTGCCTCCACAACCTGCCAGCCACATCTCAGGGTTTAACCAACTCTGACAAAAACTCAGTTTGTATGATTTACCTTTCTCCTTCGTTTACTGGAAAATGTTAATTTCAGGCTTGTCGGGTCCCAGCTCCTTAACGAGAAGTTTTTTTCTCCGTCGTCCGTCTCACAAAAGGGAACATTAATAATGATTTCAATTAGGTGAAAGCTGCTCTTGAACTCCAGTTGTCGCCATCTCTCTTCCTCGTCGCCGTATTTTTTTTTTCTCCCGACGTAGGACAGAGTCTGGGAGTCGCTCTACGAAATAAAACTACCGCTGGCCCTTCACGTAGCTCTAGCTCATAAACCCTCACGCATTTTACGTAGCTGTTGGGGCGACATTTCCAGCGCCCCATCGGCATTAAATTTGGTGACGTTGATAGGCCAATTATCAATCATTTTTACCTAGCAACCATAACCGGATTGGCTATTTAGCTGCAGGTCAGGGGCGCTTTGCCGAGCGCCCCGTGAGAGAGTGACGCACTGTAGGTCGATGGACATTCACTGTTTAATGAGTGTCAGTGGGTGGAAATGTTGTTTAAATTATTTAAATCGCATGTAGGCACACACATACTATTAATTAATCTGATGCTGATCTAAAAAATAAATAAAAATAAAATAGAATAAATATTTTTCCCCTCCACAGCTGGTGGGGCGGCGCCCCAGCGCCCCCTATGGGCCAGCCGCCTCTGCCTTTGACTGTAGTTAAACTATCCCATGACTTCAAAACAAAACATCAAGTGATCTCAAATTTTTTTCTTCATATTTTTGAGCAAGTTACTGATGTGTTTGCGACTGCAAACATCATATTATCCTTTCACAAACTGATGACAAGGATAAACTGCTGTGTACTGGCTACCTGTCCAGGGTGTACTCCAAGACAGCTGGGACAGGCTCCATCAGAACCCCGTAACCCTGCATAGGACTACCGTAAATGGGTATGGATGACGGGTGGATAGATCTTCCCCAGGCAGATTAAAAAGTTTGAAAAGTACTCAACATGTCCTTTAACACACACATTCTCCATTTTATACATGTCCACTTGCGTGGAAAGCTTACATTTTAAAGATCTCCACTTCAAAAATGCAACACTGATAAGGAATGACCCTCCAGCTAATGTGTGTCTACATCATTCAAACCCATGCATATACTATAAAACAGCTTATACTAAAGTAATTGCTATGCACCAAAATTATTTGTTTATAACTAAATACAACAGAGACGTATACATTTATCTAATGTACATGTAGTCAGTAGGACACAGCAGGAATCTTCAGATAGGTGCAGTTTACCAACAGCTTCTGCAATATTCCAGTTTCAGTGATGCACACAGGTTTATTTATACTCGTCTCATCACAGCCCTCCAGCTTTACTAACGTACCGTTTTGAAAAAGTCCTCCATGTTGACCGCGCTGCTCGCTGAATTTATCCGACCGTTCATTTTCTGCTGGTAAATGAGAGGAAGTCCGTCACGAAATTTCAATCGCTACATCGTACAAATAATGTTTAAGCCCTTTAATGTTTTGAGGTATTTTAAAACAAACAAATAATGGCCTGTCCCGCTGCTTCCGTACGTAAAAACAGTCGAATTATCCATGTTCTTCTGAGGAAACACAGTCTTTAAACTTCGAAATAGCCATTTTTAAATTAGCCTACGTTTACTTGTCTAGCTTTAACCAGACTATAGAAATACAACAAACTAGAAAGTAATTTAATTTTCAGTGTTTACTCGAGGGCTCACCTGCAGTCTGTCCTCGGGTACGGTGAGGTCATGGAGCGCACCTGTGCCAAGGTACGGGCACGCATGCGCGTTAGGTAAAAGCAAACAAAGAACACATCCAGCGGCAGGTGAGCAAGGCACGACAGACACGCCTGGGTCATCATGACCGCCAGGCTCAAATAACATTTCCTTTCAAATCAAACTAACCTGATAAAAAGAAAAACTTCTGAGTATAAACTGAGAGTAGATGTAAATACGTTGTAACTCAAGGACATGCTCTTCATCCCCTCCGCCTTGCTGGCCTCACCTGGTTGTGCTAACGTGACTGCTTAATGTTAACTGAGCAGCGGTTCTCACTCGTTCCAAATAAGAGCAGTATGTTAAAATTAACCATAGCAAAATGAAATGGTGCATTTGAATAAGTTGTTAGCTGACTTTACAGATGTAGGTTGAGCAAGATCATATCAAATCTTGTCACATGCCTACAGGTGAAAAATGTGAAAGAGAAATGTTCAGTTAGAAAATTTGAAGGCTTGCACAATCTTAAACCAAAACAGTTGATTTATTATACAATAAATTTCAAATTTCAAATGACAATATTATACAAACAATGAATATATTTGAATGCAGCAAAACACATACTGTCTAAAAATAAAAACACAACATATTTAGATCAGTACTATTTTTTCTCCTCTTCAGTAATATTTGATATTTTGTTTTTAATAATAATATATATATTAATCAGGGCTTTTCCATTCCTCATATTTTTGGTGCACCAGAGTCAGATTACAAGACTGAAGAGAGTGTCGTTTCCTCAGAACCATGTGATGACTAGTAAGTACAACCTTCCCCAAGAAAATGGTGTCACAAATTTCAAACCTTAAAAGTCCCTCTAACTTTCAGACCAGAAATGATATTAATCTGAGAATGAAGATATTATCAACTAAAGACAAAGACAACTTAAGTTTTACTTCATACTAAATTTAATTTAAAAATGACTTTATTTTCCTCTGTGGATCTCTCAAAGGTAAAATTCCTTTCACTAATCATGAAGAGACTTAATCTTCTGTTGCAAAAGTACTTTTACAGCCCAGTGAAGCTACATTCAAGTAATCCACTATTTTTACATACTGCTGCTCTCCTGCATAACAATGTTTCATCACTTCTTTTTGAAAAACAAAAATACCCCTCTGTAAAATATATTAAACCACATGAAAATAGGCAAGTCTTGCTGTCCTGCTTTGAATTATTTCCATCAGACATGTTCTTAATATACACTGATGAATAAGGTCTCAGATTCAATGATTCATCTGCATTTATTGTTAATTAGTGAGCTTTCAACTTGCCTTCTGTTAAGATTTCTAACAGGTGAGTACTTCAGACCCTCAAGAGTAACTACAACTACCGTGTTTCTCTGCAGATGCACATATAACTTGGATTGATTTCTAATAAACTTGACCTTCAAAACGATCATAAAATCAAAGTAAAATCTTGTCTTACTAGATTTTGCAACAGCCGCCAGACATTAACAATATTTAAAGAAGTATTATCATATTTGTATTGTTTAAAGCATCATAAAATGCAAACAAACCTTTATGTTGATGTTATGGTAGTAAGGGCTCGAAGTAGCTTAACTAGCAGATCAAGTCTGTATAGAAGCAATAAATAAACATTTCTATCATTGAGACATTTCTTTAATTTCCCATCAAACTGCGAGTTTGATTTAAAAATAGATTTAATACAGATTAAATATTATATTTAGTAATTTCCATTGACTTGCAAAATTGTATCAACAGTTGGAATGAAAAAATAAAAACATGCTTTGAATAGCTTTTGAATGAAAAAAAACAATTGCACTCTGTTTGACAAAGATAGATAAGTTAATTTATAGTATCTTTCTATTTTATGAATGGAATATTTTCATAGTTTTTGCTGCAGTACAAATATTTAGCGACGTCAGTCTGTCTTCTTATCTGCTGCTATAGTTGATCCATTTGCAACCGTCTCACCGTTGCTTTCAGACTGAAAGACATAAGAAAAAAAAATTCAGTCAACAAACAATCAGAAAAATGTTTATTTTACATTTATATTCAATATACTTTATACTTGGTTCCAATTGGACAAGGTACCATGGATGAGAATAACATGACAATATTAAAATCACTATTTTTGTTATACCAACATAAATGTTTTTGTATATAACAAATCTTGGCAACTATTTTTGCCAGTTATTTATCATATAACCAGCATGTAATTCTAGAAAAACATTCACAATGTAACACTGGAGCCGTACCGAAATGTAAAAGATTTCAGTGTTAAATCTTACCTTGCAGATCCCGTTACTGTTTTCACCGACTTTTTTATCATTAGTATCTTGGACTGCTTTTTTGGTCCAGAATGTGTTAATGATGGGTGAAATTATAGGATAAATGATCGGTTCCAGGAACCTCTTATAGACCCACAACAGGACAGGAATCACAATGCAGGGAATGCACACCATGGCTGTGCCGTGACAGGCCGTCGAGGATAAAAAATCTGACACAGGAAAAAGACAATAGATTTAGAAGCTATAAAATAAATAAATGTAATTTTTCAGTAATCAATCATGAATTGTTTGTCTGGATATCCTCACGGTGGATAAACAATGACTACACTAATCAGAAGAATAAATAGAAAAAAATGGAAAAGAATGTCCCTTCTGTGTGTATGTGGGTGGAGCAACAGAGGAAAAATGGTGACATGTAGTAATTTTGAATTATTAGGTTAAAATACTGAACTCTTGAACAAATTAAGATTGACATGGAGAGACTTCAGTGAAATTTTAAAAACAAATAAAGGGTTTCACAACTCACTGGTTGCATGTTATGCTGTCTACAGAGATAATACAGTCCAGATTTGACTAATCAATTTGCATTTTTCAATTTCCAATGCATCGAACAAAAGGTCTCACGAGTCACAAACTGTAATGATGTAGTCTGGAACATCGAGGAGGTAATTTAATCCAGGTTTTGAGTAGTTTGCATTTGTACAAACTGTGTTTTAGAGACCTTACCACCTAAAAATATTATTTAATCCCGGTTTGAAGAGTCAGTGTGTTGTGGTTATTGAACTGGATCTGGTCTACAGCAAGTCTAAAAGCCCTTTTTATGGTGAATATTCATGGCTCTTTTTGTATTTTAGCAGATAGGATAAAGGACAAATCCTAAATTGTGTTTCATATGAACTAAGCACAAAAAGTATGGAAACGTGTGCTTGATAGATTATTTCTTTGTTGTAACAACGTTTCTTGGAAATGAATCTTAGACTTTGGAAAGCTTGATTATTTAAATGGTGTCACATCTGTCAGGAAAATGCATTTGTAAAATGAGCAGTAGAGATTTGCTAAATCGTCTCTGCCAATGCCAAACCAATAGAGAAACATCTTTTAGTGGAGGCAATGTGATGTTGCGATGCAGCATCTCCCTCACTGGAAGTGCTTGTCATCATTGGAGACAATGTTAATGCAGAGAGATACTGAGATGAAATTCTGCAACCAGTGGCAAATCCCATATCTCCACAATCTGGGACCAAACTCTGTCATCCAAGAAGACAACGTTAAGCCCTACAGAGCAGGGTTTATCAGAGACTACCTCCAGAGTTTGGGAGTGTAGAGGATGGAAAGGTCTGCCAGCAGTCCTGACCTCAACCCCACTGAACACTTGTGGGATCAGCTTGGATGTGCTGTTTGTGCCAAAGTGACCAACACAACCACGTTGGCTGATTTCCAGAAAAGTCTGGTAGATGAATATGATGTCATCCCACAGCAGAGTTGGTGACCAACAGGAGGAGGAGGTGCCAGGATGTCGTGGCTGTGTGTGGTTTCTCAAAACTTCAATGATCCAATCCACCAAACAACAAGTACGGGTACAACAATGAAATTATCTTCAATTTAGTTCTCACCATCTATGACATAATATAATCCAGCATTGTGGTTTTTATTCTGGACCTCCAAGGAGGCCTCAATTAGCGAGAAGTTAGCGAGGCTCACCGAAGAAGAAAGCTCCCTTTAACTGGCTTATTGGTCGTTTATACCTTTTATCTACCCTCCCGGGGCTGTGCCTGGAAGACTTTTGTGTTCTGTCACGGTTTAATCATCTGTGGGTTTTTTTTTTTTTTTTTTTTGTATTAACTGTCAATCATTAACTCGTCATTTAAACCTCATAGCAATGAGAGACCGGCACTTAGCCAACAACTTCACGACTCGGTGGTCGATTTATCACGAACGAGAATAACCTGAAGGCTTAAACTACAGCTTGGTAGTCAGATAACCGAAACCCCTTACCTCTATATGTAAAATCCACAAACACCAGCGTTGTCGCGTTTTTTTGCCGATGTGTATGGGACACTGAGTTCCGACCAGGTTCCGACTCTGAGAAATCTCTGGAACGTGACGTCAACACGCAAATTCAACTTCCGTAGAAGCTGATGAAAGCGGAAGTGGCTGCACAACGGCGGATTTCTTTAAAAACTACACTTGTTGAATTGCTGTTTTGCTTGGTGAGTTTCTAATAAGTATGTTTCTAATTACATTTTTCAAAATGCAGTTTTCAGTTTTACCTAAAATATAGCCGTAAATGTTTTACTGGCGTTTTTCATTTACACAATTAAAGAGTGTAACTGCTATGTTGTCAACTATAGCCCTAGCTAACAGCAAAATAACAGTTTCATGTGTGTTGGACTCTTTTTTTTTTTTTTAATAAGCGCTGTGAGAATAAACAGATGTCCATGCTGTTATAAAATATATAGTTCGCCGTTTTTTTTTAATGTTTAACTTTTACTGCTTGTTTGTGACGAAATTAAAGCTGCGAACTCTTGGCTTCTGGACGTAAATGTATATAAATCAAGATCCCCTGAAAATTAGGGGTCCTTCGTCCAGAGACGTTTTTGTAGCAGCAGATGCCATTAACTGGTGATAACACATACCTGTCACAAAGAAAAGGGAAAAAAAATTAGCAGGCAAGATTTGGCAATTCTTTCATGTGTGCAACCCACATACTCAGCTCTGCTGCTCATCCCACTAATGCATGTTCCTTACAAATGTGATACAATCTAAAAGCAGAACAAACCGGCTTTCCAACGATTTTTCGCTAAGATGCATTGTGACAACTAAGAAATAATCTACCAAACACAAATTTCCCTTACTTATGGTGCTTGGTTAATAAGAATATTTAGCGAAAACACAGATAAAGACACACAAATGAAGTCTGATTCAATCCAGACACAGGTAAAACTGTAGATAAGAAAAAGTGCCACCTCTTATTAGAACACAATCGCACCAACAACTTAGTAAGTACAGAGATAGTCATAATGAAGACATGGATGCAAACACACCAAAAATATGCTAAATTAACATCTTAAATGTGAATTGACAAATCCATAAAATAAGCAAAAAGTTATTAGCTAATGACAAAAGAAAATTTACTTCAACAGAAGCAAAAGCATTGCAGATTTTGGCAATGCCTCAGCTAATACACACACACATAATGGCCAGAGTGACAAAAAACAACCACAAAGACTCAACTTGGCAGTTCTGATTGTTTCTTTACAGCCTGAATCCTTTTTTCTCCTGTTTATGACAGTTGAAGCCCATTGTCTCAAAGTGTGTTCATTTTTATTATTGCAAGAACAAAAAAAAATATATTCCTTATAAATGTGTGTTTTCATTTCAGCCTGACAATGCCTCTGTCCACCCAGTCTCAGGGTGATGATGAACAATACGTTTTTGTCGCCACTTTGGATAATGCTCGCAATCTCTCCAACATACTGAAAGCCATCACTTTTAAGGACCATGCCATCTTCACAGTCACACCCAACGGTCTGAAGGTGACTGTTGAGGACTCCAAATGTCTTCAAGCCAATGCCTTCATCCAGGTGCATTTGTCTGGTGCTCTTTTAAACTAAACAAATAGAGAAGAAATAGCCATACATAATTGTTGCTGGTAAATGTAAATGTGTTGTGGTAGATGTTGGTTGTTTTGTATTATTTCAGGCAGAGATCTTCCAAGAGTTTACCATAAGGGAAGATTTGGTGGCTTTTCAGATCAACCTCACTGTTCTGCTCGACTGCCTCAATATCTTTGGAGGAAGCACAGTTGCAGGTAAAAATGAAATTGAAACGAAAGGTGAATAGGCAAAAAGTAAAATCTGAGTAGTGATGAGGCATGTTTATCTCCCTTTGTTGGTGTTGCAGGAGTATCAACAGCCTTGCGGATGTGCTACAGGGGACATGGTTACCCTCTGACACTCTTCCTTGAGGAGGGTGGGGTAGTGACTGTTTGCAAGATCAACACTCTGGAACCAGAAGAACCAATTGACTTTGAGTTCTGCAGCACCAATGTCACAAACAAGGTGCACCTTGTTGTTTAATTCTTTGAAGCTTGTTTAATAAACAGTAACAGTGCAGTGGCTCCTTTCCATAAATCCATTTAAAATGCATACTTATTCATTATAAACAATATCTACTGTTGCTATGAAAACAATAAATATAATTACTGCTATTCATGTACTGTGCCTGTGGCTCTTTTCAAAGGTGATCCTGCAGTCAGAGAGCCTGAAGGAAGCCTTTTCAGAATTGGACATGACCAGTGAGGTGCTACAGATTACGATGTCCCCCAGCCAGCCGTACTTCAGGTGGGCTTTCTTAGATGTACAAGTGCCTTTACGTTGTATTATAGTATAATGGTGATTCAAAATGCAAGAATCTCTTCAAATAGGTATTGAAGTTAATTTTTATGCCTGCTTCTTTCATTCTTTGAACTATTACTTATTTTCTTCCCAATTGTCCTAATATAAGCACTGAGAGATGATTGGATATTTAAGTTTTACCTTACAAATACATTTTTTGTTTGAATTGTTCAACTTAAGGTTGTCTACATTTGGGAACTCTGGAAATGCCCATTATGATTATTCCAAAGACTCGGACATGATGGAACTATTCAAGTGCACCAAGACACAAACAAACAGGTGAGAACTGTCATCAACATAAGAAACTAATGTTTAACTAATAAACACAAATGTTTTCAAGAGGTGAACTAAGAAAACTGGAAATAAGAATTAAACATGCAATTGTACAATCTACAGTGTTTTTTTTAAGCATCGACCAGTAAACCAGGCTGTGCCCACTCAACCATCATTTTATCTGCTCTCTTTACAAAACTGTTTCAATGATGTGTTTAGAGCATGTTTTACACAACTCACCTACCTATCCCAGTAGCATACGTGTCCTGTTTTTGGTGGTAATGTGTTAGGAACTAGTTTTAGAACTGACCATAGACAACAGACTCACACATTTAGTTGATGATGCCAAATTATTTAGCATTCTATATGAATTTCATTTATAATACTCCAGACCTTCCACATCATCTAAATGAGACTCTGACCTTGTTAGAAAAAAATAAGCATTATGTGAAAATAAGAATAGGTAGGTAGGGAATTGTAGTTCATAATTCATACCACCAGATGTCATGGTATTCTACACGCTGGCCCTGTAATCATGGCTCTCTTCTGTTCTAGAGCTTCATGAGTACTTGCCTGGAAACGAGTAAACCAAAATGACATGGAGCCATTAATTATCTTATTTTTCCACACCTGCCTTTCTCAGTGTTAATGTTCAAATATCTGCCATTAAAAAACTCTTTAATGAGTTTTTAAGTCTGTATTCTCTTTCCTTCTCTGTAAACTGTGACAGATACAAGATGTCTCTCCTGAAACCTTCAACCAAAGCCTTGGCTCTGTCCTGTAAAGTCTCTGTGAGGACAGACAATCGGGGCTTCCTCTCTCTACAGTACCTTGTCAGGAATGATGACGGACAGATCTGCTTTGTGGAATACTATTGCTGTCCTGATGAGGAAGTGGAAGAGGAAGGATAATGGTCCATTTGGTTTGACTTGAAAAGCGCATTAACTTAAATGATAGCCATTTGTTTCTTTAAAAGCAATTATAAGAAGGTAACATCTGCCAGATGAGGCCACAGTCAGATGGTGCAGGCTAGAAAAAAATGCTGGGGCCTCATTCATCAAGCAGACGTGTGTTGAAGTGAAGTCTAGCCTTGAAGCACTTTTCCTGCTGGTTGTGTGGGATAATGTAATGTGGTGAACATAAGCAACCGCACCTGAGGTGAACTTCGTATTATTTAATGAATGGTGTGAGGAATTGTGAGTTAAGTGTGATTAATTAATCACAAGATCTCAGGTGTTTCATGGTGGTTCTTTTTTGAGTTTCATAGTTGGTCAGCCACAACTTGTTCTGTTCCTTGTTTACTTCATAAACAGACACAGCCCCAAAGGTTTTGTTTGGCTTTCCATGTTGATCCTTACATGGATAAATCTATGCCTTTAGTTTCCTCCCACTTCCATGTGCTGGTATTGTGAATGTAATACTTCAAACCAGTGATGCAAGTGCTCTGAAGCTAATACGGTCCCTGGTCTTAGTGTGAAGGGTGGCATCATCTTCCACAAGGCCTGGTTTTTGTTACTAATGGATATGAGTGGAGTGGATTTAGTTATGTCGAGTTTGTTTTTTGAAGTTCAGGATTTAAGAGAGTGTACAGCTACTCTGTAATTCCATGTTAAAGGGATTCAGTTATTGAGTTAAGAGTCTCAGTGTATTCACATTGAAATTCATTGGCTTTTTTTTTTTTTTTTAAAAGACCCAGACAGTCTGCTCTGTAGGACTCAAATTTCTCATGCTGATTATATACTGACAAATGAGCTTTTTGTTTCAAGTATACATCACATGATACTGACATCAAGCTGGATAGTTTTATTTTCATTACATACAAAAAAAACTGTAACCTAAGTAAATTTTTCCTTGTAAATGAAATTTGTACATTTATCAAAAAGGAGGGTAAATTAAATTGCAGAATTGTAAAAAATAAAAACCTTTAAGACCAGTGATGATGATCTGCACATTCTTCATAATGGGAATAGACGTTGCCTTTTAACACATAATGGCAACAGACGCTTAACAAAACATAAACATGTTAAGTGTGATAAGTTACAAGACACCCACAGAAGAGATTAAATGGGTACTAATGACCTGACTACTGCTGGATCATTGCATTTTCTTGAGAAATAAAAAGGAAGATATATTTGCAGCAATAAGTCATCACCAAACTAAATCCAGTTATCTTCTTTCCCTCTGCATCCTTTGTCTTTTGAAAGCTTTGTGTTTGTTTTTCTTTATAATCTTTGGCTCAGGTGCCTCTGTCTGGATATGAACAGGCTTCTCCTCAGCTGGCGTGACAAAGACATCAGCTGTAACATCTTTGTTCAAATCTTCTTTTGCTTCCGTCCTCTTGATTTTCTGAAAGTCCTTCACCATCTGCTTCTCCCGCACTTTAGCTGCTGCTGCCAGTCGGAGCTCCCGGCGGTGCTGGCAGAGTTAGAAGACAATGAAATGAATAACTACAAGATGCAATATTAGGGTTACAGTATTTTGATTGACTTTTTGATCAACATAGAGAGGAGTATAAAAATAACTGTTGTACAATGTCCATTCAGACATAATTCTTCCCACATTTAAAAGTCTAATGCAAAACCAATCGGGACGTATTCCTGTTGTCACAGAAGTATTTGCCCATTAGAGCAGCTAAAGGACCTCGAAAGGTTTGAAGTTTGACATAACGTGCAGGGCAAGCAAAGTGCTGACATTTTAAACCAGTACGTGCTCAAAAAAAAAAAAACACCATGTCATGTGACATTCATTTGAAAATTTAAAGTATCTGGAACAACAAATGTGCCTCCATTACATCATGCTTATAAATTTAAACAAGGCATTCAGTGGATTTTACCATGTTCGGAGACTTGAACTCTGGATTTTCATACAGCGTCGGCCCTCCAAAGCTCCCCTGGAAGATCTTAATGAGGTTGAGAACAAACCGGGGCCCGATCTCCACCAGAGAAGCATCCTCCTCAATTATCTGAACATGGAAAGATTAAACAGAAATTACTGTAAAGGAAATGTTAAATGTAATAAAGTAGTTTATCTCAAAACCCAATAGAATACAGTTTATTTTTGAGGTGTTAACTGCAACAAGTCCTATTTTAATTCTAAAACTTTTAAATGTGGTGAAACCTTACCTGGTAATTTCTAAACCATATTCTGTTGTCTGCGATGGTGAATGTGAAGACGTGGTCCACAAAAGGCTGACTCTTGGGATGGTAATGCGGAGTGGAAAATGTCTATAACAAAAGAATCCAATGATTATTTCTTTAAATGGGAAAAGACAAGTTCATCTTTTTTAAGAGACCAAAATGACATAAATCAAAGGAGTTTTGAAAAAGAATGGACTATGATTGCAGTAAAATGGCAATTCATGTTAGGACTTGAAGCTAGAGAGCTACATCAAAATAAATTGCTATTTCAAGTCTGACAAGAATCAAAAATGTCATTCCACTTAAACTGATAGTATGATGGTTAAGATGTCTCATCTCTTGCTGTTTCTATTATAAAACATCTTCAAACATTTTTATCTATCAAGCATTTGTCAGACAAAAGGCTGCTGTGACTGGTTGCTACATCCATTGTTTGTTGTCTTAAGCATTCTACATTTTATGTATTTTGTGAACTACCTTTTTCTAGACAAAGGGCTGCTATAATTGGCTTTTACATTGACTGTTGTCATTGCATTTTACACTTGATTTTATTATGCCTATTTATTGGTTCAGCACTTTGTGACTGCTGTCTGAAAAGTGCTGTGTAAATAAGTTACTTATCTTACATTTATATGTCCTAACATTCGACTAAAGGATTACCCAATACACTTCAAATGTCATGGATATTCAAAGTGTCCTTTGACCAACTATCCATCCAAAAAAAAAAAAAAAAAAAATTTTTCACCAATTGACAGGGATCTTGTATATTGAAAACATACCTGGATAAAGAGTTCCTTCAGCAAAGCATACTGGGGCTCCTTGTCAAATTTCTGTTGAAATAAACATAATTTTTGACAATTCAGTTCACATGACAGCATGTGCCATTTTTGTCCGTGTATTAAGCTGTGTCTCTAATGTTCATCCAACTGAAAGCATGTTTGCTTTGGCACACAGTTCCTAACAATAAATTCTGACTAAATGTGTACTGGTGATACAATAAACTGGCAGCAAGTTTTCATTGAATGTTCCCTGGCCTTAGAGCCCGATGATACTCACAGGATCAAATGAAAGGAGCGGCCTGGACCCTTTCAGGCAGTTTCCTGTCATTTTTAGTTCAGCTAGTGTATGAACTACAGGAGGGACAATTAAAAAAATTAGACAAGTTTTCATTGCTTAATAAATTATTAAAATCTATGCGTGTAGATGAAGAAAGAACATACTGTTCTGAACCAAAAACTTTGCAGAAGGTCCATGAGGGCAGTTGGAAATCCTGCAGGCAAGGACATTGTTCAGTTTAGTTTTTATTTACTTTAAACTACTAACTAAGTCAGTTTAAGATATATAAAGTTCAATCAAATAAATGCCTCACCACATGTAGAGATCTTGTTTTTTCTTTGCCTCAAAAAAGATGCACTTGTTGCAGTTTTTGATTTCGCACACCTGCAAAACAACACTGGTTTTAAGGCTTTGCTTCGAGGCGTGACATCACACAAGACTGCAAAACTACACACACGCACACAAAAAGAAAGCTTACCTCATTCACAACAAATAACTTGTCCTTCCTGTCCATTTTTGTATCTGGAAATACAGGACTGTTACTTAATATGCCAAGCACACTTTTGGTCACTGAATCATCCGTGCAAAGTAGTTGCTGAAAAGAGTACAGCATATGAATACCACGTGACACTAACCTGCTTTGGAATGAGGCATCATGGTCCTCAGGTCCTGCATCAAGTGTCTTGTTCTGAAGTTAATTCCTCTCGAGGAGAAGATGAGAACCCTTTCCTTGTTGGTCCATTTCCCCTGACCAAGAGAAATGAAGGCATGATGTTAAAGCAAACTGTAATCTACACTGATTGTTTTGTTTAAACAAACTTCTGTTACACAAAGGGGACTTCACCATGTCAGACACCAGCTGACAGAGCTCAGAATATTTTGAGAAGCAACCGTGTGCTTGTAATTTTGCCATTTAAGTGAGATAATCTCTGTAGTGGTGAGGAGCGGTAGCTAACTTGCTAATAACAAACTCGTGGACTCACCTGTGAAACCGGTGGTGGGACTGTAACCTCATTTTTTGTTTCATCCTCGACTTCAACTGGTGTTTCGCCTTCGTCTGCGACAAATTTGACCTTTTTTGATTCTTTGTCAGCTGAACGCTGTCCTCCACGTTTTCTCTTAAAGGCAGCCATGCTCGTCGCTTGTACGCGGACACAAGTCTCGCGTGACTAGCAGAAATTCAACCCAAACGTGCAGATGAGTCCTCTGGTGGCGCGGGATGTGGTACTGCAATCTGCGCAACACAGTGAAGGAGTGACATGCAGTAATGACAGAAGGTAGGAATAGACACCATCTGTTGGTATGAGCCTGTCTTGTCTATCATGATCTCTGGATATAATTTATTTTCAAACCATATTCAGTGTTCCTTATTTCAAAGACTTTAACTAAAGATTTAGTTGAAAGGGTGAAAATCCCCCCGACGCCAGCAGGGGGACATGTGATGGCAGTGAAGTTACATGCAATTATTAAACATATAATTACGTTGCCTATAACTGGCAACGAAACGTTGCCAGTTATAGATTAGGTAGGTAGATGAGTGTGTTATTCTTTGCAAATTACTGCCTATTTCACTATTGCTTTTTATTTGTACTTTATTGTATTTTTTGACTGAAGGGAAAAATGGTGACTATTAACTGCACACGAATTAGACTAAAGTTTCAGTGTTCTTAACAAGTAAGTAAGGGGGAAAAAAACGCCCTGGTGTTTATACGGAAAAAAAAAATCAGCACACGATAACATAGACTAAAAGTGCGGCAGCTGTCAGCACCAGATTAGGAAAGATAGAGAACAGATAAAGAAAAAAAAACTGGCAGTAATCTCCGGGAGAAAATAAAGAAGGGATTAAAACATATGTAAGGATTTGATTACTTTAGATCTCATTTTGAAATTGTGTGATTTTCTATCATGTTGGATGTTTCTAGGCAAAAAAGCTGGACTTGTAGTTGACATCGGGGATGTTTTGTTATTATTATTATTATTATTATTATTATTATTATTATTATTTCAGTCTTTAAAATGTACGATTTCCAAAAACCCTGATATGCTAGAAGGGTGGAACAGTATCTTTAGAGGGCAAGAAACACGGGCTGTTTTAACGGTTGCAAAAAAAAAGAGATGTGATAAATCTCGCGAGGCTTAGAGGTAGACAGCGCTAGCACGCTTATATTCTCAAGAAGTTAGAAAAAAAACAGGGGAAGGTTAAAAGGATCGTTTATGGGCGTTAAAGAATTGTATATAGATTTTAATATGTTAGATCCCAAAACATAAAACAGTTGTTGCCACCTGAAATAGTTTTTATGACATACAACAGAGATGCTGTAGCATATTGATGCTAAAGCTAGCCTCACCCGAGACAACGTGAATGTTTGTTTTTATTTTTGCTGTTTATCTCAAAATTAGGTTTTTATAACGATGAAGTGTCACTATGACGTTCTTGGAGTGAAACGAGACGCAGGAGACGATGATCTGAAGAAAGCTTATCGGAAACTAGCCCTGAAATGGCACCCAGGTAGGTTACCGGTATTTTACAGAAGCGAAAAATGAGCTGATTTTGTTGAGGAGAGGGAGATAAAGACACGTTACCGGCGTCTGACATGTGATAGTCTGCCAAACAAAACCAGTGGGTTATTGTTTTGTTTATTTTCTGTTTCTTCGTTTTGTGATGCGTTTTCGTGGGAATTTGGATTTAGACTCAGTCACTTTACTTACTGGTGTTCACTTTTAGCGCTTGAATGATTGATTTCAATCTCAGTTAAAGAAGATCATTAGGTGAATTAAGAAATTTAGGCCTTCAGGTCAATAAGACAGAGTTCTGTGTCCGAGCATCTGTTAGATCTATGTCAGATAAAGGAGCTGACTTAGCTCATGTCCTTGCTTTCTTTTCACGTGTTCATGATTTGAGATTTTTCTTCTGTTCCAGCTGTTGTGGCTGGATGATCAGAAGTCACAAAGGTCAGAGTTAACCTGAACATTTTCTAAATTTAGTCAAAAAACACTGCACTGCTTTTTGCGGTCGCTGATAAATGCATGTCTCCTTGCTTCAGAAGAAAAAGCTGAACAAATATAACGAATTAAAACAAAAATGCTGCATCCGCGTGTGCCACCATGGGGAGAAAAAAAAAAAAGAAAAAGGGGAAAACTGCTCTGAAGAGTTGTTTTTTATTTCTCTGTTTACATCTTTACATTTGCCCTTGAATTTTCAGATAAAAACTTGGACAATGCAGAGGAGGCAGCGGAGCAGTTCAAGTTGATTCAGGCAGCTTATGATGTGCTGAGTGATCCACAGGAAAGAGCCTGGTGTGCACAGTTTCTTTCATTCATATCCAACTAAGCAGCAAAAACAGTCATTCCATAGAGCTCTTTTTTTTTTTTTTGCTTCTTTTTTCCGGTATGCCAGGTATGACAATCACAGGGACGCTCTGCTGAAAGGTGGGCTGAGTGGAGATTATGAAGATGACAGCATTGATCTGCTGCAGTACTTCACTGTCACCTGCTACTCAGGATATGGAGATGACGAGAAGGTTTGTGTTTGTGGTCATTGTTGTCAAGATAACGGTATGGAGGTACTTAAACTGGTTTATTCTCAATAGCCATAACAAATTATAACTAACTTAAGAACAACCTAGAAATGGAGCTTTAATTCAACATTTATGCACACAACATGATTAGATGTATTCCTGAACGTGGTATCTCATTTTCAGCTGGCTAAACACTAAACACCCAGAGTGGAATCATAGGAATTCGATGAAACCCAACTACTCTAGATATTATCCTAAATGTAACTTCACACTTAGGGTTATGGAGATAATCAAGATATAACAATAAGATCATAAGCACTTCATTTTCTTCCTACAGACAATATACAAGAGATATAGCTGCTGGGTTTGAAAAGTTCAGCATGTGTGTAAAAGCATTCCACCTGCATTCTTGGTGATGTCCAGCAGAGGGCATCTGGAACCAGAACATTTTAGAATGCTGAAGAACCTAATGAGACAAAAAGCCAACTTCTTGCTTATTTCTTTAACTTTAGAGAACATTTTTCTTCATGATCTGTGTCTGCGTCACCAATTTCAAGTATGCATGATTGTTGTCTTTTTTTTTGTTACAAATCATGCACCCATTTTACTAAAACTGAGAGTAAAACTGATTATGCTTCAGAACTAATTTGTTCCTGCTGCTGTTGGCCTTCTTAATAACTCAAACTGAGTTTCTTGATATCAATTTTGTACTTTTTGTCCTAACTATTTATTTGTTTTGTGATTGTTGCTTCATTCAATTGATACTGTAAAACTAATTTGCTCCCGGAGACTAAAAGGACAACACCATACTCTGTACGGCTCTTCTCGTGGTTCCATACAAAAAGCATTTCTTGATGTGTGATATTTAATGAGACTGCACTTTTTAATTATATAGAGGTGCTGCATCACCTATCTAGCAAATTGAGCAACAAAGTATGATTTAAAGTATGCGTGGAAGTATACATCCATGACAGAAACCCTGCAATCTACAACATGAGCCTTTGACTTGTTCATGAAACCCTCAAACTTCATCAGCCGCTGTCGCCTTCAGGTTGGCAGCACTGTTGTGCTGTGGGAAAGGAAATACTTTGTGCCTCTCAGAACACTGGTTTTCTCATTTTCTGTTCCTTCTTCTTTTTCTCTCCCCAGGGCTTTTACACAGTTTACAGGAATCTTTTTGAATCCATTGTTAAGGAGGAGATGGAGCACAGCAGGATGGAAGATGAGGAAGAGGAAGAGGAGTTTCCCTCATTTGGAAACTCTGAGAGTGATTATGATACAGTAAGCCACTGTCACACTTAAAAGGCTCATCTGCTTATTGTAGTCGTGATTGGTGATGTCAGAGTTCTTAAACAGAGGTCATTTCCATGGATAAGATGAAGAGCAGATGCTCCTCCTTTCAGTAAAACTACTTTTAAGACTGAAAGAAAAAAAAACAAGAGATCCAGCTGTGTTCTTAACCAGGTTCTGTTTCCGTATCGCAGGTAGTACATGTGTTTTACGGCTACTGGCAGAGCTTCTGCACTCGAAAAAACTTTGCTTGGAAGGAGGAATATGACACAAGGCAGGCCTCCAACCGCTGGGAGAAAAGAGCCATGGAGAAGGAGAACAAGAAAACCAGAGAAAAGGCTCGCAAGGAGCGAAACGACCTGGTGCGACAACTGGTGGCTTTCATCCGTAAGCGGGACCGCCGCGTGCAGGCCCACAGGAAGATGGTGGAGGAGCAGAATGCTGAGAAGATCAAGAAGGTGGAGGAAGCTGAGACGGCAGCAGAAGCTCAAACAGGCCAAGTACGTGAAGAAGAAATGGTTGCAATGGATGTGACTCTCTGTCCCTCTCCATTGTTCATCCTGGCACTTATTCGTTGTTGTTTGTCCGTCACAGACTGGCAGAGGAGTACAAAGAGCAGAGCTGGACAGCCATGTCTGAACTTGAGAAAGGAACTGAAGCAGATTGAAGCTGAGTACGGAGAAGAGTTTGGAGATGCATCTGAGAGTGAGGAAGAAGAAATGGATGTGGACTCACAGGAGAAAAACGGTGAAGAGGGAGAAGGTAAGTGAGGCCAGTGGTGCTTTCACACCTGCAGGCTTTAGTCAGAAACTCAAGTTTGTTCTCCTGCTTGATGCAGCTCATTTTGTCCTGTGCAAACACTTCCCCAAGAAGAGGTGGTCTCGATGTAAATTATCTTACAAATTTGATGCAGTCCCCCTGATGAGAAAGCAGACTAAACCAAAAGAAGGCCAAATTCCCAGAATCGCATGATTTCATAATCATCGTATAACTTCTGCAACGTCCTGTGTTGTTTTGCCGTGTTCCTTCAGTGACTCCAGAGTATCTACAACATCTCTCTCCAGCCATAGCTGTGCTTCATTTTCAAAGTGAATAATTAGATAAGAGTGATAAATGCAAGGAATATAAAGATGACAACCGATAACACGTAGGTTCTCAGGTCATAAAACAAACAGTATATTAGTATATTCTTTCTTTGTTTATATTATTTTGTTCCCACAGCAGACACATTTAACATTAGAATTGAGAACGTGAGGTCTGATGTGGTTTGAAGTGATGCACTTTTATAAAATTAGAACTTAATGCTGATCTAACTTGAGCAGCATTAATTAATGGAAACAAGGTCAATAAATTAATTCGTGAACACTCAGTCATTCTACCCATAATGCTCCTCAGGTGCTTCAACTTGCCCAAAACATGAACAATAAATCAAAGCCCAGGAGCTGCTGTCAAGTTCACACTTTCGCATCTATCTTTGTTCGAGAAACACACACAAAAAAAAAGATAATTGTATTTTTAACCTGCAGTTTGGTGAATGTGGTAATTTTTGGGTCAATTACATGTTTTTCAATAGCTGTCACTTGACCTTATATGGAATATTTGAAGCTGATACAGTGAACATAAAACAATGGGTACCAAAAAAAAAAGAGAGTTTTACAAACAGACTGCGCAGCTAGTTAAAGCATAACAGCATCAACCTCCAGAGGTAAAGCAGGATGGGACACAGCAGGCTTTTACACAGGTGCTTATTGAATTTGAAAGATGTTGGAAATATCAGCCTCAGACTATGTGCTTATGTAATGAGAAATAAATGTAAAATATAAGTGGCTTTCCCACTGTTAACATCTACTGCAAAGGGAAACAAATAAAATAATGTAAAACTTTACTGCTGTTAATGTCAAAGAAGGTGCACTGATCATTCAACACATATAAATACAATTTCAAAGGCATATTAAGTGGTTTCATATTTTCAAACACCAAATACAAACTCTCCCTCCCCCACAGCTTCACTGCAAGTGGTGTCAAAATGAGAAGCTGTCAGCTGCAGAACAAAGCAGTAAATCAGAGTAGAAAAGGTCATTTATAGGTTCACATTAGTTACTTTGTAATTAGCAGAACATTGTCAGAGTTTATGTGAAAGTACCCTCCCCGGTACGGCTGCTTCGGTCCTGTCTGTATCGATGGAAACGGCTGTGAATGAGAGGGTTGCCAGTTTTTTTCACAAAGTGAATTGATGTGGCTTCCCAGGCCATCTGTTTCTGTCTACACACCTCCAGCTCAAAGGTCGCAGCCCCAAAGAAAATATTAGAAACAAGGAAAAGACAAGCTGAGGGGATGTCTCGGAAGAGAAATAAAAAAAAAAAACACATGCTTAAGAGATGATTAAGAGGGATAAGAATTATTTATTTATTTATTTTGAGAAATCTACCTAGAAAGTGTTTCAAAGCTTTCCCATGTTGTCAGTGACAGCAGCCAGACTGTCCTGCTTGTTGTCTGCACCTGAACTGTAGCAACATCTCATTTGGCTGCGTGACTGTCTCAATCTCTAGTTTAGACATCGTCTAAGGTCACATGACAACACTTTGATTTGTTTATTGTGCATCATTAGGTGGTACGCTAATGATTTTGTCAGACTTTCTTTGGCAAATGATGTCATAATTTGTAACTAGTTGATTTCTTTTTTTTTTTTTGGTACATGAATGTTCACTGACACAGAGCAGTTGGATGGAGACGACCTGACAGCCGACTATTACGATGATCTCTACTGCCCAGCCTGTGATAAATCATTCAAATCAGATAAGGCGTGAGTGTCCATCTCACCACTTCCTCCTTCCACACGCCTACACGACCATCATGATAATTCGATTTACCGAGCTCAGAATAAATTGTGAGATTTACCCCCCACCCCAGTGACGAACCGGCAGGTCACAGAGTCTGTTCATGCAGAACAACATTAACGTCACAAAGAAAATGACTGATATCATGATGTCATCTTAAATTATAATGTGATGTAAAGTAAAGGTCCAGAGCTTTTGTTAAACTGATTTTGTAACTGATAGAAGTGATTACAATTGAGATCCTGCACTACCACTGTCACTGTTTGCACCTAAAATGTCAAAGTAATTTCAATTACTGAACATTTTCAGACCTCTTGTTCTGTGGTTGTGTGTTTCTTAAATTTCCTTCTTCTAGGAATACGGTACATTACTGATCAACTGAGATGATTAATTGCTTCAAATAAAATCTTCAGTTTAGCTGATCTACCTCTTCTGCATTTATGATCTATTCTAATATATCAGCATCCATTTTTTAAAATTCTGCCTTTCATACATAATTTTATTGATCATTTTGTTTCCCCACGTACAGGATGAAAAACCATGAAAAGTCCAAAAAGCACCGGGAGATGGTGGCATTGCTACGGCAACAGCTGGAGGAAGAGGATATTTCACTTGGTTTGAACGCGGATGGAAACGAAGGGGGAGAGGATGAAAATGAAGAGGTGGTGGAGGAGGAGGAGGAAGGGGAGGAAGAGGAGGAGGAAAAACAAAAACAAAAGTAAAGTCACGGCACATGTGGCAGAAGTATTTATTTTAACACGGTTGTCATGGCAGTTGGTGCTTGGTGATTCAGAAGGTTTTAGTTTTATTGATGCCGTCCTCTCCCTCTTCTCAGGCTATCGAAAAAACAAAAGAGAAAAAAGAAACAGCAGAAAGTAGCACAAGTGAGTGAATTCCTGTCTTTCAACGTGTGCACTTAAAGTAGCGTTCCAGCTGAAAGGTGAAAGTTTATCAACACTTTTATTCACTCATGTTCTCGCACAGCAGAGTGCTCCGGAGGAGGAGGAGAAAGCAGCACCGACCTGCGAGAAAGAGGACTCGGAGAAGCCAGCTAACCCAGCTAACCCAGCTAACCCTGCAGAATCTGAGAAGCAGGATGAGCTCCCTCGCACAGAGATCAAGAGGTCAGTTCAGATTTTTCCCTTCACCAGCTCCATCTTCTGATAAGGCGTTTTATGAGATGACAGAAACGGTTCTATCTGCTTCTTTGGGTTTGCTTAAAGTGAGCATTTAAATGGGTTATTTTATTCAATGAATTAAATCCTATAAGAACAAACTTAACTTCACTCTTGTTACTGTAACTTTCTACTTTGCTCCAAGTATGTTTTTATTTTACCTCAGCATCAGTGCATGTACACTGTTATCGTGGTGTTATCGTAGCAACATCTGTCACATTCATTCATATTCTATTTATTTCTATCTTTTAATATTAAAGTTTTACATTTATTAGGCTTCTTAAATCCCCTCAACATTGTTGTTTTTATCAGTTTTCTTCAAATATAGGCAAAAGAAACATCAGACCTCAATCCACTACTGTCAGTAAAGACAGTTGACATTAGCGTTCTGAACATCTTCAGACTGAACCAGCAACCCTCCCTCAGCCACTGTCAGATACACTCTGTTTCCACTTCACATTGTGATGGAATGGATGCAGATTTTTAGTTTCCTCCATAAAAAAAAAAAAAAAAAAAAAAATTAAGTCTGGTTAACTCTGAAGTTACAATCTGCATGTCCATTAAGGCACAGAAATCAGTGTAAAACAGCTCTCGTCATCAGCCAGTTTGTACTTGAAGCTCTGTGTGGACGTCTGCATACGTGCAAATCTGCTGAGCGCTCAGGTTTGTTGGAAGACTTGATTCACGGTGCGTAAATGTGGAGTACAGCTTTCAGCTGATAACAGTCTTCTACTCATTTACAGAACGTGCCCTCCAAGTTGAATAGTGTAATAAAAGGAATGCTTGTGTGTGCGATGTCTTCAGTATCCTGTAACAGGTTACTATCATCTCAAATCAAAGTCCACTGACTGGTTTGAACTTTGAAGGAGTATATTTATAATGCGCACCTCCTTCTCTAGCTAACATTGGGTAAACAATAGAGGGTAACAAGATCGAGAATTTGTCCAGGGAGAAGAAGTAAATCTGCTTCTGCTGCTTTAACCACAGTTTTAACCTTTAATCTTTGGGGTTGAAAAAAAACCTCATCAAAACTGAAACATTATTATTTGCATTTTTACATACGGAAAATGACTTCGAAGTGAAATTAGAGATGACTGTGGAATAGTGGGTTGAGTCAGTTGCCCTCCAGCTGGAAGCTCGCTGGATCCCAGCTCACTTCATCCGTCCATTCACACCTCCCCACTCATCTGAGTTCTGGTCGCAGCTCTTTTAAGGTGCTTCCAAACAAGCTGGGAGGCGTCCGGGGGGCATCCAAGCTGGATCCTAACTGCTCTGGAGGTGGAGGAGCTTTTTCTTCTCCACAACAGACCAGTACAGAGTATGCAGGCACCGCACAGACCCACCAGTCCCAGTTCCATACCGAACCAAAGAGTCCTCGAGTCCTCCCCATTGTCCCTGCCACTCATGGTGCTGGTTCCCAGCCTGGATAAATGGGGAGGGTTGTGTCCGGAAGGGCGTCTGATGTTCTTTTTTCTTAAAAAAAAAAAAAACAGAACACACACACAAAGAGAGGAGAGAACTTGTTGTCCGTAAGGGAAAATTAAATCCTGAAGCTGGGTCCATTAACTCGTTTCCTCCACTGGCTTAAGAAGGTTCCTGTTTTTACAGCAAACACAGAGGGATTTCAGAATTATGATGGCTGCAGCACCTTTAAAGTCACTTTTATCTTTAGATGAAACGGTCAAAGGAAAGGAAGTACACTTTCAAAAACAGGAACCATAATCAAGGATTTTAACAGTCTTTCATAAGCAGGTTATTACAGAAAACTGCTCAACATTCACAGATGGTTGTGATGAGGACGAGCAGGACTCAGTCTGTCAAGGACGGAGGCAGATTAGTAATGCCCTAAATAAAATTGTGCAAACTAACATAAGCTATTTTAAAGTGTGGAAATGTGGAAGTTTCCACATTTCAGTTTTTAGTCAGATTTTTAATTTTTTCTGTCATGTGTATGTTGTTTCAGCAATTCTGGGAAGACGAAGGGAAAGAAGGGAGGAGGAAAGGACAAACCAAAAAATGTCAAGATGCAGACTGGTGAACAGTTTCCTGAGGTTTGTACAGCACAGCCACATAATTTATAATAGTTGTCAGGAATCAGTTTGCATTTACAACTGACAATCTAATCATCATCAGTATTGCTGAAAATATTTTATGCTTTAATATACTTATTTATTTTTTCTCTGGGCCTAAAATGAAGTCCCAGAACATAACTTTAAAAAAAAAAAAGTCACTGCATTAGAGGTAGTCTTCCTCTATTAATTTCCATGTCTCTATATCCACTTCCAGAAGGAACTAAACCTCCGCTGTGTTACCTGTAACTATGAGTTTCCAACAAGAAACAAGCTGTTTGACCATCTGAAGACCAGCGGTCACGCTACTGCGCTAGCTGCAAACACTTCTCACAGCTCCATGAGCAAAAGCAAAAAAGACAAGAAAAAGAACAGATAACACATCTTAATTTGGCCCGATGAGTGGACACAGCAAGAACACACAAAGCAATATTTTGAGGATTCTCCCTGGAGACTTGGAAAATAAAGCCTTCTGAAAGAAATCTAAAGTGGACTGAGAGCAGGTTGCTTTGAAAAATCACACAATCATCTGTTCAGTGAGACTGTTGTGTGACAGATTGAGTTTCGGATTTAAATTCATGACAATTCCTTAGCAATTTCTTAATAATTTTCTCTATAATTTATTAAAGTCTCTGCTGATAAACCATGACAGAAAATTTCTCACAGGATGTGTACAGGATGCATTTGTCCCCACTGCCGGACCTGTGCTGTTTCATCTCTGTAAGGGTATTACTAATAAAGGTGATACTGCATGTTGCTCTTTTTACAACCTTGTAATTATTTGCATTAATTCTTCTTAGAATCACCTCTAAAACATAATGCTGTTTAGATGTGTCTTGAAAACATGAACCTGCAACTCACATATGCTGATTTGCAATTTTATTTTATTATCTGTATAAGCATACACTGTTTTCATCAAACATGTTGAGAAATACATTAGTGCATCTGTGCAGTGTGACTGGAATATTTTCACAGTAAAATATGAAGAAAATCAGTTTTCCACATTAGGATGGTGTCAAACCAGTGATCTGAGGGTCAAGGTAGAAGGCCATCTTTATAAAATGTTTACCAAAGTTACAAAAGGGTTTAACAAGTTAATTTGTGTCACATTTCAAGATTTACAGAAATGCCGGTTAAGGCTTCTTTATTCAGTCCTTTTCAGGGTTCCAACCTCTGTCCTCATTTTCTGTCCACGTAGCTTTGGATGGCTTTGTTGAAAACAGCCAGGAAAAAGTCTGCATCGTCAATGGTGATGCACATGGGGGGCTGTATGCGGAAGGCCTGAAGTGAAGAGAAAACAGGATGAGAATGTATATTGAACACAGTGATGCTGGTTGTCACAGTAACATGCAGGTCTGTGGGCTGGTCAGGTGTCATATCTCAAAGGCAAACGCAACACTTGAGACACGTTTTTGGGTATCAAAAGGCACGTAAAGGCAGTTACTTTGAAAGCAATCCTTGGATGAAGAGAGGCCTACAAGAATTCAGTTTTGGCTTACGGGTTTGTCATAAACTATATATAATCTATAAAATATGGATTCTCATTGGAAACAACATAATAGTTTGGCTGAAGAGGTTGCACTCAGGAAAGATTAGTGATGACTGTTTTAAAGCTTACAGTCAAACTGAAGAAGGTTGCTGTTTTCTTCTTTGTGAAGGATGTTTGTAAAATACTATTGTTTCTCTGTAGTGGTTTCCGGTGTGCAGCTGCGACAGGCTTTTTGACTCTCCATTGTAAAGACTTTGAAAAACCTCTGCCTTGTTCAGTTTTTCTTGTTGTATAATACACTATTATTTGCAATGCAAATGTGAAATATCTGCACTATTTTATCCTCCAAGGCTAGTCACAGCAATCACAGATGGACAATGAATAAAACAAAGTTTTAACAACAAAGCTTTTAATATCAGTAAATGGCCCTGTGTTGGACGGACGACCTGTCCAGGTGTACCCCTGCTTTTCCCATAGAGAGCTGGGATAGACTCCAGCAGATCCCTGTGACCCTGCAGAGGACTAAGCAGGTATAGATGATGGATGGATGGAGGAATATCAGCAAATGACTGCAGAGATTCAGCCACCTGAACTCAGAATGAGCAGTGCTGAGAGCAACACAAGTCTTTGATGACTCCTTAAAAAGGAAAGGAGTATTTCATGATGGCGTATAGACAAAAATTCTACCATATTTTTCTTCTTCATGATGTGGAGAAGAACAATTTAAGTTGTGCCTGTGAGAAAAATACCTCTTTAATTGTGGCAGCTGTTGATAAGTTCCACGCTCTTTCTGTAAACGGTGGTTATTGTTAGTATTTTAAGCAGTCGTTACTGCCCTCCACATTTCTTTGTGTTACAAAATGCCTGATTATTGCACAATTTTTTTGAAATATCACAGTTATGTGTGAAATGTCAGGGATTTCTTTATGTTTGCGTTCAGTGTCGCTACTTTGGACTGCACACCTGAAGCTGCTCTCTGAGACAAATGGGTTATATTTTTCCATGTATTGTCATGTAATCAATTGTAATTTTGGTCCAAAAGAAAATATAATGAAGAATATTTACATGGGTTTTATGTGAATCTTTTAGCTGTCTTTGCTAAAAGGCCATGATTACAGGACAAATAACATATTTCTTTTAAAAGTCTTGGTAGATATCTTCTCCTTGTATATGTGTGTGTGTGTGTGTGTGTGTGTGAAAGACATTTCACAATGAATGCTCCTACCTGTCCATAAACTCCTCCTTTCCCTATCAGGACTCCCATGTCCTTTATGTCCTCAAAGATCTCACTCATTGCATCAGGAGGCAGCGGGTCTCTGCTGGCCTGTGGATTTCAAAAAGAGGAAAAGAAAATGCACAACAGTGTGTATTTGTTCTATAG
This sequence comes from Hirundichthys speculiger, assembly GCA_018398805.1. Lineage (NCBI taxonomy): Eukaryota > Metazoa > Chordata > Actinopteri > Beloniformes > Exocoetidae > Hirundichthys > Hirundichthys speculiger. The sequence goes on along the minus strand of JAGFBZ010000842.1, from coordinate 271,989 downwards.
AAAATAGATTCAGTAAGATGATGGTGCGCCCTGATAGGGATTAGAGTGAATGTTTTTACTGTTTACTCCACTCCAACTATCAAATAACAATAAAAAGAAGTTGAAAATCCATCTCCACGTGTCCAAGCAACTAACCACCTATTCCTAATGGCATTATAGATTCTACTTTAAACTGTTTAGAAAGCCACAAGAACCTGTAAACAGCTAAAAAGTGTTAAGTCCAAGAAAGCACCCCCGCCATCAGTGAAGCACATCGACAATTTACAAGCTAATAATAGAAGATATACATCTTAAAGCATCTTAAAATCAAAATTGTTATTTAAATGTTTGTATAACATCTGTTCAGCGCTAAATGACCATTTTAATACTTGTGAATCGGAGGTTTTCTGGTGATGGCAGAGGCAATTTGCACCAGACTTTTTCCTGCAGTTGCTGTCCTGCACATGGACTTCAGATTGGAAGATTTTCTGCTGAATTAAAGCTAGAAATGCAGTGAAGGCGCTTTGCAGGCAGATTCTGGATAGGATGCAAGATGCACGCTCTGGAAACCAACTGCCTTTATTCTATTGCATGTGAACACTACCAAGGTAGGATCCGTTGGTGGGTGTTTTCGTGCCAGAGAAGAAAATACTATGAAACAGCAACTCTTCATGATGTTAAATTTGTGCAGGTTTTTTCTGACATTTAAAGTGGTACTGCTCTCTGCTCATTTTTAATGTAACTATTCGTCCACTTCTGCTGTAGCAAATGTGGCCCATACGAGCACAACAACGTGAGTGGAGGTCAGTGTGGCCTCTGTGTGCGGGACAAGTACCTTGTCTTTGACCATTTCCACTCCGATCTGCAGGCCTTTTCCACGCACATCGCCGATGATCTCGTACTTGTCTCTGAGCTTTGACAGCCCTGCCATCAGATGGGTGCCCACCTTTAGACTGTTCTGCTGCAAACCCTCTTTGTTATAGTCTGAAAAGAAACACTCCCCATCAAGCAACCCATGAGTGGGGAAAATCATGGAAGAAAATTCCAAAAGGTATTGATCATCTTCAAACAGTGAAAGTTTAAAAAAAAACATTAAAACCAATAACATGTAAAAATGATCAAATGTAAAAATATCAAACTTACACTAGAATTCATACATTAGACCTAGCCACATTCCTATATTCATTTATACACAGTTTCATTGACGTTTTTACAGTTTCCATAACATTGAGAAAACTTAAATGGAGAGTAGACATAAGTGATAACTACACATAACTAAATTTATGGGCATCGATAGTTTAATTTCTTTGCATGTGTGAATTGCATTGGTTGTTATTAACATCTGGTGATTTCTGGTGGTTTCATGTCAATAGCAGCTTTATAAATATATTTACTGAGAAAAATTGTGATGTGTTAAATACTTATTTTACCCGCTATAAGCAACAGGGTCAGAAGTAAAAATCGAAGTGTCGGGTGCTAAATTACCATGACGACTCATTAATAAATACAGACAGTAACAGTTTAGTGCTAAAACAGGCTTTGAGCCTGCAGCAAAGCAAATATCATTCTGGTCCTCAGCCTAACCCTAGCCGTAACAATCCAATTCTTCACACTGAAATGTGATAATACTAAGGGGAAGGAATACTTGAAACCTGGAAAACAGAACTAGTGTGTTACACACACTGTTTTCAGGATCTTTCAATACAGTCCTTGTCTGGCCTTTAGAGGTAATTTGTTGTCAAGTGTTTTTACCAAACACACTTGACCTTTAGACATGAACAGTATGAAGACTGAAGGGCCAAACAGCCAGTCTTTTTGATCCTAAATTAAGTGGATAACCCCACTCTACATCTTATTTTCCGTATTGTTTCCTGCAGGTCAAGGACCCAGCCAGCACTTTGTATGTCAGGCCAGAGTGAGATATAAATGAACTGAAAAATGGGATTTCATATGAGATTGTTCAAGGGGCCTTAATTTTCAGCCCATGCAAATCTCAGATGGACCCACATACAAATGTTGGCAGGGGAATGCATGAACATCTGACTGCACCAAAGTCATCTTTAGAGAGGAAGATCACACAAGGTTTCATGAGCCGCAGTTTCTCTGGTGGACTATTTTGTTGTAAAGCCACACTAAAAATATTAAACAAGCCTATTTTATGGCTTAGCAGTTAGCTTAGCCATTATTTAACCAAATTAGTCCCACTGAGATCAATAATCTCTTTTACAAGGCAGATCTGGGCCTTTAAAGGTCACATGTAGTCAGACAACCACACACACACACTAACACTCATTTCAATGGGTTGCTGCACAAGTAAACAGGATTAATATATAAAACCAACTCAGTTCTTACATCAATCACTGATGAAGCAACAGCACAGGCCAAAGGACTTCCTCCAAAGGTATTGAAGTGGAAGGCTTGAGCGAAGGAAGCAGCGATCTCTGGAAAAACATAAATAAACAAGCTCACGCCTCCCCTCTGACTGCCTCAGATTAAAAATCCAGCAATCATCATCACTGAATTCTTTACATGAACCATGCATGGTTTGTGAAAGCACCAAAGTATGTCATGTTGGGACATAAATTTGATCAATGGTATTTGGTGTTCAGAAACCCAAAACAGTTGGGTCTTTACATGATGAAACTGAATTTGAAAATGATTAAATATATAGCATTAAAGGAGAGCTATTTACCTTACAAACAACAAAAACTGCCTGTGGTTACACACCAACTCACTGTAATAAATTTACTTATTTGAAGGCTGTTTATGTAATCAACAATCAATTGCTACAAATGTTTGTATTAAAGTCCAACATGTTTTCATCTTATTGCTTTTTTCCTCAATACTTTAGTTTTGAAGGTTTAAAAAAAAACTGTCAAGTAGATTTTTTCTATTTTCTGGTAAAATGACAAATTACTGCCATCACTTTAGTAAAAAAGTAAAGTTAAAAAAGTTTCTAATAGACATTGCTGATTTGAAAAAAAAAAAAAAATTAAGGTTATTTACAACCGTATTATCTCACCTGGTGTTGTAACAACTGCTCCCATGGGGAATCCATTACCAATGCCCTTCGCCATTGTAACTATATCAGGAATGACATCATGTCCTTGGAAACCCCAAAAGTGGCTTCCTGTTCGGCCAAATCCTGTTTGCACCTGCCAGGTGAAAAGTACCTCACTGCATTTTCAAATGAAAGGTTCCTCGATAACGACTTTTCTTTTGAGCTCTTTAACAAGGGGGATTAGTTCTCAGGCATGGTCAAAACTGAACCTTGTATTTGCGTCTAACCTCATCAGCAACACAGATTCCTCCTCTTTCACGTACAAGTTTGTAAGCCTCCTTGAGGTAGTTTTTGGGGTACTGTACAGCTCCTCCCATTCCCTGTAAAAACAAACAAAAGCCTTCATATTCCTGTGGTCCCATCGTAAACAGCAAACAGAAAACAGCATATATGGAAAGATAGATTGTATAAAGTTGGTAACTACACAAAAAAACTACAGTACCTGAATAGGTTCTCCAAAAAAAGCTGCGATTCTGCTTGGGACACTTGTAGCAAATGTCTCTTTGAGCTGTCCAATATATTTTTCATTTGCAGCACAATGATCTGTGTGATCAAAGAAAACTCTTTTAGACAGTAATAGCACACATATTGTTACCATAACAATCAGAAACAAACAGACTGATTGTCGGATATGCTTTCACATCCGACAAAGAAAACAAATGCAATTCTAAGAGGTTTAAGAGGCTCCTTAGCTTCCATGGCAAAAGTCAAGTGGTTTCTTTCCTTCAGAAGGGTACTCATGGCTTCAGGTCTCATAGGTCTAATGGGTTCACTTTGCACAAAGACGCTGATGACCAGACTCTTCTTTGTCATACCAAGCTCAAGAGAAAGACATATGTTGTGGGTGTATGTGTTTGTGCACCTTGGGCACAGCTACACTCTCTTATAGTCTGTACAGGAGAGTCCCTGCAGTGGCTTCCTCCCCACGGACCTCTGAACACGTCAGGACACATGGTCTGTTGGACAGAGACAGTCAGATGGATCAGGAGCAGCAACAGCAACAATTACTAAAAAAAAAAGCTATACATCACAAAGGCATCATTATGAAATCTGGAATGCTGTCATTCACTGATGTGTTCTGCCTGAAATTTGTCTGTCGCTGAAAACCAGTTGGACTTATCTCGCTGGTGTATGAGTGGCTTCAGGCCTTTGGCACACAAGCTCTCAGTATCTCAATACTGCAGGAAAGCTCCCACCTGCATCAGCTGCATATACATGCATTCCTACATTGCAGGCCTACAGTCACGTTCCAGGAACATTGCCACTGGCAAGTTACACTTCTGTAAATGCTGCAGCATTAATGTAGGAAAGTACACTGTGACTTTAGGACAACATGTGCTGCCTTTAATACTACATCTTTCCCATGGATGGCCATTTGTTTTTTTTAGAAACATACATAACCTGATTCGGCTCACATTATTAAGACATGGCTGAAGAGGAAGAGAGTATAGGTACTGGACTGGCCTGCCTGCCCCCCTGACCTGTCTCCAATAAAGAACATGTGTGGAATTTTGAAACAAAAATGTCCTCCAGACCAGTGGCCCCCAACCTTTTTTTGCGCCACAGACGGTTTAACGTCAAGCAGTATTTTTACGGACCGGTCTGTAAAATGGGCTGCAGAAGAATACAACAAAATAATATGATAGGACTGGCGTAAAAAGTGTGGTATTTTCTATGTATCAGTGATTCCCAAAGTGTGGGCCGCGCCCCCCTGGTGGGCCGTTGTGGGACTGCAGGTGGGCCGTGAGAGGTCATTAAAATTAAACAAATGTGTTTGAAATCCTCGATCTTTTTTAAATATGTTTTTAATTACTGTAAAATATTCATGACATGATTAAAAAAACCTTAAGAAGTAATAAAACAACCCAATTAAGTGTTATTCTACTGTCATCTTAACTTAATATGACAAGTGTCACCTTATTTGTTGACCCCCTTACATCAATATTGGAACATGGTTCCTAGTCCTGAATGTTGATCACAGTTGTGATTAGAGGTTTCGGTGGGCCGCGGAGATTTTTCACATTTCAAATTGGGCCTTGGTGTTCTGAAGTTTGGGAATGGCTGCTATATATTATAATAAACGTTGACGGGTGTAATGGAGAGAATCTGGCCATTTTTCAAAATAAGACATCATTTAGACTCGAATAATAACTAAAACCGTAATAATGGAACTGATTAATTTTTTTCTCTGTGGCCCGGTACCAAATGACCCAGGGACCGGTACCTGGCTGGGGACCGGGGGGTTGGGGACCCCTGCTCCAGACTGGTGCACACCTTAAGACAAGTTTGAAAAAAGAATGGGACAAGGTAAAAATCTGACTCCCAGACCTGCACCACCGCCCCTCCGAGCCCAGGAAGTACAGAGCAGAAAGGAGGGACAAGACCTACTGGGCAGAATCCAGAGGCGCCCAACCCACACACAGACAGGGGTCACCACATCTCATGGGGATCCAGCCTTTTTGGTTGTCCCTCTCCCAGGTAGGTCAGTACCAGGAGAGCCTCAGAAACCCAGTAGCCCTAACCATATGTGAAGATGTGGCTGTGAAGTTTAGGCTGTTTTCACATTCCCAGATTAGAAAAGAGTGAGTTTGAGTGCTACCTAACCCTGTATTGCATGAACCCCAAGTAAGTGATAGGATAGGTGGATTCATTAAATGGAGTGGAGGAGGGAAAAAAAAACTTATAAAAATATATATTTTTTAAGATTTGTAATTTTGCAGACATTTTACATGTTAAATGCCCTGAGGAAAAGGGAAATCCTAACTTGCTTTAATTATTTAATGTATGCATACATTTGTGCATCCTGAACTTGTTGCGATGGGATATTTGTATGATGAATTGGAGGTAAGACCCATGGTTTGCTGGCTGCCACCATGATACGACCCTCTGAAAGAGAGGAAAAACAGAGGCTTTGTGAATAACTGTTGTGCATCTATTTCGTGAATATACAAGTTTTCACACGTTTGAGTGTCTGTTGCAAATTCAATTTTGATTCAAGGCATAACTGGTAACAAAAAATGTCCTTGAAGTGTAGTCCTTTACAGAATGGAAGCTTTGTCACAAGTGTTGCAAAGACATTCCCTATAAAGTATTGGTAAAAAGATCATGCATATACCTGAAGGTGATTATATCAAAGTTTCCCGTGTAGAGCCTAGCCATCAGCATCGCCAGGTCATTGGCCTCTGAGCCGCTGTTGGTGAGATATATCACCTGGAGAATGAAGCAAACCAGGACACATTGAGCTTGTTGCAGACAGAATTTCCAAGCCCCTGGCCCCTACTCTATTTGACCAATCTAACTCACCTTAAGCGGATCTGGCAGGTAGGAGGCCAGTTTGTTACAATACTCATGAAGGGATGGATGGACGTAGATGTTAGTCGTATGCCACAACGTCTCCAGCTGCTTCTCTGCTGCTGCTCTCACTGCCCTGTGCTCACAAATGTTGACGAACACCAAGAAATTGACCCAATTACAACTTTACAGTGAAAATATGAATGAAGAGATAATGAGAAGAGAACAAGTTATCACTGTTATCAAGAAGAACAGAACCTTACGGGTGGCAGTGGCCCACAGCAACTGTAGCCACACCAGCAAATAAATCCAAATATCTCTTCCCATCCACATCCCAGAGCCACTGCATGTATCCCTGATGGATGAACACTGGTCTCTTATAGTAAGTAATCTTCATAGTCACAGGGTTGCAGTTCTGCTTGCGGATCTGCATCATATGCTCCTTGGACATACCCTAATACACAGAAATAAACAGGAAAATGGATTATTTATGTCAAACACACTCCACAGGATGCACCTAGACATCTTAGTTCTCTTTAGAGAACATCTGAGGCAGTAGGGCAGTAACTGTCCTTATATCAGGTTATGCAACTTTGCTATTTTACTATATTAACTCTAAATTTGCAAACTGCTACAAGTTTAAAAGATGTTGAGCTCCACAAGGTTCCATCCTATTTTACAAGCTCATATAGTGGAAAACAGCTTTCTTAACATGTGTGTCAGACTTCACATGATGTTCGAGGGAAAGTTTCGCTCCAAAGAACTCTTGGTGCATCGCGGGTGGATAAAACTGTAGGACTGAATGCAAAGCCTCATTCATTGGAATTATGCTCCATCTTTTTTTGTTGCAAGGAAGACACCTATATTGCTTTTTTTTTTTGCCATGACTGTTTAAACATTATTGCAAATTGTGCAAATTATGTATTGATAGCAAATTGTTAAGTAGGAGAATGTCCACTTCCATTCATGGTTTTTATAACTCTAGAATGGCGCAGCTAGAGTGGCACCCTGCTGCAGTAGTTCTGATCAAATTGTGTTGTTTTTTTTTTTTTATTCTCTTGAGATTTTTTAAAAGAGCTTTTTCTATAAAAACTATAATTTTCTAACCATTATTCTACACAAGTTCAGATGCTGATAAGTTGTCATGACAACAGACAGCTGTTTACATAGGGAAAGAGTTGATTGAGGTTTCCAAAGACCATCTTAGACAAGATTAAGAGGAGAGGTCAAATATGGAGATCAGTAAACAGAGTGTAAGAAGGAAGAGGTTTTAAAGGATTTTTCTCTTGATGATCATGGGAGGTTTGAATTTCCTGTAAAATTATATTGACTGAGCTGATATATAGAGACCGTAGAACGCATCTTGTTTTTTGAGACTCCAGCACTTGTCTACACTAATTTTGCAAGACATAAATGTGATTCTTGCTTCCAGAGAGTGTATCATGGCTCAAACTTTAGTTTACTTTTGTCTTGCACTGCTTCCAGCCCGGTCCTGCAATGGACTGGCAACCTGTTCCGGGCTTTTCGCCCGAAGAGAGCTGGGATAGGCTCCATAACTTCTCCGTGGCCCTGCACAGGACTCAGCGGGTATTGATGATGGATGGATGGATGGATAGATCCAACCTGTGCTCTTGTGTGACACATATTTTCTCTAGTGTACTCTCCTGCTCTGTTAAAACAACTGTTCATTCCAATCTGGTTGGTCATTCATCATTGATCTACAGAGCTGTTTGTATGATCCCTTTGCACGCAATGGGTATTAAAAATCACAAAAGTCTACTCACTGCCAAATCTTTATTTTTAAGTCTTTATTCACAGTCTTGCTTAGATATAATAGTCACTACGTTGTGGAAAATAAATAAAGCAGAATGTATTATTTTTTTGTCAAGTTGACAAAAGACTTGAGACAGACCTGCAGAAGTAGGGCAGGAGTGGTTGTTGTGCTTGTTAACAACAGATGTGCTTGTGAAGGAGCACCTCAGCATCCCAGATGTTGAAACGGTCACTGTAAGTTTCTGTCCATGTTGTTTTCTGAGAGAGTTCACAAATTTGAATGTGAATGTGAATTTCCCTTCTATGATTATTAAAGTATTATTAAATATAATTGAAGTGAATTAAACGTGGTATCTCTGTTTTCTTCAATAAGTCTGAAAGCTGTCATTTAAAGTCTTATGGAGTGGAGTTCTGATGAGCAAACAGGAGAGATGAGGAAAGTGGAGTAAACCTCTCTCTATGAAGCATGTCAGTGACGTATCACAATTTATAGTCTTCACTTCTTTGATTGTAATGAATAGAGAAGTGTAGTGTAATCTTCTGTTTGTTTTATCGATTTATTTAGTTTGTTTTTTTCCCAAGCTTATGTTGTCTGTGCACACGAATGTCCAAGTAAATAAAATAAGAAATCAGGATAATGTTGAAAAAAACCAACACATTGTTGGACTCGGCTCCAACAGGTCACATGGGTTCGCCACCCCGTGGGCTCATCCCCTGCAGGGAGGGTCATTGGAATCGGGTGCAGTGTGTCTTGGGCGGCAGCCAAATGCATGGGCCTTGGCATGTTGACCCCTGACTGACTAAACTGACAACTGGGACATGGCACGTCACCTCTCTGGTGGGGAAGGAGCCTGAGCTTGTGCGTGAGGTTGAGAGTGGTATCAGCGAGTTTGGTCTGCATTGCCGGTTGTAAGTCGGACTCGTTTTCAGTGAGAGTTGGACTGCGTCAGGGCTGCCCTTTGTCACCAGATTCTGTTCATAACATTTATGGACAGAAGGAGTGGAGGGGTTCCAGTTCGGTGGTGTCGCGATCTCGTCTCTGCTGTTTGCAGATGACGTGGTCCTGTTGGGTGGGGATCTTCAGCTCTCACTGGAGCGGTTCGCAGCCGAGTGTGAAGCGGCAGGGATGAGAATAAGCACCTCCAAATCTGAGACCATGGTTCCTCAGTCAGAAAAGGGGAGGATGCCTTCACTGGGTTGGGAGTGAGGTTCTGCCTCAAGTGGAGGAGTTCAAGTATCTCTGGGTCTTGTTCACGAGTGATGGGAGAAAGGAGCGAGAGATGCGACAGACGGATTGGTGCAGCGTCTGCTGTGGTGCGGACTCTGTACTGGTCTCTTGTGGTAAAGAGACAACTGAGCCAAAAGGCAAGGCTCTCTGTTTACCGGTCAATCTTTGTTCCGACCCTCACCTATGGTCATGAACTGTGGGTAGTGACCGAAAGAACAAGATTGAGGATACAAGCGGATGAAATGGGTTTTCTCCGTAGGGTGGCTGGACTCTCCCTTAGAGACATAGTGAGAAGTTCAGTCATTCGGGAGAGACTCAGAGTAGAGCCGCTGCTCCTTCATATCGAGAGGAGCCAGTTGAGGTGGTTTGGCCATCTGGTTAGGATGCCCCCCGAACGCCTCCCTGGAGAGGTGTTTCAGGCATGTCAAACTGGGAGAAGACCGCGGGGCAGGACCCAGGACACACTTAAGAGACCATTTCTCTCGGCTGGCCTGAGAGCACCACAATAGTCTCTCAGAGGAGCTGGTAGAAACAGCTGGGGGGGAGGGAGATCTGGGCCTCTCTGCTGAAGCTGCTGCCCCCCCAACCCAACTCTGGATAAAGTGGAAGATGGATGGATGGATCAACACATTCTTTTAATCAGGCATTCATTCAACATGTGCCTGCAGCTGAGTCTTAATCAATGATTTGTGTTTACTTTCAGGCCCACTGGAAAATAAGGAACGTTCACAGTTATGCCAATATCCCTGCTGAGATGAAGATTGCACTTTTATGAAAGAATAAAGAAAGAACACACTGGTAAAATCCAAAAGAAAAGAGATTGTTGGATAGATAAGCAAAATGAGAAGGTCAAATTTTTTAGCAAATTTCCCTTGACGTCACTGTTAATATTAAACCCACCTTAATGCTGTTTTTTTTTTTTCTTATTCTCAACTGACAACAGTAAACACTGTACTTCTCTTTGCATCCATTTAAAAGCAGTTCTGATTAGCCGTGCAGCACTTCAGGATATTGTGCAATATCTGAAATTATGCTTCTGCTTCATAGGTATCTACTGGCTTTAAAAAACCTTAACTTTCTGATAACATCTCAGTGTATATCATATCTCAGAGGAAATACTTGTCAATCTAATTCCTGCTATTAGATTGAGGGAAATGTTAGTTCAACTCCTGCCAAGACAATTTAAACCTTTGCAAGACGAAAGCAAATTCTGTATTAGTAAAACCATCAAAAGGACCTGCAGAGTGCCACCAAAATGCACAGCTTCATCACTCCTACCTTGTATTCCTTTGGTTTGAAATTGTACGAGGGCATCTCTGGGAGGTCCGAGTGACTGTATTTGAAAACCGTTTGCTGACATACTGCACCTGTAAAAAAAATTCAGTTAAAATTCTTGCAGAGAAATTTTTGCAACCATCATGAATTAATCTTTTTTTATAGCTTAATAGTCACATTAAAATGTTATTTATCAGTGAATTATCATTGAAGTTTCAATGTAAAAAAAAAAAAGCTATGGGAAGCTACACTGTAAAAACTGTTGCTTAGATCCAACTTAAAAAAAAAAAAACAAGGCAACATTTTCCAACCACTTTTTAGTAATTTAGTGAAATTCTTTTTTACAAACAAATTCATTCAAATGATTTTAAATAAGAAAATCTTTTGCATGTTTTAAAAGTCTAAATTACTTCATAAAAATAATAAGAAATGACTAATAAAATATTTTACATTTAAGAAAGACAGGTATTTGTGTCCAACATTTTTATTTATCAAAAGCATTTTAAGCAACTTTACAGTTATAAATTGTTGAGATACAAGTTGAGTTTTAAAACCAAAATACATCAAAATACATGTAACCTCTTAGTGCCGAAGGGTTACCGAAATTCTATCCTAGGTTTTAATAAAAAAATCTAAAGACAAAAATCACAAAAACACCAAAAGGTCAGCAGTTTCATGATAGATCAAGCTTAATATGAAAAAGTATCGGTATTGGTATCGGCAACACTGGCCCTATCGGATCGATACCAAAATTCCCAGTATTGCCCACCTTTAATCACTGCAGTTAAAGTAATTAAATAAATCATAAATAAGAAGGCTAATATAGTTCACTTGAAAGGTGGTCACATGGGTTTCTGTATATACTGTGAAAAACATAAAAGCTACATTAAAAATAAAATAAGAAACAACAACAAAAATCCAGATAGACCACATTTTTCTTAATAATATTATATTATATTATATTATTAAGCAAAATTAATGACCATGTTAAACATGTAAATGAAAGGGGGTAGGGATTTCATAAGCTTAAGCTTCCCTCTACTCCTTTTTTTGAACATAAAAAAAAATCTCAACATTATAAAACATACAAATTATCAGGCTATTAATGCCTGAATTCAGTAAAGTTTTTTCTTTTTTCTTTTTTGATAAATCTGTTTGATATATCATTGTATAATTATTCATATTATTATGAAAATGACTGTATAGTTCATATATGTTCAAAAGACAAATAAAAAAAATAAATAAAATTATTTATCTCCATTGTAACTCACCACTTCTCAGGTGAAAGCTGGCCACACTGGGTAAACAGCTGGACAGTCTCTTCAAGGGAGCACAGCAGTCACTTAAGTATGACACCACTTTATACATGTTCAGCAAGTACGGTGGTCTGACAGCAGCTCTTGTCCCTCAAATGTCTTTTCTTAAAGAGATGGGTGGACAAACTGCAGCCAATGATTCCCAAACCCCACTACATCACTATTAACATGACAGATGCAAATCTGTAACCAGTGACATCAGCTGGTCACATTTACTGACATTTACTGTAGTTGGTTGGTACTGGTTTTTGCCTGCTGAAGGTCTCACAGGATGTCCGCCTCCCTCTTGAGTAAACAAGAATTGTATGAGAGGTGTAAACTGAACAAGTTGTTAAAATATGTCTAGATTCAAACTTTTGGGTATAAACTGTTGTCATGTCATGAATTTATCTGGCGATTTTTCTATATCTTTTTTTCTACATCCTATATCAGTGTGCAAATGTTGTTATGGAGCAGTCTTCTATTCTTGAGTTAGAGTGGTTCAGCACAGAGGCAGAATTAAGGTATCAGCACAGTCAGCAGACATTAACTCCCACAGTGTCTATTGAAGTCTTGGTTGAAACTGAAGAAAAATTTACTTAAAGCATTTACGGTAGGTACATCTATGGAAATCCCTAAACACCTTATCAGCTCAGTTGCATAACGAAGTATGGGTTTGGAAACCTATTATACTACTCTATGGCCCCAATTGTACACTTCCTAGCTGCTACCCACTAACCGCTACCCGCAAATTGCGTGTTTAGGAACCTCAGCTAACCGCTAATGCAATCTTCCGCTCCCTAAAGTTGCTACCCGTTATGCTGACTCCCTTACTCACATTGTAGGTGTGGCAATGGGCATGTCTTTTGCCCTTTCCGCAAACTCATTATCTTGCAATCGCAGGTAGCGGGTGGTCTGACCACCCGCTACCTGCGATTGCAAGATAACGATAACATAGAACTATAACTGTTTTATGGGATAGGCTAATTGAAGATGCCAACAACATCATGCACACTTCACGTGAACAGCGGTGAATTAACCATTCAAAACCTTGAACCATTCGTGCCTCAATTAATGCGCCTTAAACATTTCAAATGGTCAATAGGCTACAATAAAAATTTAAATGTCTAATAATTAGCTACACATTTATTTCTGTGTGAACAGGCCTTTATAATAATTTAATTGAAGCCTCCCTTAAAGGTGGGGTGGGTGTTGTTTTTTGCAACACTTTTTACAATATTGCCTGAAAACCTTTTCACATTTCCATTGCACCCACTGAAATAAAATGTTTGCAAAAAAAACTAAACATTTTGGTCCAGTCTAGAAGGTATAATCAGAGAAAAACTCTGACCAATCAAAAAAGTGATCATCACTATTTTGATTGGCTGCCTAATACGTCCATCAAATATCACCCCTCGCTCCCTCCCTCCCTATGTTTCATGCAGTCGTGAATCATGTGAAGGCGTGGTTTCGAGGGGTGAGCTGAAGAGGAGGAGGCGGAGCCTTTGGGAGGAGGGAGGGAGTGTATATTTTCAAAATCTCACTTGAGTTGGATTGTTGGAACCGTTTTTCAAACAACACCTACTCCACCTTTAACCAACTGCAGAAAATTATTTAATTGTCACCTCCCCAGGTTCTGCTGGTAGAGCTCCAAGTTCAAGTTCAAGTTCAAGTTTACTTTATTAATACCCGTAGGTAGATTCGTTTCGCAGTTGGAGAAGAAGGCATCCCACACACAACCCCCACCATCATCAATTAAACACAGGACAAAAAAAAAAAAAAAAGTCCAGTTTTGCAATAAAGCTGCAGATGGTGGTCTTTGAGTGGACCAGCGTTATCTCATCCCCCCGGAGCTTCAGAGTGACCATGTTCATTTTGTCGAAGAAGTCGGACAGGTAGAAAATGTCACTGCGACAAGACCACAGCTGGGCCTTCAAAGTTGCGTTGCCTGGTCGAGGAACTCAATGACTGAGGCGAAAAGCTCACACAGCCTGGCCAAGCAGTTGGCTTTGGACAGCCAGCGCACCTCTGTGTGGAGCAGCAGGCGCTTAAAGGCCTCATCATCTTCCCCGCACAGCTGTCTGAAGAGCCGATCATTGAGCGCCACATTCAGGGACTCATTTAGTGATGGGGACATTTATTTAGCGCCCCTCATTTGTGCCTGAGCGCCCCCCCCCCCCTCAGCCTTGACGTTTCCAGCGCCTCCCTAAAGGTTCAGAATGATCCCTGGGGGGTGGTACCGCCCCTGTTGGGAAACCCTAATATAGCGATTAGCGCAGGTAAGATCGCGAGTTTAGGAAGGTGGAAGATTGCATTCTTTGCGGGGGAACACCCCTCCCACTACCCGCTATCCCTAAATAGCGGCTTTAGGAGATCTGGAGGAAGATTGGGCCCTATGTTACTGAGGATCTTTGGTACTGATTAAGCCTCAGAGGCAGGGGCGCCGCTAGGGATTTTGGGCCCCATGAAAAGAATCTTTACCGGGCCCCCCAACACAGCGGCAAAATTTGTTGATGCTGTTTTTGATCATCATTAGGGGCCTCTCTGGGCCCCCCTCAATCATGGGCCCCTATAATCCGTATCCTTTACCCCCCCTTTTCGGCGCCCCAGCTCAGAGGTAATCATATCCATCCTCATTAACGCTTGAAATATATCAGTTTAAGAGGCTATGACTGATTCTTATAAAAGGAAACTCATATTTCAGACATATGTAGATTGTCAAGTGCAAATGCAAAACAGATAAAGTATCTTTTGAAGTTGTCAGTCTTGCTAAGTAACACCTTTAATCACTGGAATCAAAGTGCTCCTTGCAGTAATGACATTTGCATGTACAAGTGTTTTTGTGCAAAAATGTTGACATGTTGATGGATAGTGTCCCTGTTTAATGAAGATAACTGTTTTTAGCTAAAGAAAAAGAGATGTATTCTATTTCCTATTGAAAAAAAACCCTTTATTTTCCAAATACAACATCTAAAATCTAGAGAATACAACTTTTTCCTTAATGGTCTTAGTGTAATGATTGACATGTAATATTTTATTCATGGACATTGTCAGTGACAAAGCATGTCTTTACAAACAATGATATGAACTCATTGCATTATGTTTTTGCAATTACAATATAGTTAAAGAAAGTTAAAAAAAAAAAAAAAAAAAAACGTATGTTTATGATGGCTATGCAAAGGCAAAAACAGAGGTAGTCTTCATGATTATTTCAGACATTTTCACATTTTAGAAGATGGGCAAAAACATATTCCACTGCTGAGAAACTCCAGGTTTGTGTAATCCATCTGACCTTTAGCTCGCTTTCATCTTTTTTCCATGTAGTTTTGGATAGACTTATCAAAAACTGCCAAGAAGAAACCTGCATCTTCCATTGTGATGCACATGGGGGGTTTGATGCGGAAAGTCTTTAGAAGAAAAAGAGAACAAACAGAACAACAAGGGGGGAAAAAATACAGAAAAACACATTACCAGCTTTAGTCTGTGTGACACATACAACATGATTTATTTATAGAGTTTGCTCAAACTTTCAGTTTTTTAAGTCAAAACATGCAGAATTGCTGCTGAGAGTTCACACACTGTTTATATCTCTGTTTATATATTGTGCTGTAAATTCAATTGTATTCAGATGATGATGTAAAGTGTTAGGCTGTGTTAAGCTTTTTGTCTCAGTCCTGGTTCTTGATTTTTGATTGAGGATATCCTTTATCTTTGTTCTTGTCTAGTTCTTGTGTTTGTGCTCCCTATTTTAATTAAGACATGCCTGTGAAAGTGATGGAGAGCCACAGCATGTGCGATTCTTGAAATGAGCGTGAGATTTGAAAATTAATCAAGTCTTCATAAAGTCACAATTATCTCACAACATAATGTTGTACTGCCTGTAACAGTTCCCATTAGCTTGCCAAGCATGCAGGTGCTGTGTAAAATTATAGTGCTAATGACTGGAAAAAAACAACTCTAGGCATCATCATGTTGGCAAAATCATTGGAGATCATGGTTATTTTTCCCCTAGAAACTTGACCAAGTGAGTTGAAGTCAAATGTTAATGGAACACTGAGCACTGACCCAAGAAAATTAAATTAAATTCAGTTAAAACTTTATTAATCCGTGAAATTAAATAATGGTTTACAGGGTGACATTTTCAGGTGTTAACCTTTTTTACAATAACAAAAGCTGATGGCAGAATCGGCCTTTTGAGTTATATCGGAGCCAAAGTCCACTTCCTCTACAAAACACTGAATGAATGACAAAATGTTGTGAAATTTCTCCAGATATAAACTTACTATCAGGATATTTCTGTCAATTTTTACCATCGTTGTTGTTGATGTAAGAAGATAAAGCTGTGAAGTAAAATGAAATCTCAATTTGAGGATTGAGCTTGCTGTCTGTAGTCTGGATGAAAACTATGCATACTCTGTTGGTTGATTAAATATTAATTCAATGAAGAAAAAATACTTAACATCACAGGATGAATATTGCTCCAAAATGGAGAGCTTTTCATTCATTCCACTTCATTTTTTTAAATCTCTCAGCTTCAGGCTGAGGCCACTTGATACACAGACAATGGCATGACTAGATTACATTGTTGTAACTACATTTTATGCTATTGTTTTTCAGTTTTTGAAGCACATCTTTAATTCTCTGGGGTCACCACTAATCCAAAAAGTTTGACAAGCTGAGTGGACTATAAAAATCTTCCCTCTGAGAAATGACACACCAAAGATTTCTTATAGTTACTGGAGTAGTGGTAATGCGCTATTGTATTAGAACCTTAGGGCAATGATTATCCCTGTGTAGTACTCCATGGATGATGCCCTTGGAGTAGTCAATTATCAGGAATTAAATATAATCCAATAAGGGACACGTGGTCAGGTATCATCTCTTAATGATGACACTGGACAGAAGGTGAGTATAGTTACCTGTCCATATACTCCTCCTTTGCCTATCAGGACTCCCATGTCTTTGACATCTTCAAAGATTTCAGCCATTGCCTGAGGAGGCAGCGGATCTCTGCTGGCCTGCAGATGACAGAGCAGATGAATGCACCTGGATATTTCAGTACTCAGGTGCTGCAACTACTTGTATCCAGTGACAATCTGATAACTAACCTGTATTTGCTAAATGGGTTAAAAAGGTATATAGATTGAAATTAGTCATATGATGACCACAACTATGATTTCTCAAAGTGTTAGATCTAATTATATTGCCAGACTAAAGATAAGGCTCTATGCTTTTAAGATAAGGCACAGAGCAGAACATACAATGCCCAAGAGGAGATAATGAATGTCTACACATAGAACTCTTCAAATCATCTTGACTGTAGTTTCAGATATGGGATTAAGGTTGAGATTTTACCATGGGATGATATGAACCTATATAAAATATTAATTTCACTTAAATCTTTATATACTGTATGTAGGATGAAATAACTGCCACAGTTTTTCAGTAGCAGCCTGTTCAATTATTTTTCATACAGCTACAAGCTGAAAATGGGATGAAATACAAAATAAAAAAATGCAATAAAACAAAGATACATATCTTTAACAAAAATAGTAAAATGCTGACAAAATATACTAATCATTTTATTTGTAATATAATTCAAAATAAAATGTCCCTGACCCCAGAATTGGAGACTGACCCAATTACCTATCAAAATTACGAAAAGCTAAATTTTTGTGAGATAGTTTTACTATAAAAGCCTCTAACTAAACTCACAGTCCTCTCTAATTGTACACAGATGATACGCAGCGATGTCTGTCCGTCATTAATTAACTCTGGGTTTTGTAAAAGTCTTCTTCCTCAGCCTGTTCCCACAGGTTTTCACCAAAATGTCAAGTTTAAAAAGTCACACTCTTGCTATGACCTGCTGTTTGTGAGTTTAATGAGCAGGCTCGACGCTGGAAGCCACTATGTAGACAGAAGTGTGGAAGAATTGTGCTGTTGAATAATTGTTGTTTCTGCCTGACTCATCAATTTTTTATCTGACTGGAGTTTGAGCAAGCTACAGGCTATGTCCCTGACCTCTAAAATATCTGTTCTCTAACTGCTCTTTACTGATAAATCTGTACTTCTGAAAGAGCAGAGGCACTTCTAATTGGACATTTTCTCTCACTCTTTTAGATTTCTGTTATTCTCAAAACTATACATCAAATACCTTAAATTCTATTTTATATTATAAGTTTTATCTAATTTTCTCATAGACTCCACCTCAACTAGACTGTCAAATTTTTTTTTTTCCCTTTGACAAAGTATTTTAGAATAAAGGTATGACTAAATGTATAGTTTTCACTATATTTGCAAACTGTAACCTGGAATTGGAAAAAGTAATATAACTAAAGGCACTCTATAATAACATTTTCCCAACTATAACTACAACTGTAACTTTCAAAACAGGAAGATTAACATAGTTTAGAGCAAAGGTGACCTCAAACACTCATTAACTTTTTATTTTGGTGTTGTGGGAGTAGTGTTGTGCTTCCTTTGGGCTGTCCCCCAGTTAAAGATAGCGAATCTCCTACTGATAATATTGCTGACAAAATGACATTTTTATTTTCCTTGCTTTAACTATTTCAAGCGCTGTCTTTGATAAGTTTGAATAAAAGACAGAGAAAGCCTATGACCAGATATTATTTCTAAAACTGCTCCTTCACTTTCCTTTCACCTTTCAATGATAAAAAAAAAACATCAGAGAGTTCAGGGAGAGTACATATATTGATATAGAAATCTGTTCTAAATTACAGATGGCCACTAATGATGTGGCCAATGAACTGGAGCACAGCTGAACCATGTCCCCAGGACACACACTCTTGACTCACATGTTGTACAAACACATGTGGTAAGTGTCACTTCTGTTTCACACATGATACCTTGTCTTTGACCATTTCCACTCCGATCTGCAGGCCTTTTCCACGAACATCACCGATGATCTCATACTTGTCTCTGAGTTTTGCTAATTCTGTCATCATATAGGTGCCCACATCAAGACTGATCTTCTGTGTTCCATCCTCTTGAATAGTCTAACAACACACAAAAATGCTTTTATAATATTGTGAGCTTCTTCAAGTTATGAAGTTCAGATTTGATGATAACAGCTATAGCAAACATAAACAATGGAGGTATCATGTTCCGGTACATAGGACTGATCCAGAGAAGAAGGAAATATACTTGCATCGAGCACTGATGAAGCAATAGCACAAGCCACAGGATTTCCTCCAAAGGTGTTGAAATGAACCCCCTTGGCAAATGAGGCTGCGATTTCTGGCGACAAACATAAAAAAGGTCACACCTTCAACCACTGCAGCTTTAATTTAAATCTAAGAACAAAATGCAATTCAAGTAGAATAAGAAAAAATAATTTGGGAAAGTATCATGTTTTTATGTTGGTTTCTGTGGCAACCAGCTACCGCAACATCTACAGATACAGTATACTTTGAAGACATAAGGAAACTCTTTATGGTAATCAACGACTGTAGGCCAGATAGATTATGAAATGCAGGACAAAATCTTTTAACTTATAATGTTGATGGTTGAAAAAGCTTGACTAATCAAAACAAGGTTGTTTTCTATGGACGTTATAAACTTTAATACAAGTCTCACAATCCTCTAATACTGTTGTGCAAATGAGACCAATACCAGGAACCTTTTACTGGTGATTGTTCTGTTCCCTATAATCCAAAAGCTTCAATACTATAATTTTTTCTCTTCTTTTGAAAGTGCAGCTGATTGCCGAACTCCAA
Source organism: Hirundichthys speculiger (assembly GCA_018398805.1). Taxonomy (NCBI): domain Eukaryota; kingdom Metazoa; phylum Chordata; class Actinopteri; order Beloniformes; family Exocoetidae; genus Hirundichthys; species Hirundichthys speculiger. Next base: position 252,351 of record JAGFBZ010000842.1, on the reverse strand, counting down.
GTTTTCATCTCAGGCAGAGAGCCTGGTTGAAGTAGCAAATAACAACCTGGAAATCTATAAATGAATTCACCCACAAAAAAAAGACATTGTTTCTAGTTGGCTTAGCAATAGACATCGTGTGTGATAATTAAAATACAACAAAAATAACTAGATAGATATCTGCAACAGTTAACTACTCCCATTTATAAATGAAAACAGCTAACTGTAAATCAGTTTGTTGTTGTTGTGTTGAGCTTTTGTGAAATTTACAAAATACCTCTGTGATTTATTACTGCCTGAGATAAGACAGAAGCTGACTTTTCTGTATCTATGCATTTTGACAGACTAATGATGGAAAGCATTCAAGGAGCTTAAGGAAACTTAAAACCCTCGATTTGTGAACATGCAAGCAGTTTTTTTAAACTAATGATTTTAACATTTAACTGCATTGTCTCACCTGGTGTTGTAACAACTGCTCCCATGGGGAATCCATTACCAATGCCCTTTGCCATTGTCACCATATCAGGAATGACATCATGCCCCTGGAAACCCCAAAAGTGGTTCCCTGTTCGCCCGAATCCTGTTTGGACCTGCCAGGTGCAATAAAAGATAATATGGTAGAACATAAGTGCTTGGAAAGGCTTGTAATGTGGTGTTCAATTTGTATGCCTTTCACTCACGTATAACATAGCAGTGTTGTCATAAAATTATCAACCCACAATTAATAATAAAGGGATCTTTTAAGAGAATTAATTCTGCCACAAGCCACAGTGAATGTAAGGAGTTTAAACACTGACTTATTTGTATATGAGCTGTTTCCTATTTATCTTATGCCTCTATGTCAAATATTTGTAACTTTTATAAAGCATTGCTTCTAACTAAACAGAGAGTTATTCTAATACACAATAGAAAATTAATACATCCATTTTCAAACATGAGTCTAAAATCTTTTTTTTATTAAGGGCTTGTCATTTTCCTAATCTAAATTCAGTGTTAAATTAACACACTGAAATATGAAATCTATAGCTGAGAACACTAACAACTATAACCTGAAAAAAAGATGAGATGCAACTTGATTCTCAGAAGACTGAAGATAATTACAGAAATATGTATCAGATGTATATAAATGTAGAAAATTTTAATTTTTTTTAATGTTTACAGAGTTATTGATTACAACCCAAGGTTTATCCACTTAATCTATTATTAAGATATGAAATCATAATGTAGTAAACATGTGAAAAATGGAAATCCGTTTGAACAGGAAGTGGAGCGATTTATTCTGAGCAAACGTATGATGGATTCTGACTCACTTTTTCAGCAATCTACTGAAACACCACAGAAAACCTTAAATCATAAAAATGAACTTGATTTAAAATGTGTATCAAACCTCATCAGCAATGCAGATCCCTCCTCTCTCTCTTACAAGTTTGTAAGCTTCCTTGAGGTAGTTTTTAGGGTACTGTACAGCTCCTCCCACTCCCTGTTTTGACCAGAAATAATTACACAAACTGTCAATATACTGAACATAAGGAGACAACAAAAAGATATGACGTAATAAATGTATGGATTCTTGCATTTACTTTGACTTTCATTTCTTTGTAGATGGTGAACCCAAGAATTATCATAATTTACAACCCCAATTCCAAAAAAGTTCAGAAACTGTGCAAAACATAAATAAAACCATAATGCAATGATTTGCAAATCTCATAAACCCATTTTTAATTTCCAATAGAACACACAAACATTTAATGGAAAATATTAGAAGATTTTGACTTTGATGGCAGCAACACATCTCAAAAAAGTTGGAAAGGGGCAACTAAAGGCTGGAAAAGTAGTTGACGCAAACAATAAACTAATAAATAAATAAATGGAGGCGCATTTTACAACTAATTATGTTAATTGCCAACAGGTCATTAACAAGACTGTGTATAAAAGGAGAGCCAGAGCCTCTCAGATATAAAGATTGGCAGAGGTTCACCAATCTATCTAATCTAAAAATTGTGGAACAATTTCAGAAGAATGTTCCTCATGTAAAATTGAAAGACTTTAAAGACCCCACTATGTACATAATAGTACATAATATCATCAAAAGGTTTAGAGAATCAGAAGGGGTGTCTGTGCGTAAGGGACAAGACCGAAGGTCAAAACTGGATGCGTGTGATCTTCAGGCCCTCAGGTGCCACTGTATTAAAAAAAAATCCTGATTCGCTACACTTCTCTATATTTCCAGAAATCACTGTCTAAGAACACAGTTCACTGTGATATCCACAAGTGTAAGTTAAAGTATTATCATGAAAAGCATATGTACTGTAAACACAATCCAGAAATGTAGCTATCTTCCCAACGCTCATCTGAAATGTTTTGTTTTGAGGCAAAATGGAAACTTTCTATGGGGGATCAAGAGGAGAGGGACCATCCAACTTGTTATGAACAGGCAGTTCTAAAACCTGCAACTCTGATGGTATGAGGTTGCATTAGTACCCATGGCTTAGGCAGTTTACACACCTGGAAAGGCACCATCAGTGCTTAAGATTACATAGAGGCTTTAGAGAACATATGCACCCATCCAGACAACGTCTCTTTCAGATGTAAAAACTTAAATCCTTTAACGGTTAATATTATCAATGCCAGAAGGCCATGGAAATCTTGGATGGCAACATTAACAACATTAAAGACTGTCCCAATATGTTGTTGAAAGCACTGAAATACAAAATTTGGTCTATAATAATAAATGCAAGAAATTGATGTGGAAAACAAAAAAAAAACGTTAAATATCTTGGGTTCATATAGCTTACAAAGAAACATAAATCAAAGTAAGTGTAAGAATCACTGAGTTTTTTTGAATTTGCTTTTTCCATGTGGCAACCATTTCTGATTAGGGGTTGTGGGCAGCACATTCATGAAAGAAAACAAAAAGTGAAAAATGAACAATGCAGTTCTTAACATGGATGTGAGTAACATTTATGACATGCTGATTGAATGATTTCTTGTTATGGTCCTATAATGAATACATAACCTGAATAGGCTCTCCAAAAAAACCAGCAATTCTAGATGGTGTACTTGTTGCAAAGGTTTCTTTGAGTTGTCCAATGTATTGATCATTTGCCATGCAATGGCCTGTAACATAAAGAAGGGAAAATTTCTTTGTGTCAAATATAGAGACTTAACTGTGTGTATACAAATGGAATTTTTAAAACATTGCAAAAAATCGAGAGAACAAATATTACAGCTACGGCATGTAATATGATAAAGCTTACAGAAGAAACTTTTCAATTATTCTCAATTGAAAGTAATTTTTTTTTAAGTTTATAGTATATCATATGGCTCTCATTCTTAATTGGTGGGTATAGATGATGTTTATTGCTGCATAACAGTTATTTGTGTGTGTGTGAGACTAGATCCTTGCTGAGACATGAGCATAACTCTATACAGCCAATATTACATAGAGTGAAAAGATTAAGAAGATAATTTAATTTGGCTAATTCAACATTTTATCATTCGTTAAGTTTTAAAAACCAGGGTTAAGACTATTTTCAGGTGTAGTTCTGTCATGTCTTATAGGAAAAAAGACTTCCTAAATTGCAACTTGATGGGTCAATGCAATACATCAAAATATGCACATACACTGCCTTAAATATGCATACTTCTAAGTTGTTATGGAGACTAAGGGCCTGATCTTGCGCCAAATCTCCTAAAGCTGCTATTAAGGGATAGCAGGTAGCAGGAGGGGTGTTTCCCCGCAAAGAACGCAATCTTCCACCTCCCCGAAACCCGCGATATTACCTGCGCCAACCGCTATATTATGCATGGGAGTGGTTAGGGCGTTCCACCTGTTTAACCAATCAGTGCGTCAGTAGCCATTGCCTTTAAGAGCAGGTTGCGCCAACCCCAACCCGCTACCCGCAACCCGCTACTCGCTATGGACCGTCTTTTTATCCAGATCGGAGCAGCTCTCATGCACAGCTCGTCTGGGACTCTGCTGCAGAGCTTCCTCCTCTTCCTTCCTCCTCCTCGTCTGCACTGATATATACATAACTAGCTCTAACTAGCAAATGATTTATTTTTTATTTTCTTGTACTCCAAGAAGTTTCAACAAACTGCTCCAAAAAAAAAAAAGCCAGTGAGTCTGCAATTTGCGGGTAGCGGGTAGTGGCTAGTGGGAGGTGTACGATCGGTGCCTAAATATTCAAAACTGTATAAACAAAAGATTACTTACTGACATGGACACCTGTGCTTCTCAACAGTGTGAGTGCACTGAGTCTTGAATACATGTGTTTGTGTACCTTGAGCACAGCTACACCCTCTTGTAGTCTGCACAGGAGAGTCCCTGCAGTGGCTTCCTCCCCACGGACCTCTGAACACATCAGGACACATGGTCTGTTGATTTGGTAGAAAACAAGTCACCTGGGTTAACCTAAGGTAACAGTTTTTCATAGCGTACAACACAAAAAGAAATTATCAGGAAACTTGGGATGCTGCCAGAGAATTAGTCAAGTCTAGTGTGTGTTTTTTAGTTTCTTTTGATCACATATAATGGATTAAAATATAAAAAAATACACACAAAAAAAATACAATTATCTAAATTAAAGCCTAACATATAAGGAATTATAAAACAGAAAGAAAATGAAATATCTTTGGAGTGATACTGTAAAACACATGTGATTGATAAGTATGTTAAGATTACATTTACTTCTGGATTGTGATGTTTCTATTAGTCTTGCATCACAAACATTGCAGTAAACGGCCTTTTTTGAAGGATTATTTCCAACTCTGTCAGGTGATAATAAGTACACTTGCTGAGAAAAAAAGCATATTGAGTTTGTCATCACTCATTTCTGAACAGAAATGAAAGGTTTTTTTTTTTTTTAAGTTACATATAATTTATTTATTTTTATTTTTTTAAATAATTCATACTTGAAAAAGTTAACATCCCAGAATTTAGGTCCAGATGGCTCATTAGTAAACCAACACAGAAAGCATGGCAATTTGAAATGCTTTCACAGGTGTTTACATTAAATTGAAGGGGTATTACAATTGAAGCTGACACCAACAGAATACGTCCTAGTAAAAATGAACGGATGCTCACTTGAAATACATATATTACCACCCTGCAGTTCACTGAACTTGGCTTTTTCACTTCAGCTGACTTTAAAAACTTTCCTTCTGTATTATCCATTTAGTACCTTTTCTCATAGCATAATGTACCTTAATCAAAAATATAAATAATGCTTTTCTAATTATATTGTGTTGTAATACATACATTTGTGCAGCCCAAACCATTAGCAATGGGGTATTTATATGCTGCGTTGGAAGTGAGAGCCATGGTCTGAGGACTACCACCATGATATGATCCTCTGAAAGAAAAAGAAGAAAAACTTATGGACATTTCGAAAGGTTTCTTAATAATAGAGATTCCCTGGGAGTAATGGAATTTTTAAAGTCTTTATAATCCTAATTATAAAATAGAATCAATAATTTTGTTATCTACTGTTGATCTCAACAGAAATATGAGTTTAGTAAAGCAACACACGGGTGTAGACTATCAGTCATCCAGATCATGTAAATTCTCAAAGCCTTGAATCAAGGCAACTAGATTTTGTTTTTTTTTGGCCCTTGAAACCAAGAGAAGTTAGTCCATTTGCTTTGATACAAGCCTTTGAGAACAACCAATTGAGGTTTAAATACAGTCTTTGAACATAATCTTTGGCCTAATAAGATGCAGTGCTTTTTAACTGTAATGTAATGTCAAATGTTGCAATTAGAATACATGGTTTTACATATTTATTGTACAAATGTGATGTTTAAGTTATGTCTAAATCATAAAAAAGAAAAACTTGGACCTTAATGTGATAATATCAAAATTGCCTGTGTAGAGGCGTGCCATCAACATCGCTAGGTCATTGGCTTCAGAGCCGCTGTTGGTCAGATAGATCACCTGAATAAGAAAATAGACCAGCACACATTTTAATACCAGTCAACATACTTATCAAGGCTTATAGCCAAGGGTAATCTGAAAATGAACCACCATACCTTCAGAGGATCTGGGAAATAGGAGGCTAGTTTTTCACAATACTCATGGAGAGCAGGATAGACATAAATGTTGGTGGTATGCCAGAGTTTTTTCAGTTGCTGCTCTGCAGCAGCTGTTACTTTCCTGTACACACAAATATCAGATATCAGATGTAAAATCACTATTGAGCAATGACTCTGTTAAAAACAAATGAAAATGCTATTACTATGTTACAAAGGAAAAAAAAAACTTACGGATGACAGTGGCCCACACTGACTGTGGCCACACCAGCAAATAGATCCAGATATCGTCTTCCATCCACATCCCACAGCCATTGCATATATCCCTGGTGGATGAACACTGGCTTTTTGTAATAAGTAACCTTCATTGTCATGGGGTTGCAGTTTCGTGCACGGATCTCCATCATTTTCTCTTTTGACATACCCTGGAAAGATGCAATAAGCAAGATAAGTGATGGAGCCCTAGGCGTTTGATTTCCTTTGCTTGTACTGGACTCTCCACAGTGAAGGGGTGTTTGCACTCATCAGGTAGTTGATATGAATACAAATGCAAAGGAAATTATTATTATTCAGATGATTACCTGCAGTAATACATTGATGCAAAACACAAAGTCCAGCAGTGAAAGACAGACGCACACTGTGTGGCAAGAATTCCATCTTACCTTGTATTCCTCTGGACTGAAACTGCACGGTGGCATCTCTGGCACATCTGTGGGAGTGTATTTGACGTCTGATTTCTGACATGCTGCACCTATGAATAATTGTGATTGCAGGTCAATCAGAGAGAGGGAAAATACCTCACCAGCTCACTTTATGTGGGCAGTGGTCTGTATGTTTTTCTGTGACGTTTCAGAATGCTTGTGAAACAATTTGCCAGTGACATATTACTGATATATATATAATATATCCCTTATATTATATATCATATATATATATATATATATATATATATATATATATATATATATATATATATATATATATATATATATATATATATGCTTTTGAGGTTTTTATTGTTTTTATAAACAACCTTACCGGATGTAGTTCCGGCAGATTTTGCACTGTAACCGGATTAAGTTCACTTTAGACCTCACGTTGCGGAACACATGATGAAATGCTGCCTGTTGTACGGCTGGTTATAAATTACAAAGACCTGGCTGACAGCCATTCAGTTCATACTATAAAAGTAAAAAAGTAAAACTGTTCTACTTCAGAGAAACGTTCATTTTGATCGGGGCACGTATGTTAAGACAAAGTAAGGCCTCATAATATGACTAATAGTATTGTAAGTAGTATTTGTCTCTGTATAACATCTTTCCTTGCTATTTGATTTGACATTATTTGTCTTATCGTTAGGTCAGCCAGCTCTCTACTGCTGCACACTGTTACCATTATATTAGGTTTCCAGACAAAAAACCAAAGCATTTTACTGTAACAACCTTGAAACGTTCAAGAAGGTTCAACTTTTGTCGAAAAACTCTTAAAGAAACGAAACCTTTTAGATACAACGGTAACCAAATGTAATAAATTACTGTAATTTCTGGCGACACTTTATTAACACATTGCATACAACTTTACGTGAGCTATGAGGTCTATTAGTCCCGACGCTATAACAAATATATGTGTTGAGTAATAATTTAAAGATGTATGTCATATTTAACTAAGGCTAAAGTAAAGATGAGTATTTCTGCCCCCTCTAGATTACAGTAGTATGATAAACACATAGAATAAAGCTGCCTTTACAGCTCCACATGAAGACAATAACCAAATAGTAAGCGCCGGATTTAGTTCGTTTCCATGGTAACTCACCACTTGCCAAGTGCAATTTGGCCAAACTGGGCCGTGAGCAGGACTGTCCTGTTAAAACTGCCCAACGGGCACTTAGACAGGACACAGCTTTATACATGTTGAGCAGGCACAGGGGATTAAACAGCTATTCCACTTCTCTCACGGTTCTGACACTCAGCAGCAGGTAGAAACGTGTTTTAATTCCCCAACATTTGCGTACTGGGCGGTAACGTCAGCAGGGAGCGAATGTCACGAGAGCTCCCAGTCCCCGCCCCCACACAGTCCCTCCCCCCCCCCCCCCCCAACACTCACTCCTCCCAAACTCCTCCTTCAGCTCACCCCTCGAAACCACGCCTTCACATGATTCACGACGACCATGAACCAGGGAGCGACGTATTAGGCAGCCAATCCACTTTTTTGATTGGTCAGAGTTCTTCCTGGACCTGCAAACATTTTATTTCCCAAAGTGACGAAACAGTGTTGACCCACCCCACCTTTAAACAGTTTTCTCCTGAAAAAACATACACGTAAACTTGGTATTTTGTAAAGTTAAATAATAACCTTTGAAAACGGTAACGTAACACGAACGAGTCCACAAACCTTCCTTTAATAATCATCTAACCCTTTCATGCACAGTGGCCACTGCAGTGGAGAGCTGTTCAAAGTATATTCTAGGATAAGAGTAAGTTGGGTTATTTGCGGATATCAGGGAGTCATCCCACATCATTTCAGTGCTTTGTCGTGATCAAAAATGTAATGCAGTTGAAAACTTAAATCCACGAGAAATGTGATGAAAAAAAAAATGTTGGGATTGTTATATTAATTTTATTCCGTCGAGAGGATATGTACCTTAATGACAAAAATACAGTTTTAGCTGGACATTATAAAATTGTGAAGGGTTTGCATGATGTCTAAAAGAGTGGACACATCAATAACCCATTTAAAAACATGAATATGAAATAAATAATTAAGAGAGACAGAGAATGTGTATGTGTGTTATATTAAACAGTTTCTTTAAATAATGCATAAATGGGTTAATTTCATTGTATTTCATTTCAGCAACAGCAGTTAATTTCATTGTGCTATTGGTTCCATTTGGAATAACATTTCTTTTGTACATGTATTTTACCTTTTTTTCACCATTAAGCATAATTACATCAAAATAATAAAAGTCACACATTTATCCGAATGATAACATGCAGAAAATAAACATCAGTCCCTAATGTAATCTTATAAATTTATTATAAACATAATTTTATAGCAAGTGTTCGACAAAGATTAAGGGCTGTTTCAACCTGCATTGGAAAGAATCTACACATTAAGTGAGATAAATACAAATGCATGCACAGAAACAGTCCAGCACTGCACCATCCAAGCATCATGACACTATTTTCCCTTTAAAGTTTTAAAATATGGGAAAAATAACTTTTTAAAAATGTATTAAATGTATATACATTTTGATTTTCATGTTTAACACACAGGCGTGTTTGTGTACTACCACATAATTCATATTCTCAATTATCTTATCTATGAGGCTAAATGGATATTGTTCTTTAATTTATGCAAAGCTTATTTGTTTGGCTGTTCAAAATCAGTATTCCCTCACTATGATATGTGAAAAGAGATCTCTATCAAAGAAAATTGTGTAAAATAAATAACAGCAATGGTGTGATGGCAAAATACTGTCTTTGCAACTAATGTCTGAAGGAGCGATCCAGTGATATGTTCAGATTTTCTTTACTGAGAAAACTAAGTAGTTGTAAAATGTATTAAGATTGCAAGTGGAATCATCCAGAGATTGCAGTTTCCCCAGTGACACCCTAAAACTGTGCTTGTCCACAAATACTGGCAAAACCAGCTCAATAATGCCCAATAACAATAACGACCAAAGTGATCTAACAGGATTAGATATGAGCTGCAAAAAAGCAGGCCTGTTGATAATCAGGAACGCGCAATTGAGCAGTGACATGAGCTTCAGGTTCTTATTGTTAAAGCAAAGGCCACAGAAGCATGAACATGATTACTTATTTGGGTGAAATATTTAAAATCTATTCTTTAATTTATATAAAAAAGACTGACAGGTTTACTTTGACACATAAGTGTTCACAAATGTCCTAAAATGTTTCTCTTCACTTTAAATTTTAAATTATTTTTTTTCAGCACTGGAAAGCACACATAGCTTAGCAGTTGGTATGAGAGCTGAAAGTACATCCAAGTACTAATAATAAGGAAACATTTTGGACTAATTTAACAGTTAACTATCTCCACAACCCAAACTGTCCATTCATGGGAAATCAGTATATTACTATTAATTCACAAAATGACAGCATCTGAATATAAACCTGCTGTTGGATCACTGCTTACCTGCCTTTTGGTAAAAAAAAAAAATACTGTGCATAATATTCCTTGAAACTAATATTTTTGTAATCAAAAGCAAATAGCAAAAAAGAGCAAAAAAAAAATAAAAGTCAATCAAAAAATAACATGCCTCCACAATCGATTTATTATCATGATGTCTTCTTCTGATATCCCAAATAAATTTAAAAGAATGGAGGACCTGCTCCCTCATACACTCTCTCTCCTCCCGTCTGTGTTGCATAACTCTAGTGCCTCAGATATACACCAGCTATCAACAGACACAAGCACAACATTTTAGATAATGTTGCAATGGGCAGTGAATTGTGTGTCGCAAATATTAGCAAACCAGTCTGTGTTTTATTCAAAAAAATGCCTCCTCAATTTTGTGCTCGAAAATGAAAACTCCCATAAATACATGTGCAACAGGCTCAGATGCCAAGATCATTTGTGCTCATGACTTTCAGGTGCTAATTTACTACAGCACCTTGACAGGAAACACCAAAAGAATAACAATAAAAACAGCTTTGTGATCCAGCAGAAAGTGATCATAAATCTGCTTCTTAGTGTTTCTGTTTTTTTGTCACAGTCACGCCTTATGACTCATACAATCTAGTAAGTAGGCAGCATGAACATAGTGTTGGTGTCAACATAGCCACTGACTGCCCTTTCGTCCATAGCTGGCAGGGTGGTGTGAATGCAGCCACTAGGCTTCTGTGGAGTGGTAGTGACAGATGATGTGTAGCAGCTGTCTGCTGCTCCACTTGACCGCTGGTTGTCATAAGAGCACATGTCTGTTTCTTCTTCCTTCACAAGAAGCACCACACTGTCACTGTTCACCCCCTTCACCTTGCTGTAGTCTTCTTCCTGGTGCATATCGATCAAGTGTTTCCTGTGGCCTGAAGAAACGGGCCGGAGAAGCACCATATCCTCCGCACTGACCCTCTGGACTTCGACGTACTCATTGGGCCGGAGAGCAGGCAGCTGTAGACCAGTAGGTGCTCCTTTGTGGCCAATGTTGGAAATGTTGATATCACTGTAGGCCTGGAGTTGCTGCTGAGCCTTCATCTGGGGATGGAGTAGTTGAGGTTGTTTGTTGATGAAGCTAACATCCGAGTAGCTTTCTCGAAGATCCTCTGTAGTCCTGTGTCTGGGCTCAGTGAGGTAGGTGCCCGGAGGGAACAGACTGTCAGAAAGGTAGTGCTGCTTTGCCACCTCAACTGAGCTTGGTTGATCCAGTGGGCATGAGCTGTATCGGGGCAGTGGAGAAAACACAGAGGTCCAGGGCTTCACCCTCCCAGTGGACATGTCAGGGCTAACAATGTCTTCGTGAGTGTGTGCCCGCATCTCCTCCTCCAGAGACCGCTCATTCCTTTGTACATCCATCTCCGTCGCCGTGTCCTTCTGATCTGTTTGCCACCCCTCCTCTTTTGCATCATCACACTTATCCATGAGCAGAGTGTGACTATCACAACTGCCCCGACCAGAATCACTGTCAGACACAGAGGTCTCGGATTTCAGGCAGCTGTCATGCAGATGTTTGCTTTCCTCCAGCATCAGTTCCCGTTCCTCTGGGACATACACCTCTAAGTATTCCACAAGGAAGTCTTCATAGTTAGACGATGTGGGTGGGGGGAAATCAGACACTCCCAGTGAGCTCAAAGTGTCCTCAGAATTGCCGTTCTACACAAAAAGATATAAAATTTCTTAGTTTCCCAGACAGAAATACTTCACAGGCGCTTTATTTTTTGGTCTATGTCAGCACGTACAGTGAATTATTATGTTGTTGCATTACCTTGAGGAGCTGTTTATCAAATCCTTTGATTTTAGGGCCAGGGACTGGTGGCAGAATCCAGTGCTTCAAACTACACAGAAAAAAAAAAAGATCCATGTCAGGGTTTGTAAGAGGCAATAGAATATCCGGAAGAGATAACACACAATTTATCATTCAACGTAATGTCCAAAAATGCTCTAATAACTGGTTTACTGAAAGTTTAAAAGAAAATAGTACAAAGATACTTCATGTGTTGAAACAATGACACTTTTCAGTTGTCTTTAAGACTGCACTGCACTACAGATGGACGTATTTTTGTAGCAGAAGTCACTGCATGGACTCAGGAATGCTTCTGAAAAGTCACTGTCAGTGAATTCATTATTCTAGTCATAAATTTAAATGTAAAACTCTATGTGGGGTGGGAAAAAGACAGATCCAGAAATTTTTGCCACCTTCTTTGAATCTGAGCTTGTGTAAAAATCAGGTGAAGTCGAAAATTGTCCTGTGGTGTCAAAATTTGATATTCTTATTGAAAAAAAAAATGGATATTGCATCATAAGGGCTAAGAGGAGAGGGATCAGACAGCTTGTTGTCAGATGAATGTTCAAAACCACAATCCATGATTAGAAAACTGATGATGTGTGAAGACGTCATCAAGGATGAGCGGTATACAGAAAGGCTATGGAGAAATAATTTTTTTCCCCATCCAGATATCTTTCAAAAAGATAAAGTAATTTCCCAGTTTCAATATTTGATATGTTGTCTTTGCACTTTAGTTTCAATATTCAAGAGTTTAAAGAGTTTAAATCAAAAAAGTAGAGTAGAACAATTCCTAAAAGGTAAAAAAAAAAAAAAAAAGGAAATGATCCGGCCCCCACCCAGGACTTAAAATGAGGCAAATGCAACCTCAAATTGACAAAACGTGACATTTAACATTATGTTATTACTTCATAAAAACTAAATGAAATGCTCAAGCAGCTTGAGAAACAAAACAAAACAAAACAAAACCAAAAACTAAGAACACCCCATAATTCAGTGGCCTTTAGCACCACCTTTAGCAACAATAACTTGAAGTAACTGTTCCCTGTATGATATTTTTCAGCCTCTCAGATCATTGTGCAGAAGTTTTAAATCATTCTCCTTTACAACACTGCTGCAGTTTATCGTGTATCTTTTGGAGCATGGTCCGACCCAGGGGTGAACCCGTTGAAACAATCAACCCTGGGAAGATTGGCAGTTATATTAAATATTTTCCACCAGTGAGTAATCTTTCTCTCTAGAATGATGGACACTAAATTATGTGGAAATAGTCTTCTAACCCCCGAGGCCGACAGGCGGTTTAAATGGCTTCTTTAAGATCACTGATGTCTGTCCTCCCAGGCATCCACATCTCTATCAATGCTCCAGACTAGTAAAATGCCAATAACTGTACTTTTATAATATAAAGTTCAGTTTATAAACAGCATCTGACTGCTAATTACTCTCTTAATTTCTGTGGAAGCAGTGAGGGTGTACTTCATCTTTCCAAATAGTGCTCCCACATCTATGGCAGTTAAAAAAAAAAAAATGAAATTGATGTAATATGCCATATATAACATGTCCAAACATGTACTATATTCAATTTATCTTTTTTAAGGAATGGTAATCAAAAATAATGTCGCTTCTTTTCCACAAGATTGTATCAATATCAAATTAATTAACATTAAAACACTGAATAAACATTACGTTTTTACCAAATAAAGTTCATAAGAAAGATACGGTCATTCTTACTTGTGACTGTTCATGTGTAGAAACCAGGTCAGGATGAGAAAAATGAAGGCAGAAAAGACAGAGATGAGAATCCACACAGACTTTTCCTGTGGGAAATCTGAAAAACAAAACACAAAAAACACATAAAATTATACAAAGAGATATATGTGAGTACCTTAGTACAATCTATAACTGAATTCAGTCTTATTCCCTCTGGATTAGTCAGATAATAAATAATCATAGTACAACAGAAAAAATAGTTCAGCAGGAAAATGGCTTGACAAAAATTGGGTAGAATTTTTGAATGAGTCAGTTATTATTCTACAATGTATCTTATATTAAACATATTATACATGTAATCTGTTGATAAATGGTGTCGGATGTCTTACAGTCAGGAACTTTGATGTAGGAACCGGAGCTCCATTCACTCCAAAAGCCGTGATGGGGCTTGCAGCGCACCTGAACGACGTAAGTACCACCTGACCGCAAGCTGAAAACATTGAACACCTTCTGCTGGCCTGCATGGTGCATCTGGAAATCAAACATGCATAAATGCCAATCAAATAAAGCATGATGTTGCGTGTTACAAGATTTTGGTTTTGTGACGTATCAGCTCTGAGATTAGGCTTGAGCCACATGCAAAGCTTCACATTTGAAAGACAAATATCATGACCACCAGGCCGCTCCCCTCTTTGGGCAACGGCTTCCATACCTCCCACTTATCTTCCCCCTTCAACCTGATACGGATCTCGTAGATCAGCGTGATCCAACCGGAGCGGGTGTCAGCTTTACGTGGCGGTTCCCATGACACTCGGAGGAAGGGCCAGCCTTTATCCTCCAGTACAGTCGTTCTTACTTTCTCTGGGGGATTGGGCTTGACTGGAAAAGATAAAATAAAAAAAATGTGAACAAGAGAGAGACACAATGTATTCTGTGGGTTTAGCAGAGAGAAAAAAAGAGAGATAATGCTTGTAATAAAGAGGCACAATCAAAGCCAGCTGTGATTGCATCTACTGTCTGTACTGTATGTGTAACTGCATTTAAGTTATCCTTTTAGAGAGACACTTGTCAGTATTAAAGTAAAATGAGAAAACATGCACCGAATTCCTGATATCAAGTCAGAGTAACTATTGGAGACAGAGGAGAAAAGGACCACTAACAGATAATCCACCTCAAGGTCAGAGTAAATACTTTGGGTTTTAAATCTTTGATGGATTTGCATTGACTAACCGGGCAAATCCCATTCCTCTTTCATTATAATATGAATAACATGCAAGATATGAAGAAAAAGGCTGAGGGTGTAAAAACAGCATTATCTGATTTTCATACAACAGCACCAGACACAGAGTAACCCACTGCAAGCGTTCACGTGAAAGTGTGATAAAATATGTTTATCAAAGCCTCACAAGGATGTTGTGTCTAGCATGTCACGCTAAATCATGAGAACACGTTTTCCTCACCGATGTAGACCACGTCTATATCAACGGGGTCGGAGAAGGTGCTGCCAGCAGCGTTGGTGGCCACAACAGTGATGTTGTAGTTGACCCAGATGGACGTATCGTTCTTATTAAAGAAGCAGGAGTTGTTCCCAGCAGTGTGGTAGTCGGGGCACTCGTACACTTTGTCAGAGCTGTAAGAAAAATAACAGGAGAACAGCATGTCATTGCATTTGCTTGTACTTTGGAAGATACTCTTCTTCTAATGCCGCTACACTGAAGGAACAGCGCATATTCTTCACGCTACTAAACTCTGTATGTGCGTAAAAGCAAAGATGACTCAAGCATGAATGAAATCTTTTTTTTTTTTTTTTCCGAAATTGCAGTCAGAGATGGCAGGTGGGACAATATAATTCAGCCACTGGCTTCAACATAATGTCAGGTCCATAACTCCTGTTCTTAAGGGATACCTGTGGAGAGCTCTTGCATTTTCTGCACCCTCAAAAAATGTTGTCATTAGTTGCACCTTCTGCAACTATGTCTTTAATGTCTATGGTTGATGAGAAGTCAGTGAAAATAATTCTACGAATGTGTATGAGGACTTAGCTACCACTGCAGGCTCAAGTCCCAGTAGACGAAGTCGCTGTACTGAACACAACCTGGGATGTTAGTTGAGATTAGAAGGAAACATTGCTCTTGCAGCAACTTGCTCCAATTGGTCTGAAGACTTTTCTGTTCTGCTAACAGAAGCGAACAGTAGTAGCGATACTGTAAGTCTCACCGTGTATACCTTAACCAGCAGCGAAGCTAAACTGTCATGGAGAAAATTCACAATGTCCTTCTTTTCAACAGGACAAAGCAAATTAAGTCATGCTTTAAACTAATCAGCTCTTGCATTGAAGAAAGCACTTTTTTCCCACTGCAGCTCTATGGGGTTGTGTCTTTCTTGTACAATAAAACATAACAGGTTTGGAATCAAACCTGCAATCAAAGATCATCTATTGGCATTCTCGCTCAAATATGCTTTATCCTAAATAAAATATATTTATGTAAAAGTTTGGCTTGCAACTGAACCAAATCTCATGGGCTATGCTTATATACATATCCATGAGTTACTTAAACAATAATGGGGTGATTTATGAGAAAACTCCAACCAGAGTTGATCTTTGGGAAAGCGATGCTGTCTCAGAATGTTTATTTTTAAATGCTAACCTTTTCTGTTCAGCCTCATAGCAGAGACACAAAAGCGCCTCCATACGGCATGAAATAATCTCCAGGGGGAAAAAAGTCTAGATGTAAGTGAAAGTTGAATAGATATTTAATGAAAGCAGCATTAAAAAGGAAGATACAGGTAAAATATCTACATTTGTGAATATATGTTTGTTATTAAAATCATTAAAATCAAAAATATGATTAAACTTTAAGCAGCATCAAGACTCTGTGAACTACTGAAATGGAAAACAGTGACATCTTGGCAACGCTGACCACCAGATCAAATTGAGCTGAGCAGATGGCACAATCTTCTGACCTCATAGACACTAATAGGATTAGATAATCGTTACCTCTTTTTTGATAATGGTGTGCCCTTGATAAAGTATCATTATTACATGTGAATATCCTAAACATGCAACGTTTCAATAAGTTACAGCCTGAAAAAGGAAGTCTTGTAATTGTGTGTTTTGTCCCTCATGTCTTCCTCGTCACTTCCCTGTTGGCTTTCCCTAATCAGTCATGCCTACATCTCATTGTCTCTCTGTCTCTTGTGTCCTCCTTTTTCTTTTTTTTGGCACCAGTGGCCTTTATTTACAGTCAAGAGTGGGAAAGACACACAGCAAAGGGCTGCATGCTGGGAGTTGGGCGATCTGCCTAAACCGCTGAGCTTCTCAGCAGCCCCTGTCCTCCTTTCCTTTTGTGCCAGTTTGTGCTTTGTTCATCGTGACAAGCAAGCGGCCTCGTGTTTTCAGTCAGCTTGTGTTTTGAACTCCTATGCCTGTCCAATCTCCCATGTAGCCTACGGACCAAAGACTGAGATCTCTGCTGACTGTATCTGTTTATAAAGAGTCATCATTCTGTATCCAGACTGCCAAGTTCCTTATTACACCATTAGTCGTGAAACAGAAAGCATCTGTTTCACTTATTCTTAAACAGCGATTCATTACTTTATTTTGTCCTTCAGACATTGTTGAAATAGACTGATTTAATACTTGGGAGCCTATAAACTGAATTACAAATGTGATGTCTGTTGTCCCATATCCTTTATTTTCCCAGAGTTCTTCTAGATTTCACTATTGAGACATCTAAGATCACACAGTTTCATACAAACCATGAGGATACACACACATGCTCATGAAAAACAGGCGGTGAATCTCTTTAGTGATAAACTCACCTTTTCTCCTTTGTATCAATTTAAACCAGTTTAGATAAAGGGATAAATACCCCTCTTGTGCCAGTTAACTACAGATTATCTTAGCATTAGTGTGTTCGGTACAGATTATTCTAGGAGGGCTCAAAAAGTAAAAACAGCAAGCCTGACTATATGAAAAAGAGATCCATATCTAGAGCACACGCATGCATCAACTCACTGTAAAAGCAACAAGTGTTATTACTGCTGCGCTACATCTAAGCTCAGAACAGTCACGTCCTAAAAAAGCCGTCACTTTCACACCTTCTAAAATAATCAGCTTCTTGACTGTCGTGTCGCATTTAACACGATGATGAAGATAGGAGGAACTATAACCTGTTCTGCAACTCAAACCTTCTTCTTTCTGTTTTCAGTTACTTTGCAAACAACATCTCCTTTTCCACTCTCAACATATTCCCATGAAACCTATTATCATTATGCATCCTCTTTAATCGGAATAGGCGTCGTAGTTAAACAAAAATGTGCCAGTGTATCCTGAAGTCCTCCTCTTCATTTATGTCAGCTTCTCATCAACCTTGCACATTCTTAAAATCCATGTACAACCAGTGCCACATAAACCTTTATCCTCTTACACCTGTCTCCTGCGTAAAACTACAAAGGCATTCATGTGTAATCTTGTGCATTAGAAGACATCCCACCGCTCGTTACATTTATATGACAAAAATCGAATTATTGTGTCGATCTGATTAAAACCAGACTTTTAAAATGAAAATTAATGGAAATCTGACTGAAATCATGCTAAATCAAGTTCCTCAAAGTCATGCACCCAGATACTGCAGTTGGGAGCTGAAATACTTCTGGATGTAGATGTACAATGTGACTAAAACTGACTTAGAAGCTCTCCACATGCTCCACAGTTTCCACGCTTCCTCCACTTTGATGAATGTTGCCAGGGAACTGAGTGGTATGCAAATGTTGAAGCACCACAACAGAGTTGACTTGGATAGCTTTTTATTCAGTTAGTTGGGGACGATCATCTGATTAATATTTCCAAATACTCTGGCACCCAAAGAAATTGGTCTAAAAAAAAAAAAACAGCCCTCAGCTCCTCAAAGCAGCTACCAAGCACATTAAAATATGAAAGAACCAATGCTACCAGACAGCCACCTCCTCAAATCATCGTGTCATTCAGAGATAGAAATTAAAGTGAACAGTATAATGATCCTAGACACACACGGACTACCGCAAATAAGGTAAAAGATTCTTTTTATTTCATACAAAATTTCGGTTTCATACTAATGTCATTCAGTCGGCATTATTCCATCTACGCTATTTTAATTATCTCCAGTCCTCCCCCACGCCACCATACACCACTGCAATTCTTGGGCACAAATCCCTCTAATTTGATTTACCGTTCAAATCCCTCCACAACACTTCAACTAGTTAAAAACTCTGCTGCTTGCATCATGATTAAAACTCCCTCATCCAGTCACATCACTCCTGCCCTTCAGCAGCTTCACTGGCTTCCATTCAAATATCATTCCAGCTTCAAGATTCTGTTCTAACCTCCAACCATCCATGACCTCCCCTTTCAGTAGCCCTCTGAAGTCCTGGACATTCACACATTCGGCCGTTCTCTGAAGTATTTTTTTTATCTTCCATCTAACTCACTCTACCACTTATCCACTTGGCCAAGGGGTGCTAAAGGTTTGTTTTCTTTTTACATTTTGCCCTGCAACGTGACCTTGAGTGTCATGCTTGTTTTTATCATGTTATTCTGTTAAATATCAGTATATTAAGACAAAGAATGACATTAACTAAAACTTGAAAGTCTCCAAGGAAGGAATCTGTCAAAGTTTAACCACTTGATCGAGTTCTGTGAAATTTGGCTCCGTAGTTCTTGTACAAGCGCACAGACAGAGAGAAATAGCAATGAATCACATATCGCCAGCTCAGTTCTTGCATTGGTAAACTGAATGACTGGAGCCAACATGTTGCTGTATGAAACTGGAAGCCACTCACTTTTCTTTGCGATAGTACAGAGCGTGGGTGGTGGGCAGCCCTCCGTCAGAGCCTGGCTCCCACCAGCAGGTGAACGTTTCTTTTTCAGGTGAACGACACCTGGTCAGAGTGGGCTTCCCCGGGCGGCTGTAGCCTGAAGACAGACAGCACATGTAAAGCATGATATGAAGTCAAATACTTAACTACATAGTATAACAGCAATAGAATTAACTAAACAAGTTGAAAGTTTATAGAAGATGTAACTAATAAACCGTCAGAAAAGCTCTTCGGTACTTATTACTTATCAATTGTGCAGCTCTGGCTCATATATACATATGAGCCATATATACATATTAGTCCACATGGACAAACGGATACCATTCCAATGTCTTTGCTCATGATCAGAAAACTTAAGACTGTGTTTCAAATGTAAGCAGTGGACACACACTTACTTTCTCCCTCGGCATGCAACATGAATATCAGCAGCAGAATAACTCCCCCGCCTTGTATCATCATGGCACCACGAAGCCTCGGCTGTGGGAAGAAGCGCAAGACAAACAACAGGTGAGATTGGGGGAACTATCTGATATGTAAACTTGACAAATACCTTGACCTGTATAGAGTCACAACATGCTTGGACAGCAAAGAAAAAACGCTCTTTCCAGTTCAGATTTGATTTTATTTTTATTTTTCCGCCACACGCGGAAGGTATAGTTGGCTCTGAAGGTATAGTTAGACACACACAGCAAGAAAAGAAGTGAACAGAGAATAATAGAGATTCAAAAACATCAAATGCAGAATCGTATCAATATTTCTAGCCGCAGATTTATAGTGTTCAGACAACATTTGGGCAGAAATAAAGAAGAGCTGTCATTCAACTCATTGCATAGTAAGCTCTCCATTTATAGACAGAAAGAGATAATCTGAATGAAGAAAAACAAATATAACCAAATGACTGAGAACGTTTCCTATTTCCCCCAAGGATTAAAAAAAAGCATCCCTCAGTTTCTGACTACTTTTACCAGATGTGACATGCAGCTGATTATGTAACCGCAGTTAGAGCTAAATCACAGTGGCGCACACAACAGAAGGCTGGTTCACAGAGACTCCCCTCTGCATGGCGCGGAAATCTACATTATCCTAGCCATGAGCAGATGTGTTAGGTTCTATTTCGCATTAGTCTTCATCCCTAAACTGATGCAAAGGCAGACGGGGAGAAAGAATAGGGGTCAGGGCAGATAACCTACAGGGTTAATAGATGAGTGACCACGATGCTTCAGATAAAAGCTACTTGGTCTTGTGCTCCTTCTCAGTCCTGAAATGACTGACAAATGATTTGTAGTTGTTTGTTTGTTTGTTTTTAACATTGACTTCCACTTATCTGGGTTTGGGTGAGTCCAGCAATCCTGCAGAGGAACCTAATCTCAGCCTCTCATATTCACAAGCTTGTTCTGGTATGATCTAATTTTGGCCATTAGGTTAAAAAACATAAAGCTCAGGTTTGAATTCAACTGTATACTGAAACCCTGAATGGGATGATGGAATATAGTATACAATAGGACAGAAGTGGAAGTCACATTTGAAACTATCAGTCAGAGACTGTGATGGACTGGAAGAAGCAGGTGCAGATAATTCATGGACAGATACTGAAATTGGTCGTTTTAACAAAAAATTGGCTCACGCTCATTACCTCCGCCAAGGAGGTTATGTTTTTGCAGGGGTTTATCTGTTTGTCTGTCTGTCTGTTTGTTTGTTTGTTTGACTGTGTTCAAGATAACTCAAAAAGTTATGGATGGATTTTGATGAAATTTTCAGGAGTTGTCGGAAATGTGAAAAGGAAGAACTGATTTTATTTTGGGTGTGATCCAGAAGAAATCCTGGATTCTGGATCACTTTCAAATAGGGGTGCACAATAACTATTGGGCCGATAACAGGATATTATGACGTCATTCCGATAAGTCCGATATCATGACGAATAGCCCCGATAACATATTTTGTCAACACGGCAGTGCCTCGCTCCCTCTGAGCCTTGAATGACCGGCAGTGAGTGTTATGTTCACGTTACGTCGGCATAATCAGATTTCTCAATAAGGAAAATCAAGAATACCCCCTCATGCCAGAAAACAACTTGTTAACTCTGTCATAATTTTGGTAGTTGCTAACTTGAATTGATATTTGCAGTATTTTTCGCACATGTTGCACGTAAAAATAGAAAAAATAGAAAAGCCTAAAAGGACGACTAGCAAACGACGGAACGTGGCAATTTACGTTACACTTTGAATGCAGCATGCAGCACAGCATGCTGACCATAACAAACATGGCGGCGGTTGTATGGAACTTCGTTAAAATTTCAGAAGAAGATAGTTTGGTGGTTATTTATGACAAATGTTCCAAGCGAATTCCACGAGGAGGGAAGCAGAAGCACAAGCTTTAATACGTCAAACCTGAGCAGCCACCTAAAACATAACCATCGCTTCCATGGAGCTTTGAAATTGCGCTAACATGAGCTAACGCTAACGTGAGCTAACGCTAACGTGAGCGCGCCAGCAGCAAGTCTCCTCTCCTCTCCCATCTCCTCTCCCTCATCTAAAGCCTCCATGAGATAAAAAAAAAAAAAAAAACTACTGAACCTCATTTACTTTAATTAAAGGTATTAATTTAAATGGAAACCACAAGCCAAAATCCTTTTAACATAACTCTTTTTTCAGTTAGTAATTCTGATGGATGTATTTCCATCAGTTCAAGGAGCCTTTATTTTTTTATATCAGTCAGTAATGCACCTTTTTTAAGTTGATGTGGGATCTCCAATAGGTTTGTTTGATAGCTTTACAAAAATGTTTGAGAGGCTTGCCAGTAGTTTTTTCATTGGAAAACATAAATATCTGTTCATTTAAAGAGTCAAAACGATTTTTGATTTTGTTCATAGTATTGATGTAATGATCTTAGGTATATGTGTGTTATCGGTATCGGCCTTTAGGAGCTGAAAGTTATCGGTTATCAGTATCGGTTTCAAAAAACAGTTATCGTGCATCCCTACTTTCAAATTTTCGATAACATTGTGGTAAATGGGGCCAAAAAAATTTTGTTTTTCAATATCTCCGTTAATTATTGCCCAAAACTCATGAAATTTGACTCAGGGGTTGACAATGGGAACCTCCATCAAATTTTAAAGGCCGATCCAGATCTGATCCAGAAGGCGGATTTTATCGCAATCTCTATAAAAACATTGAGGTTGTTTAATTTCAATATATTGACTTTGGAAACAAATATTGCATGAAATCTTTATTGCATTATTATTTTTTTTTGTGTGCATCACAAAATAAAGGAAGATATGGTACTTTTTTTAGCAGTCCCATATTGTCAGTGCTTTATGTACGACTAATATTTATGGTGTAAATCGCTCTATGGGGGAATTGTTGCGTGTGGCGGAGGTCTACGCTCTCTGAGTGCTTTTCTAGTGTTCAAAATGAGATTAACGTCTATGAACTACAACTGTAAAAAACAGGCTTTCTTATTATTGTATAATCTACTCACATAACATACATTTATATTAAAAAAGTAAATTTATCTCCACTGATTTTTTTTATACTTTTAATGCTACTTTAAGTGATGCAGTGAAGAGCAACTGACACGTGTGAAGCTTCCTGAGCATCAACTGTGTCCACACATCACTTTCCTTTATATCACCAATTACTGCTCTCAAAACTCTTGACAACTGCTTCAAGTGTGTTTTCATAATGCTTGCAAACTTTTACTTCATTCGGATTTACGTCAAAGAACGCTGTCACAGTGAGGTATTAGTTGTTTTACTAAAGGAAAGGACCTGAAATCTTAGTCTACATCTGGATTGTTAAGACAACGTGTGGTTTGAAATAATGCTCTAAATACCATTTATGACATTCTAAGACTCACTCTGACTGCCTTCAATTTGTGCCAACCATCTTACTTACTACATTTCACAATGTGCATGCCTTTGGGTAAATTGCACATTGCAGCACAGTGCACCCTGACAGTGTGCTGCAAGAATAAGGAATGGTCTGGGGTGTGGTTGCCTTGGCATGTGCATCACTATCATGTTTGAGAACAGACTAATTGAACCAGTATAACAGTTATGGTACACTTGATGGTGACTTTTCTATTTTTGTAGTAATTTTGCTGGCAGGTTGCTTGAGGGCTGCAACACTTTTAGAACTTTAAGAAGGCAAATGTTACCAGCTTGTACTTATGGAGCCTTAATTTCAATAACGTCAGTATAATCTGATAATTGGCATTAAGATCAAGGCGCTGGATTAGCTTCCTGCTGCATATAGCGCTCTTACGTAACCAGAAGCCCAGACTGAATAAGCTGCTAAACTAAGAGAGTGGTCGCCATTAGAGCAAAAAACGCTGACAGGCACAGCATATATGGAACACCACCACCAGGTAGCAGGCATAATACACAGAAACATCTGTGCCGAGTACGGACTGGAGGTCCCAGGGTCAAGATGGGAAACACCTCTAAAGGTGATTGGGAACGAGCAGGCCAAGATCTTGTGGGACTTCCAGATCCCGACTGACCAACTGGTGATGGCGAATCAGCCTGACATGGTGGTGGATAAACATCAGAAGACAGCAGTGGTGACAGACGTGACAATCCCCAGCGATAAATGCCAAGATCTGAAGGAAGAGCTAGAAAAGATGTGGGGTGTGGAGGTAACAGTGGTTCCAATAATGATCGGGGTACTGGGAACTGTAACCCCCAAGCTGGATTGGTGGGTCTAGCAGATAGCAGGATCAACATCTGAGATCTCCGTCCAGGAGAGCACATTACTGGGAACAGCTAAGATCCAGCACAGAGCCCTCAGGCTCGTAGGGAGCTTTGCTCTAATGGTAACAACTCTCTTAGCCTAGCAGCTTATTCACTCTGTGTGTTTACATTTACATATTTATATTTATAGTCCATTAGGACTTAATTACATATGTGTAGACAATCGCTTGGATATTAATGGTGTTAGAATAATAAAGTGAACTGCTGCATGTATTGAAAGAAGCTGGCAGATGTTTCCCTTCTAGATCTAAAATACACAATAAATAAGTTCTAACAAATCAGAAAGAAATCTCTCTAATGTTAAGAATGCACTGCTCAAAACAGTAAGAAGTGAATCAGTCAGAGAGAATCAACATGCTAAGACTTCAATTCTGGCTCCTGGTGAATCATTAATGATTTGTGTTCCTTTATAGTCTATCAATTTCAAAAAGGTGACAAGAGGATGTGTCAAATGACATGCTGGGGACACATGTGAGCAGTGAAGCATCGTCTGATGTGTTTGTAGTCATACATCTCCATTGCGCACCTTTCCAAAGATGATGAGCTTGGATGGTTATGTTGGCGTGCGTCGTCACAACATTCCCAGGATGATGGACCAACACACTTGAGTTGCAGCAGCCCCGTTTCTAAGAACCTGTTTCCAGGAGGTGACGGATAACAAATATGAAAGGACACAACACATCTTTAACAATTGACAGCACAATCAAACATTTCATTTTTTTTATTAACTCAAGTTTAATCCATCTAACAAGAGCTGAAGGGAAGTTTTTAGGAACTAAGCCATACCCGATTTAAAAGTGGCTAAAAAAAAAAACCAAACAACAGTCCTTTTTCTCATATTTGAATGCTTCACTATTTAGACAGAGAAACAGGAAACATAATGTGGTCAAGCAGGTTTCTGTAATCTGGTTCATATTCTCATTTAGCCGTGTCTTTTTAACAGCATCTCTATTATACATCATAACTTTTCATTTTGGCCACAAAGTCTCTAAGGAGTCTAAAAGGAGTGAAGAGATAACAAAAATAACTCATTATTCTCTCATATCATATGCTCGATCTGACATCGTGCTCTCAAGGAAAAGATTTAACACTTCCTGGAATTGTAAAAAAACTGGTTTGAATGGACCAACATGCCTTTCTAGGAATTCTAATATGGGTTGTCAAGGGTAGAGAGAGTAAGGAACCGACCCGGAAAAAAAGTCATATTTTTCAAGTGACAGTAACTCAAACACTATTTAAAACCTTATTAATGAATGCAAATGTGCTGCCTTTTTAAAGTTGTGCTTCCTCTTTTATCTATTTTTTTCTATCAACTTAGGCTTTGTGCACTCAGAATGGAAAAAAAAAGAAGATGAAAGGAACATCTCCAAACCCATCCTTCGCTAGCAGCAGCAATACTGATCCCATTTATCTCTGGCCGCACCTGAAGTTCCGAAATAGGTTACTAAGATAAGGTTAACAAACAAACACCTGCCAACAGTGTTGGCAGCTATAATTCCTGTGTTTGAGCGATCAATATTCTTCCAAGTGTCCTCTTAAATTACACATCAGCTTGGTGAAAGATGCCAAATGTCAGTGACGAGATCGGTCCCAAACCACCTCAGGCCAGTGTGCTCTTATCAAATGGAAACACTCACTAGGAAGGAAATATTAATATTTATTATGCTGATCAACTATAAACACTGAAACTGGACACCATTAAACGGCTTCCTTAGAAAACAGCAGTGCCGAATGAGGTTTTGAGGAGGATATAATATCATGTGTCACTGTTTACTTTTTGTGAAATGAATGCATGTCACAACAGCAGCTGACACCAAACCACCATCAAACCACAAAAATGAACCAGGCGTTACATCAATAAAGGTTAAAGGTTCATTCCCAGCCAATATTAGCAGGTTTGCGGATACCTGTCATATGATATAGGCTGGAACTTTACGAGGAATATTCATATTTCAGGGCACCTTTTTAAAATCCATCTGGGCCAGTTTTGTTTGCTGTAAAGGGTATAGCACAACTAATAACTATTCTACCTTTCCAATCTTGACTATTGGTCAAACTCAATTGCAAACTATAAATAAATGCCAATAACAAACCTGTCAGAACGAATAAGCAGAGCACTGCTTTAAAATGTAGCTTAAGGCTAAGTGGACTAATAATTACCACAGTGATCATAATGCAATACCCATCACTGGGGTTAAATAAAGCCTCTCTGCCGGAAGAGCGGAAAGAGTCAGTAAGCAGGAGGCATCTGACATTGTAATCCACTGCTGAGATGATCAGCCCGGTGCTATAAAAGTCAATGGCCCTTTTCACCTCTTCCTAAACTTACTTAAGTCTAATGAGCATGGAGCACATAACACCATTAAGACTGCTGACACCTCTGCACCGTCATCCTCCAAATGACCGCTCAGGAAAGTGCAGACCTGTCTTTTTTTCTATCACACTAACCTTCTCTCAGACTTTAAAGTCGCTTAAGGGTCCATATGAATTCAATTATATGTGATAAAACGTATTTAAATTATTAGCTGACATTATTGTTATTATTTTCTTTAAGCGTATTTGTGGCTTACCGACAGCTGACAGGTGTTTTCAGCCTCTCCCTCCGTTCCCTCGCCGTGCTAAGTCCCAAAAGAGTGGCCCTATAGCGACTTGCAACCTTTAACTGCTTTCCCGGGGTGACGGCATGGAGGTTTACACAAACTACCGGGCGAGTCGGGGAGCTCCGGTCAGTGAGGAAACCTCAACGGGCGCTCTTCGCTCCCTGAAGATCCCGGCGAGGGCGGGGCCCAGCCTCGCTGTAGCCCCGCCCACGGAGCAGGTTGTCATGGGTTTAGATCGCGCACGAGTCACTTGTCATCTAGGATAAACTACAGACAGCGAGTTGCAGGATTATGAGTTTAAAAGTGGTTGCGTGTAGAATAAAGTAACAGAGATTATCTCCATTTGTTCCAGTCGTTTCTACTGAATTTCGACTTGACTGTTTGTGGTCAAATTGATGACCTCTGTTGAACCCAAATCCGTTCAAACACTTACTTAATGAGGACATTATTTAAAAAAAAAAAAAAAAAAAAAAGGGGGGGTGGGGGGGGGGGGGGGGGGGGGGGGGGGGACTCTGGGCGCAGTGGGTATCAGACCATCCTGACTTCCTTCCTGCCAAGGACAAGGACACTCAGATAAGACGGAAAAAAAGAAAGAAAAAAAAAAACAGCTGCAGCTGTTTGTTATTTTTGTGCATCTGTGTATCTTGGAGATGTTTTAAGTCATTGTAATCATAGAAGATTAGTCTCTCATTGGATTATTTTTGTAATATTTCATTTATCTGTTAATTATTATTGTTATCACTTTCACCCCCCCCCCCCCCCCCCCCCCCCCCCCCATATTTTCTCAGTATAATTGCTTGTCTCTCACATGGTCAGTTTATCCCATCATGATAGTTTATATCTCCCTGTGATCTTTTTTTTTTTTTTTTTTTTTTTTTTTTTGCCTGTCTTTCCTTGTCAATTGGGTTTTTTTTTTTTTTTTTTTTTATGGTATCTCATTTTGCATCTTTTTCAGGGATATGACCACTGCCCCATCAATCCTCTGAGTGCTTGTGTTTGCATGCAGTAGTTATCTCACAATTTAAAGGTAAAGTTACATTTTAAGGCAAGGTTACATTTATGCAAATTATAATTTAACCTTGGCAAATCTCATGACAGCTCAGGGGCCTTGCAAATTTGATGTATAGGCAAACTTTAGGTGTGGTTATGGTCAGAGTTGGTTTCCAGGAAATGCATATAAGTCATGTGAGTAAGTCAGTGGACATGTCTTTGTTGCAGGGCTACTACTGATGTTACCAGTGTGTGTTATCACAAAGGATTAGGAAACTGACCTCAGTAACTCTCCAAAAAATGAGAGGCTGTGCAATTTCCATCTACAGTAATTGACAAAATCAAGGGTTTGT
This sequence comes from Hirundichthys speculiger, assembly GCA_018398805.1. NCBI lineage: Eukaryota > Metazoa > Chordata > Actinopteri > Beloniformes > Exocoetidae > Hirundichthys > Hirundichthys speculiger. Next base: position 224,124 of record JAGFBZ010000842.1, on the reverse strand, counting down.
GTGTGTTCGTTTTGAGTGTTTAAAAAAAATGTAAACGCATTGCTAATCTGTTATATAACAGATTGACTTGTGATGGGATATCCCATCACAAGTCAAACTTGTACAGTGGCAAACAACTCCAAAACCAATCCTGAAATTCCCCCCGGTGGTAATCCAGTGCAATATGGCCTTGTTGTCAATATGGCTGTCATGGAGGCTGCACCCTGGGAGATCCTGTTTTCTTTGCCAAGCAATAAAAGTAACCTCTCCTTAGGACAACACATGGTGCCTTTTTGCTGCTACCTTAGTAACATTCACTTGATTAACATATTAACAAATATTATAAAACACATTGTCACGATCCAAAAGATGTTCCCTAAACACTGTTAATGCTCTCAGTTGTTCCTCTTGTTAATACTTGGAAACATAGCAAAGTTTCCCAGTAATTGACATCCTTTCCTCCATTATACAACTGTCCTTGACTCACACTTTCATTGATGCATAATGAGTGAATAGGAGTTTACACTTAATTCATTTATATTGATATATATATATATATATATATATATATATATATATATATATATATATATATATATATATATATATATATATATATATATATATATATATATATATATGTATATATAACTGCTACACTTCTTTGTGCCCATTTCTCTAGAAGAAAGAAATAATGAGCTGCATGCCATGAAGAAACATATCTGAGTCGTTATAACAACATGCAGGCTGCAGGAGGTCAGTTCCACAAAGGTGAATGGATTTCAAAATTCACTTTTTTCTGAGGAAACTCAGGCATGGTCAGGAGAACACACAAGGAGACACAAGGCAGATTCCTACAGGGATCTTTAGGGATCTGTGCATCCGATTATTGTCTGTTGAAGAAAACTTCCTTTTTGAGCATTGTATTCACTACTGGGAAGCCACACCTCTACAGATCTTGCAAGAACTGACCTAAACACTTACTCATACAGACTTGCTTGTCAAAGGTGCACAAGGACAGAGAGACTGGAAGTTTCCTGGAACTGAATTTCATGGGTACTACAGTCTGCAAGCAGAAAAAGAGAAATTGTCACAAAGGGAAAACCCATGCTATATTCTAAATGTGCCATTTTTGTTGTTAATTTTTGCATTTCATCTTTTTTTCAAAAGAAAAGCCCTAAAAATAGATAAATTTTACATAAACAATGTTATTTCAGTTGTAGAAAAACATATTATATATTTGTGTGTGTTTGTATGTGTGTGTGTGTGTGTGTGTCTGTTTAAAGGATTTTCAGGATTGATTTGTTATCAAGCAGCGGGACACATTGTCATTTATATATAAGAAATGCAATGATCTGTGAGTAATCTGCTTTTGGACAGAGTGAATGATGGCTTCTATCAAGGATGGCCTTGTAAATCTCTGCCCCTCCCCTTTTCAGCTCTACTTAGTCGCAATAAGGTTATATAATATGGCCATCTGCTCTTGATATTGATTTAAAAGTCCCACAATGCGAGTCAAAAGAGAGCGTCAGTGAACACTTAAACAAGACTGGACATGATGGATGCCTTCAACAAAACTGTTTACCAGAGTATGAGGGCACTGATTTATAGATATGCACACTCCTCCTCCTTCTAACCCTAACAATAAAAGCATATCTTTTGTGTGTACTTGTGTTTGTGTCCGGTGGGTGGTGGCGTCTTTGTTTTTAGGAATTTCAGCCTTTATATAGCTGTGTTTGTGTGTTCATGCTGGTATTATAGCTAAAAAAAATAAATAAATAAAGAAGAAAATAAAGGACCGAGACACCACCGGAAGTCAGAGTTAACGTGACTGATGCTCACATCCTCAATAAGACAGCGAACATGTGTGATTAGGATAAACATTTGTTGATGGTACAAATAAAGCCTGCAGTGAATATGGCCATACAGCGACATCTAGCGGTGTTTTTGTGAACTGTTTTTGCGGGTCGTTACGGGTTCTGCCAGATACTTTCCTGACGTGTGGTAGGATGTTTTCTACGACTGCTGTGCAGCATAGATTGATCATGAAAGTAATTAATTGAACATATGCCATCTACCATTTCAAGAGTTTGGCCTTATTTCCCCCGCTGAGGAGTGATTTAGACATGCAAGCTGTTTTCTGAGACTAAAGCTTGACCTCTTTCTTATGTATTTGGTGTTTTTGCATGGATTAAAGAAAAAAAAACTAAAAAGAAAAGGTACAAAATTTGTCAAACTTTGTTCCTGTGATGTAGATGCTTGTTCCATTTATTTTGGATCAAGTTATGATGTTTTTATGTTCTTATGCTCTGCTGAATAGTGTTTCGGATGCAACTTATCCAGATTCTGAAAAACAATTCAGGCTACCATGTTCTGCTGCCTTAGAGAAAAAAAAAGAAAATTATAAATGATAATAATATTAATAAATCAGATTGTAAGGGCCTTAGTTTTCCCATGATGATTTAGTTGAACAGAGTGAAACGTGGTTAATGGACAGTTTATAATATTGGAAATTAATTTGCAGTACGTAATCCACATTACTAGTGTTAAATTAAATGAGCAACTGACTTTAAGAACTAATGAATTTAAAAGACGAAAAAAAGAGTTAAAGGTTAATTTTTTTTTTTCAAAATACTGTTTGTGAGAAACAAAACACACATTCTTACATAGAACATTGCGCCTTATCCAGTCTGAAATCCATCTCTTTGTGAACGATGGCATTTGAAGCTGTTTGCGTTTCTGGTGCTTGTTCACTACATAAAATGATATTTTCATTTCGTAGACATTCCTCGGGTGTCATACAACTAGGTTACGTTATCCAAGTCCAAAGTAATATTATATACAGTATGTTGTAGCCCTGTGATTGGTTGTTCGTAACAAACCCCACCCATTATATGTCACTCATTTTAATATGTATTCCCCAAACCGTGAATCGTGACAATGTTAATGAGACTTAGTTTTTACTCTTAAACAAAAAAGTAATTACCTACGTCAGATCCCCCTCGCCCCCACCCGCCCCCTCGTTCAACGCCCTCTTTATTTCATTGGGCAGGTGTAAAGGTTGTGGAATTTAGCGCGCATTTGATTGGTTGATGTTGAGAGCAATCACCTCCGACTGACAAACGATTGGCTGAGCTTTCAGGAGGAAGTCAAGTGTCACAACATTCTGGGGATCAGCTTAGAGTTGACAAAAGCTACCTGCCTTAGTTGAAACATTTTAGATGTGTGTTTTTCTTTCTCTCTTCTTCTCTCTCTCTCTGCTTTTAAATTCATTTCCGAGTTCTTTCTTGGACGAGCCTCGCTGCTGCAGGTTGCGTTATCAGGGCGTGATTCAGTCTCCAATCCGCGCCCAGGATTTGCTCTCTCTGTGGACTTTACCACCACCGCACGGAGAGAAAAGTGGGACTTTATTGTTCAAGGCTAGCTAGCTAGCTGTGCGAGAGCGGCTGGCTTGTTCTTTTGCGTGTACATCGTGAAACGCAGGCTATATGGCTGCGAATTACGAACCCATATACGGACTTTCAGAGGACGAGGTGAGCTATTGTAAACAAAGTATTTACTCAAAAAGTCTCTCGCGAGGGGGGTGGATCCTACAGATAGCTAACGATTAGCCGTTTGTAGAGCTAGCGAGCCCTCACCCCACTGGCAACATTCCGTTGTAGTGTTCAGGCAGCTGTCAGTTTCCTGCACTCTCTCCCCCCGTGTCCATCATTTTACTATCCTATATTTCATTGACGACGAGCCACTGGAAAAACCCCGGAATGACTGCGTCCGCATCGTCTTGAAATAAAACGGCTTTAAAGCCGTGCTGCATCGTCAAGTGATCGTGAATGTATGCACAACTTGTAGATAAACCGCTCTGGAAGTGGCATGTTCAAGCTCGGATGTGCAGGGACGAAGTGTTTGGATGTCCCGAATTAAGGGCTGGGGTGATATTTCCACTCGGCTCAGCGGTGATCACAGCTGTTTGGTTGTGAGCAGGCGACTGAAGGAGTGTATGATGTGAAGCTGAGGCACGCGCTGTCAAATGAGGTCAATATTCACGCGATTCGTGGACGTTATCTATTTGACTTCAAAGTTTCCTGAGTAATGTAGTATTTGACAATGCAGAGCAGGTGGTGTTTTACACGCAGGCATCACTGTCACAAGTCAAGCTTCAAACAGCCCGATTAGAGCCACGAAATACATTTCTAACGAAGCAGCTGCCATACCACTTGTCAGACGTTAATAATAGAATCAGAAACAGAAAGGACGATGGTGATTTGTTTATTTAGATGGTCCAGATGGAGTATTATAGATAATGATTTGATATGTTCATTCCAAGTTTTGAGACGCTGCATTTAAACCTTTTAAGACAATCATGGGCCTCCTTCATGACATATATACTTTGATCTGGACAGATATGACATATCTTTTAAAATGTGTGCTAACATAGTGTTGTCGTGATTATTATTCCAACCCAAATAGGCTTTTCTTTGTTATCTTGCTTTATCTTGATCTGATACTATTAAAATTATTTATTTATTATTTATATATTTATTCTCTATATCACAGAAGTTATCTGGAAGAAAAAAGGCAGGTTTCCATGTCAGAGTCATTATTTTCTTTGAATTTGTTCTTCCTCCTCACCAAGTTTTGTAAAAATTGGCCTTGTGATTTTTGCTTAATTTTTCAGACAGACACAACTCTTCAGAGGAGGCCATGTAGTCTTATTTTAACAGGACAAATAAGTTGAATTGTGGACCTGTATTGCATGAAAAAATGTGTTTTCTATGGGTATGAAATAAGCCTTCAGTAATTGCTGCACCCTTCTTAAGCTGCAGCACATCAGCATCTATCACTAGAGCCGTTATGCTTCAGTCATAATAGACTTTTTAAAATTATTGTTTTGTAAATGTTAGGATGTCAAAATCTATAATTTAGCCTACTGTGAATTGTAGAGAGTGTAAAGTTATATACAGGCTCATATGGCAAGAAGTTCTGAAAGAAATGGAAAATGTACACACACTCATCGTAGAGCAAAATGTGCATTATTTTGGGCTGTAAAAAAACCTCATCTAAATACTTTGGAATATTAGACAGCTTATGTGATTGTGTGCATTCTTCCTCTAACAAGGGTTTTGTACTTAAAAGTCAAGGTAGTCTGCTAGCAGTTTAAAGTATATTAGGTGGTTCATTTTGAATGGGTTTGTTCAAATCTTTTCCTTCTTTTTCTTTTGCAGAATGAAACACGAGTGCTGCGGGTTAAAGTCATCGCAGGAATTGATCTGGCGAAGAAAGACATCCTTGGTGCAAGGTAAGTGATTTATTTATTTATTTTTAAATACACCCCCACCCCCATCCCCAATGGGTGTTACATTTGAGATTTGTTTAGTAGTAGAACTGTCATTACTCTGTTAAGGTTTTCTTTTTCTTTTGTTTTCTTTAAATTCCTGGCCTACACACTTGCTGTAATCGTAGACTTATTGAAGTTCCAGTGCTCTGCCTTACCTCGATTTTGCCAAACTGGAATCTTCATGTGCTCTTTTGCATTCTCAAAAATCAAACAGATAGATACTTTATCCATCCCAGTGGGAAATTCACAATTGTTACTGTTTTTACTTAAATGATTTGTAGCAGGTATATAGGAAAGCCGAACTCAAAACCAAGTACAACGCTTCAGCTATACTGTTAGCATCTCACTCTGTGACTTAGAGGGCTTTTCTTAGTTTATTTATCCTTTCAACCTTGGACATCATAGTGTTCATAGTGAACTTTCAGTAATTATGAGAAGTGTATTGAGACCATGAGCAGCAAGGTTAATCAATGATTACCCACCTGCCTCTCCCATCCTATTCATAATCCACCTTAGTTAGTGGTTTCCCAGATAGAGACGTTTGACTAATAATTATACATTCTACATACTTTCTCACGTGTGAGCACACACTGAGGTCAAACTTGGTTATCAGTTTGTTCATTTGGTGAACAGAGGAATTCTTATGAATGATCCAAGGAAAAAATTCCATGGTTATTGCAGGTTAGTTTGTAAACAGCCTTCAAGTGAAGAACAGGAAATAAATAATGTCGAGTGGTGTTTAAACTTCCAGAAGTTGTATCAACTGGCCTCTAAATGTTATTTGTAATGACTGTTTGTAATGTTTATTATTGCCTCAGAAACGGTCAATGTTTGGGATGTATGCTTAGAAAAAAGTGGCTTCATTAATTAATAAATGAGTTGCTGTTTAATGCCTTTAATAAGCTTAACATTTCAGTATTAATAGACAGTAAAACTAATTATAAGCTGTAGGATTTAGACATCATCGTATGATCAGTATCGGCAGTGATGCTGCTTTTATTTTATTTTATTTAATTTTTATAAAACACACTCTTGACAGCACCACCCAAGGCAGGAAATTCCTCGAAGGCTGAATCAACAATCTCTGTACTTGAATGACTGAATAAACCTGTACATGCATTTCAGATGCATGTGCCAGCACTTCAGCAATGGCCTGTCTGAGATTTCTAGGGAAGAGCTGACTGAAGCCGAGGGATAGGTATTCTCAGGATTTTATCAATGCCAGTATTATTGCTGATACAGAACAAGTCAATATATTAAAAGTTTCAAAGTTACAAAGCCTTATAACCAGATGTCTCATAACTGAATTCTTTTCTGTCATTTGCTAATTATCAGCATTGCATTCTGACAAAAACCCATTGAGCAAACCCATGAAGCACAGTATTTTTGTGGTTTTTAGTTTGAAACTCATTTGAAAAATCCTCAGACACTCTTGCTGTTACTTAAATGTCTCTACTTTTTTTTTGATTTACCGATCTCACATCTGCGCTGAATGCAGTGTTCTTCCCATTCCGATACCAGTATCAGAAATTGCTCCGATACTGCCAAAAATGCGGGCATCGGTATTGGCGAGTACGGGGGTCCAGGCACCAACCGATACCAAGTAATTTATATTTAATAATTTTAATTATTTACTGGTTACTTCTGTTACACTACCAGGAAAAAGAAACTGGGACGAAATTTGCTGAATTTCATCGAATTTCGGTGATATTCGTCGAAAGACTTGGAAAAATTGCTCCCCTTGAATTTTTTGTCAAAAATTCATTCATACTTTTGTTTCAATCCCTCAAAATTTTGCCATGCGAATTATCGCTTCAAATTATCATTTGACGAATTTTTGCAGTGAATGTACCACTGAAGTGCCAAGAAATGTAAGGGGAATCAAGCTGTAGCTGACTCTTACGTTTTAAGATGTTATAAAACGACTACAAAGAAAATTCATTTTAGTTCAGTTGCATTTGCATTTTGCAGATCTGTTTTATACTGTTTCATTTGAAAATATAGAATAAATATAGACATACATGTATTAATTCTGTATCTGTATTTATTAATGTTTTACAACAATGATAATTATATTACAGTCAGGGATGGTGCAAATTTTTATTAATATCATACTCGGATCGGTAGTTGGTATCGGCCGATACCCACAGCTCAAGAATCGGAATCGGTATCTGGAGGGAAAAATGGTATCAGGACATCTTTAATTGAATGTGTTGCTCACTATACTTGACACTCATCTGTCACTTAACATATGAACCATTCTGTTCATATGTTAGCATTAAAAAAGCATTAATGAGACAAGATATACCACAGAAATACTGAGTTCCAGAAGTATGGATTTCTGAGAAAAAAAATAAACAACCCTAATCAGTACACTTTAACTTTAAATGTGCTCGGCAGCAAAGAGCCATCTTTGTTTGTGCTACTAGTGATGTCACATGAATGGTCCTGTATGGAAGCGCTGGTTTTAAATTGCTACAGGTTCCTGTAAGCTGGATGGTATACAACGACGGACTGGATTTAATAAAACTGTAAATGTCTGCATGTTCAAGAGGGAAGATGTTATATGGTCAATGTGCACCAAAGACGTTTTCAGCTGTTTTTACTTGTATGCATGCATACGTCCTGTGGGGATAGATTGATGTGTAACATGTGATTACAGTGATGTAAGGTGGATGGAGATCTTTGACACTGAGCTGAGATGCAAATTTGTTTTAGTTGGAAAACTGTATTTTAAATGGTCTAGTGCAGATGTAGCCATAGTTAATGTCATTTGGTTTTAAACTCTCCAGTCAGTGTCCTCCACGTCTGCCTCTTCCTTAGTGTTTGACGGCTGTCTGACAGGCAGATTGCTCTCTTTACCGCTTTCTCAGACTTCAGATTGGGATTGGCTGCGTCAAATAAATAAACTAGATAGGTGCCCACTTCTTTCTTCAGTCCACAAAATATCAACACGAGATATCAGTGAGGTGATGTACAAATTTGCGATAAAAGAAAATGTTTGTGACTTCTTTTTGCACACTCACGTCGCTCCAGTCAAGTGACATAGACAGCTGCCCAGAGGGCAACATCTTTTGCTACGCTCACCACTGTGGCCGATTTACGGTGTAGCCAACAAACTTCCCAACCTCAACAAAGTTGCCCTTCTCCTGATGGGAACAGTTAAAGTGGTCACTGCAGACCTTTCGTCTTGATCCCACAGGTGGATCATGGTGTTTCAGTGCGGCCAGACAACAGCGGAGCAACCGAGGCTCAGTGGAAGAACGTTATGGTTACCTTTGTTTGGTAACACTTGCTTGAACATCCAGGGGCAATAGAAAATGTTCCTTGTTTTTTTTCCTCTTTTGTTCTTTGAAGTCTTCCATCTGTACTAATATTAAAGATAACTAGTGCATCCACTGAAGCCACTTGAGAACTGAGCGGATTTTCCAACAACCATGCCAGTGATGTCACATTTGGGCTTCTTCAAAGACGGCTGCGACCTTTGGCGAAAATGTGATGTACAACATAATTTTCCAGCCAAACTACTTGAATTATAGCTTCAATTGTATCGCCATATCTCATCATACACCACAAACAATTAAAATACACATTATTCAGTGCTTTACTTCTGCTTTAAAGTTGTGCTTCATCTTTATGTACTTGCCTGCTGAAGAGGAACCTTTTTTTTATGGAAAAGTCCTGGAGTCGTACACAGTCAATGTGACACTACCAATATGGAACAAAACAAAACATCTCAAAAAACATTAAAATGCAAATCTATGTCTTTCATGGAAACTACAGTACATATTTGATAAAGTAACGTGTTGTATCTGAGCTGTGTGAAATTGGACATTCCCAGAGAAATATCTTGGCATGTTTAGCTCTGTGTGAGTGCTCCTCACATGCCAGAGCGCATGTGTTAGCATCCTGATGTCCCTGTTGGTGGGACAGCTCAGCCTGGCTGAGGTGAAAACTGAACTGTAATGAATGAGGTCTTCATGTTTGGTTCGCTACCACAGACAGTGCTGACTTGGCAGCCTGTCATCTCAGAAGATGCTCTGATACTGCCAGCTCCTTCTTCTTTTTTTGTTTCAAGCAGGTTTCCGTTATTAGTTTGCCATATTGGTTTCTTTCCTGTTTGTTTGGGCTTAATTTAGCTTTGTGAGGTTTTGTGTTTGTTGGTTTTGAGAGGTGTTCATACGCCCCCCTTAAGGAATTTGTATGAAATCAAACAACAAATAAATTCGAGCTCAATTTTGAATCCAGCAGCTTTCATTTCGAGATGACCCAAAGTTTCCCGTCTGTCTCCACAGTAGGGTTTTTGTTATTAGAGGGAAGGAGAAAATCAGTCTGAACAGCTGAGATACAGTAGGTTCATTGTTATTTAGTCACAGCACATAACAGAACCACACAAACACACAATTATAGTCTGTGGGGTTCCTGAAGACATTAATTAACAATCAAGCAGCACATTTCCTAGAGAATTCATTTGCAGCTAATTCTTTGTATATCTGTCTTCCTTCTTTTGCCTTTTCCTTTGCCTTCTCTCAACCACTTGATTCATAAAGCAGTATTCTTGCTGTCAGGCTAAATCCAAGTTTGGGTATGTTTTGACTGGAAGTAAATTGCTGTTTAGACCAAGTCTGAAGTCTGTCAAAATATCCAGTGGAAACAGATTATTATGGTGAATCAAATTTAAAATGCATTCCAAGATGGTTTGAAATGTGTTTTGAATTATCTTTTGCTTTGCAATGGTAACTTTAGCTGTTGTTGTGATTACAGGATGCTGGTGCATTGAGTTCTTTTAGGCTGCATCCTGAGAGGTGAAATGTAACTGTTCAGTTTGATCAGGTGATCTTGCCATGAACTTCATCATCCTGACTCAGAAGAGCAATTGCAATGTTACTGGGTATCTGATGACTGACTGGAAGCATGTGAATCCACAGCAGTTGCGTCCTTAGATTGTGAGGAGCTCATATTACCCTAAATGAGTGACTAATAGGTCAGGGATGACAACTGGGTCCTTCGCAACAGGCAGCGCCTGGGTTTCTTAAATGTCCTCCTAGTTCTATGATCTCCAACTTCACATACACCACAGAACGTACTGTATTGTGACTGTTTGTACGTATAATCTGTTTATAACAAACTCGGTGTCAAATTCTTGCTGTTATCTGGTACATGTGGTCAGCTACGTCATGAAAAAGCTCTGACAGCTTGAAGCACGGACTGGTAAATTATAAGCCAAGATGCTTGTTTGGTGAGATAATAGACATGCAAGTGACCACACAAAACAGATGACACTCACTGAAAAAGCTGATAAGTCAAAACAGCAATCATATGCATTGGGCAATAAATGCAGTCTTGTGTTTGTATCTTTGTTTTTCCAATAGCTTTCAGTAGCTTTAGTGATGATTTTGAGTCTTGACCACTTTTTACTTTTTATAAATTGTCTAGCAATACATTGACTGTACAAGTCAGTGTTACCTGTGGATATAGTCAAGTAACTGGAACTTTGTTGGAGGAAACTGTGAAATAAATCCAGTCATGAGCTTCGAGGCTTTCACCAAATAAATTCTTGTTACACACAGCCTTTGCCTGATGCATATTCCCCATGAGGGGACATTTCAAAAGTTACTTCAAATTTTCTTCAGCTTTGCATGGAAATATAGTTATTTTTTCAGAGGTGTTTATTCTTTTCTTGTCCTGTCGTGAATCGCTAGTCTTAGGCCAGCTTCGCACTTGCAGCATGGTGTGGGCGAAGAGTCATAGTTTGTGTTTTGGCTCCCATGTTGATCAATTAGAGCATCCACACTGCCTACATGACTCACAAGCCTCTGGCTTCATGTAGCTATGTACCATATAGTGTTTGGTGTGAAGCCTTTTTTTAATGTTTGAAGTGTCAGTGATGTAGGGCTGTGCAATAAGACCTCTAATCAGTATTATAATGGGGGCTACAGAGTAGCATGGAATATGATGTGTAAGGGGGCAGAACTTTCACTCTTCTAAGGCTTTTGCAGACCTGTTCCTTTCTGCACAAGTGGCTTCCTTCAGTTATTCCAGAGAAAGTAGAAAGGGTCACCAGTCGTGTCACTGTCATTGATGATCTTTTACCTGCCAAAATGACAGGAACAAAACCTTGAATTTTCTTGTGAGGTTCAGTACATCGACATGCTTTCCCATTTTGTCCTTACCCTCGTGCTAATCAAATGCCTTCCAAATCAGTAGGAATTTTCTATTGCTTTTTTCAAAACTGTAAGTTTTTGTATCTTCCAAAAGCCCCATATGCACCAGTAACGACCTGTTTCCACTCATGGTGCCACCTAGAGGATAACGTGTGTGCAGTACTCGGTTGCCCCTATTGAATATTTTACCTCCATTATGAATAATGCTTGGGGTGTAATGATCCATCAATACATCTATTTACTGATGAATACTGATATTATCAACATAAAATGAAAATATCGGTCAAACTACATTACATGTAGTGTCAATCAGTACATGTAATCCTCATCCAGACATGCTAGCAAGTGACCTTTTGTAGATTTTCAAGGAACAAATCATTTATCATTTATCTTTCTAGCTGAATCCAGAAATAAATGATGTGAAGTTATATTTTAGTTTCTTACTGTGATTTGATGTGTGATTGAGTTCAGTTGAATCACATCAGAATTGCATCTTGGGAAATTTTGTAATATTGGCAAACATTAAATCGTCATCCAGTTAATCAATTTAATATTGTATTGTGATGAAACTTGTGATTTACATCCCAAACTAATGCACAATCATTTTAGCTTTGTCTTATTATTATTATTATTTTTTTTTTTACCATAGATCATCAACAAGGTTTTTGCTGTAAATATGCTAAACTATTACATCTGTGATATTTTTATAATGAAGAATTATGTAAGTCTGTGCTTTAAAATAAGTGAAAGGAAACACACACACACAGATGAGCTACATGGTCATTGAATATTTTATACAACTGAAAACAAAGTACACATCACTTGAAATGAAACAATCGCATTAAAAAAACAGCATGAGAATCCAAATAAAACACATCATAAAATCCACAAAACACAGATTTAGACAAAAAAGGAATAAAGCAAAGCTTAGAATGGAGGAGTAAAAACGATCTGGTAATAGGACCAGCATGTGAAAAAAAAACAAAACAAAGGCATGGGAAAACAGTTTTCAGTTTAACTTGAAAAGTGTCTAATAGTTGGGGCACAATTAATATCAACAGGAAGTTTAATTCATCTGCCTGCAGCATAGTAGCTAAATTCATTTTCACCATGTTTGGTTCTAACAACAGACTACCTCCTAAAGATCTCAGAGCCTTACTTGGTTTCTATTTTACTAAAGAGATCAGAAATGGTCTCGTGTCATTTATTGATTTGTAAACTTACAACAATACTTTAAAGTCTGTTCTGTAGGTAACTGGTAGGCAGTGGAAGGATCTCAGAACAGGAGCAATGTGCCCAGTTTTCCTGGTTCTTGTTAGAACTCTGGCAGCAGCATTCTGGATGAGCTGAAACTGTCTAATCGTCTTTGTGAGAAGATCAGAAAGAAGAGCATTACAGTCGTCAAGCCTGCTGGAGATAAAGGCATGTAGGAGCTTCTCTAAATCTGCTCTTGAACAGAATCAGATTGATATTTCAATGTAGTGATTAAATGATGTGGCTGCTGAAGCTCCGGTCTGAGTCAAAGACTCCTAACTTGGGTTTCTGTCCTGCACCTTCTAGATTCAAGCTTGATGGCAACTTTATTTCTTACGTTTTTCTTACCCTGTCATAGAGGAAATTAAATAAAAAAATCCTCGGCGGTGCGATGCCGCCCTATGGCATCACACTACGCCTCCCAAGGGGTTGCGCCTCACTATTTGGGAAGGACTGATGTAGATGTTGAATAACAGTGGTCCTAGAATTGACCCTTGAGGGACTCTACAGTTCATGGGAATAAGCTCATATGTATTTTCACCCATGGAAACAACAAAGCTCGTGCCTTCAAGATATGATCTGAACAAACTTGAGAGCTGGATCTGATAACCCCACCCAGTTTTCCAGTCTGTTAAGAAGGATTTTACGGTCCACAGTATCAAATGCTGAACGAAGATCCAGCAGCACAAGAACGGATGTTTTACCTGAATCGGTGTTCAAATAAATGTAATTTAAGATCTTGATTAGTCCTGTGTCTTTAATGCAGATCAGCGGTATTTACCTCTGGCCACTGATGCTGTTTTTTGTTTACATTTCACTTTTCTTCTTCAGAGCCATCTTCAGAATAGCCAAAATGTACCCAAACGATCAATCAATCAACTTTTATTTATAGAGCCCTTTACAACACACAAGGTGACCAAAGTGCTTTCCATTAAAATCCACATTAAAACAAAACAATTTTAATTCGACATAACAATACAATTAAAATTAAATTAAAAATATCTCACATCATTACTGTGTATTAAAAGCCAGTCTAAATAGATAGGTTTTAAGCCTGGATTTAAAAAGCCCAAAGTCAGTGATGGTGCACATTTCAGGGGGCAGCTTGTTCCAGAGTCTGGGCTCAGCAACCGAGAAGGCCCGATCACCTCAGAGTTTAGTCCTCGTTCTGACGAGGACTAAACTCAGACGATGAACACTGGCACTTTTCTTTAGTACAAGCTGTTGGAGGTATTCCAGTTGTCTCTGTGTTTAAGTTCTCCTCCATTTTGATTCCATGTGGCAGACTGGATGAGGTGAAGTCACGTGACTAAACATGCAGGAGTATGTCTTTAAGTGAACACACACAGAGGAGAAAGTAACAACACAATAAAAGAAAATCATTAACGTGGGCAAGATCATGTCGGTTCTAGGATCTGAATGTCGGTTTTGATTCATTTTTGATTTAATATATGATTCTCAGCAAAATACACAGCTAAAACATTTCATGGTCATTATATTTCCTACATATATCAATGACACTATACCTTCCGCATAATCTCAGTCTTGTGGCAGTATGTCACGGACTTGCCAGTTATAATGATGACTTTCTTTTAAATTCAATGATTGCATTTTACTTTTTTAAACTTAAAAAAAAACAGAAATGTTTCAAGTAAATCCATGTATATATTTATATTCCTCAATAAATGGCTGTGTAAAAAGATTTTAAAGACAGTAATTGCATTTCACTAGCACCAGAACAGTAAGTCTGAATGCACATAAGCAGCAGCAATGCAGCAGTTGAGCGATGCAGCAGTTGAGCGATGCAGCAGTTGAGCGATGCCAACGCCACAGTGTTGATGTGAGGATGGCAGATTGATTGCAGCTCTTCCATTTCCCCTGACAAGCCTATTGTGTTGTTTCTTCCTTGCCTTCACATGAGAGCGTGTGCTCACACCTTGTTTTTATGGCGACACACGCATTACATTTCTCACCTGAACAATTTTTATTTCTGGAGTCAGCTGTTGGATGGTTAATATTTCTGTGCTAAAATGAAAATAACGTTTTTGTATGATGAGCTGGATCATATGTCTGTCTTCTTCACACTGCTTTCTGTCTTGCATATACTGTTTTCATTTACATTTATGTTAGTTGAAAATACCCAGTAAAGGAGCAGGAAAAGACTGATAAATGTAACTTTTACAGGAAATGTAAAGCTATTTTGAGCTGCCTTTCAAATTAGTTGAAATGTTAGAACATTATTGAGAATTCCATTTTCACAGACGCATCTTATTTTCCTGTTTTATAGATAAAATATATCTACAGTTTGACCAATGAAATTTGCTTTACTTATTAATTTAAAAATATAAGAGATAATTTGGACATGAACAACTGTAAGTGCCTGGTTAAACGCATTGATATGATGAATTTTGTGTCAAGTTTCTGTTGTTCTTCTGGTTACTATGCAGAGATGTATTGAAATGTTTTCTTCAAAGGCAGGTTTTGGGAATGGTAAAACCCGACTCTGTGCTTTGTGTCGACCTCAGCAGAGTAACTGTCTTGTAAAATGTCGAGCTTTCCCTCTCTGCCCAGAACGTGCTGGATATGTCTGCCATGTCAGCAGCTCCAACTAAACCTTCTGGGTATTTTTAAATGCCACTGCCACATGTGTTCTGTTTACTATTTATGCCGCTTACCTCAAAATGTTTTGCTCGTTATATTTTTAGCACTTCCAGTCAATAAGACATTATAGCCTTATCTCACAATTACCAAAAGCAAGCAGATTTTAATCTTCTGAGCAGAGTTAAGGTCAGGTTTCTGGTCTGGAAATGAGCAGTGTCTGTCTTACTGCAGCTCACCAGTACGGGCTCTGACACCTGTGTGACGTGTCCACAGTTAATATGATGTTAGAACTAGGATTCAGTAAAGGTGAGACATTGGGATCCCAAATTAACTTTTAAGACTGAGGCATGACGTAGTATTAAGTATCAAAACATGAAAATTCTTGTTTAAATAGAACAAACCTTGTAATCAGTTATTACCTGACATCAAGGATTTTATTCATTCTCTTGCAGTTGTGACATCTTGCCAATTCTAAATTTGGCATTTTGTCATGAGTGGTGACATGTATTAATTTTCATCCACAATCAAACAAACATATTTTAAAAAGATTATGAAATTTGTTGTTGGCATACATCTAACAGATCATTTTGTCTCTGTTTGTTTTTGCAGCGATCCTTATGTCAAGCTTTCCCTCTATGTCGCAGATGAAAACAAAGAACTTGCCTTAGTCCAGACAAAGACCATTAAAAAGGTAAGTTCAAAGGGAAGACGTTGATTTGTAACATACTGCTGCTCCGAGACTGTTGTTTCTTTGACAACAGTGGCCTGTATTCTCCTCAACCTGCATCACAGAGCCTCTTAAACTGAGCTTATTTCTAAATGTAACATCTAAGTCACAGTCTTCACCATGTCTTCTTAAAGCTGCTCCACAACCAGCACCGTTCCTATTAATCAAAGCAATTATTCCATGCTGACAAAGAAACCACCGGAAGACACCAGCGGCCAGTGCTTCCTTTTTCTCATCTAGAGGGAGACAATAGACCAAGTCTTTTGCCCCGGTGGCCCATTTTTGGGGAGGAAATGTATTTACAGCAGGGGGAGCTATTACTTGATGTCAGTGTTAATTCCAATCCAGGAGATATCTTAATGTCAAAGTGGGCTGTGTTACTGTGGAATGCTCTGGACTGCATGAAGTAAGTCTATATTGTTCCTTCGCAGTACATTTTATTGACTTCCTCGCTATTTTTAGGATTAAAAATAGCTGACTGTACAGCGCTACGGGGTCCAGAAAAAGAAACAACACTGCTCAGCTCCTGTGTGGGTTCTTCTGTGTGGTAATGCATAATATGCAGGGGTAAAACTTTGACACATTATTTTCTTGACCTGTTTTTTTTTTTTTTCGGTATTAAAATTATTAGTGATATCATTCTTTTCTTGAAGTTGTGGTTATGTGCATATGAAGCCCTCAGCTGGAGTCAGTCGGCTCAGGGCCTCCATGCAGGCAGACATATGCTGCCACTGGCCATAGTTGCTTTATAGGATATAAATAGCTGACAATACCCTGCTATGTGGAGCAGAAAAAGAAGCATCACTTCTCAGCTCCACTCTAGGTTTGGAGTATCGTTAAGTGGGGCACCTTTGATGGCATCTTTGTAGCTAAAACAATGAATTGGGCTTGTGGCATAATATTATGAACTAAGAGAGTATGCATAAAAGGGAGGAGTCAGGCTGAGACTTGCATCAATATTTGAAGCTTATGCGAAGTGCAGATGTTTGGCATGTTACTCTGGAAATTTTTATTATTTGTTTATTGATTATGCGTCATGGTTCATGGATTTCTTATTAATTGCACAGTTCAGCCACGGCACTTTGACAAAGTGCAGTGGATCCATTTGTGACTGTGATATCTTCGTAAGCACAGATGTTATTTTATTGATGCTGTCAAATTTTTATTAATCAGAGTGACCTGTGAAATTAAGGTTTCATTGACATTTGAGTGTTTAAGTAATTTCAATCACTGGAGGAATTTTAATGAGACGTGTCACATGTTTCTCAGTCCAATAAAATGTCAAATGTGTGAGACGGAGGGGAGGATGTTGTGTTTGTGACCTCTTAATTTGCAGTCTAACCATGCCTGTGCTTTGCGTTTCAGACCCTCAATCCAAAGTGGAATGAAGAATTCTTCTTCAGAGTGAGTTCAGATTTTAAACAAGCTCGTGCTTTAATCCCTCTGATGATCACAGTCTAACTCAACCGACTCCTGTCTTCTCCCTTTCTGTTACCAGGCCATATTAGCCACCCGTTGTTTGTTAAGAAATATAGTTTAACTTTATGTTTCAGTGATTAGAAGACTGACCACATTTGAGGTGTGGTAATTGTCAGATTATAGGAAAATATCTATTTATATATTTTTGAAAACATGCACACCAGCACTGAGTTTGTGTGTCAACTAGCCAGTGGATGACTGCAGTACCATCTCTCACTGTTGTTCTGTTGCCAACACAGGTGTGCCCACAGAACCACAGGCTCCTCTTTGAAGTGTTTGATGAAAACAGATTGGTAAGATTCAGACTCTCTCATACTTATCTTGCATGTTGTTTTTAAATTTCAACATTATGTAGTTGTTTCCTTGTCAATACTCCCACAATGCATTAAACCTCATAGAAAATGTTATCTAGTGGATTACAGTTCTTTTGGTTATAGTGGCAGACCCAGATCAGGGTTTTATTCTTATTCTTTAGTCTCAGCTGTCCTTATAAAGAGTGGTGTGCCGCATTGTTAAATGGGATAACTGAAAATGTCAAATAGTCAACAGTGTCTTTTATATACTGGTTTCATTGCTCAGCTATACTGTAATAATGCCATCTTTTAACTGCTCCTCTATTCCACTCTAGTCAGATTTCTCAGATTTCCCTTCCAGACGAGCACAGTAGAGTCTTTGATTTGTGAAATCAAACCCTTTTGTAGACTCTTGGTTGTCATGACAACTAAATAAATGTCAAGTGTTGCAGCAATTAAAAACACCACAAGTAGGTCTTGATAATAAATCTATTAATTCACAACAGCGTGCGATCTTCACTTTGGTGAAATGTCTGTGGTGCAGATGGACATGAGTTAAATGCTTGTTGACATCATCAGGGTGTTAGCAGCAGAAAAAGAAAAAAGTTTCCTTCACATGGTTATGTCTTTTTTTGTGGGTGTCCTCTCAGGAAGTCGGCGATCTGGATCTTGAGTTTTATGTTTTTGTAAAACAAACAAATGATGGAACTGAGTATAATTCTGTTTTTTTGTAAGAAGATAAGGCATCAGCCACCTGGGCTTCAACATTCACAGGGATTTCTCAGTTTAGTCTTTTTTTGGGGGGGGGTGGATTTTGCAATTGTTTATTGTTATTATTATTATTATTATTGTTAATAATGTTATTATTTTTTAAAAATCAGCAGAAATGATCAGCTGAATTTGCTGATAAAATCACAGGATACATTGGTGCATGTCCCACACACTCCTGCGGAGCAGAATTGTTGGCACTAAGAAAGGGGCGTTTCTCATTTTTCCGTCGGTACACTGGGAGCTCTCTGTTGCTGTATAGAAGAGGATGACAAAAGAAAGCAGAGTGCAGGCATTCTCCTGCAGTCTTCTCCTGCAGTCTTCTCCTTATATGTCTGAGGAGGTGCTTGCCAAGGCAGCTCCTACACCACTGGCCAGTATTTCTTTGAAGGGGCTGTTTGTTCCTTTTTAACTATCGATCTATAGGTTTGACAGAGAAGACGAATGCTCTAGATAAACTAGGTTCCATTTGCCATCTAAAATAAGTGTTAAGGTAGAACACAAATATGTGAAGCTATATTTCAAGAAATATATTGGAAAGGGTTGAGCAGACCTACAATTCAGCATGATGTTTAGTTTGAGGTAGACACGCTATGGACCACATACTGATATTTTGTTCCCTTTATACAGCCACAGCAAGCTTGATAATACTTAACACAAATTTATTGTCTGTGCCTGACACAGCAAGGCGTATGGCATCATTAAATGTAACTGGTTGCCAAGACAAATAAATAATTAATTTTTATTTAATTATTTTGTCCAATCCAACAGTGCCTCGTAGCAGATTGCTTTTAAGGCTGATTTAGTGAGACAACGTGAATGACTTATAGATTAAGCCAGATGTTGAAGTTGGGACTTGGAAGCCACTTTACAACCATGTAGCTCTGAAGTGTCAAGTTATGAAAGAGTTGTCAGTTGTGTGCATGGAGGCGGACTCCTCCTCCACTAACTCTGACTTCTGGCAGAGAAAACGCGTCTTTTTCCACATGCTGATACACTGATGAATCATATCACTTCTGAGTTGTACAAAGCTTTCTCTATGAATGTACAGTATGTTGGTTGTTCAAAAATACTGTGTCTGTTGCACTTTGTGTTCTTGACAAATAGTCTGTTAGTAATGCTTAAGAATTGTTTGAGTGCCTTATTTCATTCAGCATTGCAGCCGAGGATCTTGGCTGAATTGTATCTTATGGGATGAAAACAAAGTGGCCTGTAAAACCACAAGCCAGTTAAGTGTTGGGCTGCATTTTTTTTAAAAACTTTTTAAAAAGAGTTGCATCTTTACCCAGAAAGGACTGTACTTCTTCCCTTATCAGCGTCTGTCAGATATTCTTCTCCTTGCTCTGCTTTTTTTTTTTTTTTTTTTTGTGATCCATATATAGGATCAATACCCCAGTGTCAGTGCATGTTTATCTGGTCCTGTGGTTATAAGGCATACTTTGCTCTCTGTATTGATGTTACAGTTTTGATAGTTTAGCTTTAAATGTTATTTAGTGGCTGAACTGAAGAAATGTTTCTCTTTATGTTGTGACCATTGCAGCTGGTTTAAAAAAAAAAAAAAAATGGATAGCATGTTTTTTTTCTGGGTGTATTTTTCCTTTCAGTTTTTCTTGTCCTGTTAATTCCCGTCTCCTGGGGATCAGGACTGGGTTTGCAGGTATTTCAGCAACAGCAGAGCACAGATAAAAGGTCATGTATTTACTCTGATAATATATAACTGATTTTATTATCCCCCTCTATCTATATCCCTAATGACAGAATGTAGTGTTAAAGATGATGCAGAGTTCAACTTTCATAAATGATCCCCTGATCTAAGAAGTCGAGGCAGGGGAATGGGTGACATTAGAGATCAGGAGATAGGAGTGGAGCATGGTTTGGGTTAAACAGGGTGTAGTGGTGCGTGGGTGTGGGGATTATTGGCACTTGAGAGCAGTATGAGGTTGTAAGAAGAGGTGGTGGGGCCATTTGCAGTCACATGACTGACAGGCAACCCACTGTCACCTCGGTAACCAGGAGCGCCGGCGGCTCTTATCCAATCATGTCAGGAATGCTGGCTGTTACTCGACTAAGGCTATTTCTGCTGTCTGTCGCTGGTGCTTGGTAGTGCTACCAAGGAAAGAGGGATCCTCTTTCCTTTTTTTTTCCTCCCCCTTTTTCTTTCCATCCTCCTTTAGTCTTCTTTCTTCCCATCCTTTGGATAAGTAGTGTTAAGTTGTCAGCTGTTTTTCAGCGACTGTTATGTCTTTGTGGCATTGCTTTTTTTTTCTCTGTAAAGTTTACTCTGAGAAGGAAAGTTGTGGAAGATTCTCAGAGAGGTTGGGAAGGGTAGGGGGGAGGGAGGGAGGGTGGAAGGAAAAGGGGATCAG
The DNA here is from genome assembly GCA_018398805.1 of Hirundichthys speculiger. NCBI lineage: Eukaryota > Metazoa > Chordata > Actinopteri > Beloniformes > Exocoetidae > Hirundichthys > Hirundichthys speculiger. Next base: position 203,158 of record JAGFBZ010000842.1, on the reverse strand, counting down.
TCATCTAGCCAGCCAAAGGAGAAGTGGGCGACACGAGGAAAGCAGAGAACCAAAAGCCAGTCAGAGAGAAAGTGAGGGGGAACAGAAGCTGTAGGACGTGAGGTGAAAATGGCACAGCGTCTGCGTTTGTACTTTGGATCTGGTCGCAGTAACACAGCCCCGGAGACACTGGAAGGGGACTCTGACGAGCAGCAGGAAGACGGTGAGGTGGTCACAGCATTCCGCATGTACACACCTCCACCATCACAAGCCTGGAGGCCCTCTGAAGCGTCGGCCGCGCAACATGCCCCATCAACAAGTTTCGGTTTGTGTTCAGAGGCTTCGCTGAAACGCAGCTCCTCCATGTTCATACCCCAGCTTGCCACCTATACTGAGCCGCGTCCGACTAAGAGCTCGTCCATGCACATCTCCCTTCAGCGCTGCAATGGATCAAGCAGTGGAGACTGTGGTGAGCATCCAGATGATGTCTTGCCACCCAGTTATACTCCTCCAGGACCTGCGCCTGCATATACGGAACCACGGATTCAAGCAGACTTTCCACAACAGCCGCCGCCTCCATACTACTGTCCTGGTTCTTTGAATGCGCAATCTTTACTTACAGAGCCAAACCTCCCCAAAAGGAGAGTCTTTAGCATTGGTTCTAGTGGCCTTACCACATTTGCCAGAAGCCAACCTGGTGCTAGCGTTGGGACCATTTGTTTCCAGAGGAACTCTCCTGATGGCCCTGATGTTCAGTATTTCAGGATCCTTCCCTACGGTGGTACTGGTCGTTCTGTCCGGCAGCAGAGCCCGGAGCAGGGCTTTAGTGCAAACGGCGCAACACAGAGACTAGTTTTTCAGCTCCAGCAAAATCGGAACCAGGATCAGAGCCAGTGTCAACAGCAGACCGCTGCATCCCAAGAAGAATGCACAGACTCTGGCCACCGCATCCCGAGAGGCTTCCGTACGATCCGTTATCCCAAAATCCGACTGCAGAGAAGCTCTCCTCATCAGAGGCTGTTTCTGGAGAATAAACATCCAGACAGTGGTGCAGAGTTCCAGGCTATAAAGGAGAATCAAGCAGATGTGGGAGCAGAAGCAAAAAACAGATCTAATGGATGTACTTTTCAAATCAGGAGGCAGCCGCATTTCAAGATATACTTTAGTCCAGGTGGAAGTGGAGATCAGGATGTGAGCCTTGGCAATGACTCAGCAACGGATAATCCCAAGGTAAAGATTATGCTTACATTGGAGTGTGACTTGAAGCTTCTGTAAAGTTTGCCAAAAAAAAGCTTTAAAGAAAATTGTTTGTACACAGCACATGGATCTCGTTTATTTCATGTTTACTGGAATATGTGTTACTTTAATTGTAGTGGGTCAAAAGAATCTGAGGGTCACGAATGCAAGAAATAACAGGCAGATATGGATGCAACCTCTTCAAACTATGTCTGGAGTTTCCATGCTTAATTACTAGATTCTGCTACTTACTTTCCCCGTTTGAATAGATGAGAGGAGATCTGTAGGGTGCAGGAAGAGGGTGGTAACATTCTAGGAACTGAAAAACACAGACTCAGTTGCTGAGCTAAATCACACTCACACTGGCGTCCTTTCTCTTCACAACCACAGGCATTTGAAATTTTACACACATCAGCCAATTCAGCTATGAAAGAAAAACAGGAACAGGCATGTGGGATGAAAGGATAATTTGTCTCCCTGCACTTGTTGCCTTCTATTTAATAGAAATCTGACACTTAGGTTTTGATAATACCCCTAACTGCAGTCAGTGCTCTTTAAGAGTTGGCTGTTTCTATCTTTAGTCTGTTTCAAGCATGGTTGTTGGTTCTGGGACCAGGCAAACGGCATGTCTGCTTCTCTGGTTCTAGGCTGGTATGGATCTGAATCCTTGCAGCTGCTCTGTGAGTGATTAAGAACTGAGATATCACAACACAAGAAGGTTCACAAGCAATGTTGTTTCCCGAAAGCCTGAGGTCTTTTGATATTTTATTTATTTATTTTATTTATTTTGTAGTCTGTTCTCAAGTATAGTTCGATAACTAGTTTAGTTCAGCTGCAGTTGTGGAGGTAAATCGGTCTAAAGGTTGAAGTTCAAAATCAGTGCGTCATATTACCCAATTTAACTTTTCACAAGCTCCTTACATCACTTCATATAACACTAGAACTCCTACCTGCTTACAGAAAACACCATCACTCTGAACTGCCCCTACTACTCCCAGAGCATGATTTGCAAATGTGTATTTTACTTCAATTCACCTACACTCAGCTGAAACCATCCCCCAGTCAGATTTATTCTTTAGCTCAAATCAAAGATTTTATCTTGCAGAGTTTTCAGGAACTATGCAGGTAATATTGTTAGAGATCTATACATGTCTGGAGTCACTAATGTCTGTCGCAAAAGTAAAAAACAGGTTCGACAGAAAATGATTCGGTTAAATATATGAAAATAAAGTTGGTGGGTTTTTTTTTTTGTTAGTCTGAAACACCACAACACACTGCGTGTAAGCTCTTCATTTGATACATGTTGAAAACAAGATTGTGTGAATATATGAATGAACAAAAGACTAGTTATTGTTATTTGGCTGTGAACAGTGCTTTGATGCACCACCTCCATAAAAAGAATAGGAATATTTGTGGGCATGGGTATGGGTGATTAAAATCAGATGTTGAAACTGGAAATTGCAGAGAAATTTCTCACGTGAAAGGGATAAAACCAGACGCAGGAAGAGAGAATTTTATTTAGCAAAGACAAAAGACAATGTCAGATGCCTGGATACGCAAAGGGTACTCTGCTCAGGTGGATTTTAGGCTCAGCTGTGCTTGGACTTCATGAAAATCATCGCACATTTACTCAGTTGTAGACATGCAAGATGTATGTACTTCAAATCTTCACCACAGTCTTGCTGTTTAAAGTTAATTCTAGCTGGCAGAGTGATTCGGCTCAGTGTTGGTGCACTCTGGTAGTTGACACATTTGCCAGATAAAAAGTTGCTATCTGAGGGGAATTGATGAGGTGACTAAGGTTACACAAGTTTCCTCGCATGATGAATATCAGGAGTGTTTAGGGAGAACTCAAATTTTCTGGCAGTTCTGGTGTCCAGAAGCAACGCCCTGTGGTCAGATTTTCTCAGTTTTAATTTAGATTAACATACTGATTATTAGACTGAACATTTTATCTGCAGATGTGAATCGAATATGATAGTTTTGAAGTTATGTGGCTTTCACTTGCACTGTTGGTACTACTGGTAGTGCGATTAGAACAGCGCTTTGCCATGACATCTGTCTTCCATAAAGAGACTGAAATGAAATATATCAATATTTTTTAATTAACTCATGTGCTATATACAGTATATTTGTTCTTTAGAAAAGTATTCTTTTTCCTTTTGACTGAAGATTGAGTTTATCCACAATCTGTTTGCAGCACTGTCGTACACAGTGCTGCCAACAGATTATTTTAGAACTCAAGTATATTATATCAGCAGGTTGTTGCCAAGAACCAGTTCCAGTCAAAAGTTTGAACACATCTACTTATTGAAAGGTTAGGTTTGGGTTTAGGTTCGGCTCAATAATTGCCTCCACTGCTGGCTCAGAAGAAATGGCTTTACCCCAGGGGGGCTGTACAAGTTTGCCAATTTGCTTTAAAAGCAGCTTTTGTCAGTACTTTTCACCCAAGCATTCAACTTTTGGTAGCAACAGTTGAACTCTGGCAGCAATACAGGCCATACCTAGGCCAGTATGTCTGTCACTTACCGTAACCACCGCCAAGGCCCGCCCTCTAAAGTTTGAAAGTTTGGAGATGACCAGAATCCTCCCCTGCTGATAATTTCTACCCTCAAGTCTGAGACTTGCATAATTAATCCGTTGGCATTCTAATACTATCTGTTCTGTATAAATGCATCTACATTCTTTAACTGCATATTTTACAGTACTTTAGCCATACTTGTATACATTATACACAACTTCCTTTTCTTTCATGTAGGACAAATGATGAGTGCTTCCAGGGCATCCCATTTCTCACGCAACATGGATATCCTAATTTAGACCAGGTCTTCCCCAGTCGGTAGCCGGCAGTTGGAGTGCCCGTTTTTAAAGCCGAGGCATGGCCCAGTGTGTGTTTGTGTATGCGTTCCAGACGGACTAGCGGCAGACAGCTACGTCACACATCCCTGATTACAATCCTGCCTAGATGCCCTTCAGTTGCCATTCACAAAGAGCTCGTGCAAGCCAATGGGATGGCTATATTTGTTTGAGGCAGGATTATGGATGGATGGATGGATGGATGGATGGATGGATGGATGGATGGGTGGGTTGGGGGTTCTCTTTTTATTTTGGTCCTGTCGCTATTCTTGTGAGGGGCTTTTTTTCCCATGAGCTTTGATCTCTGAGTTGCGTGCCATTGTAATTCATTTGTGTCAGCATGGAGACTGTTGAGTAGGTGAGACAGCCTTTTGACACTTCAGTGCCAGCCTGGACTTGTTCCAGGTTGCACTGTATTGTAATTGTGTTTTCTTCCTGGCAGTTTGGGTCAGCTTCAGTTACTGTCACTCACTCCTCTAATCTTCTTCCGGTTTTCTATTTGGCTTAAAGGATTGAACTCCATTTATTGTTTAGAACACATACATCACATAGATGTGAATTGAACTTCTGTACGTTCCTATATTTTGATGCTTTTATATGTTGACATTATGGTCACGAGCGTCTTTTTAAAACTAAAAGTGTGTGAAAAGGAAATGATCAGTGACCTCAGAATGTTTTTTTAGATAGTAATGCCATGCAATCCTGTATCTGCCTCTAGCATCTTTCTTTTGTCTTTTTTTCCTTCTCGTTGTTTATAGGAATGACATCCTGAATGAAAACACATCCTGGCAGAAATGTCAGATCTATCAGTCAGATATGACTCTTTTAATGACTGTAATTTTATCCCTTCTGCCAACACGTCACCTCATCTTAAAATGCCTGTTATGGTTAAGGACATGAAAAGAAAAAGCACCGTCTCTGCAAAATGAAAGGTAGAATACACCCTGATAAAGTTTTTATGAGTGGATTGTAAATTACTGATCAGCATGTAAAGTGTAATATGACACTGTTATCACATACTGTGATCCAGGTCGCTCTTGTTACTCTATTACTTTCAATAAAGGTTATAGATGACTGTTTTAAATTACTTGAGTTATGCAAGCAGTAAATTAATGGTCTAGCTGGTTTTGGAAATAAAAGCAGATACTCTCAAAACAGGTAGTTTTCAAAGAAGAAATCCAATAGTTTACCAGGTGTGTTTGTGTCTCTTTGTACAAAGGTGGATGTGTGTGCAAAAGCAAGTCTGTGTCCATATGCTCATGAGTCACATTGTTTTTAATGTGACTCATCTATAACCTTTAATTATTGAAGTCCGGGTCTGTTAAAAGTGGTGAGAGGCAGAATCTCGCTGCCTTCACTTTTTCCTTTTGAGCAAAGCAGTAAAACAGTGTGGTTGCTTTACATCTTCACTTCAGAACTGTGCAAAACTGTTGCAGGGACGGTGTAGTTGTTACAGATCCTACATCCTGCTTGCTACTGTCTGTAGAAACTTAAGTTTTGGGTCTTTTTTTTGTTCTTTACTTAGGAAAAAACAGCAATTGAGATTTAAGGACATACTAGGCTCTAAAACATTGGTTTTTCAACCCTTAATGTTCCCTGATTTTATTTTATTTATTTTTTTTTTTTGTAAAGCTTGTCTTTGCTGACTTAAAGTTAAAAGGCAACCACAAGTATAATTCAATTTAATTGTCTTGTCAAGTGAATATTCGGGGTTGACCATGCTTAGTTTACTTCAAAATAGTTTCCATAATTTCGTGCTTTTTATGACTTTTCTTTGCAGCAGTGAGCAACTTTCACAGATGCCAACATTGAAACTTCCTTAAGTTTCCTTCAGTCACTTTTGGGGATGTTTTATTGTAGAGACAAAAACAAACTTTGTGCTTTGGAGCATATGTTTAGGTATTTGAAGTCCTTTCTAACTCAAAAACTTTGGGATGGCACATGTTTGTCACTTCGTTTGAAGCCAGATAAGTCTGAAAAATGTAATTTCCTGTGACATCACAGGGCCTCATGCTCAAAGAATTATTTAGTTTCCCCCCATCTTGTATCTCTGTCTGATTTCACATCTTGATGGGTTTACTGTGATCTGCCTCTCAAGTGAGTAACACAAAGTTATAACACTAATAAATACAAATCCTGAAAAAAAAAAAAAGGACACGCTCTGGAAAAAGGAAGTTAAGTTAAATCAAGAGCCTGTTGAACAAAGGGCTTTCAAGAAGGGGCATTTTCACCAGTATTCCACCTTGTGTGTATGTGTGTGTGTGGCCATTAGGCATTTTTTTGGAGGTTATTGTCAACTATAATGCTGTAGCTTTCAAATCTGAAATCAATTCAGTGCGTGACAATTACTCCTTTGACCTGAGTCCTCTTGGTAGGTGCTGAGTCCTTTAACTGCTGTTGCAACCTCATTTGCTTTTAACAGAATTAATCCAAGATGTGTTACCCCCATAACTATAGAATGAAAGTTTTAGCTTAGATCTTCAATCTGTCCAGCGTAAATTGCATTCTTTAATCAGACACGTGGCCATTAAGTCAGTTCTTCTCATATTCCTCTGCAATTTAAGTGTACAGTCCAGCAAATTCTGGCATCCAGGGAAATTCATTTCTGCGAGGAAGGCAGAACAGTTGGCCAGCTACTTGACAGATACACAGCTCAATGACGTGGTAGGTTTGTCTAAGCCAAAGTGCATCACAATACGTCTATTCATAACATTTCAGTATTGGGGGCATGGTTTGCCTTTACTTGCATTAAAAACCTTCTCTGCTGCATCATGGAGCAAGCTAGTAGCAAACCCACTCTATAAGTCTGAGACACACAATTTAACAGCTGAACTTCACAATTAATGACAACATACAGCACTGCGTGAAAATCTTAGGCAACAAGTACTTATTTTTCACTCTCTTTATGAAGATGGAAAAAGGAAATACAGTGATAGTATTAGAGGTAGACCAATCATGACTCTACAAACAGAATCTAGAGAGCCCCCCCACTCTCCCCAGAACCAAACACAGATTTAACTCTGTCAGTAGACTGTCCCATAGAAATGTTTGCAATGATATTCGTTAAGGTTCCATTCTATTTAGGTTTGAGAGCTGGGTTGTTGTGATTTCTGTTTGTATCCTCTCTTTGTATCCTTAACTGGTTGAAGGGGTACCTAAGGCTTTTGCAAAGAACTGTAGGTCTTAGTCTTTTTATTTTATTATTATTATTATTTTGTACATGCTTCTACACATACCCCTGGGACATGCTTTACTGAGACTTCAAAACCTAAGTGGATACTTGCTGAACAGCAGACTGCAGGAATCCTTTTCCACTCAGAAAGTCTTTAATAGGGCTACCCGACTACCGAGGACTATGGCGTGTAAGGGGGCAGAACCTGCACTCTTCTGGGGCTTTGTAGGACCCGTGCCTTTCTACGTTATGGCTTCCTCCAGTTATTCCAGATAAAGTAGGCAGAATCACCACTTGTCTCGCCAGCAGTGATGATCTTTTCCTTGCTGAAATGAGGGGAACATAGCCTTCAATTTCTTGTGAAGTTCAGCACATTGACATTCTTCCCCATTTTGTCTTTACTTTTGTCTCTTCTGAATCACTTGGAGTTTCATATTGTGTTTTTTTTTTTTCCCCAAAACCAGAGGTTTTCATATCTTCCAAAAGCTCAAAATACGATGGTAACATCTGGTCTTGACCAGTGCTGCCACGTAGTGGATATCATTTTGGCGGTACCCAGGTAGCCTCTATCGACAATAGTTACTTGACAGTTTTTGAAGCTACCCTTTATCTTTCCAACAGTTCACAAATGTTCCGCAACTCAGACTCACCCTTGTCTGCAAAAGTACAATGTCTTATTTCACCCCAGCTACACCATTAGGCCCATTTCAGAAAAGCAGACATTGTCGTGAACTTATTTCTGTTGTCTAAAAAAAAGTTGTGTCCCACACACAGGCGTCTTCCAAGAATGGGCTTTTCCATCTCGGACAGGTAATCATTGCTCAATCTTGGACAAATCTGTGGGCCTCTTAAATCTGAAACATAAACCTTCCCTGGTTTTTCCTTTCTGTCACAGTCACATTTGTCTTTTTCTCCCTTTGTCAGTTGACTTGGCTTTTTATTTGGTGGCAGTGGATGTTTTTCCTTGCTGGGATCACAGGCTTTTCTTCTATGAAGTGACACGAAAAGCCTGTCCATAAATAAAAACCTAAATCGAGTCTTCTGTCTGGACACCTGTGGAATTCTGTGCAGATTAAAGTCATTGTGGAGATGCCTGAAAAACGATAACAAATATAAAATGCATTTCATGATAAACTTAAGAGGAAAAAACAAAACAAACAAACAAAAAAAAAACCTCATTAAGCACTGCTTTACTGGCTTGCAGCTGTTTGAGGCTCTTATTCAGATTTTTACAGGTGTTCATATGTAAGGCTAGAGGTTATTTCTGGATGGCGCTGCTCATGAAATCAAATTTTGTCTTTCTCTCTGTCTGTGAAAAACAAAGACACACACAAAATACTACTGGATATTCTGTGTACCAGGTACTATGTCTCAACATTGTGGTTTTGCCCTCACTACCCCCGCTGGAAACGTTTGGCTTACCCCACCCACACTCAAAAACCCCAAAACCAAGTTTCTAAAACTGACCCTTTTGTTCTCTCCTTTAGACTAGAGATGATTTCCTCGGACAAGTGGATGTTCCTCTCAATCATCTGCCGGTGAGTCATTTTCATCTGTTTGTATGTCTAAGTGCAGAGTCTCAATTTTTTTTTTTTTTAACACTACTTTGAATACTCAGCTGTTTCTTATCGTTCACTTTTGTTGTGCCTGGTTTACGCCTGTGAAGGTCATGCAGAGTCTGTATTTGTGTGTGTGTGTGTGACTGACTGTCTTGTGTGTGAGAAAGTGCTAATCTCACAAGAAGTATTTTGTTGTTGTCAAACAGCACTCTCCTTGTTGGAAATGGAAAGCAGGCTCTCTAGAACGTCAACAGAATGACTTTCCCCAAGTGTTTACTACCCTCAGAACCAGTGGAAAAAGCTGCACTTGTCAGATTCACACACTCGTGTACTTGAACGGTGTAGGCTGCTGAAAAACAGCATGTGTGTGCTGCTTTGGACCCTTTAGGGTTTAAGCGACGTGACTTGATATGCAAACCATGTGACATACAAACCATTCTGAAGCTGCAGGGCGGCTTAGTTGCTGTGCTCTGAAGTTTTGACCAAGTTGTCAACCTTGAAAAGCCCATTTTAAGAAGTTGCTGGGGTTAATTGTTAATGTCCTTTTTGGGTCCCAAAGGTCTGGAAAATTGTTAGCAGATAAATGCTACAGCTGAGGCTTGTGCAGAGGCGAAGCTTGTGGTCAAGAAGAGTATGTAGCCCTGATGCAGCTAATCCCTCAGATCTTATTTTAGCTATTAAACAAAGTGGCTGTGCATGAATAAGCTGGTATAAATGTGCACATAGTGTATATTTGCTTTGATTCAGTCATTTGATTTTATGCATGACTACGTGTTGTGGGAATTTCTGTCTTATTCATGAGTACTAGTCATCACTTTTTTCTCCTTAGTAGCTTCTCACACATTGTCCATGACATTTTATGAATCAGGACAGCAAAGCCGAGTCATCACAGAAGATGAGTCAGCAGGAGGCCACATTAAGCTGCATTAGCCTTGTGGGACTTGGACTATTCTTTGCAAGTGAATTTTCAGTCACAACAACATTTAAAAAAAAAAAAAAAAAAAAGTTACTTGGATGCCACATCTTTAATGTTTGATGTGTTAAGGAGATTTTGACTCCAATGTCTTACTTGCATTGCGTGATTTAGAAGATGGTTTTATCCAAAGGGACTTTAGGAAGCTTTAGCACAGAAAGAAACTTTGGTTTAACATTGGTGTTTAATCTGCTTGAGCCTATTTAAATGATAGGGTACAAGTAGAAAGGTACAAAAGTGCAAAGTAAGTGCAGATTAGGCACGTTAGAGTGTTAACACCTCTCTCACAGCCACACTGTTCCTGCAACCTCTCCTAACTCACAGCTTCATCACCTCTCTGATTATTGTCTTTTAGTGAACTTTTAAAGAGAGCACTTTTGATATGGAGACTGACAATCTGGATTTGTGGTATCTTACATAGCAGCATGTGGTGAGCAGCCAGTGTGGACTGGTTTGGCCCAGTTAGAGGGCCGTACGAGATTGTCGTGAATTACAAAAGACCTTTCTGCTGCAATATGTAACAGGAGAACCTCAGCATTGCATAATGATCCCGGGACGGCTTCACAGAGGTTGAGGCTGTGCTTTGAAATGGTGAATGTGATATTTTTCTTTGTATTTAACATCTGTATTTGCTCATGTTCTCAACCAAGTTTTGTCAACAAATAACGCGTCTCAATTTGCAGACGGAGGACCCTGCTATGGAGCGTCCTTACACATTTAAAGACTTCCTGTTGCGGCCAAGAAGGTCAGTTGTTGCAGGATGCGTGGAAAAATAATTTGGAGAAATAATTTGTTGAAATATATAGTTTAAGTATGTTTTTTTTTTCTTAAATCAATTATATTTTTTAATCAATTTGCAAGTGGGAAAAAGACAGTAACAGATTTTTAAAGTTAGCTCATGGTTTTCAACAGTGGATAGACTCTGACCATATCAACAATATGGTAGCAGTAAGAGCATGTGACTGTCAGTCAAATACTAAGGGTGAAAAACTATCAGGGACTAAAAGGCTGTTTGGAAACGTACCTACATTGCAAGCATTTCAATCTGATGTCATCTCTCCAGTCACAAGTCCAGGGTGAAGGGTTACTTGCGTCTGAAAATGGCCTATCTGCCCAAACAAGGAGGACATGAGGAGGAGGCTGGAGAGATGAGGGAGGAGGCTGAGGTAAGGTCTCAGACACTATTGTTGTTGGGTTGGTTTAAACTGCTGACTTTGCATTACCTAAGGCATTCTTTTGACTCGCTTTTCCTTTATAACCTGAATCCAAACCAGATACTAGTTTTATTCTTTCCTTCCACTCAATGACAACATAGCTCTAAGGTGAAAGCAAATGCCCCAATTCGGACCAATAGAAATGTGAGAATGGTCTTTACTAGGAGTGAGTGAAGAAAGGACAGCACTCTTATTTCTGAGAATTTAGGAAGATCTTGCTGCCAGAATCTGGTAAAAGTCTTTTCCAGGTCTGGGTCTGGAAAAACCATTTATAATGTGGCCTGCTATTTGCAGAAATTAGAGCGTTGCCTCTTTTTCTTTAATGTGTGCTCTTGCATGTGTGTATCTGCGTATATGCGTATTTAAGACGGTTAAAGACACAGAAGCCTCACAGATAAGGTGATCATATAGCAGCCAAAGTACAAAAATATGAACATCTGTTGCGTTTATAGGCTATTCTCTCTTGAATTAATGTTCTAATTGCAAAGAAAATCCTCTTTTCTCTCTTTTGCGTGTGTTGTTTTGCAAAGGTCTCTGTTGTGATTTGCTTGTCTGTTTACCTATTTTTGAAGAAATTTGAAAACTTCGTTTTATAGGTTGGGATCACAGATATTCCAGTTCATGTTCATGTGTGTTTGCAAAGCATTTTTCTGAGTTTATCTGTAGCCAAGGCATACAAGTACTCCTTAGCTACAGAGGAATTAGCCATACTACCTTATCTTAACTCTAATCTTTCTGCTTCAGGGTTGGGATGAGTCTGCAGACTCAGGCTCCCAGCGACCCCAGCAGCTGCTGCCCCCTTTACCTCCAGGCTGGGAAGAAAAAGTGGACAACTTGGGACGCACCTACTATGTCAACCATAACAACCGCACCACACAGTGGAAACGGCCCTCCAACATGTACCTCTGCTCTCTTATTCTCTTGGTTTTATACAGTTTTATTAGCACAAATCTCAAATCAGCAGTGAGAAGTCAGTTTTCAGTTTTTGTTTATTTCATTAGTTTTTTATTTGATGTTAATAGGATATTCCTGCACAAATATACTGTTCCACAACATCTAGGGAGCACTTAATCTTATTAGTATAACATCAAGTTAGTTAAACTTCTGGGATATCATTCTGATTATTTTGGTTACCACGACTGTTGATATGACATTTTTATTAACAAATTATACAATGTACATACATCTAACTTTATGATCTGTGTCTTAAGTGCTCCCTACATTCTTTTTTTTGAGCAGCACACTTAATTCAAGAAAGAAATTGGATAATGATGCTTCAGCAATGTTTTATCTGATATTGTGTGTCTTAAGTAGGAAATCAGATGATTTGTTGGCACAATTTTCTCCCTTTGGTCTGTTTGAAAAATTGAACTTCTGTGTTTCCATTTGTTACTGAATGATATATTAGTAATGCAGCTCCTCAAGCCTAAATGTTAGTCCCTTGAAATTTAAACATAACGCAGTGGACTTAACCGACAATGATGCCTTGCATTTATCAACTCTACATATGATGATGGAAAAAGAACATTTGACTCGTCTATTAAGTGCTGGTATTTGAGTTTAGCTGGCGTTTAGGTTAACTTGTAATCGAGCAGGCCTTAGACAGATGTTTTGTCAGGCTTTTCAGGACGTTCTGTAAGCAAACTATTTAAAAAAAAAAACACACTCATTACTTCTTAAAATGATAAACTTCCTTTTCAAATGTATATGAAAGGCTTTTTAATTTAGAAAATCATTCACTGTTGTGTATTAACATGGACAATTGCTAAATTGGTACCAGTTAGCCCTTTGCCTTCTGAAACTTCTTTATATCATACCTACTATCACAAGAGAAATATATATATATTGGACTTGACCACTAAGCCCCCTCCACAGGTCAGTCCCATGAGTAACTTATTAGTACAAGTGCGTCATGCTTCCCTTTTTACTGTAAATTTGAACAGGAAATAAGTTGGAAAGAGAGTCCCAACAAATCCAGTAATATCAGGGCATGAACTGCAGTGTGGAATCGCAGGTAGTACACATCATTTCCGAGAATCATTTCAGTGTTAGCTACACAGAGAAGGAGAGAGAATCAAATCACTTGACTAGATATAGTTCAGAGAAATTGTCAAGTTTGAGGAAACAAACAGAATGCAGTTTAAAGTCAGAACAGAAAAACATAAGACCAGTGCTTGCAGCTCCAAGCATAATTTGTAGTGTCCCCTCCAATGAGGGTAAATCCCCCTTATGTGAGGCAGGTAATGGGCGAGTTCCCATCGTTATTAAAAAAAAGAAATAAATTTCAGGCTCTGCATAAACATGTGATACATGATTTGTAATGGCAAGTCTTTAAAAATGCCTTTTTTTTTCCCCCCTGTCCCCCAGGGATGTGATCTCAGAGATTGACAGTGACAATCAACAGCGGCAAATCCATCAAGAAGCACACCGTGTTTTCCGTGCAAGGCGCCACATCAGTGAAGACCTAGAAAATGAGCACCTGGATCTGAGGGACATGGACAATGTGAGGGCAAAAAGGAACATGGAGCACATACATGCACGGCTACAGCTGTCTTTAGTGATAAGGACAACAAAACATGGCTATGTCCTTCTCTCTTTTTTCTGTAGTCCTGGGAGCTCATCACAGAAGAAGATCCGAACGACAGCTTGGCCCATTCACTGCCTAGTACCTCCTCCATTATGACACCACAGCCTCCATCAACACCTGTCACTCAGGAGTTCTCCGAAGATTTAAATCTGAGGCTGTCGCTCACTCCCGATACCAACGGTGAAGTCCCGGGGCCCAGCTCTGCTCTGGTGAGAGCTGAACGCTGCAATTTTCTGTACTCAGAACCTTAAACTATTCCAGACTGAAATTGCTCAGTGGTGGAAATGCTGGCAGCCATGACATTTTTTTTTTTTTACTCTCCCCCTGCTTATTTTGAACAGAGCCAGTTGTCAAACAGACTCCGTTCCTCAAGTATGACAGATGGCGTCAGTGATCAAGCCCAAGCTCCACCTCTCACGGTACATATATCTGAAACTTCCTTTGTTTTCCCCCTTCATTTCTTCCCTTTTCTCATTTCACCCCTCTCTGTTTACATGTGTGAGGGGTTTGGACGCATGACGATCTATATGCAATCAACTTTGTTTCGCATGTCAAATTTATGGCTCCTGATACTAAGCAGATGCACCTTCATCCTCACTTTTTCTTCCTTCTCTCTCCAATTTCACCTCTTTCTAAGCTTGCCATGAGTTTGTCTGTGTAGGGTGAACACACTTCTTCCTCTCCTCTCAATCCTGCCTTATTTAGTGTATTATAGAGATGCTGGTCTTACATTTGTAAGCTGCCACTACAACCACTCCAGTAGGTATGCTTGATGGAGGGCAAAGATTAAGTGCAGCACCAGATCAGATCAAACATTCTCCACAGAGTCCTGAGTTAAAACATCTGTGAAAATTAAACTCAACAAACTGTCGCATGATCTGGATCAGATGTTTGTTGTGCAGCTGAGTCACAGTACTAAGCCGGGAATTGTCAAGCCAAGGAAAAGTACAAGTGCTGATGTCAGTTTATCTTATAAATTACAACTCTCTCAGAACAGGACGGCAGTTAAGAAGGCAGTTATGTTCTGCTTCTAACATGTTCTTTCTAGTGAATAGAACAATTCAATATTTAAAATGGAGGGTACAGTCAAGTAAATATCAATCATTTCATTTTTCTGTGTTCCTTGTTTAATGTTTAGATGCTGTGCTTGCATTTTATCTCAATTTATTTTTACGAGCTACCTTGAAAAGAAGCTTGTTTACAAAAGAAAAAAGTCATACTTCCGCTGTGAGCTTCGCTCAAATAATGTGTAGCAGTTGGCTCAGCTGCATTTTTTTATTTTTTTGCATGAAAAGTCCTTACTGCAGTAGAACTGCAGGTGAACCTCTGAAATCTCCTCCACTGAATAAACTGAGATGCTGCAGGTGTATTGTGACACCCTCGGGTTTACAAGATTCCATATTGTTCATGTAATAGTCATTTTTGAGAAGGCTTTAAATTTAAAAGAAGTTTGATGCAGATCTCGATAAACCTATGAGCAGAAGTAACAGTAGAAGTAATCCTTGGTGGAGTTATGAATCTGCTGTTAAGGGGACTGTTGAAGGTTTTACAGTGCAGATCATGCTGCTAACTGTTCTTCCAGGTTATGAAGAACACCCATTACCATCTTTTAGAAATTAGTTTTGTCATCCCAATTCACTCATTTATCTGGATACAACACTTTTTTGGATGTCTTTTTCTTGAAACATCGTTTGTGCATGTCAGCGCTCTGAATCACTTCACAGCTCTAACTTCTTTTGACTGTTTTCTTTTACCAGTGTTCTGGGGCTTTGACTTATTTTATACTTCGGTGTAATTAAAGAAACGGCATTGGCTGGGGATTAAATGTGCTCTTTGAGGAAAACAATACACTGTATGTCCTTCTTTCCTCTGAAAAATGTAAGCTTGATCTGTATTTCTCACAATATTAAAGTTGATTTACTTTCCATTTTGCTGTGATCCAATCATAACACGTTCTTGTCCTGTGTGTATCATTTGGACTACTCTGTCTTTAAAGTTCACAGCCACTGCACTTTGCTACCCTGGCCCACAATGAAAAGAATCGCCTCTCTTTCTGCCACTACTCCCTTCCTTTGAGAATGAATTCCTCTTCTTTGTCCATTCAGTTTTTCCTCACTCAGCTCCCCAATAATTGCCTTTTCACACCCACTCTGGCTGTGAAAACATAACATACTGTGAACTAAAAACCGTGTTCCCCTGTTGTCTACCACCAGCAGAGTTCCCAGACCAGAAGAACAAGAGCTCAAACAGTCTCAGGTGGTGAGGAGCCAATGGTAATATCTCACTTAAGTTCAGTACAAATCCTTTTAGTCATACACTTGTTGTTACCCAGGCACCTTTAGGATGGGCTGTATCTGTCACGAGTAGGTTAGTGAGTGACTTTTAAATAAAAACTTAGTTTAGGTAGAAAACCAAAAGGGGCTTTCGGTCATTTATTTTGAATAATCTGTTAATGTAGGAGTTATCCATTGTTTGGAGTTTGCCAGTGACACAACAACAATACAGCGTACATTCTCTGTGAAATGGACAGCAGATGTTTGTTCATTTACTTTCATATCTTTTCTGGCAGATGATTGATTTGTTCTGTAAACTGACCAGGGCCATTTTCTTTAGTTCCCCGGTGAAGTCGTAGGTTAGAGCAGTGGTTGTCTCGTGGTATCCAGTGGTATCTGTCTGTGTGTTTATTTGTGTAAAGCGTGCATTATAAAATGTGTCCCATGTTTGAATGTTCTGTGTTTGTAGTCATACATATGACCTGTTTTTATTGTGATTATTTGGTTCTCAGTTTGAGCCATGCTTGTGCTACAAATGGTTAATAGTTCACTAGTAAAAGGAATAATGATCTACAACTTGTTCCCATGTGGAATTTTTTCTAGAACTGATGTATGTTTTGTTTGACGGTTGACTTCATTTCCATTACTTATAAATCTTCTGTTTTGTGTTGTCTCTGAACTGTTTGTGTTCCCATATTGATCACCTAAAAGAGGAAACGACCTTCAAGGTTTTGTTTTGCAGCTAGACAGGAAAAAGCGACATAAATTAAACAATTTCGCTTGTCTCTTTCCCTGCAGCACAGTTTTACATATTTAAAGATTCCCCTCAGAAGTCTGTAAGGATCTTGGGATTTACTGACTAGTTGTCTTTGCTTTGCTTTCTCTCCACACTTGACCAGTCTCCCTCGGCAGCTGCTTACACCTTGACCACCCCTGGCCTGCCCCCTGGATGGGAGGAGAGGAAGGATGCCAAGGGAAGAACTTATTACGTCAACCATAACAACCGCACCACTACTTGGACTAGGCCAATTGTGCAGGTACAGCAGGTCTGAGGGCCGGCTGCTGGGCTGGCTCCGTGCATGGGACTGGACGTTATCATGGTTCCTGTCGTGGCGTTGACCTGTGTGTCAGACCTCTCGTCCCTTTATAGCTTCCTGTGTTTCTCCGTGTATTCATAAAGAATGACGGAAAGAGACACGGCTTAAAAATGTCAGTCTCTTTTTCTGTCTTTCGTTATCTTAGTTTTCTCCTCTGTCCAATCTGATGTCTTCCTTCCCTTGCATTTTGTTTTAAATTAGGGTGAAGTGCATCTTTGTATTGGAAACCCCTTTTTAAATCCTGGCATGGATCTGCAGCTACCACTCTTACTTCCCCTTTGCACACTTTGACATTGTGTTTTGACTGATCTACCTGCTTCTTTGTCTCCACGTACTCTCAGCTCACAGAGACTGCTACATGATACCAAGTGTGAAATTGATAGTCATTGTTTCTTGTCTTTGAAATTCATCTTTTCATTTCTCTGAGCACCACCAGTTGTGTTTTACCTGTTCATCACAACATTGTCTTCTCCCTTTCTGATTCTCCAGTTTTCTTTTTTGCTGAGATGTCTTTAGTAGATGGTGCAGTCATAATACACATCGTGTGTGTGGGTCTGGGTGTAAAAGCAACAGTAACAATTCAAATTATACATTTGTACCAGTTTTCCTTCTTTGTAACCCTGTTCACTAATAATTATATTCAAAGAAGCTTCTTTTTTCCCCTTTATGGGCCAAAACAACCCTTACTTTTGAAATTTTAGGAGATAATTTCCTCACAGAAAAGCTGCCATCCAGACCATTCCGGTGCCGACGAGCATCTTTGGCGAAATGGCTCATGATGAGACAAATGCTTAATTCCTTCCCCGCTTAACTTCAGAAGTGCTGTTTTCGTTGACAGCTTACTGAAGACGGAGCCAGCACCTCAGCAGCAGCAGCAGCATCAGGAGGAGCCTCAGCCCTGACACCCGCTTCCACCCCTCCCTCCTCTTCCAATGCCTCCAACAACCACCTCCATGAGCCCCAAGTCCGACGACCTCGTAGCCTCAGCTCCCCTACTGTCACCCTTTCCACCCCGTTGGAGGTGAGATTTAGTCACCTGTACCGTCCTCCTCCGTCTTGCCAATTTCATTTACCCATTTTTACCACCCGAGGACTTCCTGCTCTCGTCCTCTTTCTCCTCCAGTTGTCACCCTGCCATGCTCTCTTTTTCATGCGATGCAAGATGGCCAAACAAGATCTTAGCCTTTTTACATTACTCTTTTTTTCCCCCCATTTCCTTTATATTTTCCCGCTTTCAGGTTAACTCTGTCTTGATGCTGCTGTTCTCTTTCTGTCCTTCCCAACTGTATGGAAATGGAAATCTTTAACAAATATTTTTTTTCCCCCACTCATCTCCTGTCCTCTCTGCATCAGTGATGAATTTCTTTCTTCATGCTGCTCTTTCTTTATTCTCCACAATGAATAATGAGCTGATGACTGGATTAGACTGCAAGGAGGTTTGCTGCGTGGTATGTGTCAAAGTCACATCCACACAAATGCCAGGAACCAAGGATTACTGGCAGAGCGTCGCATTGTCACAGATGATTAATGATCAGTGGTTTTAATCGTCGTGGCTGATCGTCGTAATTTTTGTGTCTGCACCAACTTTTATGAAGGAATAAATTAGCATTCAGCGCTAACTAAAGCAGCTGATCTATTGCGAGTTAAAAGTCGATTTTTTCAGGGTGGGGATTTTAATGGTTAAGCAGTTGCATGTCCAGATGATGGTTTGACTGACCCACATCGTATAGATATATTAAACGTTTGCATTGTTTTGCTAACTGAAGTTTGGATAACTTGAATGAAACTTGCAGTGATTTGAGTTCTTCACAGCATGCTAAGTTTTGCGATCACTTAACCTGGTTGTGCGTTCACAACGTTATGCTTTTCATTAAGCCAGTCTCTTACTTACTGACTGAAGAGCGTTAATAATCAGACAGCACGGGTGGTTAACGTGTGAGCTGCATAATTCTCCAATGTAAACTATTGAAAATTTAGCTTGGTGTTTTGAACTTTTGAGGCTGTCAAGATTATGCAACAAATTTTTTGGCTGCATAGTTTCTCGTTATTGTAGGTTAAAGCAGTTGGTGTTATGACACAATATTTCAGGAAGTTTGTAGAACAAGACTCAGTGTGTCTTTATGACTGTTATCTTGAACGACAGACTTCGCTGACTAAGACCATCTCTCTGTTTCTAAAAATAGACGGTCTCATTGCTTTAATAACTTCAGTCCATGGTAAAGATACTTTGCTGCTACCAGGGGAACACACCTGAGGAGATTTAATTAAAATGTGTGTATTAATAAGGGCATGTGCAAACGAAGCACTCGCACCAGAATGGTGTAATTACAACTTTTCAGTGGAAGTGGAAGGTCTGTGATTAATTAATCAAATCTTTTCTCTTGTTAAAATGGAGATCAGCCAGTGATAATAACTACTGAAAAAAAAAAACAACGTGAAGCAGAAACACTCATTAATGTGGGCAACTTAAGTTGATAAAGGCTGCTGTAAGAGCTCCACAGATGCCAAGTTCCCAGTGTATAAGTGGTTTCTGGCTTTTTAGTGTTCTAATTTGTTTGTTTGTGCTTTGAGCAAAATCTCCAGTCCTTGCAAAAACATGAGTATAGGTCTGGTAGTTTTGAGGGGAGCTGGTAGTGTTTTCCTGAACATTTAAAGCAAGAAAACAAGAGGGAATGAGAAGCAAACAGGAAAAACGGCAGTCGCACTAGGAGCATTAACTTAGACACATTTTCTGGGTAATCTTTTAGAGCTGTCACCTTTTTGTTGATATTTTCAATAATGTGTTGATGGCGTTGACAGTGTTGGGGTTGCAGTTTTCTTCTTTTCTCCGATACATAGGAGTGACTTTCACAGGTAGAATAAGGTGAGCACGTTGGTGATGATGCACCTTAATCATAGTGTTGATCAGTGGCGGTGAAAGGAATCCCAGTTGATCTCTTCAGCGGTGGATGTAAGAAACTCTGAAAATGAGAGTCTGTTTTTGGTTTTGTCATTTTAGTTGTTTTCTTTCTTTTTTTTTTTTTCCTTCATTTTCTTCTCCAGGGAGCCAACAACATCCAGGTGCGAAGGGCGGTGAAAGACACGCTCTCCAATCCGCAGTCTCCCCAGCTGTCACCTTACAGCTCCCCAAAATCACAACACAAGACGCAGCAGAGCTTCCTGCCTCCAGGCTGGGAGATGAGAATAGCCCCGAATGGGAGACCCTTTTTCATCGACCACAACAGCAGAACCACCACCTGGGTGAGCTAACGCAACATGCTAACGGGCTGTTGGTTTCATTTCTGTTTTTAGGATGGAGTTCTTCGGAAAGAAATCAGGGGAAAAAAGCAATTTTTTTTCCCTTCCTGTTACTGTATGTTCCATTGGGGCGATTTTAAGAGATCTGATAATAACAACATAGGGCAGTGGTTGTTCCCGTTCTTACAGGATCCTTTAGTGACACCTGGTGGTGTGAATGTTCATTTCATGGTTACGACCTTGTTAGGATTCAGCTTTATAGACAAAAAAAGTTTCTTTTAAAATTGTGTTTTGTATCAAAGAGGAGTAAAACATACCATTAATTGATTTGCCATTTTGTTTGGTATATTTTTGACTTTTAAATTTTTTTCTTATTCTCTCTTCCTTCTAACTACCACGCAGGAGGACCCAAGGTTGAAATATCCTGTCCATATGAGGAATAAGAACTCAATGGAGCCTGGTGACCTTGGCCCTCTTCCTGTAAGTACAGCCACAGATGGATCTGTTCAGCCCACAAAACACACTCACCCCCCACCATTACCAATATGTATTATTCTCAACAAATGTGACAGATCTATTTATTGAGATCACTTGAGTTATATTATCTGTTTTTCAAAGCAATATGAATGTGGTCAAGTCATTATTCATCTTGTTGCACTAAGAAGGAATTTTATTTAGGTATGTTTTGTTATTTTTTTTCTTAATATAATTTCTTGCCATTGTTAGCTTGATTCATTGGTCCATTTAAATTAAGTTTCAAGTATGTAAATGAAACAAATATTTTAAAACTACAAGTAAAGGATGAGGCATTCTTAGTCCTGGTACTTCTGGAGGGGGTCAGGGAGCTGTGATGAGTCCAAATTGGGAGCTGAAAAACCCAAGCTTGATTTATGGTTTCATGTGAAATCAATTCAGCGCTGACTGCGTACCTGTGAATGCTACTACGCTGTAATGCTGAAGGCTGACATCTGCCTGGTCAGTATGAAGTAGACCCCTACAGCTGATTGCTCGTCTTGGTGTGGCATTTTTACATAGCATCATGTAAAAATAAAAAAAAAAACCTTTGCTAAACAACAGTGCAAAATTGAATTGTACCTAATTTGTTTATGATCTTCTTCTTTTCCTTTCGACTGTTCCCTTCAGGGGTCACCACAGCTTATCATCTGCAACTTTCTAACTCTATCCTCTGTATCCTCTTCTCTCACACCAGTTAACTTCATGTTCTCTTTCACTCCATCCATAAATCTCCTCTTTGGTCTTCAGGCCTCCTGCCTTGGCAGTTTCAGCCTCATCATCCTTCTACTTCTCTATCCCTTCTCTGTACATGTCCAAATCTGGCCCCTCTGACTTCCTCTCCAAAACATCTAACATCCTCTGATGGAATAGTGAAATAATTAGAACTATTCTGAAAAACTCCCAAAAGCATCATGTCATAAAAAACTCACTGCCAGTGGATGTTTTGACAGTGTAATTACTGAGCACTTGACTAGTGTAAATGCTCGCCACAGCATGTGATTCTTGAGTAGTATCCAACATTTTCTTGTGGGTGTCCCGTCGATCTAATGAGGAAGCATAAATCAAGCTTTTAGTTATCTGTTTGACAAAATGAAAGTCGCCACAAATGGACCAAACATTACTGCAGATATGTTCAATAATCACAGTTTCATGGGTTTGTGCATCTCACAGGCTTGTGTGCATGTGTGTGTGTTCTTTCTCTCTCTCTCTCTCCTTCTTTCTCTTCTCTCCGTTCTGATGGATATAATGTATGCTACTTCTTCTACACCTGGCCATGTCTGTTTGGCAGAACCTACCAGAGGAGGTTGGTTGGTACCTTCCTCCCTCTGCCTGCCTGCCTACCTGTCTGATCCAGTCTGTTCTGGTCAAATGCCTGCGGACAGCCTTGCGTTTTCTTTTTTTTTATTTTTTCCCCACGCTCTCTGTCTATCTCTCTCTCTCTCTCTCATGACCGGCATGGATGGATTGTACCTCTCCCCCTCCTTTCAGTATTTGACCCCACTTCTTCTCTCTGTGAGCATCCTCTTCGTACCACCACTGCTCCCTCTGCTACTGATTGGTATTTTCTGAGGATTCCTCAGACCGCTCCATGGCTGCGTAGCTCCGAACAGTTAGAACGAGTTCGGAAAGTGGAACAAGATAAGATGCTTCAGGTATTTCTTGGAGAGAGAAGGAGAATAAAAAGAGAAGGACTGATGGAGGAAATGGGGCTGGTAAAGGGTAGAAGGAGTGAAAGAAGGAGGGAGGTTTCAAAAGAAGCAAATGGAGCCATAAATATATGTCAGAGGAATGAAATGGCTGTATGCTGCATGTGTTATCAGCTTTTCAGACTGGTCTCCACTCATGCAGCAGTAGCATACTTGGAAACATACATACTGTAAACACACCCTCTTTGACACATTGCTGGACTGTGTTACTTTTCCCGCCCCTCTAAATCGGCTGTAATTCTTTTTACTTGCTTGATTGATGGTGCTGTACCAGTTGTGTGGCCTGTGACACTGTACTGAGTGGTCACCGTGTTAGTGGTGGTATACTGGTTTGAACCGGTGGTGGTGATTAACCTTTACTCTGTGGTCGTAGCTGTGCCTTGCTAATGTTTCAGTCCTGACTCAAATAGGACTGAAAATCTATTCATTTCCTTTGGGGTGTTTGATTGAGCTTGCCTCTCCTGTAGTTATGGGATGTCATTGTTTGGACTATCGAATGGTCAGTCAAGTTCAATTGAACATGTGTTTATTACAAAGGAAAAGAAAACATGAATGGATGGATTTGAATAACTATTTGAGCACAGCTTGTTTAATCGTGTTTAACCGTGTCCTCATTCCTCTCTTTTGCTCCTTTTCCAGCCTGGATGGGAAGAAAGAGTTCACACAGACGGACGCACCTTTTACATTGACCACAGTAAGATGTCTCTGTCCCACTCACGCTCATATTTGGTCATGTTTCTTTTCCTTATTTTGGCTTTTGCTGTTGCTCATTGTGATCTTTAGAGATCTATGAAATTTTTTGGGGGGGTCTGAAATGATGTAACAGAATGATGACTATGTATTTCATCCAGATACAAAGACCACACAATGGGAGGACCCCCGTCTACAGAGTCCAGCTATCACCGGACCTGTAAGTAGCTTTCCTGTTACAAAACCCCACTTGCTGAAAACACCCCCTTAGCAGTGTTGCTACATGCAGTATTGAGGTTTTATCTGACACACCACGATAAGCCTCAATTTGTCTTTGCACAAAAAGATAAAACACCTTGTCACTACAGTTCCCACTTAACATGCCTTCAAGTCTGTGTGTATACCACCACAGATGTTGTTTTCCTTAAATATGTTGGTCATTAAGTTAAATAATACGTAACACGTTTACTTTTCCTGTAAAAGTCCACAAACTAGATTAGGCCATTGGTCAGTTTTTGACAGTTTCTTCACTCCTGTAACCTGTTTTCCATCCGTGCAGGCTGTTCCCTACTCCAGAGAGTTCAAACAGAAATATGACTACTTCAGGAAGAAATTAAAGAAACCGGTAAGAATCCCGTTTCTGATGCTGTCTTCCTGGTTGCTTCTCGGAGGGGCTTAAGTGTAGGTCAGACCTCACAACTTCGCTTTGCATGATGGTCTGCTTCTGTTCTGAGTTTAATGTGTTTGTTGCCTGAGATATAGTCCTTGCAGTTATTTCACTTTGTAATTAATATTTGTTTCAGTACGTTTTCTTCCTTTTGGTTTTACTGCTGAAATTTGATTTACCTACTCCAGGCTGACATCCCCAACCGATTCGAGATGAAACTGCACAGGAACAACATCTTTGAAGAGTCCTACCGTCGGATCATGTCCCTGAAGCGGCCAGATGTTCTGAAGGCACGGCTATGGATTGAGTTTGAATCAGAGAAAGGATTGGACTACGGGGGTGTGGCCAGAGAGTGGTTCTTCCTTTTATCCAAGGAGATGTTCAATCCCTACTATGGCCTGTTTGAGTACTCTGCCACGTAAGTCTCTGCTTGTCTGTGTGGGCTTGCTTTAAATTGACAGATGAGAAAGACTTAAACCCTTGAGACTTGTAACAGCTCACAGGACAAAAGGTTACGCAAAAGCCAAGGTAGTAAAAGGTACCGTGCTTTGATCGAGACGTCCTTCTCTGCTCGTATATTTTTCTGCCTTTGTCCACTCGATGTGGTGAGTCAGAGGTGCTCTGTTGTTTCCCTGTGAGGCTTGTGAAGGTTTCCTTTCACTTTAATTAACTTTTCCTCTTATTCAAAAAGCCATCCTGAAACAAACATTTCCCACATAGATGATGATTGAAGTGTATGTGGGGAAACATATGCTGTGCTCCTTTCCCTGGCACTACTGCCAATACATCATGACGGTTTTCTCTTTAATTTTTGCCCGTGAGGTGCTGTTAAGAAAAAAAAAAAGCATTTGAAAAGCAGTTTTAAAAAAAAAAAATAGGAGCATGATGAAAACCTCTCATTTTGAAATTCAAACCATCGAAATAGCTTAACACAGCCGCTTTAATATCATTTGAGAAGAGTCAAATGATGAAAAACTAATCAGGTTTTTGTCTGCTTTCCATTTCTTTCACAATGCTTTCTGTGAAATCAGTTAAACAGGCTACTTGTGGTATGGGCTCCTAAATATTGAAGTATTGGCTTTCCAGTCTCTGGTTGTCAGCACACAGACTCTGGACTTCATCAAGTTATTGCACTGACCTTCTATAGTCAAAAAGATGGAGAGAAATGACCGTAGCCCACTGGTGCTACTCTGTAGTCTGAGCATGACTGGATAAGCTGAAAATGAATTTTCCTCCTCTGCGCTCTGTTCCTTTCTCTCTCCAGGGACAACTACACTCTCCAAATCAATCCCAACTCCGGCCTGTGCAATGAGGATCACCTCTCCTATTTCAAATTCATCGGGCGTGTGGCAGGAATGGCCGTGTTTCATGGAAAACTACTGGATGGTGAGCTGCTTGAGCAGAGATGCTCTTTCATTTTGGAATTTTCTTAAATTATCTTTTCATATGTCACCAGGCCACCCCCCCCCCCCCCCCCCCACACACAAACACACTCACACACACACACATCGTGCATCACGTTGTTTTCTTCTACTTTTTTAGGTTTTTTCATTCGACCGTTCTACAAGATGATGCTGGGAAAGCAGATCTCTCTTAAAGACATGGAGTCAGTGGTAAGCTCTGGCTCCATCTAATTTATGAACACTGACGTATGCACTAATTTGTTTTACTTGACGTGGATGATTCTGCATTCACCAAAAAAATTTGACAAAGCCGAGAATGAAACGCTATAAGGTCACATATGAGAGCCAATGAAACACTCTGATTTTTTTGTCTCTGCAGGACAGTGAATACTACAACTCTCTTAAGTGGATCCTGGAAAATGATCCCACTGAACTTGACCTGAGGTTTTGTATTGATGAGGACAACTTTGGACAGGTTTGCGGGCCTCACATCAGTCATTTCGTTACTGCCATGACAGACGTATCTTTGTCTTCATTCCTTTCTATTTATTTGCCTTTAGACATACCAGGTGGACCTGAAACCCAGCGGCTCAGACATGGTGGTAACTAATGAGAACAAAAAGGAATACATAGAGTAAATGTTTCTCTCTGATTTTATTCTTTGGCTTAACAAATATAATTTTGCCATTTACTAAACGAACGTTTTTCTAAACAAATCTGCATAATCTCTTCTCTGTCAGTCTGGTCATCCAGTGGAGGTTTGTCAACCGGGTTCAGAAGCAGATGAATGCCTTCTTGGAGGTATTTATGTTCAATTATTTTAGTTGCCACTTGGGGGCAGTGTAACTCCAGAGTTTATTATCTTATCTGAGTTTTTGACATCTTCAGTACTTGGGAAACTGTGTCTGTTATACTTGGATTGTTAGTTAGCAACAGTTGATGCTGACGCCAGCTGATTTTGTTTCTATTTCAGGGCTTCACTGAGCTCATTCTTGTAGACCTCATCAAGATCTTTGATGAAAACGAACTTGAGGTATGGATAACTTGAGAGTCACCAGCAAAATTCTTGTGAAAAAGTCAGTCTCTCGGACCCACCAATGAATCAAATGAATATAGAGATTCATTTAAGATTAAGAACAATTCTCAGTTACAGCTCTAATAACTGCCATTATAGGTTATATTTTTTAAAGATAAGAGAATGAAGCCTTTATTGTCCTACGATGGAGAAACTAGCATTGTTGCAACAGCAGGATGGCACAGAGTGGAATAAGATGCACTCACAGCAAACAATAAATAAATATGAAAGATCAAGAAAACAAAAATACATTAAATGAAATAAAATTAAAGGAAAAAAGTAATCAAATCAAACAGTTTATTTACACAATGCATGGAGAGAGTGAATCTGAACTGGTGAATAACCATCCTAGTTAACAGAGCTGATTGTACACAGATGAAATGTGGCTCTTGGCTTTAAATGCATTCTTTCTCTTCTTCGTCCCCCTCTGGTCTTGCTTAGCTGCTTATGTGCGGTCTGGGCGACGTTGACGTCAACGACTGGAGACAACACACTGTTTACAAGAACGGCTACTGTCCCAACCATCCGGTTATTCAGTGGTTCTGGAAGGTCTGTTACACGTTACGCACACACTTTCAAAGTACATATTACAAGTCTAGGTTTTATAAAACATGGGAGCTCTGTGTGCTGCATGATTAACAAAAAACACAAGGCAACGATTACAAATAATTCAATCCTTGCATTTAGAGATAAATCATATATAGAAAAAATGTTTAAAGGGGAAGTGAAAAAGCTTTTTTCTTTTTTTTTTTCTAAAGAAAAAGATATACTCATTTTGAATTTGATGTCATCTAGATTCATAGATCTTACTGGAAGCTATGCTGTTGAGGAGACCATCTACTCTAGTTTTCTTTTCTTTTTTAATGCTTTATTTCAAACAGGGTTATTTTAGTTTTAGTTTTTTTTTTAGTTTTTTATCATTTGCAAATGTTGCCCATCAGGATCTCAGACAGTCCAATTCAGACTCTTACTACTGAGTCAAGCTGTAATATGTCCCGCTGGGGTTGTTGAGGAGAAATAAGCGAACATTTCCCAGGATGTTGCCCCAGAAATCCGTATGTGGAGTTTGTCGCTCATGGTGCTGCAACAGTTTGGGATGTAACTACTGAACTTGCATATAGTCCAGCCTTTTATCTGTGTGCTGATAACAAGATAGATGGTTCCTCTCTTCTTCAGCTTTAGAGGACTTAAAGAAAATTCCACATTTTGTTTGGTTAAATAACGAGACGGTTAGTAGTTATAAATATGAATTGTGTGATGTCTGACGGCAGTTGTCAGAACTGTTCTAAACCTCTAATTTTCAGCACAGAATCATGTCCATTTTTATTGCAAGAGATGTTTGAGGCCTTGGCGATCAGAGCTGTTCAGTATCAGTTTTCAACCATTCGCTAAGAGATTTCTCTGGTTTCTCCAGATTCATAAATATGTTGTCTGCCACAGATGATGAATTTTGCAATCTTACATTTACTCCTGAAAGAACTTGGCCTGCCTGATCCTCTTTTCTTCGACCTATTCATCTTTCTGAACTGCTGGAAAGGAGCTTAAATAGATTCATTTGTTTCCCTTTTTTGCAGTTTTTTGAAATGTGTTCATTTTTCATCTGGAATTTTTTTTGTAAATGTATTTCTTCTAATTTAATTCATCAATTTTTGTAACACAGTGTCCCAGCATTTAGGGGTTAGTAGCAGGACATTTTATGATTTAAGTTAGTTCCAGTCATGTTTCCATCCATCCGACCTGCGACCGGTTTACTGGCCTCGCTTTTGAAGATCAAAGTCTGTTTGGAAGAACAGGCTTGTTTGCTCTGATGAAAGAACCTAAAGTATCACCTGCCCCGCTCAGTATCTTGACTTAAGCGTTAACACACATCAAATACATTTCTGTTTGAATGTGTGCTCTCACTTTTTTTTTTTTCTTTTTCTCCACTGTAAGGACACAATGACATTGTCCACGTCCTAGTTCTGTTACCAAACAATAATCATGAATCCTTTAAGTGACCTCACAAAAGCTTGAACCTGTTTAAATCCTCGACAGTGAAGTCAAATCTGAGCCCCTACAGCCCAAGGTTTAAATCTCGGTCCTCTCAAAGGCGGCTGTACGAAGTTATTTGATATGATAAAATCATCCTCCAAACAATTAAAAATTGAAACCTCATGAAATGATTTCTGTTCAGAAGGTGAACCTTTCCTCCCTCAACAGGTCGTCCTATTAATGGATGCTGAGAAGAGAATCCGACTCCTCCAGTTTGTAACGGGAACATCACGGGTGCCCATGAATGGTTTTGCTGAGCTTTACGGTACGTGATCTCGTGACATAATATCAGGTTGAAATGGCTTGGACTTGGCTCAGGAACGGCGAAATAAAAATTGTTCCCCAAGAAGAGACTTTAATGGTCCGGGAATGGACGTAGAGTACAGCATACGCATACGGAAAGATAAATGCCATGATTTACCAGAAATTTAATATTCTTCTATCTGTTTCTATAAAACGAAGTTACTTGTCATAGGTTTTTGTGTGTAGCAGCTGTGAGAGGAAGAATAAACATTTTTTGTGTAAAATTATTCCAGAGTTCTCAAATGTTTGCCGTTGAAAAGATAATGGGTCCGATCTTCCGCCAAACCTCCTAAAGCCGCTATCAAGGGATAGCGGGTAGCGGGAGGGGCTTTCCCCCCGCAAAAAACGCAATCTTCCATCTCCCTAAACCCGCAATCTTACCTGCGCTAACCGCTATATTATGCATAGGAGTGGTTAGGGCGTTCCACCTCTTAAACCAATCAGGTTTAATAGGTGGAACAATGTGTCAGTAGCCATTGCCTTTAAAAGTAAGTTGCGCTACCCGCTACACTCAAACTGCTATGGAGCGTCTTTTCATCCAGATTGGAGCAGCTCTCATGCGCAGCTCATCTGGTACTCTGCTGTAGAGCTTCCTCCTCTTCCTTCCTCCTCCTCCTCTGCACTGATATATACATATAAATATTTTTACACAGACAATTCCTATCAGCAACCTGAAAGTCCCAGATAGTTGGTGCGCTCCGGTAAACACTAAGCAGGGGGTGCTGGGAGTCTGGGACAGCTGTGCGTCTTGGCGCAGCTGATGTGCTTTTTAAAATACTGCAGAATGAATCATTGGATGTGGATTTAGCGATCACGAACAATTAATGTTCCTGTCCCTCCTCGACCACCAACAGTTTCAGACATATCGGAAATAAATTCCCGCATTCAGCCTTTCCCAGCTTGACACCAGAGTCAGAGCTCTGTTTGATGATCTGACCTGTTTAAAAACAGTAGTGACTGTGATGTCGGCCATGACAGATTTTGAAGGGAAATGTCCCAAAGATCTTCTTGGTTTCCTAAACAGCAAACATCTGAATGAGATCATGCCATTCAGAATGAATGGCATGATCTCACGTCAGCCTGCTGTACAGACTGACGTGTCTGGCCGTGACTATTCCCACATCCACCACAACTGCTAACCAAACATCTTCTGACCTCAAGAGAATAAAAATGTATGCAAGTAATACGGTGATGCGTAATCGAGAGGTAGAGCCGTTTGTGCACGTCCACATGTGACCAGGTGGACGCACATTTATGCCATTTGGATGCGCTCTTTTACGCGCCGACATGCGAGTTGCGCTTTCCGCAAACTCGGTATCTTGCGATCACGGGTTTAGGGTAGCGGGTGTTACCCGTGATTGCAAGATACAGAGTTTATGGAAAGCGCAAGACATGCCCATTGCCACACCTACAATGTGAGTAAAGGAGTCGGCATAGTGGATAACGGCTTTAGGGAAGCAGAATATTGCATTAGCCGTTAGCGGAGGTTCCTAAACCCGCAATTTGCGGGTAGCGGCTAGGGGAAAGTGTACGATCGGGGGCTAAGTTTGCTAACGTGAATTGTGGTAGTTAACCTCGCCTTCACTTAGTATCACATGCAATGATTGACCAAGAACTTCAACTTGAACGGCATCAGATTTGTTTTTCTTTTATGACAGGTTCTAATGGACCTCAGCTGTTCACAATTGAGCAGTGGGGAACACCAGATAAACTGCCACGAGCTCACACATGGTATGCTGCTGCTGCACACACACACATACACACACACACACACAAAAACCCAATCCTGTCTTCTATCAATACTGTTTTTAATTTGCTGTCACGCTGTTCTTCATAGTTTCAACCGCTTGGATCTGCCCGCCTATGAATCATTTGAGGACCTGAGAGAGAAGCTCCTCATGGCTGTGGAGAACGCCCAGGGCTTCGAGGGCGTCGATTAAAACGACGGCTGACAATGAAACAAAACGAAAAGCCACAGGGACGTCAAACCAGCTGCTGTAGCAGTTCTGAGCAAGCATGTTGTACTGTAGGGCCCGACTGCGAGCCACCCCCCACAGCACGGTGGTTTGAGACTGTACAGCGACTTGTTGAGCCAATATGCCTACGTTTTTTTAATATCTTTTCAGTATGGGCAGTTCACTCCTTGTGTACTGTAGGCGCTGGGGAAAGGAAGGAATTGCTGCACTGTTTGAATGCTGAAATCTCTTATCCACAGGCATGAACGATGAATGACAGGAGCCGGCCCCTGATCTGCTTTTTCTTTCCCCTCTGCCCTCGTCCTGTGAAAATCTACAGTGCTGGAAAACACCAATGCATTTCAATAGCTCCTTTATGTACACTATAGCACAGTATTTGAGCACCCTTTACTGGAGGGGGTCTTAGCATGGCCTTAATCTGGCTCCTCAATGCACTATTTCTCTGAGAAACTGCAATGGCAGTATGACCACTGCTCTTTCAAATCTTTAGACCAACACCAGTTTACCTTAGGAATGCTAGCCAGTCACATTTCAGGAACTCGGCCACACCCCTTTGTAGAGCCTTGTCTGTCTCAAGTGATCAGACGTTGCTGCCGCAGCCTTTGTTTTGAGGTTTTCTGGATTTTTTTTTTTTTTTTAGCCGGTCAGAAAGATTCAAGAAAGGGGTATGAAATTATCCCCATCTTTTCTTTCTTTCTTTTTCCACTTTTTTTTAAGTACATATGCATATATATAGATTTGTCGTCATGAAAGAGATTTTCTTTTAATAATAATTTCTGTAACTCTTACAGGAAAGTACTTACATGTATTTGTTTTGATGAACAATGTTCTTTACTATTTTGACAACAATATATGACATGGTTGTTTGAAGTGAAATCTGGCTAGTCTGGAAAATGATTAATCCATATCATTTGTTACAGTGATGGCAAACGTGTTCAATACTATGGTTTTTATCGTAGTGCTTTGAAAGCAGCATGAAACTGTATCTTGTGTTTGCTTTGACTACATATTAATTTGAAAGTTTAATCAGTCTCGAGGTTGTGAAGGGAAAAGTAAAACTGGAGACAATTTCTCTGATTTACATAAATATTGTCATGCCTGTTGCTGTTCATAATGCTGTAAATTGTTCCTGAGGAAAAAGACATTTTAAGTTCTTTCATGATATATAGATATATGTATTACATTTAACAGAAGTATTACTGATCAACATTAAAATGAAGCTGTGTGTGCGCGTGAATGTTTGAGAGAAAAGCTGTGATTGCCACTGAATATAAAGCAGCACGTTTCTTACAAAGGAAAAAAATTGTGTTAATCTTTTTTTATGTTCTTTCTCTGATTTTTTTTTTTTTTCTAACACTATTGAACCTAAAGGGCACTTTATAGATCACTCTGAGGTCATGTCGCCTGATGTTTGTCTTGTCATTTACTTGAATGTGATGTATTTTTTTTGTTTGTTTTGTTTTTTTTCCATTCGGTGCACTTGGTGCAATATAAATAGTCTCTAAATCTGGGCTGCTGCTAAGGTAGAAAAAGAGGTGATGCTGAGATTTCATGTTCTTTTATTTTCACTGTTTCGTCTCTTTTGACGTATTTCTATATATTTTCCCCGATTATTTCACCCCTTCTTTGATCTCTCCTGACTCTGTGCAGATAAGGCATTTCTATTTTTTAAGTTTTTCTTTTTTTAGAAAAAAAAACAAAAAAAACTGAATTAGGAGTAAACTTTTTTTTGTTAAAGATTCCACTAATTTCTGCTACTCTCTGTGGTTCATTTAACTTCAGTCAAATAAAAATGAAACTTCTCACTCTGTGTTGTTTTTAATGAATTTAGGTTTTTACTCGTGTGAAAATACAACCCACCACTTAAGTTCCCCCATCCTTCACCTGAAATAAGACTTAGCAAAACTAGAGAAACACTACTTTTAAGAAAGTTTTTTATCATTTATTTGACTTCTACAGTCAAAACTTACCTGACACTAACTGTTCATGTCATAGAAATGTTATGGTGCCTTAGAAAAGCTTAAATTTTGTTCCAAATATTGGATTTTTGAGGTTTGTCTTGGAGACACATTTTCCTCGTATTAAAATAAATGTTGGGAGCACAACATTGACACCTGTATTTACTGAAGCCCGCTGCTGCCATCCACTCTGGCCGCAGTAACAAACTCAAGTTTCATTGTGATGTTCTAGATGGCGTCAACAAAAAACTGGGATTGTTGTTGGGAGTGGGATTTATACCAAAGTCCAGTGATCAGCTGGTGAGTAAGAAGACACTAAAACCACTAAAGACAGAGTCTGATGATGCGTCCAGTCACCAGACTTGCAAAAGAAATAGAATCTAGTCATGTCAGAAATTTAAATGATCCTCAGGGAAATATGTGACCAAAGTACTTTGAAAAGTGTCATTAACCTCTGTAGCAGTATTTACTTGGATCTGTGGCGGTGGGTTGTGTTGGAACAAATGACCTTTTGACACAAGTAATGTAATACCAAACTAATTAAAAAAAAAAAAAAAAGGATTATTTGGAAAATGTACCGAGAAATTCTTTTGAAAAACCCCCAAACTAGGTTTAAGTTTGATCATGATACGATATTCCTTTGATTAACTGGACGATGATTTAGTGTTTACTGATATTATGTCTGCCCCCAATACAATTTTATATCAGTTCAATTCAGGAGGAAATGATCGATATCATATATTGACTAATCAAAATCACTTACGCTCATGTCAAATCACAGTAGGAAACTAAAACATCATTTCAGGAATGTATTTCTAAGTTCAAAGAGACCGTTAAATAAACAAAAGACCCGTTCCAAAAGGCCAGTTGATGATATGTATTGATGTTTCAGTATTTTTTCATTTTATATCAATACTACTGGATCCTCCATCACTGAAGATTGATAGATTGTTAAAAAGACTCCTTTTATTAAAGTAATGAATTTTGTTCCTGAAGCCTAAACCTTAAAAATTACTACAAAGTATTTGAAATGGAACTTTAGGATTTAGGTTTTTGCATCAAATACGATCATTAAATTAAAGAAAATCATGTGATTGTGACACATTATTAGTTTAAGGATTCACTTTGTGATGTCGATGACGCTTATAATAGTTTCAGTGCATACTGATAATACATTAAAGTTAAAATATTATCTCATGAATGCCATAAATGTGGTCATAATTGAGTCTTAATTTTACATTATTAATTTTTCTCTTCTGGTTTCATTTTCTCGTGTGGTCACAAATCGTGTGTCTTTAATCAGAGCTGTTTCATCTTTAATCACCCCCTCACTGAGATTTACATATTTCACTGGTACCTCCTTATTGTTTTATTCCCTGAATGGTGTTATTTCTCTCAGACGGGCGCTATCTCTGAGGCACAGTCCTTTAATTTATCCGCATCCTGCTTTGTGCCAAAATATGATTCAACACATCCAAATGCTTTTCAGAGCTTTTTTTTTTTTTTTTTTGTCTGTCTGTGTTTGGACATCAGTGAGATTTACAACCCTCTGTCTCTCTTGCTCGTGTGTGTATGTGCACATGGTACGGTGTGGTGAAGGGACCTCAGTTCATTCACACAGGCAATCTAAGAGTTATCAGCTCCAAGGACGAGCAAATAAAAGCCACCCGGCCTGTCCGGGGACATTTTATCAAGTCCTCCTACCCTCCATCTGGTCACAAACAAATCGAGAGCCAACTTTTCTTTAGATTTGAAATATTCCCTCTTCTGCCAGTGTCCCCAACACCAATTAAATGATGATTTGCCAAAGTTTGAACCCTTTTCTGTGTCCCTGCTAATGTGTGACAGACCTGCAGACCTCTGCTTCTGTTACATCACAGCAGTGACCTTAAAACACTGAGGACACGCTTGAGTAATCAGCTGAAAGAAAAAGAGAATAAGATGTCTGTTGAAAGCATTAGTAATAATTAATGAGGTTTCATAAGGGTGACTATTATATTCAGAGCTTCTTAAATTAGCTGGGAAGGTTCCCAATGTTTGTTAATAAAAAAGAATAAAATTGAGAGAGAACCTGACTTTCTACATTGACCTACTAATGATCTTAAATGACAGCAGAAATTAAAAGGTAAGACCCTCAAATAAATTCATTTTGCTTTGGGGTTTAATGTTTTTCCAAGCTTCTTTTTTGGAACAATAAAACTTTGCATGAATCTTAAAACTTGGATATGAATATTTGAGGTCTTGAATTAGAACAGTATTTACAAAAGTGAAGCATAACCAAAACAAACATTCACAAATATCTTCATGAG
The DNA here is from genome assembly GCA_018398805.1 of Hirundichthys speculiger. NCBI lineage: Eukaryota > Metazoa > Chordata > Actinopteri > Beloniformes > Exocoetidae > Hirundichthys > Hirundichthys speculiger. Next base: position 168,341 of record JAGFBZ010000842.1, on the reverse strand, counting down.
CAGGTGCAGAATTAAACTCCAGGCTTTGATCAACAACTTCTACCTCTTAAAACTGAACAGGTTAGATTCTTTACTGGTGTCTTATATGATACTGTTGTACTTTTTGACACGTTTTCAAATCACCTCTTCAAATCCACCAAACTTCACACTTATTGCATATTTTTTTATTTATCACCTGTCAAAAACCACCACCTACATAACTGCAGCTCACGCCGACTCCAAGTGAAACCTCGGTTTTTGTGCCCCGACCAGTGCAGCCTTTTGGCCTCCCCCCCTCCTCCACCCCTCACCCTTTACTGGTGGTCAGGGTCGATCAATACTTCCCCCGTAGCTTATCACTAATGTGCAACTGGCTGTTTGTCCAAACTCTGCTCTGTCTACATAAAGACTTGGATGGGACAGCGCCTAACCCAAATGCACCACGTATCAGCTCATGAGCTCTGCAGCTGAGGACACGCTACTGGACTTAAACTGACATTTCCAGAGACACAAAGAGGAGCAGAGAACAGAGAGAAGCAGCGGGAAGGAGAGCAGGAGCTGACTGCTGAGGATGAATGAATGAATGAATGAATGAGAGCAGCTCTGCCTGAGGTGAGTTGGTATCACCTTGCAATATGTTAGAAGTCTTTTAGGGTGTTTTTAAAAGATCATTTTACTTGTAAAGTTTGAAAATATGACAAACTCAATATTTATAGGTCATGCCTTTGGGATATCATCAGCTCAAAAATACTTATGAAGTATCATTAAAAGAGAAAAAAAAGGCTTGTGTGACATGGAGTCTGAGCTAGCTTTATTTATCAGTTAGATTTTATAAAACATGGCAGAATTGTTTGTGAGGTTGATCATACTGTTGTTCTTTTACTGAGTTTCTGTCTCACACACACACTCACACACAAACGCTGGCAGCTGCAGTTATCCCCACAGTCAGTAAAAACCTGACATGACTGGACTTTGGACACATGGATAAGCCTCAAGTATTTATTTGACACTTTTTTTTTCCTGCAGTTATCTGCATTTTTTTTCTCCTTTTTTTTTCCCTGTTCAATCCCACCTCCTATTTTCCAGAAAGTCACACAGATATATGTCATGTTACAGTCTTTGCTCTGCTTTCTCCCTGCGTTTCACTTTACTGACTTCACACAACAGACTGCTCTTCTCCTTTCTCTCTCCAGGTTGTGCATCCATCCATCCATCCATCCATCCATCCATTCATCCACCAGCCTCTATTAACAACCTCTCCATCTGCACATATGCAGGAAACCCTGTCCTCCAGAGCTGTGGAGTGTGACAATGGTGTTTGTTTCCTGTCTATCAAACGCCATTATCACACTAAATAGCTCCAGTGTGAAATGGACCTCGTGGTATTCCTTCACTTCCGGGTGCGGGCTGGTGTGGTGTGTGATTTTTCTTTTTTTTTTCGTCATGCATTTGTTTTGCAGCCCCTGCACAATCCCTACTTTCCCCCATTCAAAGCATGAACACGTGTGTGCACGTGTCAAAGGTGGCGACAGCATGAGACACTTTACACCCGTGCAGGAGGAGCAGAGTTGGAAATAGACATATAGTGTGTTGAAACATGATGTCGAGCCTCTGAATGTATGTGACCTACTTATTTTTTGCTATTGAAGTGGAACTGATGTGCAGGAGAGAGATTTAAAATGAAAAAGACATGTCATGTAAATGTTTAACACCTATTTGTCATTATGCATTCTATAAATAAATAAACTGTTCGTCTGTGTGTCGCTGCTGGGCGGCCATTCATGCAGCAGCCAGTCCTAAGAATAAAGCAACTCACAATCTTCACATTTCATATACTTCTCATTCCCAGATGTGTGTACAGAAACATCAAACCTTCAAGTCCTTCCCTCCCATCCTGTCACAGGATCTATCAATTAAATTCATCTAAAAAGAAATCAAGGCATCTGCAACCAGTGACACCCCTTTAGCAGCAAAGATCTCCTGTTTGCAGACGTTCTGGGCGCAGCCCTGACCCGAGCCCCGTGTCAGCAGTTTGGCTCAGAGAGTTAAGCAGCAGTACAGTACAGAGACTGTCGTGAAATAACTGGAAAGCTTCATAAATCACATTGATGTCAGGTCAGGGTGTGATTGAACTGATGTTTCACTTCACATAAACAGATTACAAGAAGCTTTAACCGGTGCAACACAGTTTTTTTTTTTTTTTTTTTGGTAAATGATGCCACGCAGCCAGCATTTATATGCGGGACACATGCGAGCTGAAAATGGGCAGCAGAATGGGTCCCATGGTGGTTTGTCCGCAGGTTCGTGGTGGCACTGCTTGTGTTTCTGAGTGGGATCTACCTGGTTTTTAAATGAATGGGGCCCAGCTATTTTCTCATACGGGGCTGATGTTACAAAAATTACACCCCTTTCACCCGCACACATTTAGTCCACTTGTATCCCACTTGGGCCCCATTGTTTTGGCCAACATAGGCTCCCCATTCAGGGCCCACAATACTGAAACCACATGGGACCCATAGCATTTCCCAGTTTCAAGACCAAGCACAGTCCAGATGGGGCCCGCATGGACATGCTGACTGGGAGACGTTTAAAATCAATCTAAAAAAAAAAAAAAACTCAGATAACATGATTACGCATAAAGAAATCTTCACATTTCTCCTTGAACAAAGTCTGTCCATGAGCTCTAAGTGCACACAATGTCCTTGTGCTGTTTCCAAAATACAAAAGTGAGCTCATCCTGAGTTTCACTAAATTAAGAAATATAATAATAATCTAACATTAATATGCATATACGGTACTTCATCTTTGCCACCTGGCAAACCAAAAGCACAGTCTACTTCAGGGACACTTCTTTAAATCAATCAAATAATACGTCCATTAATATAATGAACCAACCGTTTGAAAACATCACAGAAGTAGAAAACAAACAACAACAACAACAAAACAAAAACCTGTAAAGAAAAATCATTGCAGTCCTTCAATCAAGTGATCTAAGACATCACAGTTCACCACCGGGGATAAACGCACAAAGTGTTTCTGAAAGTTATTGCAGGGTTCCCCGAATGTTTTGTAAAAAAAAAAAAAAAGAAAAAGAAATGTTCATCTAAATAAGTGCACAAACTGTCTCACAGTTCGAACAGCATCTGCTGGTTGTGTGTGTCTTCTTCACAATGATCAGGTCTCCAAGCTGTGTCCAAGGTGGGTGATCACAATCACTAAAAACACCACCATTTCAAAAGATGAAAAATGAAATCAGTAATTCTCCTCCGATTAGGACTTGCCCTTTACTGTTGGCCCAAACGTTTTCTTCTTGGGTGCAGCGGAAGGTTGAGGTTTGGGTTTTGGAGCCGGGGCCTTTCTGGCCTTGGGCTGGATGGATGTGAGCCCCAGGATTTCACAGTACTTGTTGCACTGATGCAGAGCTTTGAACTGGTCGATGAAGGAAGTGGAGCAGTTGCCTTTGAAGCCCTTATATCTGCAAGGAAAAGCAGAGCGATTCGATCAACATATCGCTTCGAGTGAATCCGTTTTCACACGTCTCTGCACTCACCCTTTTTTACAGGTGGCTATTCCCACATCGGTGAGCCTCATCCCCACTCCTGAGGATAAATCACACTGGTGTTTAGCTACATTATATTTCAAAGCGCAGTCATCATATGTGTGTCTGCGCGTCCCTGACCTTGCATGTCAGTAACCAGCAGGTTGCCCTCTGTTTTCTGGTAGACCCAGTGCTGGAAAGCACAGCATTTCTGTCCTGCCTCCGAGTCCCGTCTCATCAGGTTGATCTCTTTGCCGTCCTTGACCGAATACTTGACGAAGTCACCGATCAGCTCCTCTTCGAGCGTGGCGTAGGGGACGTCGTTGGATGGGCGGTGAACCAGGTAGATGGGAATGATCCTGGTGGGTGCGTGAAACAGAGCAGGGTTCAGTTAAAGAGCAACCGGTGGGCTGCATGGGGTGACGGCTACCGGGTCTGCATTTTCTGTGGTGCTGCTGCTGTGGGCTTGGGGCCTGGTGGGTGTGGGGGCTGGGGGGTGGGCGGGCCTCATCGCGGTTCTGGCCTTCTGGGGCCCTGCCTGGCCCCCCCTGTCAGTGGACATATGCCTCGGGGATGTTTGCCCCCTGACCACTCAGGTCGGGCCAGTCTGGCCCTGAGGAGATGGGAGTTAGCTAGTGCTCCCTCACCCGCGGGAGGACTTGAGATGGACTAAGATAAGGAGAGTGGTGATGGTAATGGTGGTGACAGTTTCCTTGGTACTTTGGTAACTTACATGTGAGTGTATATGGGCACGGACACATTTATGCCATCAATTCTCCATATACAGGTCTATAGCTTGGTAGAAGGTGTTCATCTAGTTTTCTTGTTAGTAGTTTCTGCTTCTTACATATTATCTTTTAAGTTTGTTTGCTATCACAACACTTTCCACTACACCAGTAGTTCTCAACTGGTCTGGCTTCAGGACCCACCATCACCCTTAATGACATGCCGTGACCCAAATCAAGGAAAATTTCCAACTTCTCAAATTTATTGAATGAACAGATCGTGCAGTTTGAATCGGAGATAGTAGAATAGAATATCACAGAATGCCAACACAAAAAAATAAGCTTATTGGTGAACCAAAATGGCAAAAACCAAAATGGCTTCAAGTGGGAAATATTCCCTTTGATGTTTAATTAGCTGCATTTTAATTAAATCCAAAACACTTCACTTTAGTAACTTCAGCCTTTTTGAACAGACTCAACATGCACAAACATGAAATAAAACCTTGCAACCACTGAGTAGTAGTTTCAAAAAGAACTCAAATATGTAGCATTTGCTGAGTACCCACTTCCTGAATATATTACAATTTCCTATTAAAACTATCTAGTCACTTATTTAAGCATTAATCATAAGGCTGACATAACTATCAGAACATTTCAGTAACAGCCATTTTTAAGACTCAATAGTGCTTTTATGCACAAATATGAAATAAAACAGTGCAACCACTGAGCAGTAGTTTCAAAAAGAACTCAAAATATATAGTTTTAGCTGAATAACCACTCACTGACCTTTGTCTTTAAGATAAGAAAATTCATATCTTATATATTCTTCGTTGTTTCACCATGCTCAACATATGTAAACAAACTTTGCAGGTCTTTTTCTATGGTGGGAACTGTTGGGTGTCAACTCACATTACAGGGCATTATCGCCATCTACTGTTAAGGAGTATGAATGACATGCATTTTTTTTTTTTTTTTAGCATTTCCTTCCCCAGGCAAAGGCTCACGATCCACTGAAAATGGGTCTGCGACCCACCTCTGGGTCGCGACCCACCAGTTGAGAACCACTGCACTACACAACACCCCTCACACTTCACAACCAAGCACACACCACACCCTCACTGTCGTGTCTCTTTAACTGTCTTGTGTTCAATGTTTCACTGCTGGTGTTTCTCAGTCCTCTCTGACAAAATCAGGATTTAAGATGTTAATAAAGACGTTAGAATTTACTGCCAGAGAGGACTGGTGAAGGACACATTCACTCTTCACATTCCCACCAAAAAAAGTCTTCTATAGGATTAAATTGTATATACATACTAGATGGTTTTGCTAGACAATGGCACTAAACATGAATGTAAATGCAGACACACACACACAAAAGAGAGCACCGGTGTGCTCCAGAGAGTTCACAGGCTTGTGGACGTGTCACTCACTCTGGGACGTCTCCGAAGGCCTGAACAGACTGAGCTGCAGCCGTGTAGGCTTTGATGTACTCCCTCGCTGTGTTCTGAACGTGACACTCCTGAGGGGAAAAAAGAGACTCATGTTACACTGATGACAGTCTGCAGACAAACAGACAGGAGAGAGAGAGAAACACCGGGTCTATTTGTCTGTTTTTCTTCTTCTTTTTATTGGTGCTTTCTTTTTACCTAGTCAAAAGGGTGAAAACACATATAAATAAATATGTTTTTAAGAAAAGAAAATTACAAAAATAAAAATATGAAGAAGATGAAATAAAAAAACAGAAAAATAAAAATAATTTATAATATAAGTACAGTATAACCAAGTAAAGTGATCAAATTGAAGATAAACTATAAATAAAAATAAAGGATGTAAAATGAACTGCATTATATAATAAAAATAAATAAATAAAGAACAAACACATGAAAAATGTGAAGAACTTAAGTTAAAAACTTAAACTTAAAAAGCATGATAATTAACCATGCTTTTTATAAATATATACTGATGATAATTTCAAAGTACATACAAAATAAATGAATAACTAATTAAGAATAATTAAAAATAACTTATTTTAATATATCTGTCTTCATGTCTCTGTCGTTGTCCCGTCTATATCTATTTTCCAATGTACTGAACATAGAGTGAAAATACATGTCATTTGTCTGTTTAGTCCCAATTTCTTTTAAATTAATTTAGTTATTTTTGTTTTAGGACACCAATTAAAGTTTCAGAAAATTTTTAATTTTAGTGACACTTTACGCATTAGATGCACATTAGTGTAGGTGTGTCCAAGTGTCTAAAGCTTGGAGTTCTGTTTTAGTCCATTTGGACTTATGTGGTAACATTTGTTATAATAAATTCATATATGTGTTTTACACCATGTTTAGGCTAAAAGGATGTTGTATCAACTGCAGTATGTTAAAATACTAAAACCATGATGTTCTTACCTCCACAGCCAAAGTGAAGTTCTTCTCAATGAGCTCGTCATTGTTTTTGGTCCCGTAGCTGATAGCGTTGTGCACCTTGAGCACGCAGGAGTGTCCTTGCACTGACGGGGATATCTGACCCGCCTGCAGCTTGGTCCGGAAAGCCCGCCGATGCATCCCCTCCCCAAAGTGGAGCTTTTCAGTGAGGATGCTGAGTGGATGTCTCTCTCCAAAGTACTGGTCTGACAGGAAATCATCCTTGAACAGGAGCTTGGAGCAGTGGACATCCTCTTCTTCACTGCACACTTCTTCAGGTTCGGCTGGTGGGAAAAGAGACAGAAAAAGTCACCTGCCTGCTCCCTTTGACCTCAGCTGTAAAGTAATAGAACCGTGCTCCTCCAGTGCCGCTCACATGAAATGTTCTTTGGGGATGGGAGGATGACGATCTCACTGAGAACTGAAACAGTGACACAACAGGCACAGAATTTAATTTTCGTGAATTTTTTCGCACTGTCATTTTTGGAGTTGACATTTTTCTTTCATACCTTCATACGTGAGGAGGTAGTCCAGGATGACCAACCCGTGTGAGCTGCTGAGCCGACACTGGTACTTGCCCAGATCTTTGTGAGAAGCATTGGTGATGATCAGGGACACCCTGCTCTCATCCCCTGCACTTTAGAGAAAGATAAGACATTTAAATCCTGGGAATTCTGTGCAAGGTGACTTCTAATGACAGCTGAAACTGCTGGTTACTCTACAGCAACTGCAGCCTGACTATTTCCATATAACTGCATTGATACGTATTTATTTATTTATAACAAAATGGGCAAGTTTTAGAAGCAGAGGACTTGAACTCTCCATCTTGTAAAACTCCAGAATGTTCCTTTAGAGGCTTTGTTTTCATTTTATAATTGCCAAGGCAGGGCAGGTCCAAGTCCACCTGTCCTTCCCCTTCACTCAGAACTGCAGTAAAACCACTGCTGCTTCCTTTGGGAAGCTTGTTTGTGCTGTTGTATGACTTGGCTGATTCTGCGTGTCCTAATGTGGGTGTAGTTAAAAAGGATGTGAAATGAAAGCCAGTACCTTTTCTTGGTCTCAGCCAGGACGGCCCCCTCTCTGCTCCAGGCCACCGTGTAGTCAGAGGGGCCTGGCAGCTAACTGGCACCACAGACAGAGACCCTGAGGGTCTCCGCTCACAGACTCTGCCTGGATAGGCTGCAGCACCTTGAGATCTGATGAGATTAGGATATAATTATCATGAAATGGTGTCATGCAGGAGAACAAATCTGAGTGTGATGAGTCCACCTCACCTTCTTTTGGTGGGATTTTCTGTTTGACCACCTCACTGTACGCCTTCTTGGGAGCTGCTTCAACACCTGGTTGGGCCTCCACCCCTTTTGTTTTTATCAAAGCGGGTTTTGGGAGTTTAGACTCCAAATTGCTTATGATCTTCCCAAATTTATCCCCTGTCAGACGTCGCCTTTTGATAGCATCATCTTCCAGAGCACTGGCGAGATTTTTTGACTGGTGGTCTTTTTGATCGGTCTGATGGTGGGCTTGTTCTCCCTCAGGTGCTTCAGCCTCTGGTCTATGATTTTTCTTCTCACTGTTAACTGACTGATCACCATCCTTGTGCGCTTTTCCAGATTCAGCTCCCAGCTTGGCCTCGAACATATCAATCTTCCCCTTGGCGGTCTTTGGCTTTGCTCCATGCTCCACATTGATTGATGTCTCCCCTCCGGCTCTTTGCTGTTGCATTCTGACCGTGCCTCTTTTTCTTCTTGCCGTGAGGCTTGCTCGCGCTCTTCTCATTCCTCACAGCAGCCTCAGTCACCTGGTTAGCCTCTTTGGCCTCGAGCCCAGATGGACTGTTCTCACCAGTACAATTTTCTCTTGTAGTAGCATGACTTTCTTGCTGTTTGCAGGTGTGCTGCGGGGGACGAGGTATACCCTCTGGTTTTTTGGAGGTTTGTGCACCGTGATGATGACCAGCTGATTTCTCCTTTTTGGAGCGTGTTTTGCTCTCCGAAGGGTGCTTGTGAGTTTTGTGAGGCATCTTCAGCTCTCTCTTATCGGATTTTGTAGCTTTCGCAGCAGACTTTGCAGAACTGGAGACAAGTGGGTCATCCAAATCTAAAGTGACATAAACAACACGGTTGTCCTGCGAGATGACTGAATTATCTGCAGTGACAAAAGTGAAGTTTCCTAGTTGTCCACTGAGATCACTTATCTCCTCAGGGAGGAAACACTCGTCCTGTAGCGCCTCTGGTGAAGATTCCTCAGAAGAATTTATTCTAGTCTGCTTTTTATGAATCGGCTCCTCGTGACCTTCCAGAAATGGTTTGTCAGTGATTCCATCTGTGGTTGGGCAAAGTGTGTTGTGTGGTATGTGATGACAACTGAGGCTGTCATTGAAAATCCTTTCGGTCGGGCTCTGATCTCTGTCCAAACTGCTGTTTGTCCGATAAACAAAGGAGGTGCTACTACAGAGTGGAGCTAAGGGCATGATAAACTCGGGACTCCCAAACTGAGGCTCCACGGGTAAGCCCCCATCAAGGCCCTTCAAAGTGTCAGACCACACGTGCGTTTGTAGGTCAGGTCGTGTGCACACACCTTGCACATCTGACTTTGTCACAGGGTGTCTGGTGAGGAAACTGAGACCCGTAGACTTGTTTCCTTTACAGTCATGCTGCTGCAGGGCCACGGAGTCCAGCTGGGGGGGTTTACGTTCCTCTGTCACTTGACACAGTACATCTTCAAACGGCTGGCAGTGAAAATGGACAAATAACAATGGAAATGTTAGTTTTAAGAAATTGTTCCGTTATGTGCAAGACAATAAAGGTAAATAACATGATAGAAATGTTAAAATAATGCGGGAAAATTCAGTGGCATGCAGTTATTCTTTACTTTTCAGTTTTCCTGTTCTCACATACCTTTCTATCAAGCCACAAAGCAGATGTTTATGAAATACCATGCTTCTATATCCACTTCCACAGTCCATAAGTCCTGCATGCAACCTGTTACAATCACAGTCCAGATCTACTCTGCACACCAACCTATGCCAGTAAACAGAGGTCCTCCCGGTCTGAGGACCTGTCAACGTCCTGATCTTGGGTTTTTAAAGGAGATGGGGCTGGAACGTGTGTGTTAAAGGGCGCAAAACTGCGGCAGAGCAGGGGAGGGTCGTGTTTCAGTCCTCAGCTGTGCTATCCTCTCACCTCTCCACCCTGACACGCCGCAGATGCATGCTATTATCACTAAACTCTCAGCTATAATTAGATGCCATTTCTGTTCGTCAAGTCTTCCTCCAGCGCCACCCCTCTGTCAGCCTTTGAGATGGACGCCAAAGGATTCATCCAGTAACTCACGATCAACGCTGGGTGCAAGTTCTGGGTGGCTCCTACCCAAAGCGAGCCGACCATGCTCATGAGTCTCACATGAGGTGACGTGGGTTTGTTTTCAATGCGCCTCCTTAACTGGCTACCAGCAGTGAAGGTATGACAGCGGTCACAAGGACAACGGCAGGAATGTTTCTTAATATTCTGGCTCTGTTTCCATCGTACGTGACGGATTTGTCTGCTTGCAGACAATGTAATGTGATAGCTCTTCTCTCTAGTGTAAAAGGGCGAGTATTTCCACTCTCTCACATGCACTTCAGTGACAGTGGTGTGTGTGTCTGATGTTAGAGTGTGTTGGCAGGTATTGTGTGACTTTGTGAGACCATCAGACAAACTGATTCACAGAAAAAAAGTAAGGCATGAGACGGGAAAGCTTTTTATGTTTTTCCGTAAAAACACGAGAGCAAACGTTCTCGATTTTGCAAGTAACGGAGATTATAAAGGGTAAAGTCTATTTAGTATGCCATCTTACCTTTTCAATAGCCAGCTCTGCAGGAGTGTTCACGTCTGTGTCCTCTGTTATGTTCAGAACAATCTGATCATCTTCACTGTCTGTCTCCAAGAACTTGATATATCCACCAAACTGAGGAAGGTCCTGATCACCAGAAGCAGATCCAGCGGTCAGTGGAGTCTCACCCTCATCTACACCACTAGAGATGACAGTCGTGCAGGATGGACCCATGGGTGAGTGTTGGATAGCGGGAGATGTAGAGCCCTCTCCCTGACAGCTCTGGAGCTCTTCTGGCTCCTGTTCTCCTTGCGTGGTAGGAGCTGAATCATGTAGACGTTCAGCCCACTCGGAGCTTCTGTCATGGACTTCAGACTGAGCAGCTTCGAGGCACAAAGAGAGACAGCTTTGTTCAGCGTGAATAGAGCTCTCTGGGATATTTTGAGTCTTTAGAGGCTGATCCTGAACACCCATAGTTTGCTGAGATTGTTCCTCCACTGCTCTTTCTATTTCTTCTTGCGGTGTGTCTGACTCCGTGTGAGCATTCACCTCTTCCAGTGCCTGCGTCAGAGCATCTATCTCGGCGCCTATTTCTGCAAAGGCAGTCGTGAAGTCTCCTGGTGAAGCCTCAATGAGCCCAGTCCAGTCTGAGAGCGCCGTTGCCCAGCTGTCCACTGATGGCCACCTTTCAACTGGTGGCCCGCAACCTCTAGTGTCATCGCCGGACCAGCCAATCCCCTTGCTACCATTGGGATTGTAATCTGACACGTTTGTTTCCCCTGCAGGAAAGGAGGAGACGCTTAAATCTGAGTGACCTCCTTGTATCAAAGAGCGACCTGTCTTATCCAAAAACTCCCAATCTTCCGCTCTCTCATCTGTCAGATACTGGCACGCGTCCAACCAGACCTCGATAGGGCTGTTGCTACGCTGCACTTGGAGGGTTAAATCAGTGACCTCTGATATCCCAGAACCCACATCATCATTTACTGACATTGAGTCCACCCCCCAGGCATCTACAGCAGGTGCTCGTAACTCTTTATGTTGGATCACCTCTGACACATCATTCCCCGTTTCTAGTTCCTCACTGGAGCCACAATGACATTGTGATACAATGCCAGCTGAATTGCTCACCGGGACACGCGTATCAAAGTTTTCCTTCTCCGCTCCCGCCTGTGACAATGGCAGGTATTCGGGACATGTAATCTCCTGTGGATCTACACTTCGGCTCAGGGTGAAGTCATTTGTGCCACTCTCAAAAATATAAAGGTCTGACATAGGTCCCACAACTGTATCACAGTCTAAACTATCTGATGATGACCTGAATAAAGGAGTGTGTGGACCGGTTTCAGACCCAGTAACAGAGGATTCCATCAGACCCTCTGGTCTGGATGACACACACCCAGAAGATTCAGATGTAGTCATTGCTTGGATGAGAGAGAAGGAGAGAGACTCTGTGAAGGTGGATTGAGGTGAAATAAAGTCATGAGAGAACTGAGGTAAAATGGGCGACGTGGATTCTGATGAACTCAAACCATCTTTGTTTGATGACGCCTCTGAGGAAGGTGAGGCACACTGTGATGGACTGCAGCTTTGCGTCAAAGAATTCAAACTGTCTGAGTCCAGATCCTGAGAGGAAACATTTAGTGTGGATTTATCTTTGGAGTCAGAGAGCTCAGACACAGTCTCTATCCCTGGCAACGATTCAGAAACTTTGTCTGAATCCACAGTTTGATTGTCTGTGGCAGCTGATGTTGACCAGTTTTGGTCATCAGTGGGAAGAAGATCCATCACAACTCCTTCTTTTCCTTCTCAAGGAGATTATCAGAAAGCTGAGTTCAGCTACCAAACAGGAAGTTGAGGCTGAGTCTGACGATCAAATTCTCTGCGCAGTGATGGATCGTTTGCTCCTCCAGTTTCTGGCTTCATTTCACCTTTGAATACAGCTTGCAGTTTGAGATTCAGTACCTGGAAACCAACACATGAAGTGAACAGTGAATATAAATATTTTGCAACTGAACTGCACACTTAAACTGTCAGACTTGATACTTGTGAGAATTTATTTTCTTGAAGTAAAGCCCACTATCTCCCTCCAGATGACCCTCTGTATGACATTTTTATCTGAGCTTTAGGAGACGGCTTATCTATTTTAGGTACACGAGACACTTCACACACCTTGTCAATGGGAAACCCTCCTTTTGTAATGACTTTGTTGCAGTTTAAAGCGAGTGCTGTGTCGTGGCTGTCAGCTAAAGATTACATGCTCCAGACAGACAAGGTTGTGAACCATCTGATAGCCAGAATACAATATGCACATGACAGTATAATTTCCCTCTGAGATGAATTGTCACAAAAGTAAAGAATTTTTTTAAACACTTTTGTGAATGTAAATACTTTCCATGAAATTAGACTGTTTCAATGTGAACTTCTGGATTAAGGGTAGCCTGGTGTTTTTAACTAATGAAACTGGCAAAAATCACTACTGCCACAGTTTAAAACTCAGTTTAAAACTTGACTGATTTAAATAATTGACACTTCTATGTAATCTTCATAGCCAATAGAATCAACAGGCAAGATTATTACGAGGTGTGCCATCTTGGGTAAGCTTCTACTTCAATGCAGAATGAGAGGTTGATGCTGCCACTCACTATCTTGAAGGAATTCGGCATAGAGGCGCTATTGTTCTTAGGTTTGTTCAGGGGTGAAGCTGGCTCGCCTTGGGGTGTGACCGGTGCCTGTTAAAGACAGCTATTTCTTTCACTAAATGGTTAGGTCCCTTTGGCTGGAGGCCAAAAGATGGCAGCGAAGTGGCCTTTAGCCGGGTATGATGGCTGCCACCCGTCTGCAGTCTGACCACTGCTGCTGCTTGCTGCTGCTACTGAGCTCCTTAACCTGATCGTGGGTAGCCTCAGTTGTTCGGCTAGTGATGGATGGCCGCAGTAGCTCTGATGGAACTCAGCTGGTGTCATCTACATTCAGAGGTCTTTTCTGTCCAGAGGATTTAGTGGGTAGACAGATTCAACCACAGTGAGTGTAAGGAAATGCTTGTTGGCATGAGCTAGCTAAATTAACTAGCTTGTGGTGTCTGAGGTAAAGTGGGCATGATCCATCTGACTGCCAACTAGTTGTTCCACCCATTTGCTCATTTTTGGGTTACCCAGGGTTGGATGGAGTCAGCTCCTGTCAACATGATGTTCTCATAGGTCCAAAAAAAAAAAAAAGTCTACTCTTCAGAAACCTGTGGGTGATGTCACAGAGGGCTGGTCCAGTTCTTTTTTTATAAAGCCTATGCTAAAAACCTAAATAAAGCACAGAGGAGGTGAGCAACAGCAAAGCCTTGGTCCATGATGTAATACATGACAGAGGAGAGATGAGATTTGTGACACATCGACACTGTTTGGCCATTACGTTGCTTCAGTTTTCCAATCTACCTTGACAAAAAAGGCTATATGTTGTCTTTTGAGAAGTTCCACAGTCCATGTAACCCTCAGAGGGACCTTAGAACTTTTTGGTCCAAATGAATGTAAACGTGTCATCTGGATGTCTTCAAGACTTGCATACATGATCCAGCATAAATGCTGCCTTCATGAAAGTCCATGTTACCATGCCGACCCCATACCATCAGGGACATTGGCTTGATCCATCTGACTGCCAAGCTAGTTCAGGGACAGGGCAGGGACTATGCAATGATAACAGGTTGGATGATTCCTCTTCTCTTTAGCTTGGTGGATGTGGCGTTCATTATTTCCAAAAGAAAAACTTTTGGATTGTCATATAACAGATCTGTTTTTCACTTGGCTTCAGACCATCTTAAATAACCTTGAACCAGAGGAGGGTGGCACTGTTTCTAGTTCTTGTTTATATTTTTCTGTCTTCTACAGAGCAGTGAACCCCATCCCCACATCTCCTTCTGGAAGATTCCGAATGATGCTAACCTGCTACCAATTAATCTAATTAGTTATGAAATGTACCATGAGGTGTTTTGTTGCTGTTGTTTATCGCACGACAGAGCATGTTTGCTTTTTTCCCCCCTCTATTTGCCATCAGATCAAGAATTTGAAGGATTTAAATGGTAGTTGGATCACACGTGCGGAGGGCTGGTATGAAGTGTTGAAGGCAGCGGCTTCAAACCATGGTGGCAGAGACACTGGAAAAATACCAGCCCATCTTCCCCCATGACCTACATTCATCACATTCCAGCCAAATGAAGGACACCTGGCAGGACTCTGCTGCCCTCAGTGTTTACTACGTAGGAAACATAAAAATATTAACTTAAAAACACCAAAAAGAAAAAAAATCAAGTTTTATATATATATATATATCTATATATATATATATATATATATATATATATATAAGTGGTCTATGGTGTGGTCAACAGGATATGATTTGCACTCACATTTGGAAAGAAAAAAGGAAAAACAATAAAGCTGTCAGCATGTGAGCGCTCTGCGGTGTAACCTGATGCCATTTTTAGTGTCTGTGCTGAAATAGATCCATCCTCAGTCATACAACCTGCTCCGAGTCTGATGCGTCTTCAAAACCTCTAGATGTTAAAAACCTAAATGGAAAAAAGCCCCAGAAGTGGATTTTAACACAGTTTGCACAATAATGACACAAGCTGTGGCTAGTATGAAAACTTTCTTGAGGATGGCAGATCACAAGTTAGAAATAGAAAAGGAAAAGCTAAAGACACGTGCGTTAAAATTAATCTTGTTTGTAAAGTAATTACAGGCTTTAAATCTTGATGCTTTGTGAATCATGCAGCACAAGCAGTCTGTGTGTTTCAGTCTTTCAGCAGCTCAGACAACATTTAACTCTCTCAAGCAAAGCCAGAAGAACAAATGGTAAGGTACGTCACCTGTGAATCACAGCTGAAACATGTTTTATAGCTATTACTATTACTTGAGGCATTAAAACAGTTGTTTAGTCCGTCAGGGGGATTTCCAGCCATGCAAACAGTACGTACCCTTTTCATAGCCGTGTGCTTGAGGATATAGAGCTATGATGTAGGACTTCAGTATGAGCTCAGGCAGAGCCGGCGGTCTTGGGGTGTGAGGCTATTTTTGGATGTTGTCCCCCGTAAGTACAAAGTCAGTTACCTGATATTGTGGACATGTGCCGATCTTGAACATGTAATACTCAATATCTATATTTACAGGCCGTTTCAGGGATGGCCTACTTTGTGAAACAAATTTTGTCCTCAAATCCAAATAGATTCAAGGAAGTTTTTGTCTCTAGTAGGAGTCAATAAACCATTGGATTAGCAACATGGAGAGGAATAATACTTGACATTTTAAGAGTAATTTAGACACAACAAGATTGATCACATCTTTAATACATTGTCCATTGTCCATCCATCCATCCATTATCCATACCTGTTTTTAGTTCACGGGAATCCGCTGCAGTCTATCTCAGCTCTTCTTGGGCGAAAGGCAGGTCTTCACCCTGGACAGGTCACCAGTCCATCGCAGGGCATCAATACACTAATATAACTATTAAAATACGTTTTAGAGAAAGAGGGAATGACAACTATAAACATTATGGAAACTTTAATACACTGTCCCAATATCTTTGTCACTATAATATTGCATATAAACAGCATACTTGTAACACCGGGGCTCATACTTGTGGAAACATTAGCACCTCTCTAATTGGTCTTGCAAATTAAGACCAATTAGAGCTTTTGCCAGTTGCCAAAACAACAAAATGAGGCCAGACGTCATGCTGAAGTATTTGTCAGTTAACGTTTCATGATGTTGCTATTATTATGTGCGATTTTGCTTCTCATTTAATCATCTCATCATTAGTAACGAATGCAGGCCAGTAACACTAAACATTGATGGGAAGCCATTTCTCCATAATTTAAATGGCTTAATAATGTCAGTTTACTCAAGAAGTGACATGTGGCTTCTGATCTGATGGCGAACCCAACGCATGTTGTTTTATATCAATTTTGTATCCATGTATGAATGAGACCTGAAACCCATCTGAGAATGTTTGAATCAGTTTTTTTTTTTGTTGTTGTTACTGCTGACACATCCTCATATCTAGTGGGAGGAAAGATAAATCTGAATTGGGTCTTTTGAACCTTCTTGTATAAATGTGGAAACGACAAATGAGACAACTGCCAACGCATGCTCACACTCATGGAAAAATTTAGAAGGATCCATCAACCAAAAATGCACACTTTGATAAGTGGGAGGAAGTACCAGAAGAAAACAAGCTTATTGTCTCAGTCCCTTTACTTTCTCATCCCATGTCCAAGTGCAGGGCAGCTTCACAGCACCTGCACTCCTGCACCCTGACACATGAGTGTGGCCAATCATTTTACGACTCTAACATCATCACCCTGTAAATCTCAGTTCAACAACAGCAGCCGCTCGTTAAAAACAACAACAGCTTGTTATTGTGTACGGTCTCATTTTTCTAAATTTGTGTGGTCCAAAAGCTGGAAGACTTCAACTCTGGTGAGGTCTCCCAGCGTTTTGGGCCACACACATTTATCAAAAGCTGGTTGCATGGATAGGATTGGCATCAGATAAATGTTAGTGAAAATCTGGGTTAGGTATTAAGTTGTCAGGGGGAAGAGAAATGCATTATGTCAAAGGTGGGACTTCATCATTGTAAAGTGATGTGTATAGCACATGAAATCAGTGGGTTTATGAATGAGTGTATGAGGTCACAAACCACTAAAAGTGTGTCATGTCCTTTGATTCTTTTGTGCCATTATGTAACAGTTGTTTCCAAACAGCTGCTCTTGTTGTTTTCTGGTGAACCTACCAGGCAACAGACGGGAATATTATTGGACTTAAGGCGCGTGTGTGGCTTCCTGTCTTTCTTTCCTGAAGTTTATTAGGTTAAAAGAAAAACAATATTAATAATAATTATTATTATTAAGATACTTTTAATTTTTTTTTAACCAAAATAGGATGATATTAAAATGATAAAAAACCATGCAATTAACCTCCAAAGTGGAGCTAAGCTAACAGCATGTCACCTCATCTCTGACCATTACATCCACTGAGCAGTACTTTAACAGGACTTGTCACGATGCAGCTGCTGTAGGATATGTGTATATTTGTATATGTGAGTCGTTCTGTGGCTTCTCAGAAGCACATTTCAACATTTAAAGCCTCTCTGAGGAACAGCTGCTGAGCTGAGATGGCTGGTGGACTGTTGAGCAACAAGAAGTAATTCATCTGTATACGTTTTGCAGCTCACCAACAGCACTACTTCTTGTTTAAATAACAGATAGCAGTATGAACAAAAGCACGTCCTTCTCAACAATATTAAGTATTACTTGAACTTTAAGAGGAGTTAATTTGTTCTGATCTGTCTCTAATCGGAGGGACTCAAGCATGTTGTTGGATGGCTCTGGAGCGGACGCTGCGTTGTGGAGTCGTGTAATCATGGAGAGCAAGGCATCGTCTTACCAAAGCATGATATATTTTTACACCGTGTTGTTGCACAAACTGCTTCAGCCTGACGTTTGCACTCTGTTCCCAAAAGCCTCCAGGACAGGACCTGTAACGTGTGTGCGTCACAGCTGCATTTTGTTCATGTGGGTCACGGAGCAAAGAAACACAAGACGTGAGACGCAAAGCTCTTCATTTGGCCACTGATTTCCATCCAGTGAGAACTCATTTGAGGCATCCGGTGCAGCAGCCTTCATATAAGAGCAGTGAGGTCCGAACCCTCAGAGTCATTTAGAAAAACAGTCCTCCATCATGCTCATTCCATCACACCGATGTTCACATCCTTACAAGGAGTGTTTTTCTGAGTATGCGGCAGCGACAAACAGCAGAGGGAACATCAAGGCGCTTCTCTGCGGCTGCTCATTTGTCAGCTTAACACAACGCGCAATAAAGTTCATGACCTGCATCATGGTGTCAGAGCGAAAACACGCCTGCCTCTTTTGCATCGCAAGAAATGAAAAGCTTTCGCTATTGATCTGGGTTGAGTTGAGCCAGTGGCTTTAATTATGATTATGACCTGCTGCCAAGAAAGAACCCAGTGAAATCATGGTCTGTTTGTTTTTACATGACACCAGAACTGTTAATAGTTGAGGAAGACTGGTAGGGAGTAACACAAAATATAAGTCTGATTTTTGTAAAGCAGTGTCTTAGGGGCTGAAATTTCAGCTTTTTGTTGGTTAATGAAACTATGTGGGTAAATTTGGAATGTCAAAGAAACTTTAGATTAATCTTTAGAAAAAGGACATTTTCTTGTGGTGGTTATAGCTTTTCTTTAATCAACATTGTTATCACTGTGAAACTTACACGGTAATTGATGCAGAACTGTTTCCTAGAGGTCACAAAATGTCACATCTTCTTCCACAGATTTGAAGGCGTCTGACTTGTCTTCATTTATTTTTGCAGGCTTGTTTCTGAATCTTTCCAACATGTCGATCTACCTTCTTTAACTAACTTTATTATTTGTGCGTCCAGTAGATCGCACAGACGTGTAGCTCTAATTTCTGACATGCACAACCTATGACCCATTGTGATGTCGCTATCTTAAGTAGCTACCATTAATTCAATTAAAAGCAAGTATATCCCCATCCTTGATTATAATCTGTGAATTAAAAACTACAGGGTTATACATGCAGTTAACTGATGCTGTTGGATCAGTGTGAGATCCAACAGCATCAGTGTCAGTCTGTGAGAATAATATAATTTACTCAAGCATGTTTTATTGCCCACTCAACATTTGGCACAATGTGCCATGCCAAACCTATCCATGCATACACAGGCATTGCCAGTTACAAGCGTCCTTTAGGTCCATGCACCACTCAGCTGCATCGCTGTTTCCTTTTATAAGCTTAATGGACGCAGGAGAGCAGTAAAGAGTGGTTTCAGCACAGCAACACACATTCTTCTGCAGCGGGCTGCGGAGCTACAATCATATTTCCAT
Source organism: Hirundichthys speculiger (assembly GCA_018398805.1). Taxonomy (NCBI): domain Eukaryota; kingdom Metazoa; phylum Chordata; class Actinopteri; order Beloniformes; family Exocoetidae; genus Hirundichthys; species Hirundichthys speculiger. The sequence continues at coordinate 148,956 of JAGFBZ010000842.1, read as the reverse complement.
CCATTGCTTCAGACTGCACAGCCAGACAGAGCCACTGACTAATGCCACTTTACTAGCTTACCAGCAGGCGTTCTGAAAGGTGTAATGAGCAAATTATATGCAAATGGAAGTCACAGATTATTTTCCTCTTATGGGATATATACAGAGCCTTTCCCTTCAATGTGTTGAGTGCAACAATAAATTATCAAACTGGATTCAGTGAGCTGTGATGGACTGGGGTATAAGCGGGTATAGATAATGGATGGATGGATTTAATGAGGCAAAAAAAAGAAAAAAAGAATCTATCTTAATTTACCAACTATTTTTCATAAACTGTTAAATAATTCTACTTTATGAAACTCTAAACTCATCAAACCATGGTAAAACAACCTGGAAACAAATGGTTTTATTATGTTCAAAAGCAGCTTTGAATGAAAGCAATGGCAAAGATTTCAAATCACAAACAGCATACAGAACATTATCAACATCTTGATAGGAGCTGACTTTTCTCTAGATGCCGTCCCACTTCAGGAGGAGATAGGGCTTCTCCACAAACAGAGTGAGGATATAGCTCACGACCAGCGTTAGCACCAGGTGGCCAAAGAACAGGTACATCTAAGGATGCAGGAACACAGTTGCCCATATATAATAACCAACCACTCTGGCTTATGAATAAATGAATGAGTGGTTAACTTACAAAATTGATGTCTGTGTAGTGGATTGGAGTCTCTTGCAAGCCATTGTAGAGGATGATGAAGACAGGATGTACCAGATAACAGGCAAAACTAATGTTGGAAAGAGGAACCCAGAAACGTAGTGATAAGAACTTCTGGATAAAACCTGGAGAAGCAGAGACATGCAGAGGAAAAGGTGTAGAGGATTTCTTTAAATGCACTGCATATTTCACATGATTGTTACTGCAGTATGAAGAAGAGCGAAGCCCACAGAGGAACGGAAGCCTCTTCTAGCTCAGTGGTTGATCAATATCTCCCCGATATTGTCGTGCTGACAAGTTTATGAACAAACATAAACCAAAGTCTGAATGCAGAGGAATCAAACATGCGCTTTTTTTCAGATGTGCGTTTTCATTAACTGAAGATGGGATTTGCCTCATCCCTGTCCTACCTCCATAGCCCTCCTCACAGGCCACTACGATCCAGCTCACAGTCAGGGCCCAGAGTGGTCTGTGCAGCCCCTGATACAGGGCATGTGGCAGAGACGGATAGGCCGGCGTCTCCCTGAGGATGTAGGCCGATCCCACCAACACAGCCATCAGTGACAGACAGCAGAACCAACCAAGAGCTGCCTGCCACTGGACAGACAGTAGGACATGACAAAGCACATCAGCGTGGTTGAGAGTGTTAGCCCGATTATTAACCAAGAGGCACATTGTGCTTGAACATTTGTGAACCATTTGAGAATTTTATTTACATTTTTTTTTTTTTGCATTGAAAAGAAGAAAATACAATCTCCCCATTACAAAGCTTTGGCTAGCATTGTTTACAATCATTGGCAGAACAGAGAATTGCAGATAATACATCTGTGAACCGACACACAGGCCACTCAGCAAGTTCTATAAGGAAACAAGTCCATCTATCAAAGAATGGTGAAAGGATGAACATATAAATACATCCCAGAGCTGAAAAGCCGTCCAAACAGAAATATGAGTAAAATCCCACCATGCTGATGCAGTTATTGCATCACAAGAAGGTCGCACCAGTTACTGTTTCCCTTGTGTAGAAGAACAGTTAAATTACCATGTAAATATTTTTTTGTCCTCTTATATAGTTTTAGGATATGTTTAAAAAAAATCTGAAAATGTTTTTTGGTCATTTTTTTTTAGGAAGAAATATTGTAAATCCTGAAGGTTTGCAAACATTCAAGCACCACTATGGGGAATATTCTGGCAAGCGCAGCTGTCGAAAGCAATCAAGGGCTCACCTTTTTCTTTATCAGTGGGTCTTTCTTTGTTGTCAGGTATATTCCAGTCATGATCCCTATTAGAAATGGTCCATATCTTGTGTAGGGTTTAACATAATAATACAAAACATAGTTGTCAGATGTCCTGTAGAAATAAAACATTTAAAAGGAATCAGTTTGATGTCAGTACAGGAAACGCCTCCTTTCTCTGTTTACAGCTTAGATTTTAAACACCAGGCTCCTCAAAGATCAGCACTGGATCGACATCACTCAGTCTTACATTGTAGACGGCTGGAAAACCGGTAGGTGAAGGAGGGCGGTCGTAACAGCGCTGGCCAGAGTGGTCATCAGCAGAAGACCTCCTACCACAACCGCAAACACACCCCTGTTGCTGATAAAGAAAAGCAATGATGGATAAGATCACAACGCTGGAGCTGGTGAGGTGATCATGATCACGTTAAAGCATGTTTACGTACAGTCTGTAGAAATAGACCAACAGAGGAGTGGTGGTATAACACTGGAAGTCCAGAGACAGGTACCAGGTCCAGGGGATGCACTGATGAGAGATTTGGAAATGAAATGTTATGGAAGAGACAAGCAATCAGTCCTAAATTACATCCCAGTTATTATAGTATGTTTGAGGTACCGGTTAAACTTACTATGTCATGGACTGGGAGGAGATTGCTAATCAGCAGTAAGTTAGCCCACCAGTAGGACTTACAATCCATCATTGTGTCTATAAATGGAAACCAGTAAGGTCCCCAGTGGACCAAAGAGATGAGGCTGATGGTTAGACACATAGTAAAGAGATGCAGGGGCTGAATTCTGAAGAAAGACGACAAAAAAAAAAAAAAAAAATCATTTTTAGTTCTAGACCATCTTGATTGATGCTCATGAAAAAAAAAATGCAGTGGTAAAGGGACAGACACTGGTTCAACTGGTCAGCTAACCTCAAATCAAATACCTCTTAATTCTCTTGAAGATATAATTTGCCACCAAACTGGCATTCAGTTTGTCTTCAGCCTTGTTGATGGAGCTCAGCAGGGACCTGGCACTGAGCAGCCCTCTGAGACACGAAACATCAAAACTACAATTTAGAACTTGTAAACGTAACGGCAAACGATAGACATCTGGTTTTTTTTATCTCACCCCAGCAACAAGAAGGTGTCTACAGCCAGAAAAACTGGCCCACTGATGGTGAGCACATAAAGCGGGCTGCTTTCAACTGTTTTCTTCCAGGTTTTATAGTTATCTGCAACAGAAATATGGGAGGATGAGTGAAAGAATTAGTGAGAAATGATGCTGCCTGTGTCCCCTCATACCCAGGTTGTTGATGACTGGGAACTGTGCAGAGTGGCCACATATGATCCACAACAAGCTGAGGACACGGATGCCGTTCAGAGAGGAGTAGCCTCCGCCTGGGACGGAGGAGGAGTTGCTGAAGATACCCCGGCTGGTCGTCTGCAGAGAGAAAGCCTGAAGGCAGCCGGACATGCAGCTTTGAGAAATCCCCAGCTGCACAGGACTGGCGCTGTCTACAAAGGAGTGTTAGGTAAGGTCTAGTCTCAGTGTAAACAGTCTGCTGTAAACTCTAACTTGCACATACAGTTTTCTTCCTGCAGTTCAGTGCTGGATGACCCGTTGGTCTTCAAGGTCCCATACACGTTGAGGCCATTATTTATATGGGAAAACTCCACCACGGGGTTGTCCATTCCACTCCGTTCTGACTTTATCATTGCTGTAAACAGGGTAGCTGCAAGAGGAACTGCGATCATTACACAACACACAAACCTGCAGCAGAGAAGAAAACTCCCTTTAGTCACTGGTGACTGGTTTAAAGATGGTAAAAAAGAAAGGTAGAAAAAAAATAAATCTGTGTTATACTGACAAGCTGGTGACATCAGACGCATCAGGAGAAATTGTGTCAGACAAACAGTGAGTCGTGATCATCTCCTGGCTGGACTGATTGATGAGGATGTGAGGTAAAGGTGGAATGAGGGACGTCTGATTCAGATGAAGTTTGCCTAACAAAAGATGCAAAACAAGTCACATGTAGGACAGTCCAAGAATATTGTAAAGAGCAAATGTCATTGGAATGAAAAGCAAAACAACTGGACAATAATAGTTAGATAATTAGATTAATAGGTTTTAAGATGACTTACCGTGAAGCACCAAGGTTTTCACATCGTCTTCTGTGCAGGAGTCAGGAACGCAGATACCCACAAAGTACTGGACCGCTCCCTACAGAGGTTGGAAAAAAAACAACAAAACCTTTTCTGTCAACTAACATCCATCCATTTAGATGATATGCTATCATTCTTGCACGTACCTGCCGCAGAAACACCTGGCAGTACCGTCCAGAGAAGCTGGGGCCGACGGTGGAGCGGCACTGCTGCATCAGCCCCGGCTGGTTCACATTTCCTGCTTCAACATTGCTGCCCATCTTTCCAAACGCATCATACACTGTCAGGAACAAATGCAAACAGCCACTGATTTCATCTCAACCCACATGGCAGGACGTTCAGTTTCCATCTCAGGAAACGAGGCCTTTTTCCAGTCTCCCCCCATTCTTCTTTTTCCCCCAGTTAGGGATATGCAACACATATCTGCTCATAGTTTGTTTTTCTGTAACTGTAAGACATAAGAAATTCGTTGAATCTTCTCGGCGAACATGTTGAAATGACTGAACTGGTTTTAATTGGAGATGACTTTTGTCCTGAAGGAACGACAGTCAGGATAAATAAACTGAGGTGAAACTGAAACTAGTCAGACCAAGGCAGACCAAACAGCATGCTGAAAGATAACTACGTTGTTGGTGGTGAGATGTAAGGCGTAAGGTACCAACTAAAATCTAGAATCTATCAGGACAAAAAGTAGATTCAAATAAAAAGCACCACAGAGGAAAAAATGGAGCATTTGCAATAATCAATAGACCAAGTATTTCAAGTGTGGCTCACTGGTTGGAAGTGGGACCAGAAACAACGGCATGGACCATGAAACCACTGTTTCCCTCCATAGCAGAGCCGTCGGTGCAACATCCTCTACATCCATCTCAAATCTATCGGTCTGCTGTACCGCATTTACACGACATCATTAACTTGTCGTGTATTTTCGGCAAGGAAAGAGCCAGCAGAGCTTCATGTTGAGAGCTCATGATGATAAATAGAACAACAGAACAAATTAAAAACAACGAAACATCCTGTTTAAACATCATTTACAGTATTTTAAGATTAAATGGAAGCAAATTTGTCAAAGAAATGCAAAAAAAAAAAGCATTCATAACCAGTTTAACCATCACCCTTAATCACTGTAATAAGTTGAAATATTGTTACAGCTAACCTGTGACTTTACACCAACCACAAGCAGATGCACAGAGGTATCAGTTGATGTTATCAGACATTTTAAATATTTACAAGCTTATCAGCATCATATTTTCAATTGTATTTACATTTTTTGTTTTTGTGTGTGTGGTTTTATAACCACACACAAAAAAATGCATCAGATCTTCAACTAAGGTTGTATGTATTTATTGATTTTAATTATTGAGCAGCAGACAGGGCCACCAGTCTGGTAGTTGTAGTCTGAATGAGGCAGAACCGTTCATTGCACAGAGCTGGTTTCTGTAAAAGGCAGCGATACTCACTGAGAACCGCGTATTCCTTTGGTCTGTCCAGGTTAATTTCCCAGAGGAAAGTGTCGGTATCCTTCATGCATCTTTGTGACACGTTGAAGGCCTGTGGGTTTTCCAGTGCCACACTGCCCCTCACGAACAGAACCAACAGAACCCAACAAAGGGCCATTTCAGGAGCGACTGCATCTTTTAAGTGATGTAGGTGCTTATATAACAGAAAAGGCCACATCATCAGACAGAGAGTGGCGTGAAATTCACCTTCTTTGTGGATTGAAAAACTGCTTTCGCCACTGTATCCTATCCCCCCGGCTGAATTTCTGCGGCAGGTGCGAATGGGATTGAATGTCTTGACAGAACAAAAAGACCCTGAATGAGTCACTGCACAGGAACAACATAATTGAAGTTCAAGCTCAGTAATGATGGCTGACTTAAAAACAAGTCAGTATCATGTGTTTCCTTCACTGCTTGGTTTTTGACAGGTTATTAAAGGTAATTTTTCTAGTGAATTTTCACTTTACTTTCTCTCACGCTAATCACATTAGCAACAGAAATGGCATAGACTGGCTCTTAATGAACAATTTTGTCTTCTTTTTTTTTCTTTTTTCCCTGTAAACTTCAACATCAGATTTGGTTTTGCACAGTTCAGGATAGTTTGAAACAGCAGTGGAAACACTGAGTTGCTTTTAATCCACGAAACACAGATTATCTACAGTTTTGGAAATACAGTGAAAGTTAATATTGATAACAGCATTGATGTGTTTTATGATGGTACAGTGTCATGATAAAGTGTTCCCTACTGAAATTAATAAATCACAACAGAGATGGTCACTAGAGGGGGAAGTTGTCTCAAAAATCTACTTGGTGAGCCAAACCTTTGCCTGGCAACAGTGACACATGCAGTAGTTTAGTGGCACATAGCTATGTCTCATTAAATATATGTTTAATATATCTAATAGCAATATCTCATTAATTCTATCATGTTTAGGAAAATATTTTATTTACTCACAGACCAACGTCTTCTCTCACATGGGTAGATATTACCTGAAAACATACTAGAATGTTTTATAAAAGCTAGAGATGTTCCTCTGCGTGTGTTTTCTTTAGTTTTACATATGAGGCTACACAGACAGAGATATATAGATACTTTCATGATCCTGCTGCAGAAACCTTTTTCACCCAAAGAATAACAAACCCAACTGAAAAAGACGTTAACTTAACAGGAGCCACTTGTTTTTCTCTCTTTCGTTTGTATAGAAAATTGTAAGACTAATCTAATAAAGTTCCAAGTTTGGAAGGGAAGGCAGCTCTTATAACAATCTATCTTTTAAAACATTTCTTACTTAAATTGTGTTTACTTGCATATTTGCTTTGCACATATATGTGTTTGCGTTTTACTACATCAAATAGCTTCATGACAGTCTTAACTGATATTCATTATTTTAACTCTACTATTGAAAAATCAACGTTTGATCAATGGTGGGCTGAAATTATTAACTAAAATTTAAATTTGTTATTTACGAGCTCTGAGACCTGTTGCTGAAATTTTGCAAAAATGGCATGTTTTGTCTCACAAAGACAATGATACTGATGAAAACACACCAAAAAGTGAGTCCTGGTGTTGATACATGTGTCCTTGTGTTGTCTTCTTAAAGGTTAGGTAGGAGATCTTTTTCTGAAGCATCTTTTTCTGTTTACACATTGATAGCAAACGGTTAATAAATGCTGTCACAGCAGAACAAAAAATGAAATAATATAAAAATAAAGCCCCTGGAAATGACAGGATCCATTTAGTGACCCTAAAGTTATTTAGGGTCATCAGATCGCTGGCTTGTCTGTCAAACCCTCTTTGTCTTTTGGGGGTGTGGCCTCAGGCCTGTAGGAAGGGAGTTGAACTTCTTAATCATGTTTTCAAAATCTCATTGACTCTTACTGTTTTGTTTTTTTGTTTTTTTTTTAGCATCTTCCTACCCACCCTGTAATGCTGTTAAACTTCAACAACAAAGATGATGTGTGTTTTTGATGACATTTTGGGGGACAAGCCATAGACTCTACAATGACTTTCTCCCAGTTCAAAAACATGTTTGTCAGGTTAAATGGTTAAATGGTCAATCCGAACTGAGAACTTGCGTACACGGTTGTTTGTCTCTTTTGTCTGTATGTGGCACCTTGTGGTGGTCTCAGACTACATCCTCTTTGATTAACTGACACCACTGTGAAACTGGTTCCCCAGATGACCACTGGGAGCTGACTCCAAAAACAAGTCCATCTTCCACAGAGCCCTGTCTTAAAATGTCAAACTTTACAGCAGCTGGATTTCACATCCATAAGAAAGTGTGTGAGGGGTGAATCTGTATGTACTTCCTCAGATAAAATTATATGAAGGGCAGTTAGGGTACTGGCTTTTTAATGGAAGCTACATTGGAGTTGTCATCACTTTAGCCACTTAGCACGTAGCATTTTTGGTCAAAACCAAAATAGCTGGTCTGGTGAGACAATCTGAGCTCCATTTGATTGCCAGGCTTCTTCCTTCTGCCCATTTCCCAATTTTTGGATCGATCAAGACAAAACAGACTCCAAAACAAAACAAAACAGACTCCAAATCCACTTTTTTCAGAAATCTGTGGGTGATGTCACAGAGAATTTTGTCCAGTTCTTTTTATAGAGTCTATGTAAAAAAAAAACCTAAATAAAACAGAAAAGAAAAAGAAAGCAACAGTGATGCCTGGAGTCATTGATATAATACAGTATATGAATTATGTTACACATTTACAGCTCACTGTTTAGCTATTACATTGCTTTTGATTTCCAATCTACCCTGATAAAAAAAAAAAAACTGCTCCTCACAAACGTTTCGAGTGACATCATGGACAGTTTATGTTATTATTTCTTTGTAGCTATGGGTGTAACCCTCTCACCTGATGACTGTATAACTGTAACCTTTGATAGTCTACATGGGAAGCAGCTGATGCCACTAACACACATCAGTAGCATAAATAATCCATAACTACAGCAGCTCCAGACTAATGGACTGTATAAATGAATGATCACTAGAAGATTTGTATTTTCATACTCTCACAGAGAAGAGCTGATGTCTCGTGTGCACCTGACATCAGGTCACTCCTGGCAGGTTCCATCCTTTATTGACATAAAGAACAACTTTGTACACAAACACTGGAAATGCTAAAAAAAAAAAAAAACGTAAAAAACAACAAAAAAGAAACGGCAGCAGCAGCAGCAGCAAGACACATTCTAGTCAAAACACGATTCACAGACTGCTTCTCACATGCAGCTTTACAGCATCAGGCTTCAGAGTCTTATTGACAGTATGGAGAAGCAAAAAGTGATAGTTTCTGAGACTGTTTAACTGAACTGACTGGATGTATGAATATAATTCACCTTCACAGCCAAGTTTACATTCAAGGAAATCTTCCCAGTGTGATTTCTCTGCGAACATTCATTACAAAAACTTCAAACTGAAGAAAATATATTTTATTACTATTATTAGTAGTAGTAGTATAATTATTATTATTATTATTATCATAAATAATGATGTTAACTTTTTGACAGACAGGGTCATTAAAATTCTTTACTGGCTGTCAGACCACATTAATATGCTGTAAGGAAGACCACTGTTCAACGGAAGGCAAGTGCTTTTGAAAAAAAATCTTTCTCTTAGTATTCAGTTAAGTAAAGGTTTTTCATGGGAAGTGTAATCTCAAAGAGCTGCCATTTACAGTATATTAAGACAGGATTGACACATGGACATAAAAAGTTTTGCAATCTTTTACAAAATTACCTTTAAAAAACAAAATTGGCCCACATGTTTGGCTTTAAAAGATAAAACAGCATAGGAAGTAGTTGTTCATAAACTGCTATACGTGGGTTTGATATGTAAATGTTAATAACTTGAAAAGTCGCTTTGAAGATGCAACTTTGTTTTGAACTGATTGTCTGGAAGTGTTTTGAAATTTTACTTGCCCGAATGTAAATTTATCGGAGGGATTGTATTTTGGCATTGACTGTTTGTCGATCTATTAACAGAGCAAAGCCTGTATTTAAATATAAAAGCTTTGTGGAAGTACATGGAATTTAAAACATCGGTTGAAATATAGGAGCTCAGTCATGGACACCTGAACCTTCAACAGCTTCGTATGTTCTAGGAAACATTCGTTAGGCGTCAGCAGCAGTGTAACTGGAGAACACTACTGACTTTAGAATAATTTATCCCATCACCACAATAATTTTGCGCATGATCTACTAGTGAGAAGACAACATTGGAAACAGCTTAAAATAAAGGACTCTCTTAAAAAAAGTTCTATTCAAGGCCTATAGAAACATCTCTATCTGTACAAAAACTATCTGGTTCATTTTACTGGAGTGAAAGACACATAAAATGACTTTGATGTATATCACATATTCTATATGTATACATACTGTCGTACTCTACAACATAATGTATTTACAGAATAACCACATTGATAGGAGGTACCTTAGGTTTAATGAACTCATGGAATGGATCAGAAATGGTCTACCGCTCATTTTTCCGCGGCGCTCAGTCTCTTTGACTTTATAAACGCCATCCCATGTGTCCTCATGTGAGTGTTCAGGTGTCCTTCAGTTTCAAACATCTTCCCGCACACTTTGCATTTTCGTATTTGGAGTCCCGTCGTTGTTCTCGTCCGTAACATCTAACTGGTTCTCTCTTTGACTCTCTTCGTCTTCCTTGCCGTGTCCGTTGTATCGACCAAGACCCTGCGGCTCCTTCAGCCGATGGACGATGAAGAGATGTCTGGCCAGTGAGCGGTGGGAGGTGTAGCACAGGCCGCATTCCTTACACTGGTAGGACGAGCCGTCGGATTTGTGCTGGGGAATGTGCTCATGGAAAGCAACGATGTCCTCAGTGGTGAAGCCACAGCCGGCACACTTGTGAAGCTTGAGGATGTTCACCTTAAGCCTCTTCAGTGGCTGCGAGTCTGGACCCCTGCAGTTCACCCCGGGAGACCCCTCATTTTCCTCTGGCTTCCTTTTAGGGCTCTGGCTCTGTAAAAGAAAATAAAATTTAAGAAAACACCCTGAAATTTAATAAAATGCTGACCAAAAATCTGAAAACAACAATAACATAAAAGGAGAAACATTCTACAAAACTCAGCAAAAACAGAAAGTTTATTTAAAAAAACCACAACAATTAAAAATAAAAAATGACATTTCCCAAAGTATACAGTTAAGATCAAAATTATTATCTCCCAAGGAACTATAGAACCATCCATCCATTTTCTATACACACTTAATCTTGTTCACAGGGGTCAGCTGGAGCCTCTGTCAGCTCTGTTCAGGTGAAAGGCAGCGGTACATCCTATAGATCGTTTCACTAAAATACTGACCAATGATTGGATTATTTATATAAAATCACACTGTAAAACATTCCTCAAGGCTGTACTTAGTTCACTTTTGAACATCAGATAAATATTTGTAATTTCCTTAGACTGAATTACATTATACTAAGTGATTGGCATTTAAGTATTTTTTCCCTTCAAACCACACTTGAGAAATCAATCACCATTTGAACTTTACTAACAGGCACTTCAACACTTGACTGAAAGAGCCCCTTTCAAACTTTTGTCAAGAAATGATATCACCATCCCAAAAAGCAAATAAACTGGCCTGGACTCAGAAAGAAAGCCGTGGATGCTCATCTGAGGGGGCAGAGATATGCTGCCACTTTCACGTTTTTTTTAATTGTGCCTCAAAACAGCTGCACATTGCCTCAATGTAAAGTACAAGATGACAAACTCTGGAAGTGTTTAAAGGTGTGGGATTGTTGAAGTGACTGTTGGAGAATAAAATAGTGAGAGAAGTCAGCAGGGGGAGGCCTTCAAAGCAAAGTCCTGACAGTGAAACATGGTGTTGGGAGCATAATGCTAAGGGGCTGTTTTGCTGCTTCAGGCAAGGGAGCCTTAATGAGGTGGATGGGGTCATGAAAAAAAGAGGGTTATGTTGAATAATGTATAGTAATCTACTGCCGGTACAGCTTTAGGTCACTGCTGGGTCTTCCAACAGGACAATGGCCCATAACATTCAAAGACATCTGTGCAAAGCTCTTTGAAGGAGACCAACATCAGGATCCTGTCAGTTGTAAGACACAGAGGCTCCACTACTGAGTATTAATAGTCAGAGGGCTAAACATTTGACCTAGGCATGTTTGTTTTTTTTTTTCTTCATTAAATTGAACATATCTCAACATATTTCAGGAGACGAACATTTCCAAATATTACTTTCTCCTGTCGGTGTTCAGATTTCTGTGACAGTACCGTTTTCTTGTCAGGGGCAGCCTCCACGTCATCAGCCTTTCCTCCTGGGTGCTTGACTCCGTGCATCATCTGAACGTGCTGATCCAAGAGCACTCTCTTAGTGAAGGGCTGGCTCAGAGCTGGACAGTGCCTTTCAAAAAAAACAATACGCCAACCTAACAATTACATCTTTTTCAGATACTTGGATACATACTGTATGCATTCATTTTCTTTATTAGTATTAAAGAGTTTTTTTTTATTATTATTTAAATTAAAATTAACTTTATCTAAGGTTAGAGCATGTTTCTTGCAAAAGTGTCTTTTTGAATTAATTGGGACTGCTTTTGGAACCATCCATCCATCCATCCATCCATCTATCCATCCATCCATCCATCCATCATCTATGCCCGTTTAATCCTCTGCAGGGATCTGCTGGAGTCTATCCCAGCTCTCTTCGGGTGAAAGGCAGGGGTACACCCTAGACAGGTCACCAGGCTTTTGGAACCAACTCATATAAAAGTTTTCACCATACTTCTACTTTTACTGACTTTCATGCAGCATGAGACACATGCTGATTAAATATTAATAGTTCACATGGTCTCATAGAGGAGGCGATGCACGGTTTTAGCACAGGTGAGTACTCACGGGCAGGTGTAGACCTTCCGCAGTCCTTTGTGTTTGAGACGGTTGTGTCTGCAAAGGCTGTGGGTGGAGCTGAAAGACTTGTCACACTGTTGGCATGGATGTTTCTTCAGCATCTGCAGTTTGAAAGGGATAATGTCTAAGATGTTATGTTTACATTTGCCAACAAGCTGCTTCACAGACCTAGACCAATTTTGGGAAAGCAATTTTTTTTTTTTTTTTTTTTTGGGGGGGAGGTTTACCTTTTTTTTTGTTTTTTTTAAGCAACAAAACCTATTGGTTACAGCTAGGAAAATATCCTGGGTAAGAATTAAAATACAACATGGTACTGCTAATTTTTTTTTTTTTTAAATTAGAGTTGCCATGGCAGTTCATCCTGCAACCGTTAGGTTAACAGTGGAGAAATACAAGTTAAAAAATGATGTGATAGGGGAACAACATGCATTGAAAAACAGACGCCAGAGGCTCCTAGCTGTGCTTCTTTTGACACAATTATGTTGAAAAGCAGTAATTATGATACTTCCAGCTAGTGGCTCCATCCCCCCAACTGACAAGAAGATGACAATAAGCATCTTGAGCATCTTCAGAACGCTTTCATCAACATACCAAATAGCACACATCTATGGGGTGCCGAATGTAAAAACTTGATTACAGTTTTCAAACTGATATATTTTCAATATTTAGCTCATTTTCATCACATTTAGCTCATTTTACACACATTTGAGACATAAATTATTTAAAATGTTAAATCTAAATGTTAAATGTTAAATGTTAAATTTAAATATTAAATCTAAATCTAAATGTTAAATCTAAATATAAATGTTAAATATAAATCTAAATATTAAATCTAAATCTAAATGTTAAATGTTAAATCTAAATTAAATCTAAATTAAATCTAAATAAATCTAAATCTAAATTAAATCTAAATCTAAATGTTAAATCTAATCTAAATATTAAATCTAAATCTAAATGTTAAATTAAATCTAAAAATAAATTAAATCTAAATCTAAATGTTAAATCTAATCTAAATGTTAAATCTTAAATCTAAATGTTAAATTTTAATCTAAATATTAATCTAAATCTAAATGTTAAATCTAAATCTAAATATTAAATCTAAATCTAAATGTTAAATATTAATCTAAATAAATCTAATATTAAATCTAAATCTAAATGTTAAAAATCTAAATGTTTAAATCTAAATTAAATATCTAAATCTAAATCTAAATGTTAAATCTTAATTAAATAATCTAAATCTAAATGTTAAATCTAAATGTTAAATGTTAAATCTAATATTAAATCTAAATGTTAAATATATCTAAATGTTAATCTATATCTAAATGTTAAATGTGTCGCCGAGTGTAAAGCGGGTTATTTAGAGGATTTACAAATGTCCCATGCCCCGTAAAGTCTCACAGCCGCACAACCACGCCCACACCACTGATTAGGATCAATGGGAAGAGGGCTTGAGGGAGAGTCGGGACTCGAACATGGCTGCCTCCCTGCCTGTGGAAGACATTGAACGGGCGGTGTTGGCGGGTGTGCAGGCTGCACTTCAAGCGGTTGTTCAGCGGTACCGGCCCCATCTTCCACAGGCAGGGAGGGGACATGGGACATTTAGATTTAACATTTAGATTTAGATTTAATATTTAGATTTAAGATTTAACATTTAGATATAGATTTAACATTTAGATATAGATTTAACATTTAGATTTAGATTTATTTAGATTTGATTTAAGATTTAGATTTAATATTTAACATTAGATTTAGATTTAATATTTAGATTTAGATTTAACATTTAGATTTAGATTTAATATTTAGATTTAAAATTTAATATTTAGATATAGATTTAACATTTACATATAGATTTAACATTTAGATTTAGATTTAATATTTAGATTTAACATTTAACATTTGGATTTAGATTTAATATTTAGATTTAATATTTAACATTTAGATTTAGATTTAATATTTAGATTTAGATTTAACATTTAGATTTAGATTTAATATTTAGATTTAACATTTAACATTTAGATTTAGATTTAATTAGATTTATATTTAACATTTATTTAGATTTAACATTTAGATTTAGATTTAATATTTAAATTTAACATTTAACATTTAACATTTAGATTTAACATTTTAAATAATTTATGTCTCAAATGTGTGTAAAATGAGCTAAATGTGAAGAAAATGAGCTAAATATTGAAAATATATCAGTTTGAAAACTGTAATCAAGTTTTTACATTCGGCACCCCATACACATCTTATGAGAGAGGTTCCAAACGTGCACCTTGCCATGCTCACGCCTCATGTGCGTCACAAAGAGCTCCCTGGAACTGAAGGGGCTGTTGCATTCTCCACATGTGTATCCTGAGCTGGGATGGCTCTTGAAGTCAGGTGGACAGTTGTTGGTTTTCTTCAGCGAGGAAGACGAAGGCCTCTTTTCTCCCTTGTCTTGACAGTTGACGTGCCCGCCATCTTTGTTGTTGTAATTATTGGGGCTGTTGCTGTTGGAGTTGGTGGGCTTTGTGCTGAGCGGAAGGTTGATGCCCAGGTTTGGTGGACCCTCTACGGTCTTCAGGGTTCCATGGATAGCCTTCAAGTAGCACAATTATGGCTTCAACTTTCAACATGTCACGAAGCACTTAGCAAAATTATTGCCAATGAGACCGACTTTAAATGTCACAGTGAGTGGTCTGACTTCAAGTTAATTAGAAGTTAAATGCCTATTCATTTTGAAACTACGTCACAATATTTTTCCGAATGCCTACCCTGATGTGATCCAGCATGAGCTGCTTCTGTGCGTAGTGCATTGAGCAGTCAGGGCATTTAAACACTGGAACTTTGTGATTGACGACATGCTGATCAAAGTGTGTAGAGAGCAGGGACTGTAGAGTGAACACGGTATCACACATGGAGCATTTATAGATCACCCTGAAAGACAGAAAACAAAAATTACTGTTCCAAAAAAGCCATTAAAAAAAAAACAAAAACAAAAAAAAAAACCCTCCCTTTCATGTCATGGACTAAAGACTCAAAGCATCCGGGTTGTTACCCCGTAAATGTTACCATTTGTTTCTTATTAAGCTTCTAAATATTCAGCTTTACTTGTAATTCCCTTACATAATGCTGAAAACACACTGTTAGTTTCTAATCAAGAGCCCAGCAGGCACACAAAACACTGCAGTTTATTGCATGCTGAAACCTAAAACGGAAATTGTTGAGCCACAATCTGGACCAAAAATTCACATCGGTGCAAGAACAGCTGCTCTTACACATGTCTGTCATTAGTACCGCTTATGTCAAATAGTGTGTAAGTCAGTAAAAGGTTGCCACGTGGAAAACAACCCTAAGCTAAGCCACCACATCTAAAATCCACAAATCATGTTACTGATGAGACAGCAAGGTTGATTTTCCACACAAGAAAGAAATGGACATAGGTATCAGGTTAAGATGGCATGGTCCAGTGTGAAACAAAGAGCATGCGGTTGTACAGTCATGTGAAAAATAAAGTACACACACTTTCAATTTTAGGGTTTAACTATCAGAACATAATGAAAAATCATCTGGTCCAAATCAGGTTTCACACAATTCACATCACAATTCATTTAATAAAACAAAACTGCAGAAGCAGTTTGTGGAAGTAAACTCCATGGTTCAGTAGCCTGAACCATCCTTAACAGCAGTAACATCAAATAATCATTTTCTATAAAACAACAGTCAAATCACTGTGGAGGAATTTTACAAGCTCCAATCTGGGAGTATATTTAATTTCCCCCAGACACTCCTTCTGCATTGTTTCTTATTTTTTGTTCAATAAATGATGACCTGCTGTAATTTGTCTTCTTATTGTTCATGCAAGGTTGTATTTCCCTTATTGTAAGACCTGGTAAGGCACAGATTTTTTTTTTTTTTTTTAGTATGTTCTGGTACTAATAACGTTAGACTTGACAGAAGATGTACTTTTCTTTTTCACATGACTGCATACTGATGCTTACACACCAAAAGAGAAAGACTCCTATTTTTCAGCTAACTAAATTAACTTTAGTGTATAAGATACATTCATACATTTATGTATGTATTTATTTATTTTCATAATACAGTATCAATAGTAACATATGAGGACCTACTTGGGCTCCCCTGCCTTCACTCCTGGATGTTGCGTGGAAGCATGTGAGTGTGTTCCAGGCGCAGACTTGAAGGCCATGGGGCAGAGAGGACATTTATAGAAGATCTCACAATGAGTGCTCTGGATGTGGGACTTGAGAGTTGCAACATCAGTAAAGACCACACTGCAGTGGACGCAACTGGAGCGAGACAGGATGGAGACGGAAAGAATGACTTAGTAAATTGTAAATCGACTGAGTAAACTAATTAAGTAAACTGAGTTAATTGAGTAAAAGTCAATGTAGCTCATTCCTCTGACAGAAGCACTAGTTTACTGTAAGTCTGTCTCTACAAAGAAGGGTTGACAAGTCCATGAAACTTTCTAAGTTCAATACTTTTCATGCAAATTATGCATGGAATTAATGGAGATATATTGGAATTAATGAGAATAAACTGAAAATTTGCAAAACCTACAGGTTAGTTTTTAACAAGGAACTAAAATGTAAAAGGCAAGACAAAAAAAAAATTTGCATAAACTTGTTTAAAATTATCTGATTTAATGCAAACTCAGTTGAATTCCTACCATCACATGTGTCGTTATTTTGTAGAGTCCAGCTTAGGCTGAAGCCATGCTATTTTAGTCCAAGGATTGCATCCAGTTAAGTAATATTTGATGATATTGCTCTGATAGATATGTATATTTGATCAATAGTAAAACTTTACAAAACAAACAATAACAATAGCTAGCTAGTGAACATACGAGATATGCTAAATGTAAGCTAGCTGAACTATTTGAACGACTGCATCAAGGGCAGAGCATTTATTCATTCAGTTCCTATCAAAGACAAAGAAGATGTTTCTTTTGTTTGAGGGTAGAAAAAATAACTAGGTTGGCAGATGCTAATGTATGTTTTTACAAATTAACTACATGAAAGTATCTGAAAACAAGGTTTTGCCATTGTAACTATATTTGTCTAAACTTCTGCATTCATATTTGTATATTTAGTCAATGTTTTGGAAACTTTTGCCATGAAGCTGATATTTTTAGCAATAGTTTTTCAAACTTTTAACATTTGGTTAAAGTAGTGCTTACATGCATGCATTCATAAGTTGAGCTGCATAAATATGCACTTATACGTCCCAGACTTTGTCAGAGTTATAAGAGAATAAAGAGCCGGAGAGACGGCAGGATCTTAAAATCCTGCTTCTAGTCAGACAAAATCTGTGGAAAGATTATTCAGCGCTGTCAGTCGAATCTTATCATGTTTGCTCATCTCTGGTTTACACCAGGCCAGTGGTAAAACAAATAATAATACAAACAACAAAACAAACAAAACAAAACAAAATATAATAATAAAAAATAATGAAATAATTTTTAAAACATTGTCTCCAAGGTAGTAAAATGTTCATCCCATTAATTCATGCCTTAAACAGGGACTGGTCACGGTTTACATGATGCCAACACAACTAAAGTTGGTAACAACATTAGCTGCCTGATTTTTTTTTTCAAGTTTTTCACAGAGTACTTCAAATATATCTTTATATATTTTGTGTATTGAAAAAAATTACATCTGAAGGGATCTTTAAAGGTATTTGGTTAGGTAGCACTTCTTGTCATAGGTAGACCGTAAGTGCTCGGATACAGTTTTCATTTTTAATAGCTTGATTTTTGATATTCTTTTTTTTTCCCCAGTAAGTTTCAATGTCAATAATACCACTCTAAGGAATATAGATGGAGCTAATACAACTTAAAAGACAAATAACTGTAATTCAAAATGACAATTTAAGAGGCAATTTTAGGGGGAAAAAAGCTTTCAAACTTTGGAAACTACTGTATATGTCACCATAGCAGAAAATGCTAGTTTATGTCATTCTGTTCTTAGTTGAGGTAGACTCACCGGTAACCGACTCTACGGGTGTAATGCAGGCAGTTCCTTGTGACGTGGGACTGGAAGTGAACAGAGCGACAACTGGCACCGCACTCGGGGCAGATATAAGGGGACTTGTGCTGGTGGATTCGCTGGTGTGACAGAAAGCTGCACTGATTTGGAAGAAGCATTTGGCAAATGGTGCATGTCTTCTACGAGATAAAAAAAAATAGGAGATAGAAACATCAGTAAATGTTCACTGTCTACTTTTATGATAATAGAACAATTGAAAACATAACCCAAAGTGTCACATTAATATTAAGATAGGGTCTATCCTTGACAGAGTGGACAAAAAATGAATTTTAAAAACAACAAAGCAGCATGACAGTTTCAATTCACTGAAGAAATAATCCCAAATACAGCCATGACATATCTCAGATAGATTTCATTTTCAGGAAAAAATGTTTTGTCGCTGTAAATGAGTCTAACCACATGCCTCATCCGCCACTGGTATGGTGATGTCACTGAGGAATGCCTGGTGCTATGGTTGTTATAATAAACTAAGATGTATCAAAATATTTGTTTAAATGTTTGCCTTTGGTGCAATGTAATCTTAAACTTGGTGACTAGATACATCTTCCCCAAAATGTTCCTTTTGAGTTAAGCTTAACTGTCCTTTTAATGTTTTTTTTTTTTATAAGGTTTTTGCCTCTATTGTTTTTAAGAGCAGGTGCAAGTGCAGTTGTTAAACTTTAGTTTCTACTTGTATTAAAGGGAAAATATTTCAAAAGAAGATCTGTTTTTCTGTGCATGAGGGCATATATTTGGGTTTCTGATGTGACCAGCAACTCAAAACTTTACATAACAAGATCATGTAACTTTGTTTGGGGCTGCCTAGGCCTGAAGATATGTCATCCAGGAAGTAATTCAGATTTGTGGAGTACTGTGACATCACAGAACCAGATCAGAGTCAGCTTTCCATCTTCTTTATCTTTCCAAAAACTTCATATCATGCTGCTTTTGCTGTATCTAGGTAGGCAGTGCAAAGTGACAATGCTTACTTCACATCAATAACTTTTGCTGTAAAGCAAAGTTGTAATACTTTTTTTGAATTAGAGACACAACTGGCAGAAGAGGTGAGTGGAGTGGAGTGGCTCACTCCACCCGGTAAAACACCGTCTGTTGTTTGACTGTGGTATTTTGAGCCAAATATCTCATATCTTTCATAACTTGTGTCATCTTGTGAAAAAAATGATATCATGTGCTTCCATTTATGCTCTCCCATACAACATAGCTGTTCACACATCACATACACACACCTGACTACTGGACTCTACCACTTGTTGACAGTGCATGGCTAGTGAGTTGTCATCCTGGAACATTTCATTACACTCCAAGCATTTTAAGCTGTGCCGGTAGAGCTTTGATGCATCATCCTCTAAGGGCATGGCTGCTACAAGAGGAACGCTGCACGGAGCTGATACTACAGAAGTTTGGTTCCCGCCATCAGCAACTTTCCCTTGAATTTGACCCATAGGTGCTTGTGCTTGAGAGGTAGAGGTGGTGCAGATGACACTAGGTGGTCCTGATGAATTTGATGTACTTATCATCTGATCTGCAGGGATGGGTTTTAGGATTAAGTGTGAGCACTGCATGACCACCCCTTTGTCCTTGTGGCCTCTGGCATGAGACAAGAGACTGCATTTATTATAGAAGACCAGACTTTTAGCACAGTGGTTGCATGTGACCTCAATTCGCACACTGCGACGTTCATAGTGCTGTGCCAGGCTTTTCTCAAGAGCAAATGAATCTCCACACTCCAGGCACTTGTAGCCTCGTGAAGGTAGAGAGATACAGGCTGAGGTTGGAGGAGATAGGTTTGGGACATACACAGGAACAGGATTCATGCTACTCAGCACTTTATTGAAAGCGTCCACTACAGAGCTCTGGGTGCTAGTGAACATTTGAACCCTAGAGACTTTCTTGGGGGCCTGGCCAGTGGCAACAGACGGCTGTTTGACTTGCTGAGACTGTTGATGCTGGGGTGGTTTTGTCGTGGACAGGGCCTGTTGTATATCACAAGCAGCAGAGGACACTTTCTGAGGCAGAAGGTTGAGGTTACTAAGATGGACTGTCTTTGGGATAAGTTTGGCATTAGCCAGACTAGAAGCAGGTACCATGACAGTCTGTTGTTGGATGGCATTAGCAGCTTTCAAGATGGCACTACTAGCACTTTGCACTGAAGAAGCAGGAATGACTGTTGCTTTGACTGTGGTGTTGTTGCCTAGTTTCAGGTTGATAACTTGTGAACCGGCCGTCTTGACTGCTGAGACTGGCAGGAAGGCTGTTGCCACAGGCTTAATAGTCATTTGTTTGGTTATTTCAATTGAGGATCCCCCACTGGTGGCTACAACTGTGGCTGGAAGAGAGGACTTTGTGGGTGATGAGAAAATTGCACTGGTTGTTGCGATAACACATTGTGTATTCTCTCCTTTTTTCAGACCCTCAGAATCAAACTCTGGGAGAACACTAGTGACAGTACGTTTGATCTGCCCAGATGAGGTTTTGATTGTTTTGATTCTGACCTTCGGGATGATGGGGGTGGTGTCCAATGCCTGAGGCAGGAGAACCATTGCTGCTGCCCTCACTTGTGACACTAGAGGGGCTTTCTGGCTGTCTTGTTGGTGCCTTCTTTCCAGACTCTTGGGCTGAGTCCTGGTCTTGTAGTCTATCTGTTGCTTTGGGGTTTCTTTTAGCCTGGACAGATTCTCGCTGTAATGTTGGGGGATCCAAAGCACCCAAATCTTCAGTACTAGCCTTTTTGGCACTGAGTGCTGCTATTGCTGCAATACAAGATGAAAGCTTTGTAGATGACTTGGCTCTAACTTTGGGGATATTGGACACATCAACAACCCCTGATGACTGTCCACAGTCCCTCTTTTCTTGACTTTGAGATTCAAAGAGGGTCTCCTCGAGGTCTTCTTCAGGCACATTTGACTCAGTGGGGTTGTTAGACTTTGAACTAGTAACAGTATCATGGTTGTTGTTTTGATCAGGTTGGACATCTCTGTTTTCCTTGGGCTTAGATGTACTGTCTACTCCAGAAGATTTGTGAACCTGTTCCTCCATCTTAGCAGCCGGCCTGAAGAAAGTCTGAGGTCTTTGCTTATCTGTGGGATCATCTACCTCAATTTTATCATCGTCATCAAACTCTTCAGCACTAGAGATTGGGCTGAACTGACTGAAGGTCAATGATTGGTTATTAACTTTATATCCCTCCTCTTTGGGAGTTTTTAATCCATTCTTAGTGTAATGACCAAGAGCTGGTACCATTGGCAAGCGACCATTATGAAGTCCGTTGCCAATAGAACGTGGTTGGGCATGTGGGTTAAAACATCCATCTTTTCCAGATCTCGTTCCACCCTGTTCACTTGAGTCCACAGTTCGGATGTTCTTTACAATGACACTGACGCCAATGTCATGTGCATTTGAGGGGTTGGGAGCCTCATTTTCATTTGCAGTTACTCCACAAGTGGGTTGCTTGAGTTGTCCCTCATGTTCATCTTGGTGGCCAGATTCAATTGCGGCTTTAGGATCCACCATGTCGGGGATGTCGAAGGCCGCCAGCAGGTCATCAAAGTCTGGCGTTTTCATATCTCCCATGTTCCTTCTCCTGTTCTGATGAGGAGGTCACCTGGGAAACACAGATTCAATTTTAAAAAGAGATATGGATTTACCATTTTTTTTTAGTCTGATATTCAATTTTTTTCTTACTAACAGAGTTGGTCAAACAGTTTTGTTTTCGTTCATATGAGTGAGTACAGCTTATCATTTACAGCTGTACTGTTATTGATGTAGCATTGAGTGCGCTATTCTCTAGAGTGCTTTGCCTACGCACGAGCTCGATAGTGTTAGATTAAGATAAAGTCTGGATCTGTAGGATGAAAGAGTAGAAAGTGATTCATTGGTTAAGGTTTAGTTTCAAAAACTAACTGTTTTGGTTTAGGCTTCTAAGCCATTTGGTTAGGTTTATGAAAACAACTTGGCTTGGTTAAAAGTCTGCCACATGTCAAAACTTGCCATGTGTTTTGCCCTCCTACAAATAAAAAAAATATGTGGGCTGCATGGAGAAACCTCATTTGAAACAAATTATTATGAAAGCTATGCTAGGTGCCATTTCACAAGTAAAGACTATGACACCAGCCTATAAGATAGGTGCTTAGTATGGTAATTAAAACAATGATGGACCTGGTCTATATGAGTAAAACACAATATCACCTAATTTTGTTTCCTGCCAGTAGATAGGGACCCCTCTGCTAAATCTAAATAAAGGTGAATATAACAACCATTTGGTTGAATTATATAAAGAGTATAAATGTGAACAAGAGGACATTGTATTTCTTTCTTAAGCAACAATTTTTTAATAGGTAATGTGACTGAATTCTATTTAAAAAATGTTTAAAAAGTACACATCAGGAGAAAAGATAATAGGATAATGTTTCTTTATTTTTTTTTGCAGTGAAAAATGTAAATGATAACTTATGGGGGTGTCTATGGATTATGGTTGTTTGAGACAAAAAGCACATCCATGTAGCTGCTCTGCTTGTATGTTCGAATAGACCAGTGCTACTCCTTAATCCAAATGCATGGAAACCACATCTGCACACACAGACCCTTTTCCTACAGCATGAGCTTTGCATATAGCATGTAAAAAATTCTTAGTTTGACCTCAAATGATTGGTTATCTGTAATCACAAGGTTGGTATGAAGAGAACGAGAGAAAGGATGAGAATTGCCATGAAAGAACAGGGCAGGCAACAAATGCAGTGAGGGGGGAAAAAATGGCTGCTGAGCTGTGTGAAGCTGCAGCAGGGAGAGAGAAAGGCCTGGTGGAAAGAACAGCTAGTCACAGCCATGACAGCCAGAGCAACCTTATTCAGGAATTAGATGAAGGTTTAATGCAGAAAATTATGAAAAATACACAACACAGAATGCCTCTTGACTGCACCAGTTTAATGCACATGCACTGTTACCGCCTGAAATCTATGCTTTGTGTTAAAGACAGCTACAATCTAAGTAAAGTGCATGGAAATTAATGGTGGAGACATGCAAGTGAATCAGTAACTCCTCACCCTCTTGCCTCCGTCCCTCTCCAGCCTCTAGAAAAACCCTCTTTCCTTCCTTCCATCCTGTAACAAACAGAGTCACAATACTACTAACACACAAAAGCATTCTACTCCACCCTGCCTGAAAAAAAAAAAGTCTTCCCAACCAGGCAAAGGCCCAGAATACAGGGTCAGGTTACATCCAGGGATCTGGTGAGTGGTGGTGGTCCTGGTAAGGCTCGTCTTCAGTTATTTTCTGCCCCACTAGCAGCACACAGACATATAAACAGACAAATAAAAAAAACCATGCTCCTCTGCGTGTGTATGTGTGCGTGTGCGTGTGTGTGTGTAAATGTGTGAGGCAGGCTCTCAGCTAAAGATTTGCAGACGCCCAGTCAGCCACGTCCCCCAACCCTCATCCCTTCCCAAAACTCCCTGCTCCCCTCGCAAGGAGCTGCGGAGCCGTCTGACATTCAGCTAGCAGCGAGAGGCAGTAGCGTCTGTGCCGTGGTCGCCAGTGGCTGAGCTGTGGATGGCTGCCATGGAGCAGTCTGGACTATCTCTATCCCTGTGGAGCACAGAGACGGCATTGTTCCTGTCAGCCCTCACTCTGCCTCAAACCGGTTTCAGCTGGTTCCGGTCATCCAACATAAAGCCTTGTGCTGCAGCATGGCCTCAGAAACACACAGGAAGAAGCGGTGTTCCCATCTCTCGGGAGAAATGCAACTCTTTTCACTCAGCTATGTGCATGTTGTGTTATAGTTTTTGTAGAACAACAAATTTCTTACGGACAGGTGGAAGAATCAGTAGTCTGGTTGCCTGCACAGCCTTGAAATTAGACCACAAAACCCCCAAACAACAAGGCAAAAGAGCATGATGCTTAGTTGTGCACAGCTGTCATGCCACAGCGTATGGGATAATTAAAATGTAGACATAAGAAAACAGATTAACAGAAGTGATACCATGTAAACAAAACAATTTGCCACATATTTGAATGAATAAGAAAAAATGATCTGCAGCTGTATTCCTTGTGATGTGAAGACATATATAGTTTAAAACACTGCAAAGGCGAAGTATGGGTAATCATGGTGGGAATAGAAGCTTTGTCTGGTACTTTGGCCTGCTTCTTAACCCTTTCCCCCAAAACTTTCACACCAGACACAACATTAGTCTCTTTGAAGACTAAAAATGTCCCTGTAGCCCCCAGCAGCAAGCTCATCGCTGTGGTATGAAGGCAAGGAATGTAAGCACAAGACAAGCAGTCTTAACATGGTCAAAGACGGGCCATTCATGCACCTCCCGCACCAGATTCCCAGCAGCCTCATGCCACCCTGCTCTACCTACACTCCCACAGAGACAAGCAGAAACAGAACCATGCACTCTCATGCATATAGAGAGGTAAATGTGGCATACCCGTGTCAGATTTTTATCCACTCTGAGGGATAATCAGGGGGGAAAGTCTTCCTGATGAGGCCTTAGCACCTGCCTTTAACAGCCCCAACCATTTGAGCCATCCTCCTCCTCCTCCCCCACCTCCCCTTCTCCCCCACTTCCCACTCTCCTTCAGTGGGTCAGTCCTAGATTTCAGTTCCAGTCCAGGCCTTGTTTTCTCCAGAAGCCCCCGCCACCACCACCACCACCATTACCAGCACCACGGCTGTGCATGAAGGGATGGATGGAGAGAGAGGGGGCAGTGTTCAGCAGGCGAATCAGGCCTTTTGTCTCTGTCTGAGCAGTGGGGTGAGGGGGACTCCACTCTGGCTCAGGAGCAGCAAGCAGCTGGTGCAGAGAAAGAGGAGAGAGAGGGAGGGAGACGAAGGCGCCGGGGGCGGGGGTGGGGGGGATACAGAGGAAATGGAGGGAAAGGAAATTAGCAGGAGAACAGAATAACATGGGCTTGAATTTGTGCACTTTTCTGTAGTTCAAGATGGGTCCCATTATTTTAAGACCACATGAAACACTTACATGCTTGCATTTAAAGAACAGCAGCAGAAGTGCAATGTATAAAAAAAGCTGACATAACAAGGACACAGTTTACACCTTCATGACATATGGCAACGACAGTTTACGCCTGCAAACATGAGCTGCTTTGGGTGAGATTTTCACCATTGTTCTAGTCTATATGTACAGACAGATTAATAACAAATCCATACCAATCAAAAAGTGCACAAATTACTTCACATTGCACTGTGCGTGTTAGAAATGGATAAACGAAATCAGATATTTTATAACCTACCTGAGGAACTGCAGAGAGGCTTTCAGTAGAATGAGACTGGCTGTCTTAGGCCTGCTACAAGTCCTTGATTCATCTTGATGACCTACCAAAGACAGCCAACCATGATGCAGAAAGGCTAATTCTGCTTCATTGTGAAAAGAACCATACCAGATTTATTAATCAGATCACAAAAATGCATTTTATACACTGCAAGGGCAGCTGAAGCATATATATATATGTATATATGATAAAAGGCCCCCATGGTTTCTCCTGCCTCCCGACAATATGACAGATTCAGTGCAGGAGAGGAGGCTGAGGTTGCTACCCACCCCTTAGAGAGTCACATGACGTCAGGCTGACTCCATTCATGCTGGATATAAGGGTTTCGTATCGCAGCATTTCCTCCCAGAGGAAAGCTTCATCTAAACACCTCAAGGGGAAAGAGAAAAATGGTATCTTACACAGTTTTGCATATTTATATCAAGCATTTATAGAACAAAGCACTTTTTTTCCCAGTGTAATAAATCTTGAATATTTTGGAGCTCAAAAAAAAAAAAAAAAACAGGAGTACATACTTGCAACATCACCTTTGTAATGTCATGTGTAAACAAGGGGTATAAATATAGAAACAGTAAATGTAGCTTCTTTTTTCTCCTGCTTGCCCTTTGTATCGATTAAAGCAGTTGTTCCCGCCGCTTGTCAATCGCAAGGCAGCCTCTTGATGCAGATCAGAAATGAAGCAAAAATCAGTAGGTAACATACAAAACAGGAATGTGCTCTTCTCTCTTATTCTTTTTATAATCTGTGTCTTCAGATTTGTCCTCAAACCCCCCAAGGAGCTTCAGATTCACAAGTTAACCCCTTCAATGCCAATGGTGGATCAGTAAGTAAGGTGTATTTTTAGGCCAACGTCAAAAAAAAACATGCAGAAGACTAAATCCTTTGAGAAATAAAGCATGTAATGTCGGGTTTGACTGTTTCACGTTTACCCATTATATATGTGTATATATGTGGAAAATTATTTTCTGCCTTTAAATGGAAAATATATAGGAAGTTAGGTTTTTCAGGGGTTAATCCGGCACTGTGAGCACATAGAGTTTGCATTGCGGTTGTCTTTACTAGTAAAGGAATACGGCACTGCATTTGGACATTATGGCGTCACATAGCCAAATATGGATAAATATTTATATGACAATATGAAAGCCACATGTTTCTTTAAATTCCCTTGCTTTCTTCACAGACTCTGATGAGAGAATTGCCTTGTGATTTCAGAGTCAAAACACTGAAGACCATGAAATGGCAATCTGTCCATTTTAATTGATGCTTTCCAGGCTGAAAGGCCTTCCCTTTGATGTCTCTTTTTAACTTTTCATAAAACCAGTGTGCGTGAAGCCATGACACCACCATCAGACCAATTAATATATCCATGTGACATTGAAAAAATTTACAGAGTGACTAGAAAATAGAAAGGATATTATTGCAAACAGCTCAAGAATAGTTTGCTCTTTATTTTTCCACGAATCACATCCCATCATCTTCAGAAGATTTCACTAATAATGAGATATGTTGATACCAAAAATAATTGGAACACAAAGATAGTGCTAAAATATAAATAAATTGGAAAGATAACATTCATTCTCCAATGTTATGAATGTTTTACATGATAGATTATATTTTCACACTTTTTAACACTTACAGCTATACCAGTCCATGACTCATCATTTAGGGAATTAATCCTGTCTAAATTCACCCCACAGCGCCATCTTCTGTTTAGCTGAGATTTACAATTGCTCTTGTAGTTCAGCTCAGCATGAATATCAACATGTGGTAATAGTTTTTTGTTTTTTGTTTTACATAAACACCCTTTTTAAAAGTTCAGCTTATTCACTTAAGAACTACTGTTGTACGCTGAATCATGTGGTCCTTAAAAGAAATTTGATTCGGTTTGACTGTGCAGCCTGAAAATAATAAAGTGGTTCCTCGTGTGAGTACAAAGCCAGTCATAAGTGCTGGTTCGTGACCTCACCAGCTCACTTATGTTAATTAAAAACCTTCTCCTCCCAGTGTGTGGTCAAGCCATTGTAAGTTTCTAAGTGGGAATCCATGAATAAAGCATTAAGACTTTCGAAATGATTTTAAGAAACACAGTCTTCTATTTCAGTGGTGCATTTGTGCACAGTACCTCTGGTATTTTTGTGTTTTTTGTCTTTACAATACATTTTCTTGTAATCTTCAATAAAAAATGAACCAACATGTATTTCAGGTGGCACTGTGCCGTGTATCCTACCTGTTGCTGCCCTTTGAGCAGAGGTGACTCATCCTGTTTTGTTAAGGTCATCCTCGGATGAGGATGGGATATGTTTCGAGCCATATATACTCAAATATCTTGCGGGGATGTGTGGGGGGGTTGTGAACTGACAGTGCCCAGAGGAAACCTTCAACCTTTCTTAACATAAAATGTTATTTACTGTGTAGGCTCCTTATCTGTCTTCAACTATTCTCTTTCTCTGACTATCTGATGTCAATACTGTCATGGGAGGGATCAGTCAAGTATGAAAATGTGACACAGACTTGTGGCTGGGTGCTTCTCTGTGTTTTAAAGTCACACTGATGGCCTCTCTAGACGTGTAAATACTCAAATACACTTCACATGAATGATGTGGACTCTGTGTCACAAGTTGTTGTGCTGCTTTTGTTGTGATTATTTTACGGAAATACAACAAAATGCAACAGCTGTTGTCAAAAAAAAAAGAGAAAAAAAATCATCATTGTTAATTGCATGATGTTTGACAGTTTTTTTTTTTTTTTAATCTGTTTACTTTCAAGTGCACTGAAAACATGGTAACATTTATAACAGTAAAAGTCTGCAAATGAGCAGATGTATAGCAGTCTCCCAGTAAAATGACAGAAATATAAAATCAGACTTTTATAGAACAAATATTTCTTGCAATTAAAGGGATGGTGTAAAAAGAAGTCCTCCTGACAGATTACAGGGTCTTAGATTAATGTGTATTATTATTCTGCAATTCTCTTCTTTTGTACAGACTTGTAATTACAATCTGCAGATTTTCACACAATGTGAATAAATGATTCATAATTTCAATGTAACCTGTAGATGTGTGTATCATCCCTTCTTACCTGTTGTCCATTGATACAGGCGAACTAAAATTTGCAATCGAGAGATATCATTTATTTATCATTTATTGGCATGTTAGAAGGCCGTTTATAGAAAAAGAGTGAGAAAGATGTGAGCTTGTGTTTCATACTGGCTTATTTCAGCATCTGCAATCTAAATCATGAACACTTGGGATTCATTTTTTATTTTCTTTGCAGGTAAAAAAAAGTGCCCTGATGGTTATGTAAGACTTTAAATTACTTGAAAGGACTTCT
Organism: Hirundichthys speculiger; assembly: GCA_018398805.1. Taxonomy (NCBI): domain Eukaryota; kingdom Metazoa; phylum Chordata; class Actinopteri; order Beloniformes; family Exocoetidae; genus Hirundichthys; species Hirundichthys speculiger. Next base: position 119,812 of record JAGFBZ010000842.1, on the reverse strand, counting down.
TCCAGTGACCGTTAGTTATAATAGACAACAACTAATCCAAAAGCAAAAATAAATTTCACCATCTTACGCAACAGAAAGATAGAAAACTACAAAACACCTATTTCGTGTAGGGCTGTTTTGGTTTTTGTGTGTGTGTGTGTGTGTGTGTCTGTGTGTTTAAGTTTACAGGAAGATTAATGGGGCAGTTGCACTGCTAGTTATCATGTAGCTAATTTTAGCAGTTAATTAGCTGTTGCAATAGCTCAGTTAGCGTTGCTAAGTTAGCAATGCTAAGTTAGCTACAGCCAATTTATTCAGAAGGAACATGTCAACAGTGTCATAACAAATATTAGTTCAGATTTTGTCACTGAAGTGTCTGGAAAGAGAAATGGCATGATAATTTCCCCTCAAGCATGTAACTGAAGAGTTGGTTTAGCTTGTATTTGAATTAATCATTACTGACATACATTGACACTTTAACCGCCACGTTAAGTTTCACAGATTGGCAAGAGGTGAAAGGATACCCCAGTAACCTCTACGAGCTACGAGATCTGTTGCACGATATTGTGATTTAACAAAGATGGCAAGAGTTAAGCAGAAACGACATGGATTTAACATTCAGGCTTAAATTAGCACACCCAAGAGACTCAAAAGCTATTCATTATATTTGTGAATGTGTGCTTGTTTTCCACACTGTGTAATGAGCCTAATGAATAAATTCTGCATGATGAATCTGCATTTTTCCACTGCGACACAACGAATCCACCATTCAGATCAGCAACACTTGGCAACACCTCGTCCTCATCTAAAGTCTGAAGAAGCAACACTGTTCATATTTACCACTTGTACATATGAGCAGGAGGTAAAACCATTATTGCTAACGACAGTGTAATAAAGTTTAAGAGTCCACATGACTTCTTACACCACATAGGTGTTTAACACTAGGTTAAACTGAAATCCTTATTTAAGATAGAAACAGGGATATTGGCCTACTGTAGTTTTGTTTTTCTTGCTGCATATTCCAAAAAGTTATGTTTCCTCTGTTTTATTTTGCCCATTGTTGTTGTGCTCTCTCTCTAGTGCTGTTACACGTAACAAGCTGGTAACACTGTGGTATAATCAGAAGTTGGTGTCATTTAAAGGGGTATTCCAGATGAGAGACACGCAGGAGGCATACATTACACAAAACACAAGACCCTGCTGGTTTTTAATACAGAGTGGCAAGTCGGGGTCTCTTCAAGCAGTATACGAGTGGTTAAAAATATGATAACAGAAATAGTATACATCACTTGTGGGCTTGCTGATTCAGGAAATTTCCTCTTTTTAGCAAGTGGATTCCCCAAAAGATGGATATCTCTATGAACTTTTCAGTTTCACAAGGTAAACACAACCATAATTTAAGAAACCAAATTGGGATTTCAAAGTTGGACAGAACCACCATCGTGTTTTCCAATGATTCTTGTACTATAGCTCTTAAATTATGAGTTTGGGATTTTGGTCATCACTATTTTGGGTTTCTAAATCCTCACTTGATGGCTTGAGAAGCTTACAGTTAAACAACAGACACAACATACAGTCAAACAGTAACAGCTTGTCAGTTACAAAGTACCCCTGACACATGGCATACTCTGCTTTATCGCCCTTTATTTTTCTAAATTGGAACCATAATTCGCATTATATTCAAGAATATAATGTCTTAGAAAAACTTTAAACTGGTGACTTAGACTGTAAGTTAATCAAAATCAATTACAAGTTAACTGTAATAACAAATCTTATTAGATGAAGGGTCACTTTTTTCACAGGTTTAGATTATTGCTTTTCTTTTACAGGAAGATGAAACACCACCTGCTGGCCATTAGATAGAATGCAGGTTCAAGACACTTTCATTGGTTCACACGTCTTCTAGCAGTTAATGATAAAGCATTTTCCTTCTTTATTTTGTTTTATTTCATTTGATTTTACGTGTTACCAAACATTACTAAACAGTCAATCTACTACGCTTGATAGATCTGTCGGCCAAGAAACAGAAGAATTTACCGGTAAAATACAGATACATGTAAGTTCAAGCATCAGAAACTATTATGTTTCGTGCTTGAGCAGCAGCAACTCATAAAGAGAAGCTCATAAACGTCTATTTATCTGGATAAAAAAGGCCTATTTAGATTCAACATCTGTTACACATCTGTCTCATTCTGTGATTGGAAGCTACATGATTTGTTGGAGAGAAAGAAATGAATTTGCGCCTGAAGAGATGCCTGTGCATGGTTGTGTGTGTCCAGCCAGATCACCTCAGGACAACAAAGAGCTTATGATCGGTAAATGCAGTGCTACCATGGAAACCCTCCAATCACCACATAATGACTTTGTCGCCTACTAAATATGATCAGTTTCTTTCATCACAGGCGCGTCTCTGAGTCCTTAAGTGACTATGACATGAGGAAAAGGTTTTGTTAAAAGAAACGTATTAATTACGCTTTCATTTTTTTCCCCTCACTTAACTTAGTCACTTACCTTTTCCAACCCCCGCCCCTCGTCCTTGTTGAGAAGGAAACAGTTCCAAGAAGTCCAGTCCATCACTGCGCAGTGACGCCGACACCTCCTGCAATCACGCTGAAATATCTGGAGGAGAAAAAAAAAAAAAAAAATCTGGTCAGTAATTACAGACCATAAATGATCATTTGTCATCATCACTCTCCCATCTTGGCCTCTGTGGCACTTTTACAAAGAGCCGCTGACGCACAGCTGTATCAGGAGGAGCATTTAACTTTGATCATTAGTCATTTCTGTCAAAGGCATCGGGAGCGCAACTTCAGCAACTCTGCAGCTGCGCGCCTGTTTGTCCGCACCGGTTCCACCAGCATAAAAATCCACTATGGTGGAGATTTTCTAAAAGTTAGATCAAGCTGATTAACATCCGTGCTTTATTTGATCTTTTTCTCAAACAATGGGAGGGGAGTGCTTGTGCGTTTCGTGGACTTGCAGACCGCTGTGGCCATTTTTTTTCCTTCTGGCTGTCTTACCTTGTTTGTTGCACAGCTCAGAGAGTCCGGCAGCAGTTGTTGGAAAAATGTATCCACGAGGCAATCACTGGGCAGTAGGTAAGGAAAATGTCATTTTTGCACGAAAAATAATCATTTTAGTTTGCTTTATTGTCTAGCAATAAATTAAATCATGTGGAGATCAAAGTTTATAGGATCTCATTAAAGCCATGCATCCATTATATTGCCTTTTGATTTTAATTTTTTTTTCTTATTGATAATGATGCTCAAGCATTTCAGCTCAAGCAGGCAAGTGCTTGAGACTCAGTTGGACAGCAGAAAGAAAGAAAAATAAAATCCTGTTCAGAATATTGAATTTCTCTTAATTCAGCTCCTTGGTGAGAATCATGTTTTATTGCATCCAGGTAACTTTCCGAACTTAAACCCATGAAAAGTGGATTTAAATTAACTGGAGAACAGTTAGACCACAAATAGAGCTATGATGGAGGAGCTAACAAGTCCTGTTTTGTCCAACTCCCCAGGTCATTTAATGGGAAAGAAGAGCATTAAGAGCTTGCCTGGACTCCAGGAGGCAAAAGTTGACTACCTCACACCTCCAGAAACAGTCAGGATTTCTGACCTGGACGGACAGGCGCGACCCATGGAGGCTCTGCAACCAAGGAACCAAAAACAGATGGTGCCTGAGAGGCTGCCTCAGCTCCACAGCAGCTGGAGAGAAGAAGGACACCGCAAAATACCTCAGAGAGGTCAGTCTGCAGATTCAACCTCCTTTATTAAACAGCTATCCTGTAAATGTTGGTGACATTTTCCCATTTAAACTCTGTTTTATAGATGTCAGACCTGCTTTTTCTGGCTTTGGAGCTGCAAGAAAATGACTCCTCTTAAAGGGAAGACAGCCATCATCTGCACAATGTGTATATATTCTGCTGTAAGAATATGCTGTAAACACACAAAATATTTTGTTTTAAGTCATTTAAATTTTCTAAGTGCATATCATGCAGTGCTTTGAATATGTATGATCTGACAAGGTTGCATTCACATAAGCTAAAGAATTTGAAATAAATTTAACTGCATTGTGGATGTCAAATCCTGCTATCCATGTCACAATTGACCTTTTATTTTTTTTATCTGACATTTACGGTTTTTGTTTGAAAATAAAGATGTTTGTTGAAAAATGATTGGAAAAACTGAGCCTTTGAGTGTATATTTAAGGGTGACTTTATAATGCTCTTGCTGGTTGTGAATGAGTCCACTTGTCATTTAAATCTGTTTTTCTGATGAACATTTGTGTCCTGGTGGGAGTGGTCTCTTCAGGGTTACAATCCTATAGGTGGTCATCCTTTTACTGACATGCTTCGTGTTCTTTTTTTCTTTCAGTTTGTCACCCACTTGTATTTAAATGCTGATGCTCTTGTTCTTTCTTTCTGCCTGTGCAGTAACCAAGTCTCACCACTAGATGGCAGACAACGTCAATTTTGAGTTGGATGTTTCTGTTTCATCTCCAGTAGCTTTCCAGTAAGATGGAACAAAACATGCAAACTTAATCATGAATACAGATCAAAACAGGTCATCAGAGCAGTATGTAATCCGCTGATGGGTTTTCACGTGAGAGAGAGAAAAAACACCCCAGTTATTGTCTATTTGGGATCGTGGGATAGATGGTTGATGATTAGTGTTTTTCTTTTTTTTATTTCTATATTTTTTTTTAGCTCCCAGAGGACACGAAAATAAAAAATATTAAAAGAGTTTGGTTAAATATATCTTTCTCTAAAAACCAAAGGAAAATGTTTTTCTCTCTTCTTCTCATTGCTTATTTATCACGGATGATTAGTGAACAATAGAAGAGAAAGCCACTTTCACCTCCATTATGGGTCTAATCCCAGGAAGCAAATGGGATACAGTTTGACAGGAGTTAAAGAGGAGGAAATAAAGTGGGCTAAGAAACTCATTCACTTAAATAGTAGAAAGGAAATTGATGACTTTAAGCCATTTCTGTATAATATAACCAACTATGGATATTATTACTGTTTTGAATTAGTTTATTATGTCAGTGTAGACTTTGTTGGGATCATTCATTTAAACATGAATTGAAGAAATAATAAAGATGAAAAACAAAAGCTGAAAATCACCTGCTTATCAAGTTTTTTTTTTTTTTAATAACATAATTTCTCATATTTTGGACAGTCATACACCACTAGGGGGTGCTACAGTCAGTATTTCTCATTTTGATGTGAGCGCAATTCATGCACCCTTCCCGTTGTTTGTTTATTTCAGTATAAATGTGACTTGACTTGACTGTGGGAAATACATGCTAATCTTCTTATATTTCCTTTTGCAAAGTAAACACACAATTCTGCCCTATTTTTTTTTTCATTCTGACACAACAGACCAAACTTCTTGTCCCAAAAGTGAGAAAAAGGCAGGGAAAATTGGAAAAGTCATTCATTTGTAAACTGGTTTTTTTAATGGTGTTTATTATGTTATGAAAATTAATAACATATTTTACATTTTTATATATAAAAAAGAAAAATAAATCTGAAGCTAAATGAATACTGCTTCATCACTATGAACAGGATAAACACACTGATAGCTACCACTGGGATGTTTTTGTTATAATGGCAACATAATGGCAACGTAACACTGTATATGAATGGAGCATGGTTGACTGAATGTAGCTATAATATTACAGCAGAAACAAATTTACAGAGATGATGAAGGAGAAAGAAAACACCATAGAAAGATGAATCTCAAATGGTCAATAGCTTCATACTTTACGGGAATTTCAGAGTTTGAGCCTTGGGCGTTCAGGAAACCATGAACACACAAGTCCTGGAAGGTAACTGGAGTTCTGGCTCTTGAAAATAAGAAAAAAAAAAAATCAAAAATTTACAATTCCAACAGGTTAAAAGGAAAAAAAAAAAAACTCAGCATGTTGCATTCTGGGTCTTAAAGTCCATTTTAAACCTCCACTCAGGATCACCACGTCCTTCCCTATAGACTGAATGTGTTCCTTGGCCTTCATCCTCAGTGAGGCAATACTGGAGTTCCTTGGGTCAGATGAGCACTGGTACGCTGTGGGTGGGGGGCACATAGACCCGATGTGGGGTATGTGAGGGCTGTGTCCCAGGGCCGTGGAGGTGAATAAAGAGGCCGGCAAGGAGGACGGCATGGAAGGGGGAGGAGGAGTGTAAGTCCCGGGGAGGCTCTGCGAGGTGCTGATGAAGCCTGGCAGCGACTGCAGGGTGGCGGAGGTGGTGATCGGGGTGGGGAGCCAGGGGTCCAGCTGCAGCCCAGAGCCCAGGGAGCTGCTGGGACAGCGACTGAAGGAGAGCAGAGACGGGGACGGGGTGTCCTGCAGCTTGATGGAGCTCACTTCCAGCTTCTCCTGACGACGCCACTTGGCCCGTCGGTTTTGGAACCACACCTGAAAAAGAATAAGGAGAATTTTTAAGGCACTATTGAGACCAAAAATGATCACAGCAATTCGGTCAGCCTCAAAATATTGCTTTTTTTTTTTTTTTTTTTTAAATGTAGGTCAAAAATATGACATTTTATAGAACTTTACCATTTAAATACATACAAAAGAGAATTAGTTTGTTGGTCTAATAAGCTGCAAAACTAAAATCAAAATTCAGTGCCATAATAAGTATAGAAATCAAGTAAACATCCACCTAATTTTTAATTGTAATAAAGCCAAAACCAAATTAAACATTTTGGAAATCGTCTTCTTTAGCCTTTGTTAAAGCCCAAACATATCAATGAGATTTTTAAAACCCAGAGACACAAAAAAACGATTTAGTTGGTTTTATACCAGATCATTTCCTTCATAATAACAGCTTGAACTGAGCTTTTTTTTCTCTCTTTTTTCTCCCTTTTTTTCTTTCTTTTTTAACTTTAGGCCATGAACCTGTAATAAAAATACCACAAGCTTGCAAAAAAAAGCAATGTCAATGAAGTAAATCAATTTAATCAGATGTGTCTTTCCCTTTACAATTTTTATATGAATTATGTTGGATTTAAAGGAGGAAAATAAAATGAGGAAACCCTCAGATAATAAACTCATTGTATTTGTTTTATGATTTTTGTCGGTAGTTACCAGAAAAAACTGTCCTTTAATATGCAGCAGTCATGATCATCACTGTGGACAACTGAAAATAAATAAAAGACGTAATATTGTGCGCGCTTACCTGCACGCGGACTTCCGGCAGGTTGACCTTCAGGGCCAGCTCCTCTCTGCTGTACACGTCCGGGTAGTGGGACTTCTCGAAGGCCCGCTCCAGTTCGTGGAGCTGGAAGGTGGTGAAGGTGGTCCGGTTCCGACGGTGCTTCTTCTTGTGGCTTTCGTCGTCGGACAGTTTGCCGCCGGTGTCCGGTGAGTCCGGACCGGCGGAGGCTTCGCCGGCGCCGCTGCCGCAGCACACACCTGCGGAGAGGAGAGGAGAGGCGGTAACGAGCCGAATTAAACCTTTTATTTCGGAAAAGCTTCCTAGTTATAAATGAATAACGAAATAAAACTCGTCCCAGTTTTGGGAACTTCACTTTTTGTTAAGCTAGGCTACCTGACGAACGCTCGCGACCGTTTGCGCAAAATTTGATAAGTGACTTGAGGAGAATGTAAAACTTATACGGTTATATAAAGTTTTAAAAACTTTACAGACATACTCAACAAGTACATTAGAAAGCTGTTTTCCTCTTTTTTTCTCCCCCAGTTAAATTGTCTGACCTCATATTGAAAACTGAATCTACTCACTGTCACAAGTTTCTGCGTAATGACTTTTCTTCATTTGGGTCACAATTACATCCCCGCCGCGCTCCTCATCCTGGACTTTTTCTGTCACGCTGTAGGAGGCTGATTTGTGGAAGATGGTGTCCTCTCTAAACCCCAGGATGGCCTCGATGCTGTGGACGGTGGATGAGCTGCTCCCGGGACTCTGGACGGAGCGCGCGGAAGGAGACGAGCGCTCATCCATCGTCGTCACTTGGGAAGTTGATCCGAGAAGCCACATTTGGTTAGTAAAGTCCAGGGAAAACAGACAAAACTGTCAGAGCAGAGCACACAGCACTTCCTCTCAGATGTTTTCTACTCTTTTTCTTTCCGTCCTAGTCCAAAGGTGTTAAAAAGATGCACCCAAGTGTGTTGCTCAGTGGAGATGCAGCAGCATTTTAGGAGGCGGCTTTTAAAGTAGTGCCTGCTGGAAGACCCCTCTGCGCACGCGGCGCCCCCCGTTTCACGTCAGAGAGGGGACGTCCCGTTTGATTTGGTCCCGTTGGAGTTTAAGGGGGTGACAGCTCGTGCCCGTGCAGGCACCAGCCTCCACACCCTCCCTCGCTCCTCCCCATCCCAAGTGCATCAGTCAGAGCTGGCTCTAAACCTACTTACATAAATCTTAAAACCATCTTTCCACTCCTCCAGATGTCGTGCTCATGTCGGTCAGTGAAAAAAAAAAAAAGAAAAAAAAAAGAGGAAGATTAGGGCCCACAGATTAAGGTACAACAAAATCATAATTACAAGATTTCTGGTGAGGACAAGGACTCAAAGATGACAGCTTAATATTTAATCAAATCGTCAAGATATTGTTGCCAAAAATGAATGGGCTTGATTTTATGACAGTTATTTTACTCATCAAAACAAATGATCATGCACTTGATAAAGAGTCAATTGAATGCTTCTGCTTCGCCTCATTAAATTAAATTTAAGTTCCAATTTGTGAACCAGTTTTTCTAAAAAACAAAAAAAAAAGTCTTTAGTTTTTGCTTTAGTTTTTCAGTAAAATAGGGTGACAAAGCACAAACAATAACAATTTGAGTCTATAGCCACTTAACAGCAAACAAAGATTGACAGCAGTGTGGTAATCCTGCTTAAGGGGATTACATTATTTTACTCAAAAGAGTTAAAACCCCTAAAACTATTTAGCTTTTCCTAATTAAAGAAGATGACCTTTGTTTACCCAACATTGGAGGGGGGCCTCAGAGAGAGAGAGCAACATGCTAACTGAACATCGTCTTAAACACTAAAACTCAAAGACCTGGGCGCATGGAAACCTGTATTTATGGACTCAATATTATATTTCCTTGTGCTTTTGTGCTCTGAAAGTGTTTTTGAAAGTGTTATGGAAATAAATGCAAGCAGAAACTATGCAACAAAAGATCATCTTTTCTCATGGTCATTTTGACAATTTTGTCTCATCAAAAGAAAAACAAAACTTCCAAGTCATGCGTGGACTTTTAAGAGGGCAGCAGAGCTCAAACATGAGTGACATGGAAACAGTCAAATGGAAAGCTGCCACATGACTTATAGTGTCACTGTTTCCAGGAGCCACTGGGTTTATATAAGGTTTATTTTAAAAAAAAAATGAAGTCTATAATATTATGATATGACCTGTGGGAAAACACTGAACGTTCACATGACTTCTCATCATCTCAGTATTTAGCATCCATCAAACCTTAGCGGTTGCTTGCAACAGTTTGGTAGTTCCGTCACTAACCATTAAAAAATGGCTTACATCTTATAAATATATATAAAGATCTGATACTTGAGTCTACATCTTGTCCGGCATGCTGCCTCCGCAGGTTTCTGTTCTTTTTGCAGAGAGATTAGCATCCTGACGTCCAGATAAGTAACTGGACTGTGAAAAGGTTTACATAAACCAAGATTAGAGCTGAGATAGCATGTGATCTTTATTGGTTTTGTGTTTGTTGGGAAAATTATATACCAAATTCTAAACTGAATTTCATGAAACCTAGTGGAAAGTTAGAAGATGGGTAAAGAAATTTATTAAATTTTGTTGCAAATCACCATCACTTTGATGGAAACGGTGAGATTCAGCATAGGTCTTGTTAAAGGATGGATTCTTTCAGCATTTGGGTTTTTCCTCTGTGTTTCACCACACTGGATCTGAGATGAAGCAATGAAAAACAAATTGAATAGATTACTTTTAGCTTGAATGTATATAGAAAAAAGTTTGCATCGACCATTTTGAAATTACAGCAATTGAATGTTATGTCATCTCTCTTTTTTCACAGGCTAAAAAAATGAATAATTGACTGATAAACAACTTAAAGAGAATTTATTTATTTGAATGAATTGATTTCATTCACTTGCTTCATTTTAAATCCACTGTGGTGGGGTAAGCTTTTTATTCCTAGAAAATGTAGTCACCATTTACATTTATGAGCGTGATTGTAACTGTTTATCACTGAGATGAGTTACTGTTCTCAACTCTCAACAAGAAAACATGTTTCTAAGCAAAGACTGGAATGTACACCTAAAGGCTTTACATGCTTTGTTGACATCTTCACTCCTGAGCAAAGGTCTTTTTTGACATCACATACCGAGCATATGAGTTTGTTAAAATGTACCATGCAGTGAGCCATATGCAACTGCAGAAACTGCAGTATGCAAAAATATCCCAGTAATACTATATTCTATAAAATGAGCTATGAGCCACGACAGCCTTCTGATACACTGTTAGATTCTTGCTTTTACAATGCAATTCTGCTCATATGGCTGTTTTACCAGTACGCCATACATACTTTTGCTAGATTATATGCACAGTACACAGTATGTGGTTTTGATAATGTCCAAAGTCTACGATGTCTTTATATTTGAAAAAAAAAAAAGTGGCTGCAGGGTACAGAGCATCAGTGAGACTGGCCATTGATCGTTGCTTTTCTTGCAGAAAAAAAAATGCTGAACAAAACAAAGTAAAAAAAAAAATCAATATATGGATCAAAATAAAATTATGAGAAAACTTCTCAAATAGCAAATTAGCTTACAGATAACAAGATCAACCATCAACCCTCCTCGTACTAACAGTTTCAACCATAAATTAAAAGAAAAGGAGTTAATATGCAAAACATTTCAGTAATTTAAAAGCTATGTCTCCTTTTAGCTACAATAGGCGTGTCAATCTGTTTGTTTTTCCTTTAGGCTCCTCCCATTTTCCCATCTATGGCCGTTCATCAGTTGTGTCTTGCATAGTTTTTAATTGTAACATCTATCTAAAAGTTTCAGCTGTTTATAGATGTCTTTGGCTTACCTACCCTTCTCTCTGATCTCTCCATCCTAAGTGCTTTAAAAGAAGGCAAGTTGTGTTCGTTGGGAAGTTTCAACAATTCACCCAAAATGTTTCATAATCTTTTCGATCATAAATTTGCATGATGTTAAGCTGACAGGGCAGCGCAGTGTTGTGGTCACCTAAACAAGGTTCCTTCAGTTCAGATTTTGTTTTTTCATGGAGAATCCAGCTTTCTTCCACCGTCCAGAACTGGCTGATGTCTCAGTTGTCCGTAGTTATAAGCTGTACCCCTCTTCTCATCTGATGAGAGCTGGGTGTAGAAATAAACTCATGTTTGCTGACAGCTTTAACCACTGACTTTTGAGCTGTTATATATTCATTTATTATTTTTGCTTACTTGCTAACTTTTTAAACTATGTAATCATTTATTTATTCATATCTATTTAGCTATTTTCCTCCTCTGTCATGAGTACTAACCTTCAATATAAATTAATTTTTAAATTCTTGTTTAGGCAGGTAAATTGCATCCCATTAACCAGGATGTTACCTGTAAGTCACGTGTAGGCTTCCTAAACTGGTGAGACATTTGCTGAGTTAAAGAAGCTATCTGTGAAGGTTTTTCTCTAGTTTGATACACATATGACAAGTTTTGAATTGTACCTGTTTTGCACTTCCTTTTCCTGGAAAATCTGATATTTTAAGAGTACAGGTAGAAAGAGAGGCGGAGGAAGAGAGAGAGGCCACAGTCTGACAACCTTGACTGTGCTGATCCTATTAGATTTAATCTCCAGACTGTACAAATCCACAGCCGCTAGAACTTGGGTTCATGTAAAACTCTGAATGTTGTGGGTCCTCACACCCCCCAACCCTGATTCTACTCTGCTTAATCATTACTAACAGTTTGGATAATTCCCAATTAAATTAAGAACTCTTTCCTTTTTTACTCTGTTATCCCTGATTTGCTTAAATAGGATTCATTGTAGCTTAATGTGAAATATTTAATGCCTGCACAGCAGAATTCCCGTCAGACTGTCAATTTGAAAAGCAGCCAATAATTTGAAATGAGATATCCAAACATAAAAAAAAAAAAATTCTAAGCCAAGCACAAGACTTTTTTTTTAAAAAGGAAGAAGGATCATTGATGGATTTAATTAATCATAATTGGCTTACATATAAAGATTAGTAAGAACATGTGTGCAAAAGCTGCTTATGCCTGACACACAAGGACGTTTTACCACGAAAAAATGTTTTCAAGGTTTGAAACAAAAACTGACTCATTGCTTGTAATTAATGTACATCTTTATTTGAACGATACATTTGTTTTCCCAGAGCGATGTACCGCCATGCACTTCACAAAAGCTTTTATCAGTAACTGTTTTTACCTCATATTTGATGTTTGGTTTGTGCAAAACTGCGAATGTCACTGCAAATGTTTCACGCTAAACTGTTTTTATGACAATTGAGATGTTTATGTCAAAATGTGTGATGATCACCTGCCTTTTAGTAACAGCAAAAAAGAGAAACTAAATATCATAATTAGTTCAAACACCACATACAAAAAAAAAAAAAATTAATATATCTAGATTAAACCAAAAGGTACATTGACATATTTATGTAGGAGTGATTTTTACATTAGCACATATTAAATTGGTAATCATTTGACAGAAAAGCAAATGTTTCAAGACTATACAGTCTCATTTTGTTACAAAGAGAGAGAAAGTGTTCACACAATAATTGGGGAGAGATGCTTTGTCATTTTGTAGGTAAATCAATGCGAGATCACAGGGAAACCTTCAGAGTGTGTCGTTTAATAAATGCAGACTGGTAATTGTAACATAAGCCCCTGTTGTGAAATGGCTTATTTTTGTATCACATAAGGATGAATCGCTTATTTTAAAAGTATAAGATACTCAACAGGCCTTTCACATTATGATGAATCGTAGACTCTTTAACGCAGTATAGCCTGTAGATTCCCAGTAAGTGTTGACATTATTATTCGTATTATTTTTTTCCTATCATCATCATCATCCTGTCTCATTGCTCCTCTTCCTTTTTATTTTCCCATCATTTGCGCCCTCCGTGCTGTTCACATGACAGAGCACTTCTCCTCTGCTTTGCTCTTCAGCTCGGTGACCGTGGCCGAGGCCTTCTCCTTCAGCTGATCCATGTCCATGTTCTGCAAGTTTTGAATCTGGCCCATGAGGGACTCCTTATTCTCCTCCTCGGTGGCGTCTTCATCCACCATCTTGAGCAGCTCCTCAGGCACGTCCACGTCGTCCCCGGCCATCTCGATCATGTTCTCGTCCTGCTCGCTCTGCAGATGTCAACATCAGGAAGAAGAACACCGTCAGAACCTGGTAGGGAAAGTGACTGCAGATTTTAAGCACCTCGCCCCCTTTATTTTTTGTGTATATTTCTTTACAAATTCAATATTCAAGTATGGATAGTAATTGTAGTCATGAAATGTCTGTCTGTCCTTTTTTAAACAAAATTATTTGTGATGAAGTACAGATTTGAATAATGTTGCATCCCCTTGCATCGCCTCTTCTTTAGGTTTTGTAAGCGATACTGTTATTTTACTTGTTTTTCCTTCTATTCCAACAAAGACTTGACATTTCCATACCTTTACATAGGACACAGGACGGGAGTAAACAACCTACAGGCTGACGTAGAGGCTGTTTACAGGATTAACTTGTAGCCTGACCACTTGCCCTCCATAACTGGGCTCCGATTTGAAAAACACTGGATTAAGTTAGTTTGAGAAATCAGAGGATTTATCACTAAAATGGGAAAAAGATCTAAATTGTTCATTATTTTGTGAAAACGTTCTTCCTTTGAGTTTACACATTTATATCATTAGAATTGCGTTCATCAGGCTGGGTTTGAAACTGCACTGAACTATAATGCAAACAAGGCAAGAAACAAATAGATGAAATCTGGGATCTGTGTTAATCCATGTTCATGTAACTGCCCTTCAAGATATCTTCTCTTGTCCGTGTTTTCTATGTTTTGGTAAAACCAAGACAAGTTTTATCCTTTTATTATTTCTTTTATTATCTTATTATATACATGACTATACTTTACTGTGCCATTGGATTGGAAAAATGATACGGTTTTCCAAAAATAAAATCTAATTATGAGATATCAGGAATAGTTGCACAGTTGTTGCTGTGCTGTGACAACTTTAAATTTCAATCTGTGGGATTAGCTCAGACCTGGTTTAGCCTTTCCTGTCAGAGCACCAACCATAGTCTAAAGATATCTTGTATAGGGTTGCACGAGACCCTAATTCAATTAGAAGAACAGTTCTTCTCTCTTGCTTGTACTCAGACTGTGCACTTGCTTCCTTAGATACAGACATTTTTCTTTATTTATGCCATCAGCAGGTATATAGGTTCTTAACCTTCTACGAGCAAAATAAAGGGACCAGCACAATAGAGTCCCTATTATTGTCTAATCGTTGCTGAAAATCAATTAAAATGCAGATTTCTGTTCTAACAAAGACCGTCTAGGCATCGCTGAGAAAGAAAACCCATCAGATTTATGCATATTGCCTCCAGTCAGCATAAGAAAGAAATGATTAAATGGAATTCACCCATTATTTAAACAACAGATTGCCGGTGGCAGAAGACTACAACAAAGTGCCTCCAGGAGCCAAGGTCATCTCTACATTCAGACAACAAGCTTTTTGTTTTCAAGTTCGCTTTAAGTTCCTTCATAGAAAATGGTGGACATCTTTATCTTCAAATTATTTCGATAAAATGCTTACATACCTTTTGTGCTCCTTCCATTGCTGCTTACTTTACTGTCAAGGCTCCTGTGAAATCTGGTAACAGCCCGTTTAGATCTACCAAAGTAAACGTTGCTGTGTCTTAAGGTCGGTTCAGCCTGCCTGGTTCTCTCTAATGAGCCTGGAACACCTGCTCAGTGGCATTTGGCTTTCTAAGTCTCGAGGTCCAATATGGGATGCACAGTCTAACGTCTCCTGGACCTTACCTGAATGTCTTTCTCACTAATCTTTGGCTTGGCGTTTACCTCCTGCTGTTCAGGCTGCAGCTGCCAGCTGCTGCTGTTAGATTAAGGTGACATCAGTGCTCTGTGGAGCACCTATGAGCACCTGCGCAGACTTGAGTCTGACCTCAGTCGTCAAATTCTTTGTTTTCTGTTACAAGGCGAGTCAATAATTCAGTGGTGAACTAGTATTTATTCAATAAATACTGGGGAAGCAGTTATGATCGGTCTTTACGATGAATCATGTATTAAAAGATAATAAGAGATATTATTTAAAAATTAGATAGATTAGATTAGATAAAATAGATTAGATAGATTAGATAGAATAGAATAGAATAGAATAGAATAGAATAGAATAGAATAGAATAGAATAGAATAGAATAGAAGTGCAGTAGAAATAGTAGAATAATGGGTAAACATGGAACAAATGTCTTTAAGCAGAAATGTTTATTAATATATTTGTCAACATGTGGTCATAAATGTAGATATGTATAGATATGTTTCACTGCAGGGTTAAAAGTTTTAGGTATTTACCTTTGGCAGCCTGTATTTGTCTCTGAGGCACACCCTGAGTGTTGCTCTCTCTGCCTTCTTATGTAAGAAATCTGCATCTCTCTCCATCCTGGACAGGGAAAAAAAATCATTTTAGAACAGAGTACCTGCTTAGTGGTCACAGAAACAGTAGTGACAGTTAAAATGCTTCTGTTTCTTCTGAGATCATATACCCTTGAGTTTACGTGTGAGATTTTTCATGTCTAAAAGAGGACTTAAAACTTTTTTTTTTTCATTCAGATTTTCAATTTCTTCCCAACACTTTACTGTGTATTGCTTTTGAAACTCAGAACTGATATTCACCTAATATTGAAGTGAAGTGATATTCACCTCAACTGAATATTATGTACAATCAGTGCAGTTGACTTTAGTGAACTCTGATTATATTCTGTTTTTATCATACCATGCACAAACTTTGTTTTGGGCCTCCATGTTGTTATTTGTTGTTGCTGGGTTCAATCAATTTTAATGTGATCAACTGCAGATACTGTAACGGTGGCAATATTTTTATACAGGATAATTTTGCAACATATAAAGAGACTTTTGCATGCCTAAGAAATACAATGTGTAACCAAGCTGCCTTAGAAATAGCAGTTGCTCCAGCTATAGACCTAAAATACTACACTACATGCTGGAAATTCATCTGTATTAAAGCATTCATCATTATATTATATTATATTATATTATATTATATTTATATTATATTATATATATTATTTATTATTATATATTATTTTATTATATTATATTATATTATATATATACCTGAATTTTCAGTATTTACGTCATGTACTTTCTGTCAGCCAAATAAAGATGGGATTATTAGCCCAGACTGAGTGAGGCGGATTTAAATTCAAGGAAAGACACCGCAACTTGAACTATTATGAAACAACAACAACAACTGTGTAGTGAGGTTTCAAAGAAACCATAATTTGAGAATAAAAAATAAATAAATAAAAAATTTAAATTGTGTGACTCATATTTTTTCAATTTGTAGAATTCAGCAGATTAACAAAATAATTTTATATTCATCTTCTAAAACAAACAAATGAATTCCACAAACATGGCAGTAAAGAGACTGCATTAATCTGGTTATGTAATGCAGACTGAGTAAACCTGCTTGTTGATGCAGAATCTCTTCAAGGCTATTTTTCACGCATTTTATTTATACATTAATAACAGTATGTAACCGCTGTATTATTTTTTTTATAATAACTTAAGTGAAAAGATGAGGAATATTACTGTAAAAAGCATTGAATTCAATAGGTGTCCCATTAGAAACAAGAGGAAAGTGACAGTACAAATTGTCTTGGGGACACAGCATGTCATTTCAGGAAAATTTTACTGTCCTTTAACGTATGATTTTGATTAAAGAAATGAATGACTCACTACAAAAAGCTTCATATACCACTGCTCTTAAAGTCAACCTTTCAAAGTGGAAATTAGATGTTTATTTTCTGTGTTTTATTCTCTTGGTTTCAAAACTAAAGAGTAGCGTAGGATATTATTAGTAAATATTTGATGATTAAAAAAAGGATGACGCATTACGGGAGATTATTGCTCCTGGTTGAGCCTTACTTTGAGCCTGAATAGAGTATTATCTGGAAGGCTCTGGGGAGAAAAAAGGAAAAAAAAAGATGCACTATGATGGCACCTCTGCTGTGACCTTCAGCAACAGATGCATATGTTGAAAACCCTGCTTGTTCATTGTAAACTCATGAAAACTGTTAACATGAGGGTGATTCTATGTACTTGGGTTTGGATGTGAATATTAAAAGTTATGCATCAACATAAAAAGGGGAAAGTAACAGTAAAAACCATTCCATCAAGGTCAGATTGTACACCTTGCAGCCATCCTGTTTTCCATGGGATAATGGCACCATTTCAGAAATGGAGTACTGTTGATGTTGCTACTTACTTTTCTTCCACCAACTGTTTTTGGTACTCCTCATACTCCTCTCGTGTCATCCCTGCTGCTTTGGCTGGATCTGAGGGGGTGGCCTCCTCTTCTTTGTCACCTCCACCACCAAGACCCATTCCTGACAGGGGGTTCCCCATCATGCTCTTGATCAAGAAAGCCATGTTGAACTGTGCAAGAGTTCACTCTGTGAGGTCGAGGATGTTTTTATGGATGAAAATGATAACGCTCCCCTTACGGCGTCCTTCCTTTAGCTTCCTGTAGAATCAAATCCAGTGGTAGCTCTCTAGCTAACCTGCAGCCTGTCTATGATGTCAAGGACACACTGACTACAAGCAATAGACACATACACACACAAACACACACGTTTTGCCTCGGGGCATAATCTGGATTTAATCCTCCCTGCTTCACTATACTAAGAGGCAGATGGCCTGTTTTCTCTCTATTTTTAAATCAGGCAGACCTTTCTGCATATATGTTTTCTAAATAATTTTAACATTTCAAGCATTCATCGGCAAAACTTGCTGCAAAACTCATGAAAAGGGTTTTTTGGGAGGGGTGTCGTATCTTTTACCAACACACAGGCTGTGTTGCTTCCACCCACTCTTGCTTAATCATATTAGTCAAGTGCAGGCCGGGCCATGTGCAGCTTACACTATGGAGTCCAAGCAGAGTGGAGAGAGAGGAGTAGGATTATGATCCAGTTCATCCCCATGAAGTCATCATGCACCACTATTGTTCAGTGGGAGGATTGACTGAAGTGTGAGAGATGGAGAGGAAAACAGCTCTCATTTCATCTCACCACTGTCACTCCATCAGATCTTTAAATGGGTAGAGAAACCTGTGGATTGCTTTTCAGTGCTATAAAATTTCTGAAAAGCTTATTTGAAACCATATATATTAGGAATGTCAAAGTTAACGCAAATTCAGTTTGACGCCACTTTTTTTTGTTTCTGTAAATATGACCCACGGCCAATAAGCGTATTTACAGTGTGGGACAGACATGGCGACAGAAAAGGGTCTTATGAACGGCATGTTTAGCCTTAAGGTGCTGCCAGATGGTTTTGTTAACAAGAAAAAGTTTATTTGTTTTTACTGTCGCTGTGATTTGAGTTACCACCGCAGGGCGCAGTAAAGTTAGTTTCTCATCTGACATTCGCTTGTTTTTATTTTTTTTTTCTCTTTAAACTTTAATAGCGTCATGAAAATGGCACTGATTTCATCCAGGCTGGTATCATTTTGTAGATCACAAGTGTCATCAACCATCCAAGCTCAGTGAGTGTGGCAGAAACTATTAGGAACAGCGCTGAATGTCCTTCTGAGTACCTCGCTGCTGCCGTGGAGTTTAGGGACCGTCAGCAAATTACTGCGGTCAAGCAGCAGCAGCGTTGCCAGGTGGGAAATGTAGGATTATCATACCAGAGACTCAAAATTATCGTACTTTGAGGGAAATTATCGTACATCTGTCATAACCAAAATAACAAGCCCAATGATGTGCTATAGTCAAATTCAATCACTCTAGTGATAAATAGCATCCCACAGGCACTCACAGCGTCGTGGCGTAAGTACGGAATGGGTTAACGGCACCACATCAGCACAAACTTGCGTTAGACTAATGTGTCCCAACAAATTACTGTAGAGTTGGGAACTAAGAGCCAAATTATGAGGCCTAGAGGCGATTTTGGAGACTCATTTTTTCCCTTCCTTTTTCTCTTCTGATTAAACTGTTTAAATCTCGCTCGATCGACTTCGTGATATGGTCCTGACTGTGAGCGTCTCGTGGGAAGCGCGCAGCTGACCAATCAGTTTATCACGCACATTGTTCTGAGACAAACACTTGTATCCTCCGCTCAGCAAAGCACGATGGGCTGGAAACATGTCAGATGGGAACAGATGCCTTCAGGGTTCACAAAAAAACTCTCCTGCAGACAGTTGCGGAAGGCAATAGTTTGAAATGGTCAAATTATCGTACATTTGGCCTTTTTTTTTTTTTGATTATTGATCGTACATCGTACAGAGGGCCAAATTATCGTACAAATACGATAATTATCGTACACCTGGCAATGCTGAGCAGCAGCCCTGACAAGATACCAAAGAAGTATGATGAATTAAGCCCCCAAAAAGTATGGCAACATTGGTGGACTTTCCGGTTTTCAAACTAAAGGCTTAGAAAAAAAAAAAGCAGATCGCTAAAAATGCGATTAATCGATGAGTTAACTATGAAAATCTTTCGATTAATCGGGATGAAAAAATTTAATCAACCAATGGCCCTTAAATATATATATTTGTAAAAGACAGAAAATATGCTTGATAATTTAAACATCCAATTAAAATGCATTATCTCCTTCAGTCATCCTGTGCAACACATTATAAAGCTTCACAATTCATGTCCAACAGGATGATTTCAAATCTTCTCATTTTGCAGTCTCCACTTACTCGTTGTGCCTTACATTGAGTTTCAGAACTGCTGAATCAAAGTTAGCATGAGAGAAATTTAGAAATAGTCAGCTCTCCGATCAGTTTGCTTTAAGCTATATCAACATAGTCACATAAAAGAACCTACAATAGACGCCAGTATGTTCGTTATTTGTGCATGTCACCTACTTGGGCAGACGTGCAGTAAACTTTGATTCAGTCTTAATATGAACTAGTGTACTGTAGTATTTTGCTCCCAGCATCTTTAATCTTTAATAGACTTCATATATTCCTGAGGGGTTCGTGGCTTTTCCTCTGACTGTTCCCATGCAACATCTCCATGAATATATTCCATAAAAATGTCAGACATTAACCCCCTTAAACAAAGTCTTTTCACTTTTCCATGGGAATTAATATTGAAATTTACAGCAGTTTTGAGCCTTGTCCCTTTCACACAGACACTCTTCCTGATTCTCCGTATCTTTTTAAATGTTGAGATCTTCAAAGTCTTTGCAATTTTACATTGAGGAACAGTTTTCTGAAATTGTTCCACAATTTTTAGATGCAACTTGTCGCAGATTATTGAACCTCTGCCCATCTTCACATCAGAGGGGCTCTGCCTCTCTGAAACCTCCTCCTATACCCAGTCATGTTACTGTCCTGGTGCCAGTTCACCTAATTAGTTGTCAAATGCTCCTCCATTTGTTTTTGATTTACACCAGTTACTTTTCCAGCCTTTTGTTGCCCCATTCCAACGTTTTTGAGATGTGTTGCTGCCACCAAAGTCAACATCAGTCAATGTTTTTACATCAAATGGTAAAAATGTCTGTTTCAGCATCTGACATGTTTTATATGTTCGACTGGGAATAAAATATGGTTTTGAGATTTACAAACCATTGCATTGTTTTTATTTACATTTTACACAGCATCCCCACTCTTTTAGAACTAGGGTTGTATAATCATGAAAATTATGACCTTCATAATCAATTATTTCTCTTCTCAAAACATGGTACACATATCAAGCAAAATACAAAGAGGCCAGGTTACAACCCTAACCCTATGCACTTTTGAAATTAATTTTAAAAAGCGCTGCTGATGACAGATGATGAACACATTATTTAGTGTAGATCCGCCAGATACAATAATGAGACATCACAGAGTAATTTGTGTAAACTATTTATGCAAATTGTTCAGGCAGAGGACATGTCGGATTATGACATGTTTGACTCAATCAAAACAGAAACCCAAGCATATGATGTCTGGGTCATCAGCAGTATTTTATACAAAATTGCACATTTCAAAACACAGGCTCTTTTGTCGTTGGTTCAATTCCATGGAATAGGACTGTGATAACTTTTGAAAACAAAATCCAAGGTTCTGGCCAACCAGGAATACTGTAAGGAACTTGATACATCATGTTGGTGATCCAGAACAGCAAGTCTCACACCGGCATTCACACACATTTTACTGATCAAATTAAAAATCTATCAATTAAAACAAACTTCAACAAAATCATGGTTTCAAGCACAATAACTTACAAATCTGAAAATAATTGAAAAAAAAAAAAAAGAAATTATGAAATGGACATTCCCTTGTGCACACTTTTGCTTTATAAACTCGTGTCATCAAAAGAACTTCTTTGCTGCTGCTTCTTGTTGACTTCTACAAAAAGAAAAAAGGAATAATTGAGAATTGATTACATTCACAAGGTCATATCACCACCACCCCCCAAAAAAAAGAAAAAAAAAAAAGAAAACATGTGTTCTTACTTGTACATGATGTAGCAGAAGAACAGGACGGACTGGATGACAACAAATACTGCAAAATGAACCGTGGACAGGCAGGAAGGCATAGCGGGGAGCTCAGGGCACTTCACCACCTTTTCAGCAGGATTCTACGTGAGAAAACAAAAGTGCAGTTTGTTCACCTCTATATTTGAACGGCATTCTCTCTCTGTAACCCCTGGCAAATAATACGGACTATGAGCCCTTTCAGAGGATTTATTTTCAGCCGTTTCATCTTGCTAATAAAGGAAGAAATGTCAGATATGAAAGATATCCACTTTATTACAATAATAAAAAAAATAATAATAAAGTTTTGCAATCAATGTGATTTTTTTTCCCTTGTCAGGTAGATTAAAATAAGTGTAATCACGACCCTGCTGCCCAATTTAAAAAGAAAATAGATTTTCTCAGTCAGGTTCAAACTTCCTCATATTGCAGTGGTCATATCAGCTACGAGAAATCGGTATGAGAACTGGACAGTCCAAAGGTGCTTCTTTTTAGCCAACTATAAACTTGTTTTCACCTGTGTAGCTTTTAATTAAAGTTTACATTTATTTTATCTCTATGTAAATTAAATTTCCTTCAGCTAATTTATTGCTTTTTGAGAACAAACACTGACTTTTGTCTGTATTTGTTTTTTCCATTTCTACTTCAAGGTCTGCTGGTTTGAATTTTCTATCCTGGTGCTTTGACATCTTTCTTTCTATGTTTTCCTTTTACGAATAGTCCATTTTTTTTTTTTTTTTTTTGCATGTCCTCAAATTTAAGACACCTGACAGGGAACAACCAACATCTTCTTCCAACAGTCTGTGTTTAATTACCTTCATTAAGGTGTTGCATAATGTTTTTCTGACAGCTCTTCTTAGGGTCATGTTTCCTGTTAGTTAGCCAGGTGCAACACCTCAGTAAGGATATAAAAGCACTTTAATTTAACTGCTGCTGAATAATTTCACTCTGTGATCTGGTAAAAATGAACACGAATTACAATTTTTACATGAAAATCAGTATTTTCAGCTTGTAAGTTAAATAATTTTGCATCATCTTTTTTCCCCTCCTCTCTACTAAAAACAATTGAATGAACATCCTTCCATGTTTTTTATGTCTGTTTGTTTTGGCCAGAGGTTAAAGTCTTATTGACCTCTCAGATCTAACAAGATCACATGGGTTTCCATTTTATTCTATAACTAGAGCCCATATCCCTACCATACACACCGATTACCGGGGCAACATGGAGTTAAGTACCTTGCCTAAGAACAAGTTAATATTTGGACAAGTGAAGCAAGAGATCAAACCACTGACTTCCTGCCTTGTGGACAAAATCACTAATTCCTGCGCCACAGCTGGCCAGTAACATCTCAACTCCGACCAGTACCTGAGCATTGCGCTGGACCAGGTGCTCCACATCTCTCTTCACTAGGTGCAGATGTTCCTTGATGTCGTTGAAGTGCTGAATCGTCTCGTACGTCCCCACGCCGACTGCATTACCCTGATGCTGGGCTGAGCCAATCTGTTTCAGCGACTCATAAAAGGAGTTTCTGCAGAGACAGACACAGGCCACAGTACTCATAGAATCAGTCTGTTGTAAATGTTAATACTTCCAAAGGGCCTCCCAAAGAACTAAAATGGATAATTGGAAGGCGAAGATGTGTTGGGAAACTCCATTCACAGTAAATATGCTGTGTGGTATTGTTCATTTCCAGTAAGAAAATTGTCCAAAATTAATCTTTTAATCCCTATTCACTGGAGGCTACATTTTCTCAAAGTTTATAAGGGGGGGAAAAAAAGCACAGAAAATGATCATCTGATAAAAGAGGTCATGATTGCTAAATTAATCCCCTGTAAAAACATGTTCTTACAACAGATTACAAGTTACAGCAGGTTAAGAAACAGAGCAGAAACTGTCTGGATTATCCAATATCTCCAAGAGGCAAGCCATGATACTAAAGACTAAATTAAAATGTTAATGACGTTTTCTAAAAAAAAAAGATACATTTCCTCACTTAAAAAAAAAAAAATCCACGATACACTTTAATTGTGTGTAAACCAAGAAGTTTTGTTGGGGGTATCTAGTTACAAATGTGGGCATGTAGAGGAAGATGTATTTCGAAGTTCTAATACTTTAGTGCATTTCTATGAAAAAGATGTTTAAAAAAAAAACACAAACAAAAACAACAACAAAAACAACCATTAAAGGAACTAATGAGGATTCAGTTGAACATGCATTATTTTCCAACCAGACCACATATATGTTTTTATTTAAAAGGGTTTCAGTTAGTATATTAAATGTGTTGAATAAGACATTTTAGGCTGAAAAAAATGGAGACATTACATTGATTTGACATTTCTCAAAATCGAGTCCTTGTGATTTCTCAGTCGACACGTTGATGCTAATTATTAGCCTCAAGTTAGGCTCATATGCTCCAGCAGTGTCGACTCGTTCACTACGAGAGCTGTGAGGATGCAGCAGAGATGCCTAACAGACACCGTTACTGCCTCCATTATATCAGATCTATGATCTATACATCTATACATTAATTTATTTTAATAAGTCTAAATCCCTTCACAACTCCACAGGCTGTTTCAAATGTCAAACACTGTCTGAAAACAGCCTCAAAGCTGAGTCTTCTGGTCTCAGACAAACAAAAACAAAAACAAGGTTTCAGCTTTTGCAGGACCATACCTTTACATCTACCAGTATTAAAAAAATAAAGAAAACTGTGTACACCTTAAAGATAGATAAAGCATCCAACCCCTGCTTCAGGTTTGGAGGAAGGAGGAGGATCTCTGATCCGGATGGTTTAAAACACTGCTGGTATTAAAGCTTGTGCTATGTTGTCTTCTAATGGAGAATATTGATTTTTTTTTCTTATGGTGATATTGGCATGAATCAAAGTGTACCTATTTTACTCTACACCTGGAAATGCAGATTTTTATTCCAATGGTAGTTAGATTTAAGTTTTAGTTATCAAGGTAAAAGTCATTGCTGCCTGATTTGCAACAATAGAACCTGAGAAATACAGTTTCTTTCAGAGAAAAATAAAATAAAATCTAAAGTTACTGATTCAATTCAGCCATTATTTGAAGTGAATTTGGCTTGCTGCACGGCTGTGACCCAACAAAAATAATTCTGATTCTAACTTATAACAAAAAAGCAGTTGTTACTATATTTACGCTTATGAGTGTGATGATAAACACGTTTATTTCATCTAAATCTTTTTTTTCTATTGATAACTTTCTGCAACCTTCACTTCCAAAAAGTTGAGGATCTTTGAGTTGGAGGAACAAGACTCACTAACTGGGACCAAAATGAAAAACCTTCCACTGAATCAAACCCAGAACATTTCTCCACCGTTCTGTAATATAAAATTTAACCTTTACAGCTTCTGGAAAACCAGGTGCTGTCAGGAGTGAAGTCAAGACCCAAAGTCGTGTTGACCAGTTCAGACTGGAATAACCAGTTCACCATTGTCTGTCTGGAAGATTTGTGTCGCTCTGCCATTTCTGGGTTGGAGAGGAAATCTCTAAATCATTTCATGTCCTTCAAAATGTCCCTCACACGCGCTGCCACGGCTGACGAGCAACCGAAACGGCAAGTTTAAAACCCAACTTTCACTTTCAGCTAAATATGAAGTAAAAACACTGTAGGAAGCATTCTTGGAGGAGAATAAAGACATTTAAGCCTGGATCATATTTCTCAACAAAATGTAATTTTTCAAAGTTGATTACTTACAGGGAGGAAGCAATAAGTTTCCCTTATCATCTTAAACACATCTAAGGCGATTATGAAGGAAAAAGTGAATTGACAAATGAACAGAATTACAGCAATATAAGTCGGAAAGGCCCTGGGGAGGATTGTGGTAAGAAATCAATTGGGGAGAAACCATGTTTTGCTTGTGTATGACAGATGTATTTAAAGGCCCCTAATCTGATAAGGACAAAATGGTGCTAAGATGTGGCCTTTTCTTGCTTAAGCACATGGCCAAGGTCTGAGACAGGGATGACATATAAACAAAATCTAATTTGTTTCACCGTGAGGGGAAAAAAAAAAAAAAAATCTCCCTTGAGAAAGAAAGTGAGCGTATATTAAACCCTTCATCTAATCTTGATCTCCCACAAGTGACCCAGTTATGACCAGAAAGGCCTCTTTGTATGTTTAGGTTCTGAAATGAAGTCCTATCATAAATGTGTTTAAAAGACGGGTCAGGATAAACGGAGCACTTAATCTACAAGTAATACAGATCAGTCACTCACATTAGCACATTAGCGGGGCAGCTGCAGCCTTTTGCCGGCGTCTGAATCTATTTACTGTGTCAATCAGCTTACTCCTGTACAGTACCTTATCTTAAAATTGCCTCTCTGCTAATGTGCTTTGTTAAAATTGATTACATACAGACGCCATTTCTTTGGTTGCACACTTTTGGGCATTAAACATGCCAAGTAATTAATAGTCACATTTAGCAAACACACAGTTATGACTGGAGGACAGGAACTGGTCAGCGGCGTGAGAAAGGAAACTGCGTGTGAAAGATCATTTGAGAATAGATGTTCCTGTTGGATTGAGGGCACAGAAACAGCTTGATTTTATGATACATGACACTAAGATGAATGTTACATAAATCAATTGCAATTTTGATTAATCCTTTTATTCTTTATAATTAAACACACAAACAGCAGCTACTAGTCAAATATACTGCTACTGAAAAAAATTAATTTACAGTTTCTGTTATCAGAGACAAGATTTTAAAGAGTGGAGAGTGATGAAGCAAATAGATGACCCTCAGACTAATTTTAAAAGAAAAGTTCACAAGCTTGTACATCTAGTAAACGGGTCCCGAGACCAGTCAGATGACCCGTGAATGATTTATTTGTGAAGCTGAGAAAAATCCACTCTATAATCCAATGGCGTGGTGATAAAGATTTTATTTATTTATTTATTTTTAAATCTGTCGCATGCCTAAGTCTTAAGCCAAGTAACACAAAAACACAAATGTTACTGTCAATATACAAGCTCTAAGCACCAAAATGACTTTGTGTACACTCAGTCAGGCTTACTTACTGTAAGTACCAAAATCAACCCGTCATTTGAGACTTTGGCCCGGAAGACACATAGATAGAAATCTCTTAAGCTGTATTATCTTTGCATCAAATATCTGTCCATTCTCTCATCTGAGGGTGGATAAGGAAACCATTTAAGGCTGAAGGAGATTACAGCTCAATATTACTATACCCATCTATCAGTAGGTGTAATTTGGAACAAAAACGAAAAGATTCCTGTTCTTGGGGACCAAATGGACTCTTGTTTTTGAACATCCCTTAGAACCGAAGCTATTTCTCTGCTGATTTCAGGAAGTGTGTCTGTTGATGCTTGTGCATCACGTTGATCAGTGGAGGTTGAGGACCAGGTGAATACAAAAATGAAAAAGGAAACAAGTGCTAACAGACCACAATTACTTCCAAAAAACAAAAAAAGATGCATTAACATTTATTAAGTGCTATGTTTTAACAATTCATGACTGAGGGTTGATTTATGTGCAAACAAGCATACATTTGCATTTTAATTTTGAGGTTTTTCTGAAATTTGTGGGAAATTTGCTGCATGCAAACTGCTATACATTTGCATGCAGTCAGTTACTGACTCGTTATTAATCTTGAGTTACACAGAGATGTTATATGACAGAGGAGGACTGGGACTGGTTACCCTGATGACCTTAGCTGACAAATCAGCTTGGAAATAACATTAAAACTGTTCCTTCTTCACATTCTAGAGAATATTCATCCTAATCGCTGAACATTTGAGAATTTATACATAGTGAATCTCCAATTGTGAAAGTGGGAATTTACTGATCTGTCAGTGTTTTCTCTTTTACCATGTTCACAGACAACATATGAGTAAAACGCTTTCATGGTTCAAACCAAGGCAGTTTGTTGATCGTTCTGTAAATCTGTGAATTTTTTTTAACCTAAGCGCATATGTGTCACGGTGGTAAGGAGCCATCAAACAGCGGAGTGACTGGAGAAGAAGCTGTCACAGCAGCTGGATTATCAGGCCGGTAGACACCTGCGATGTCAAAGCCATGACATCCTCAGATTAAATATGATTTGGGAGACTTATCCGACAGGATTTCTCTTGTTTTTCAGGAATATCCCGGATATATTTTTATGTTTGTTGCAAAAACAACAACTGGTTCTTAAAGAGTGAGCGAGCACGGACAATAGCTGTGCCGTTACTTACCTCAGCTCGTTCAGGTTTCTGAGGACCTCCTGCTGTGTGGATATGATGGAGCTGAGCTGCTGACCCGAAGAATCCACCTAAGAGGAAAGGGCTCACGGTCAAAAGGTTCAGTGCTTACACTGGGTAAAATGGCCTTAAAGGTGGTTTTACTCTTGTTCTCATAACCCATCTTTAAAATCATTTTCACTGAGGGCCACATCAGCATCACGGTTGCCCTCAAAGGGCCAGATTGACAGCATGAATGTAACAAAATGCAATGTAAATCAAAATATATTAAACTTCACCTTATTATATTGTTAAATAACGGATTCTGTATTTATTTCCATGTTTTCTGTCAAAATGCCGACGTAGATTATACCCTTTCATGACTGACACCGCCTCATGACACAAAAGACATACTGTTTTTTTCACCTTAAGGTACAAACTTGTATTCGCTTTCCTGTTGTTGATGAAGCTGCCTTTCCTTGTGCATTGATTTTTCTTTTCTTTGACATGTTGGTATTAGTTTATAGAGGTTTTTCTCAAATCCATCAGTTCTGAAAATCATCTTGAGTTCTTGCTCATGGTGATATACCGTTATCGTTGTGGGTAATGAAGAAATGCATTATGGGATATGTAGTTTATTGTCAATATGCGCTTTAAAGCGGCGTAAGCTTATTTTAAGTCTTAAAATATTGGTTTAAAATTTAAGCCAATACTGCACAAGCGCTCGAGGGCCACATAAAATGACGTGTCGGGCCACATTTGGCCCGTGGGCCTTGTGTTTGACACATGTGTTCTAAACCATGATAACCATTTAATGCTGCTTTCCATCAAATCTCAACCGTATGTTGACAATCTACTACTCCAGCGACCTCATGTGATCATCTCGTACAGTACAAATGTGCATTCACGAGCGTGAGCAAGAGATAAAGCCTGAAAAAAAAAAAAAGAAGGTATAATTAACAGTTTAAGTCAGTTTCTTGCCCACCTGCCCTGACCCTGTACTCGCCGCCCTTTTAGAAACCTCATCTGTGACAACAGAGACGTATCGGCGCTGTTCATCCAGGATCATAGCCAGCTGGCGGTGGAGCTGTTTTATTTCCAAGTGGATGCGGTTCTGCCCTTCGAACACCTGACGGATCTCCCGGTCGTTCACACTTTCATACAGATCTTCAACTGGAGGAGACAGATATTCAGGAAAGATCAAAGTCAATCTTCTGTGGATGTGCTCCAAAAGCATGCTTTTTTATTTAGATTCTAGGAAAGAGTTTAATTTGTTAAATTAATTTCAGGCTGTCATTTAAAATATGGAAGAAAAAGTGGAAGAAAATAAAACACTTTCTAAATCATTTCATTATAATTTTACATAGCTGCTTTGGGCCATTATATGTGAAAACTAACTTGGCTCTCCTTGGACGTTGGGGTGCTCCTTCTGATACTCTTCTTTCTTTTTATCGAGCTCTTGCTGGAAGTTCTCAAATTCCTCCTGGTACTTGTCCTTCTCTTCTTTAGGAATTTCAGATTCAACCGGGGGCTTCAATGGAGAACACACACACACAAAACACAAAACCAGGGAACTCAATAGAGGTTGTGACCGGGTTATATAGCGTGGACACACAACTACGGGGAACTAAAGAAGTGAATGACACACGGGGGACTGGGAAAGTATCAGACACTGTACAGAAATGTAGTTACCGGTTGCTGGCCGGGCTCTGTGAGTCTGAATAACAAGAAGGACAAAACATCGTGGTCATCTGATGGAGGCAAGAAATTTTCAATTAGACAAAAACAGACAACAAACACACACTATTTAAGATAATGCTGTTAATACTTAATAATAACCTCGTCATGTCATTGTGATAATTGTGGCGTCATGCTGGGGTGGAGGATGTCTTGATGCAAATAGTGACGACAGAAAGGTCATAACGCTTTCATAGAGGGAACAGTTACAGAAACTAACCTGTAACTCCAGTATGTATGTTATTCTTTACTAAAATGAAACACAGCTCATGGAAAAAAACAGAAAAGAGTGAATGTGATTTCTATTGGAAAATGTCTGCCTTTATCTGCGCTTCATTAGTCTATCAGGCTAATTTTTAAATCAGCCCTGCAAACTAATGAAATTTATAACTGACACATGATTAAGCATAATGAATGTGTTTCATGTTAAAGTTTGTTTCTGACAGGTTTAGGACAGGAAAGGGAATAATACCAGCTAAACCCCCAGTGGCGGCTGAAATGCCAAAGAAGCCTTCACTGGGAATGATCATGTTGTCGACCTTTGTGCAGAACTCATAGTCCTCTTTGTCTGGAGTGAAACCGTTGTTGATCATGACCTGATGAGGGAGATTAAAAACACGGACACAACAGCCAAAGACACACTTTAAAACAAGACCGTCTGAAAGGGACAGTTTTGTAGGTTTTTAAAAAAAAAAAAGACATTTAATGATCAAGATGTGCCTGTATGTTTCTCCTACCGTCAGAGTCTTTTTGTAGTATGTTATTTTGGCTCTAACAGGATAGGGTTTGTTGCGGAAGTCTCGTAAACATGATCCGAGGGCCTGCGTGGTGCCATCACTGGATGAAAACGCCATTTCAGGGGACGAAAGACAGCCATTATACGACCGTGTTCCGCATAAACATTGTTCAAGAAGAGCGAAAGCGCAATACAACGTTTATTAGATAAGTGAACAATATTAATGTTTTTGTAAACAGTTACTTAGTGGCAACGTAAACACCATAAACTATAAGATAAACTAGAATGGCACTGAAAAAGTGATTTAAAGCTTTCACTTGCCCAGGGGAGATTAGGAAAGAGAGGATTATTTACTTTCCAAGCAAATAATCATATTTTCTAATCTTCTTTAAGTTGCTGATTTTGAGTTGGCGATGACATCACAAGAGAGCAAAAGAAATTTTCACTTACTTTTGGTGGTCATAAACAAGGTTGCCATTGTTCCCCACAACAATTATAGCTGGGTTATTTTTCTGGAACGACAATGAAAACAAGGAGGACACATTAATCCTTTTGTCACGGAGCAAAAGTGGCTTTGCTTTTTGGTAATCTCATTTAAAACTACGATCAAATACCTGCGCATATATAAACATCCCATATACAAATCAACAGATGAAACACTTTTTGCAAAACAGCGATGAGCAGTTATTTGTGAAGGAGGCCATCTCCGCAACAGACCTCAGTTGAGATGCACAGGAATTATTTCGAGCGGGAAGCCGACACAAACCTTTCCATCGTTGTCAAAGGAGTCAAAGAAGATTCCAACCCCGTTCCACTGATCAGCAGCACCATACACGGGCCCATCGAGGCCTTGTGAAGTCGTGAACCACACAGCCTGTTGGAAAAAGAGAAAAGAAACTGCAATGCATCTATTTTAGCATACTTCACAAAACAAAGATGTAAACGTGTTGTGAAAGGGCTCAATTCACAGCAAAAACATCACAAAAAATCAACACAATGCATCTACTACCACGTTTAAGGTGTAAAATATTTTTATAATGTAATTTTTTTTATAAAATAATTTTTAAATGTAAAATAGAAAAGAAAAAAAAAAAGGACAGAATAAAAAAACTCCATAATCCTTCGGGATCAGCCAGCCTAAAAGTCTTGTTTCAAGTCCGTTCCTCAAGGCAGAGGTCTTTACCTCCGTCAAGCAGCCATCTTTACATCATACCAAAGGATTCTCAATCACATGTAGGTCTGGGTTGTTCCTCAACTATGCTCCCTCTTAACATTTGAATGTTTCTTTTACAGTGTGTTTATGGTCGCCGTCATGCTGAAAGGTGAATCTCTGTTCCAGTGTTAATACGAGAGATGTTCAGATAGCATATTTTTATGTCCAATACCTGTTCTCATACTTGTGCTTTGAATATAAGCTGATACTGAATATCTGAGATCTATTACCAGTCAGATGTCAAGGCAGAGCTCAGTGTCCACTGGAAAGCTGATTGCATGCACTTCTTTTATCTGACATGAAATATATTCATCCATTCATATAGTCTCATAAAGCAGGGGTCCCCAACCCCCCTGCTCACTTCCATTATTACCATTTGATTTATTATCAGACTCGAAATAATGTTTTATTTTGAAAAATGAGCAGATTCTCTCCATTACACTCTATGACTTACTCTTCACACATGACAAGACTTTCAGACTTGTGTCTCTGTCACGTGGCAAAATGAGTAAAAAACAAAATTCTTCAGAAAGTATCTTTCTTAAAAATGTTACTGATGTTCTGTTGTTACAAGGACGCTACTAATAAAGTTGCACATTAATATACAGCAGACTGACGTTTATTATAATATATAGAAAATACCACAGTTTTTATCCTGGTCCTATCTTTTTATTTTGTCGTATTTATCTGCGGTACATTTTACAGACCGGTCCATGAAAATATTGACTGACATTAAACTGGTCCGTGGCGCAAAAAAGTTTGGGGACCGGTGTAATAGTTTAGTCAGAGCATTTTCCAAGATGCGTTTCCCACACTGCCTCCTGCTCCACAGCTCCAGGTGTTCAACTGAGTGGTGAATTCATTTTCATGACCAACAGGAGCTGCTGATCAAGGGTAATAAATTCTGCAATTATGACCATCACTGCTGTTACTTTCTTATAAAAAAAAGGGGGGTTTTTTTTATCCTAAGCAAGGACACTAGAGGGCCTCCTCTTCCTCGTTGACTTAAAAAAAAAAAAAAAAAAAAAAAAAAAAAAAAGTAGAAAGATGCAGTGTGCATCTGCAACTCGAAAATCTACATACAACTTTCTGGAAAGCTTTTTGGTCACCTAGCAACACACACGGATGCGTGTGCATGTGAACTATCTCGCCCATCACAGCCAACTCGTTGGCAAGTGCAACACATACTGCATGCAATCCAAAAGGCATTTTAGACACACGAACTGCAGTAAACCCGATTAATGCTCTGGTATTTGAGTTTTGTTGCTCTAATGCAGCCTCAGGGGACAGGCTCAGATAAATGTAGATGGTTTCATCGGGACCGCAAAACCTATCCCAAACTAACCATGCAAATCACAACATGCATGAAATCCACGGAGGAGTTGGAAAAAGGTCGAAGAAGGAGAGGCAGAAAACATGTCCGGAGGCAGAGAGAAAAGAGGAAAAGCAACAGACTATGGCTGAGATTTGGAACTTTGAATAATGGGACTATGGACAGGAAAAGCTAGAGAGTTGGTTGACATGATGTAGAGGAGGAAAGTGGATATTCTGTGTGTTCAGGAGATCAAGTGGAAAGGTAGCAAAGCTAGAAGCTTCGGGGCAGGGTTCAAGCTGTTCTATCATGGTAGATGGAAAGAGAAATAGAAGGAAGGGTTTGTTAGGAATGTTCAGGGGTGAAAATAGTGTCAGAATGATGAGACTGAAGCTATAGACTGAAAGTGTGATGTGCAGTGTTATTAGTGGTTATGCCCCACAGGTAGGATGTGAGTTAGAAGAGTTGGAGAAATTCTGGAGTGATGTAGATGAAGTGATGCAGAGTATCCCCAGACATGAATGACTGGTGATGGTGCAGACTTTAATGGTCATGTTGGAGAAGGCAAGAGGGGTGATGAGAATGTGATGAGTAGGTTTGATATCCAATGCAGAAGGAGCAATGATGGGAGACTTTGCAAAAAGGGTGGAAATGGCTGTAGTGAATACTTTCTTCCAGAAAAGGCAGGAACATAAGGTGACTTATAAAAGTGGAGGTAGGAGCACACAGGTGGACTACATTTTGTGTAGATGAAGATCAGTGACTGCAAAGTCGTGGCGGGTGAGTGTAGCCAGACAACATAGCATGGTGGTGTGTAGGATGACTCTGGTAGTGAGGTAGATAAAGAGGACAAAGGCAGAGCAGAGGATGGAGTGGTGGAAGCTGAAAAAGAAAGAGTGTTTTGGCTTTCAGAGAGGAGTTGAGACAGGCTCTGGCTGGTCCCAGACGACTGGACAACTACAGATAATGTGATCAGGGAAATGGGTAAGAGAGGACTTGGTGTGTCATCTGGTAGTAAAGTCGAGTACAGGGAGATACAAGCATAAGGCAGAGTTGGTAAAGGCCAAACAAAATGGCATACAATGATCTGTATGCTAAGTTGGACTGCAAGGGAGGGAGAGACCGACTTATACAGGCTGGCCAGGCAGATGAATGAGGAACATGAAAGAGAATGGAGGAGAGTCAAAGAGATGACCATTGAAGTGAGGCAGTCGGCAGTCGGTCCTGATGATATACCTGTGGAGGTATGGAAGTGTCTCAGAAAGATGGCAGTAGAGAGTTTTTACACTGACACTCATCAAGATCTTAGAGAGCAAAAGACTTCCTGAAAAATGGAGGACCAGTTAACTGGTGCCTATTTTTAAGAACAAGGGAGACGTGCAGAGTTGTGGCAGCTGCAGAGGAATAAAGCCGATGAGCCACACAGTGAAGTGGAAACTAGACTAAGGACAGAAGTGAGCATTTGTGAACAGCAGTACGGTTTCATGCCAAAAAAAAACAAACAAAAAAAAAAAAAGAGTAAAGATGCAATATTTGCTTTGAGGCTGCTGATAGAGAAGTACAGAGAAGGTCAGAGAGAGCTGCATTGCATCTTTGTAGACCTTGAGAAAGCAGATGACAGGGTGCCAAGGGAGGAGCTATGGTTTTCTATGAACAAGGCTGCAGTAGCCTGAGAAGCATGTTAGAGTGGTGCAGAACATGTATGAGAGCTGAAGGACAATGGTAAGGTGTGCTGTAGGTGTGACTAAAGAGTTCAAGGTGGAGGTGGGACTGCATCAAGGATCAGCTCTGAGCCCCTTCTTGTCTGCTATGGTGATGGACCGACTGACAAGGGCAAGCTCTATGGACTATGACGCTTGAAGATGACACTGATTTGTAGTGAGAGCACGGAGGAAGGTGGAGGAAAAGCCAGAATGGCAGAGGTATGCTCTGAAAAGGAGAGGAATGAAGGTTAGCCGCAGCAATACAGAATACGTGCCTTAATGAGAGGAACCCAAGTGAAACAGTGAGAGTACAGGGAGCAGAGATGAAGTAGGTGATGATTTTAAGTAGTTGGGGTCATTAGTTCAGAGTAATGGAGTGTGTGAAAGTTTAGAGACCCCCCCCCCCCCAGTTTAGAGGAAAAGAAACGAGGAAGAGTTGGAGGTAGCTAGGAGGTTAAAATGTTGAGGTTCTCTTTAGGAGTAACGAGGATGGATAGGATCAGAGATGAGTACATCAGAGGGACAGCACATGTTAGATGTTTTGGAGAGAAAGTCAGAAGAGGCCAGACTGAGATGGTTTGGACATGTACAGAGGAAGGATAGTTCATATGTCAGTAGAAAGATGATGAGGTTGGAAACTGCCAGGCAGGAGGTCTAGAGGAGATTTATGGATGAGGACATGAAGTTAGTTGGTGTGAGAGAAGAGGATGCAGAGAACAGGGCTAGATGGAGGCAGATGATTCACTGTAGCGCCCCTCTGAAGGGAAAAGCCGAAAGGAAAAGAAGGAGATGTGAGTTTTGGTGGTCTGACCTTTCTTGAATATTCAATTCAAACTTTATTTTTGATTTTGTACTTTTCTTGAATATTTTTGAATTATATTAAGAGTTTTTGCCTATCTGTACATCTGTAAAAACTTTGTTTCTAAACCTTTTTTTTAACACACAGTTCGTCATTCTGCTGCTTACTTGGGGGTCTTGTAGACTGCGGGACCGTTCAAAACAAGTGTATCATAGCACCAGGACTAATTTTTCCTACAGGTAGAACTGTTGCTACTAACCAAAGGTTTTAGCAGTACTAGTCCAGAATTTAAGAGCTTAAATTAACTTTCCTGCAAAACTTTTCTTTTGTTTTTTTTTTTCCCTCCATCTTGACTACATTATTGTAATAAATGGTTTGGTAATGTGCAGACAACTTTTAAAAATGTTATTTTGAAGGATAAATGTCACAAAATGAAGTAGTGCTGGAGGAAAAGAATCATAAAGTTAAACTGCAGCTATTTTTTTTTTTAAATCAGACACCAACTTATATGAATTGCTTTAAAATAAAAGCAGTAGTTTTTTTTTTTTTTTTTTTATATATCTGGAGGCAAAACTGTCAATACACTATCAAAGCATTTAGCAGATATGCAGATATGACTACATGTAGGCTCTTCCTGCTGAAGGCAGTTGGATTAACTAACTTTTACTGTCATTTCAGTCTCTTTCTGTCCACTGATTAGTTTTCTCTCTCTTTTCAAACGTTGAAAAGGAAGTTTTCAAAAGAGGAATCTTGCCGTGAGGTAACACCATCCAACTCCGCTACCCTGGAGGAAAGTTTCAACATAATCTCAAAGCTGGACACCATTCGCTACATAACAAACCTAGACCAAGGTTTCAGCGCCTCTTACCAAGCCATCTGCTCCCATTCTGCCTCTTCCAGATACTCTGAAGGTCACCTCAGCCTCCCAGTGTTCAAAGTTCACTCTGTTTTTTGTCCACACGGAGCCCCTCTGACTCCTGAGAGACGGGGTAATGCGCACCTGATCTGCACTGGGAATGGCATCTGGAATGGAGAGAACAGGACAAAAAAAAAAAGATAAGAGGTATTGTAATCTGAGTCAGTTATCACTTTGAGCTGAAACTAGAAATGGTGTTAGAGACTAGTGCTGGGCGATATGGAAAAAATCATATATCACGATATGGACTATTATATATCACAATAACGATATATATCACGATATACCATAATAAAGTATGTTTTCAGTTATTCTCTGAAAAGTTTGACAAAAATTTCATTGCTTACTTTTCAACTTTATTTTGAAAGGACATTTAGCTGAACTGTCACAAACATACATTTTAGTGCAGCAAAAACAGGTAGGTACAGAGGTACAGTAGCTTTCACATTTTATTCAAAGTGCACAACAGTTTCTGAGAGGAAAAACACATTTTTGCACTGAAGTTTAGCTATAAAAAATAAACACAAATTATTTTTCAACTTTCTGAAATCTGTAACCTTGTAGTGCAAAACCAATATAAAGTGTCTAAAGTAAACATCAGGGTTGAAGAGAACTCTGTTTAAGGCATTAACCATGAATAAAAGTGCAAACATAAAAGGCTACTTTGTAGAAGTAGATATGTTTCTATCAAATTTATCGTTGCAGGTTATTTAATTACATATTTGCTGTAATAATTGTTAAAATTAGGTTAGAAACGATAGAAACGATAGAAGAGAAATGGCACGATACACACTTTTATATCGTCCCCACGATATGTATCGTCATATCGCCCAGCACTATTAGAGAGAATGAGTTATTTTAAATGCCACCTCAGCTTGTGAGGAGTGGTTGTACATTTCCACACAAGCTGATCAATCAATAAAGACCCCCCCCCCCCCTTCATTTTTCAATCTGAAATCCAAATTAATAATTACTTATAGTTTTACATGTCCAGGTTTTGCTACAAGGTTTCTCATTCATTGGTCACAACCGTCTTATTTTAGCTGCTTAAGATCATAATGTGCACACTGATTGAAAGTAACGGTTAATATGCAAAGCAGATCTGTGGGAATGGCGGAGTAATCTTACTCCGACGTCACCATCTGGGCGACTCAACTGTGTAATGCAAGAATCCAAAGGCCTGTTTTTGCCAAGTGGGCTGTTGTTTTTTTGCAGCTGCAGCTGCATAAAGTGTCTGCGCACACCTTGACATCTGTCAGGCCAGAAAAAGCTCGCACCGTTGCACCGCTTAGTGCGCGTGTCGGGCTCTGAGATGAAGCTCTTCGGCTCGACAAGTCCTCCCGCATTTCTGAATCAACGGAGGTGTCGCCTCCTGAGAAACCGCTACTGAGACCGGCGTCAGCTTCCTCTCGTGCCATCTTCAGGTACAACCGCTAAAGTGGCCTGGCTGACGGCCAGCGGTTCAGTGCTTTGACAGCTGTGCGCAAACTTACTTCCAGTGTGGATCCAAAACGGGATGCTGCCGTCATTCTGAGCCAAGTGCGGTCCTTTGAAGCTGTATTTGTACTCGAACCGGCGGTGAGGAGGCTTTTCAGAGGCCGAGGCGTCTTCGGCGACGTCGGCGACGCTGCGGTGAAATATTAACGTTGTCATAAAACTTAATACGAACACTCCAGCCCTGAGAGCCGAGAGCCGTGCTATGGACACCGCCATGTTTCAATATCACTGCTGACGTAGCGCTTCCGACCGCGAGCATGACGGGATGCCTGTAGGGCCAACAGGGCGTTTTCTGATTGGTCAGTTTTCCGGCCCTATCTTTTCCTCCTCCTCGTGTCTTTCTCTAAACAGCTGATAGTGGCTGAAGAAGTTTCTAATGTAGAATCATGTGTCAGCAAAACAAAAATGTAGTGATTGATTTAGTTAATGAATAAGAACACCAAATACACTTTAATAAAACTACCACAGTGTGAAAAATCAGCTTTCTGTAAAATACCTGGAATATACACTCACCAGTCACTTTATTAGGTACACTTGTTCAACTGTTTGTTAAAGAGAATATCTAATCAGTTAATCACATGGCAGCAATTCAATGCATTTGGACACGTCGACATGTTCAAGGCAACAGAAGGGGGAAGAAAGTGAAATGGCTGTTGGTATCAGGTAGGCTGGTCTGAGTATTTCAGAAACTGCTGATCTACATGCACAACCATCTCTGGAGTTTACAGAGGGTGTCTTGAAAAGGAGAACATGTGCAGTGAGCAGCAGGTGTGTGGATGAAAAGAGGAGAATGGGTTTAGTTGTTGATAATAACAGAAAGGCAACAATAACCCAGGTTGTGCAGAATACCATCTCCAACCTTGAAGCAGATGGGCTACAGCAGCAGAGGACCACACCAGCTATCCCTTCTTTTAGCTAGGAACAGAAAACCCAGGATACAGTTCACACAAGCTCATGAAAACTGGACAATAGAAGATTGGAAAAACATTACTGAGGAGTCTTGATTTCTGCTGCAAAATTCAGATGTTAGAATTTGACATAAACAACATGAAAGCATGGATCTGTCTTGCTTTGTATCAACAGTTCAGGGTGCTGCTGGTGGTGTAATGGTGTGAAGGATATTTTCTTGTCTCTCAGATGAGCATCATTTAAACGCCACAGCCTACCTGAGTATTGTTGCTGACTATGCTCATCCCTTTATGACCACAGTGTATCCATCTTCTGATGGCTATTTCCATCAGGATAATTCGTGTCTCAAAGCTCAAATAATCTCAAACTAGCTTCTTAAACATGACAATGAGTTCACTGTACTCCAATGGCCTCCACAGTCACCAGATCTCAGTCCAATAGATCATCTTTGGGATGTGGTGGAACAGGAGATTCGCATCATGGATGTGCAGCTGACAAATCTGCAACAACTGTGTGATGCTGTCATGTCAATATGGACCGCAATGTCTGAAGAATGTTTCCAACAACTTGTTGAACCTATACCAAAAATGATTAAGGCAGTTCTGAAGGTAAAATGGGATCCAACCCAGAATTAGCAAGACGTGCCTAATAAATGAGCTGGTGAGTGTACATTAGCGTAATGTGGTAACTCTACAACCAAGTCCAAGTTTGAAAAAAAAAATGAAGCAAAACAATTCTTAAATGAAAAAATAAATAAATAAATGAATCTCACATTTGTTGATTCAGTTTAAAGGTTAAGCCTTATTTACAAGACACAAGTAGAAATAGAACAGTTTTTGGCATCTTCACCGCCCAACTCATTGAGTAAAGATAAGACAACCTAGAATTTGATACAAGCGGTCTGACTTGCTGCACATGGGGGTCTAGCTCTTGGGTGGACTGCGGTGGTGGGAGGGCTGCCCCCCTGGGCCTGGTGGCGTGTTGCTGCGGGGGTTGGTTTGCTGTGGCGGGGGCGTTGCCGTGGGCACAGACTGGCACACTCCAGCCCTACTGGTACTTTGACATCTGGTCAAAGTATGGTCATGGTATTTTCTAACTGGATCCCCATGAGAAGTGGTGACCCCTGCGGTGGGGGGTCTGTGGGGGGCGGCTTCGGGCCCTGCTCTGTGAGTTTGGTATGTCCTTTGGCACTGGGGGGCATTCACCTTGCCCTCTTGAGGCCGGGCAGTTGGGGGGCGTAACTGGATGTTCCAGTTGTGCTGGCTGGTGTCCCTGATGACTCCTCTTTTCTGTTGCCTCAGGAGTGTGTGTCTGTGGAGTGTGTGTGTGTGTGTGTGTGTGTGGGGGGGGGGGGGGGGGGGGTCCCCTGGCTTGTGGCGGGGGGGAGGGTTGGGGGCTCCTGTTAGGGCCTGGGGGAAATCCAGTGCACTGGTGGAGGTCTGCTGCATGACACTGGCCGAACCCTCCAGCACCAACTGTAATCCAGCCTATAGATGTGTTTGTGGCCAACATCACTGCTTACTGTTCTGTGTCTGGCTGCTGGACTGATTTATCTCTGGGGAGGATACTGGAGACAAACACTATCACACCACAAACCACCACACATTCATCTACATGCACCACACAAACTCACACATACGACACCCCATTTACACTGTCGGTCTCATGGTCTTGTTTAGAGTCTTTATGTGTCCTTATCTGACCTTTTGTAATCCACTGTTGGTATTCAAAGTCCTTTCTGACAGAATCAAGGTTTTAGGAGTTAATAAAGCATGTCAGAATTGACCGTCAAAGAGGACTGGTGAAGGACACACTATCACTCACACTTACGCACAAGAAAACTGACACCTGCTACAAGATTAAGTTGTGTATATATCAAGGTTTTGCCAGATTGTGGCACTTAACCATCAATATATATGCAGAGAGTTGTTGGAAAAAAAAGATTCTGATACAAGCAACACACTTAAAGAGTTGAAAAGAGACATTTCTGGCATAGTATTACATCGTCCTCCTTTTTAATTATATTTCTAAGGGAATACACACGCGTGCGCAGACACACACACAGTTTCTTTTCAGCAGTGTTTTATGGGATGGAGTTTTGTCCAGTGGCTCACTTCTGTTTGGGTTTGCCTGTTTTGAGATTAGGGGGCAACTGTGCACTACAATGCAAAGTGGTACTCTTAAAAACAGAGCCTCTAAAACAAAGTCTGTACAGGCTAATGTTTAAAACTCTTGCTTCTACGAGCAATGTTTTACAGATGCTTACAAGTTTATATTTCATTGACAGAACGGCTGTGACAGCTACTAACGCTGTACTGAAAGACGAACTGGAACTCAGAATGTCCAACTTTTCCTTATGGTGAAAAAAATAGATATTGAATGCCAACAAGATGGGGATTTTCCTAGTTAGAATATTGGTAAATCATTAACATTTCATTTGTTTCTTAAATTAAGCTAATTATATAACTGCTGAAGGTAATTTGCTAAAAAGCAAAAAAGCAAAAAACCTGTGATCTTCCACTTTTGAAAGTACAGTGAGCATAACCTGATCTGTAGCTGGAGGTGGATGGAGATTAAGATGGGAGGCCTGGATTATTCTACTATCACCTGACACTGACATTGGCTTGTGGTACACTGCAGAAAATATAAACAGCTTCAGAATTCAATGACAGCAACACACTGCAAAAGGAATATGCGTCCATTCTTGCAGAACACGAGGTTTCAGCTTCTCAACGGTCGTGCTTGTCATTGTGTGATGTCCTTAGAGGGCTGGAGCTGGAATTGTTGGTAGGTCGGTATAGGGCGCGCACTCTGTGTGTATGAAGAAATGCTGTTGTAACTCTGACAAAATGAGGTCTGTTAGTGTCCTGTTGAAATAACCACAGACACCCCAGTAAAAAATGTTTTCAGTTGGTGGAAGTTCTGCACTGCAAGCCAGTGTAGCTCTTGGACCCTTCATGCTTTTGTAATGAATGCACTATGTGGTTTAGCATAGTCTTGCTGAAAAATGCAACACCTTCCCTGAAAAAAAGACGGGGGATGGATGCAAATGTTGTTATAAAATCATTGACTGTATATATATCTTTCAGCACTGATGTCTGCTTTCCAGTTGGGCAATTATTTCCATTTTCAAAGCTTAACTTTTCCAGACTTTTTTTTTTTTTTCATTTTGCGAATGCCTCAACTTTTTGAGACATATTTCTGCCATCAAATACAAAGTGAGCTAATATTTTTCTTGAAATGGTATAACATCTCATTGTCACCATTTTTATGAGCTCCGGGTTCTGTTGTGAATAAAACATGGCTTTGTGAGATCTGCTGATCGTTACGTTGTTTTAAACCTTTTCCACAGCATCCAAGCTTTTTTTTTTTTAGAATTGGGGAGACCTAAAGAAGAACAATTTGCTTATCAAAAGGAGGACACACGCTTTAAGAAGCATCAATGATTCCTCTCAGCTGTTGTCTTGCTTGTGCTGTGAGCCTCTAACGGGTTGGTGAAAGATGACCCGGGTGCCCTGGTTGGCTGCAGGAGCTTTCACCGCAGCCTGAAAGCCTCAGTGGGAGACGGAAGAGGACACAATTATGAGCTGCTCGTTTTCCATTTG
This sequence comes from Hirundichthys speculiger, assembly GCA_018398805.1. Classification (NCBI taxonomy): domain Eukaryota; kingdom Metazoa; phylum Chordata; class Actinopteri; order Beloniformes; family Exocoetidae; genus Hirundichthys; species Hirundichthys speculiger. The sequence continues at coordinate 77,492 of JAGFBZ010000842.1, read as the reverse complement.
CTCCGTCCTGCTTCCTCCTGTTGCTCCTGGAGGAGCAGCATCCCTGTGTGGGCCTGTGATTACGGGTTCAGGGATAAACCTCACAACAAAACCAGCTATTGTAGTGACACTAATCTCGAGGTTTTGACTTTTCTGGTAAATGACCAACTAATGGCAAGGACTGTACATATATTAGCAAGACGTATATGATCATTTGCAACATATTCATTTTCGTATCACTGAAAAGGGGCATTTTCCTTGTGTGAATGTGATTATTCTGAACTATCGCTGTGAAATAATGAGGACCGTATGTTGATACGATAATACGGAAATAATTGTCACTAAAGAACGAAACGAAAATACTTTAAAAATTTCACTATAAACCTGTGCCAAACAAGCAAACACATCTCAACCTGGAAACGAAATTATAACTGGAAATCAAAACGTTAACTCTCACCGTTCCCAAAAATCTAACAAGCTTCCAGTGGATTTAGGGAGCAGAGAAATAGAGGCCTCATCTATTGTCAGAGGAAGCCCTCATTAGAGCGTTAAACCACACTCTTTGTTAGGAAATGTAGGATTTGAATAAATAGTAATGCTAATAGATCCATTTAGACATGAACAATGGGAACCTGTAGGATGTTAATGGGTCACTGAGACTGTGAAAGGCCTATCACATGAGTCAGCACAAATATTTGCCCAGTGAATTATACAATGCTGTAGTAAATGTAATCCTTGGAGATGACAGCAAGTCCATGTGAGCTCTGTTGTCTGTTCCTCCATGTTTGCCATCTCTTAGGATTTTCTTCTTGACCTCCAGTTGCTCTGGCCACCATTTGGATTAGCTAAGGTTTAGAGATCCTATTCTGACCTTAACAGATAAAACAAATACCTGTTGTTTTGTGAACGGAGGCTTTTGTTCCTGGGAGGGGGGAGATCTGGACATCTAAAGATGTTTGAATTACCCATGTCACATTAGGAGGAAAGGGAGAGTGGGCTGTCACCTCCTGGTGTGACACCATGTTAAAGGAAGCCTGTTGTGTAATGGTGTTTGTTCATACCTGAAAAACAAAAGCAATTCATTATCACATGAAATACATTTCTGTTGAGATGACAACGTGCTCAGGAAGTGCCCTGAAGTTGAACCCACTGCGCTCTTACGTTTACCGCTGTGATGTAAATCTCTGATTCTCCATAGAGGACTGGAGTACACGGGTCTGATGATTAAAAATATAATTCAGGGAACCCAGATTTCCTACTCTGTTCTTGTAATGTAAGATAGTTTTGATTTTAAACCAGATTTTAATTTGATTCATAATGATTTGAGCCAATAATCTCTAGTGATTAACGATCAATCCACATTAGATATCCAGAGTTTTGCAGCTGATTTGTTGGTTCAATTCTGAGCACATAGTCCACGTACTCACCCTGAACAATGCAGAAGGACTACACCTTTATTTCAGATTGCTTCAACATGGTCCAGTGTGGTCCAAGCATGAGAGGGCACTTATTGTCCACTAAGGACTTTGCCACATTCATTTGAGGAGCAGCCCTTTCTCATTATTACCAGACACACTAAACGATGGGCTCCAAACAATACAGAACAGATCCCTTTATGCGCACAAGTGCTCAACGTTTCAGCAACCACTGTGTGCCCTCCACCACTCCCTCTTCTTTTTAGATACCTGCACATGAGTGAAAGATGTGGAGGACACAAAAGATATCCTCAACTTTCCTTTACTCCCATTCTGAGAGACGGGCCCATTTTAAAGCTTTTATTTGTGCAAAGCCTCTTATTAACTCCGCTCATGCTGCCTCCCTCGGCTTGCCACCGCTTAAGTAGTGGGTGCTGTAAAAAAGCTACCAATTAGACACTCATCAGCTCCAATTAGAGGAGACAAAACCAGAGTAAAGATAACTGAGTGAGAGCTGGAAGGTTGAGGGCCGTCCCTGTGTGTTTTTCCGTGCGTGTCCACGCAGAGGTGTGTGTTTGTGTACATGTGTGGAGTCCAGGTTGGCACAACATATTTTTTAATCATTGAAGAACTTGAGGCCATTCAGTGTGACCTGCTGCGGCACAGGTCCATTCACTCAGCAGGCTCCTCAGCGGGCCCTTTTCTCAGGGCCAAGTGTTGTTATGCTGGGAAGACAGGCCCCCCAGGAGTCCCAGAAAGAGAGCCATTCAATCCTCTCTACCTGTTTGCAGCATGTAAAGCACTTAGGCCCGGGCCGATCTCTCATTATTGTCTCCTTCACTCTCAATACTTCCTTAAACTTAGGCCTCAACAAGAGCAGACTCTTTCAGAGGGGGAAATAGGGGATGTATGTTAAGGGGGTGCCTTTCGCCTCATTAGAATTGAATTTGCACTGTCTTGTAATTACGCTGAAGGGCAACAATGTATTTTTTTCATCGTAATCTTCATTGAATAGAAGATTTTTGGGGCAGTTAATTTGCTGCCTGCACTAATGCATTAATTAATGAATTGGGTAACACTAATTTTCTCTATGCTACCTCTCCCTGTTTGTTTCCTCCATCTGTTTCCAACAGTTCTGGGCAGCCGCTTCTAATAAAATTACCTCATTAAGGCCTTTATCGCAGCACAGTAACTAACTCATTCATTTGCAACTAAATGTTTTTTATGGAGGGGTGTGTGTGTGTGCGTTCCCATTCAGCATGGCATCTTTTTGTGGGTAGTTCTAAATAATGAAGGGGAGGAGCAGGGAGATATAATTAGGGACAAGGGGGCACTTCAGTAAATATTTGAAATCTTTTAAGGCTTATCTTTGTTTGATGGTGATTAATTACTTCCAGAAGGGATTTTGGAGAAATATGTTGCCAAGTTCTTTGTTTTTCTAATCTTTTTTTTTCTTCTTTTTTAAATTTATTTGGCTGAGCTTGTTAAAAAGAGGCGCAGAGGTCTTTAATATCAGTCCCTCTTTAATCAAATGACAACCGTGACACAGACTGTTCTCTGAAAAACAGGCTCATTGTGAAATAAGTGTGCAACATGTAAACAATGATGCAGTGTTTAATGAAGGTGGCATTTGACTGTTTTGATGTAACTCTGTGCAAGTGCTGAGAAAATGGCATTTTCTTGTTCAGTAACCACCACACACACATGCACACACGTTTCTGCAGGGGTAGCGGGTGAAAATATATTAAAACCAGCAAAAATAAAAAATAAAAAAGGTTTGTGTACTTCATAAATGACATAAATGATTATAATACTTCACATAACTATCACAGTTTTGCTCCAGGGACACAGGATGGACTCTGATGGTACAAGTCAGTTTCCAAATGAAACATAATGACGCTGTCAGCAAGAGCATCTAATGTCACAACATTTTTAAATAAACGTGAAAAGACATATTATGAATAAACGTTCTCACAAACTTTATTTCCAAATGTTCTCTGATAACGGTACTGTGTCTCTGTGAACTCATTAAACTTTGCGGTGTCGTTCACAGAGGCGCAGTGTGCTGTCGTCACAGTGAGAACAGCAGTGAGGGAAGGCTGCCACCTAGTGGACTTTTTTATACCGACATGAGAAAATGTTTTCATGCATCAGCAGCATGGCCCTTTCGGTAGACAAGTTACTTTTTTGATTTAAAAAAATGCATATCAACCTGGTTTTCATGTCGGCCTGCTAAAATAATAAACATATTAAAGAATGAAAATATATGTCAGAAAAGAAAAGAAACACACCTGTAAAAATAATGTTATATTCAAAAATAATAAATCCTATGATGTAAATTAATTGCTAACAAAAGTTTAAAACACATTATAAAATGCATATCATACACACAGATGTGATGAGTGCTCCGCTCTCCTGCAGTTGTTGATGGATCGTGTTTTTCAAGAAAACAAAGATGGGATCACCTTGTTTTGGTTGAGCTCCCAAGATTTTATCCAAAACTTCTCCTCTTCCAAATACAAACTGCGAGGTATGCATAAGTTATGAATATGAGACAAAGGCCAGCAGAAAAGGCTGAAACAACAAAAGTTTATGAGTTGACAAAAAGCTTCACAAACATCCAACCTCCAGCGATGCCAAAATCTCATTTTCACTGCAAACAGGCCAAGAAAGTTCACTCAGTCCCAGCAGCGACTTCAGATGCTTTATAGGTGATAGAGGGCAGACCACTGCGAGATCATTGTGGAAAACAGCAACATACAGCCAGCAGAATGATCTATGATCTTACTGTAATTGGCTAAATGTGGATGGCTTTTATTTTCAAAGCCAGTGTCTCTCTTGCTTTAGTTATTTAAACATTTGAAAATACCCATAACCCACCATTGCACATTTATCTTGATTTCTGCTATGAAGAGAAAACCATAACTTAAAATCTACTCTTTGTTTCCATATCAGAAAAAAATGCAACATATAACCTGCAGCACTTTTAAATCTTTGTGAGAAGACCTCCCTCTGGTGGAGAAACAATTCAGAACATATCAGCCATCAGCCACTTATACTACATCATCATACACACTGCAGGGGCAGGGTATGATTTACATTTCCAATTAAAACAAACAAACAAACAAAAAAAACTTAGGTCGATATAAGCAAATGCAATAAAAATATAACTGACTTAACCTTAATCTGTAGATGATATGAACCCAAAACATTTAGTTTTTTGTCAAGTTCATAAACATATCAAGGAATCTGGAGGGATTTCAGTGTGTAAAGGGCAAATGTGCAAATCTTAGCTGGATACCGATTCCTCAGATAGCAATGCATCATAAACATCACTCATTAATAGCTGGTGTAACCACAGAGGCCAGGGATTACTGTGGGAAACCTTTGTCAAGTGCTGCAATAAAGAATAATGGACACCGTGTGCTCCAGACCAAAGACAAAGAACCGTTATCAGCAAAGTCCAAATTAGTGCTGTTGGCAAGGGTCATTCACTCTTCTGTGACCACCTGCTTCTAACATCTTTTTTTTTTTTTTTTAACATCCTTGCTAGCCCCAAATTTCCCTTGTCCCTACTTTTTTGTGGAATGTGTTGCAGACCTAAAATGCAGAAATGACTGTTTATTTTTCTAAAATCCCAACTTTGTCTTATCTGGGGTTGAAACTTAAGAAGCATAAAAAGATAACAGAAAGATTTTGATTATCTATTTTTTTTTCTGAGCAAATAGTAAAAGATTTAAAATCATGTAATCTTGTTCCAAATTCTAATTACGTTTTGGCAATAAACAAGTCATGAAAACATGTGTTGAATCACATCTGGTTTATCACGGTTCTTGAGTCCATGTTGCTGTTTGAAACGCTTTGACATGATGGTTTCTCACAAACTGCACCCTAAAGCTTGATTTATGCTTCTCTGTAGCCACTTTGCATGTAGCTTTGTGATTTGTGTTGCTCTTTATTACACCACCAAGCACTAGGTGGCAGTGTGGGTTCTTTTCTCCAGCTCTGTAGTTTGCAGCATTAAGCTTTATTTATCTTTATTTATAGAATTTCCCTTTGGGGTTTAGTGAAGTATTATTGAACTGAACTGAAATGAATTGAAACTATGTACTTCAGGCATACTAATGAAATTAATAAAACATATCTTGTGTGAGTTGGAGCTGATAAATGATGAGCCACAGTGTCTTTTCCTGACAGTGCAGCAGCAGAGAAAGAAATAACATGCTTCCAAGCGGACCAGTCACATTTGTTGTGGTCCGTGTTGACCGGATGTGTAGTTACATTTCTGGGGATGGTGCATGTTAGGCGCTGGTGGAGGTTATAGTTTCCTGCTGTGGCAGACATAAGACAATGGTTCAATGTAAAAAAAACTTTAGTCAAGGACTTCAGGGCTCGAAGGTCACACACATCCAACAACGCTTTCTCTCATTGACCTTTAAATACCAAGATTTTCTCAGACTTTTCAAAGTATTACGGACTGCAGATGTGGAAAGACCTAGTTGCTTTGTAATTTTTTTTTTTTAGGTTAGATTTTCTGATGGAGTTTGGCACAAAGTGGTGAGACTTGACACGTCCTTTCCTCAAAAGAAGAATCCTTTGGTGGATTTTCCTTTTATACCCAAACCTGGCACCCTCACCTTCTGACTACTTAATCTACTGATTTTAAAAGTTTCTCGTGCAATATTACCTGTATATTCTATAAACCTTTCTTTCTATGCTTCTCTTCCAATTCTTTTAAGACTGTTGCTGGAATCTAATTTGAGATTTGTTTAAATTTTTTTATTTACAATGAAGTTCAATGAAGCACCTTTATTATGGAACCAGCTACCAATTTAGGCTAAGGAGGCTGACACCACCTCCATTTTTAATACTAAATTGAAAACATTTCTGTTTAGTAAAGCCTGCAGTTAGTCTAAACAACAGTGTGTAAGGGCTAATAGTTATAGCCATAGTTGTAGGAGCTCAGACTAGTAGGGCTCATCTTAATCACAGCTTCGTCATAGCTATGCTGCTATAGGCCTACGCTGCAGGGGGACGCCAACATGATCTGCTGAGCGGTGTCTCCACTGCTCTTCTCCCTTTCCTTTCCTCCTCCTTTTTTCTTCCTCCAGCTCTTTCCATAGTTAATTAGGAGCACTCTGTTACTGTAACTGTGCTCCATTTTCTTTCTTGTAGTTTGTTGTGCTGTTTTGCCCCCCCCTTTTTTTCTCTTTTCTTTCTGTATATTTGCAGGCCAGAGTTTCCTGTGTTGCATGCTGACTTGCAGTTCCATCCTCTGTCCATCCCAGCGTTTACCTCCACCTGTGTATGTAGAGGTGTTCAGGGTGCTGACTGGTGTGGTGACCGGTGATCTAGTCCTCTGACCATCTCACCTCAGTGCTGCTACCTGCATCTGTTTATGTGGTCATTTCATTTAATCATTTGTGTGCTCTCCTCTCTCTGTCCTCCACCCTCTCTCTGTCCTGTCTCTGTCCTCTCTCTCTTTTTCTTTCTTTACTCAGCTGGCCTTTGGCAGGAAGGTCCCCCCATATGAGCCAGGTCCCTGCTCAAGGTTTCTCCCTCAAAGTGGAGTTTTTCCTCGCCACTGTTTAGCTTAAAGGTTCTTTTCTCCCGCTGTGTGAGTTTTTTTTTACTTGCCATTATCCTTGATTAGGATTTAATATTATGATTTTAGTTAATGGTATTTGCTCGGGGGTCATGCTCTGGGTCTCTGTAAAGTGCCTGGAGACAATTGACATTGTAACAGACGCTATATAAATAAAAAATGAATTGAATTGAAGATGGTCAGTGAAGACGAAATAATTTCTTTTACACTTAAGCCTGTTAAATGTTTACAAGAAAAAAAAAAGACAATTTCAGCCTTTGCGTACCAACTTTTCTGTAAATTAGGTTTGTGAACAGTGTTGTAAAAATTAGAAAAATACATATTAGAAACGTGTTTAATGTGCTGAGGAGGAACAATCAATCAATTTCTGAACATATACAAAGGACATGCACTGGCACAGTCTACTCACATTTGTTGAAAAAAAGATACATTACATATACAAAAATAAACATCTGTAAGAACAAAAAGGACATACAGTACTTTCTTTAAAAAAAAAAAAAAACAGTTAAATAAAAATACAAGCCACTTCATATTTACACCTATTGTATTTAAAACCATCATTCAGAGGCTGCAGTCTGTTCAGTTCATTCTCTCTCGTGCTGGTTTCCTCTTCCTGTTCCTCCTGGAGCCTCGGCCTGTTTGAGGCAGAAGTTCCTTATAGTCCTCCCCAGAGCCCGTGTCCACACTGTCCTGGCTCTCTCTCCAGCTGTCGGGGGCTAAAGGGAAGCCCTCCTCAAGGGAGTTAATCGGCCGGCCGTACACCTTGCGCTGGAGTTCAGCAATGTCATTTCGAATGTCTGCCATCACAAGAAGCAGGAAGTCAAAGGAGCCTGGGGGGCCCTGGGGGTCAAGTACAGCAAAATTGAAAAATTAAACAATGATTTTCGGTTTTTTAAGCTTAATTATTTACAGAATAACCTTGGACTTAATGGTAATATGATGTTTCCTCTTGCAGCGTTTACTTGCTAACCTCAGAGGAGTTTATCACAACAAAGTTCAGGCTGGTCAGGCCTGGCCACTGACAACTGAGCTTTTTTTTTCATGCTTTGTTAATGTTAGCACCCTCAGTGTTTATCTAAGAGGCTTACTCTCTAAGTTTAGTTTCCATAATCAACTGTGCTGTTTAAAGCAAAGAGTCCTCTGGCCTGATGCAAGCGCTTCTTTAGTTCAACCGTATTGTTCTGGAGAAGAGTAACATATCACAATAACGTGGCATCTGTGTGGATAGCGTTTGTCTTACTGGTGGTCCAACCAGGCCCAGGAGCTCCTCTGTCCCCCTGAGGAAACAAAACAAATATTTAGTTAAGATGAATTACAGTGGTGGGAAAAAGCACGAGAAGAATTCATAATATTCTGCTCAGGGAACTTCTCAGTGAGACAGAGGAAGGGTTGGGAAGAGAAACCACAAACACTTTAATGAATGAAAACTGGAAAAAAGCAAGAAGTTCATTTTAAATAGATACATGTGTGCTGGAAGATTAATATCAGGTACTGTATTACTGATTTTTTATTACTGCCTTATTCAGGCGATGGAACTGTTTTAGCTGCTGAGAGAACAAAACCACTTTAGTTTTTGTATTTCTACTGTTATTGGAGTTCATCATCATATGCTGTTAGCGGTATATGTTTCCCTCTTGTAAGTTTATCTGACATGCAGAATCAAGTCATGCATATAATTAAGGACAGTACACTTTTAAACAGAACAATTCACTTCAGTTTGATGCTAATGCCCATAATAGTCTTGTATGTGCTACAGGACATTATAAGCATAGTGAACTATCAACATTATGGCTCTGGGTTTCTGCTTTGACTCGGCAGAGGACCACCTACTATCTCAGAAAAGTGACACCATACAATCTGTGTGTTTTACACTGTAGACTTGAAGCGAGGAGGGGAAAGTAGTAGAAAGGAGAGGAGAAGCTACTTGGAGCGTTTTGCTGATGGAAGATCGGTAGACTTGACGAGTCCGTGTTTAAGGTTGGCATGGTACAAAATCAGATTCTGTTAGCCTACATGTTCTAACCAAACATTCAAAAATACCAGAGGACTTGAGTCGACAGTCTTAATTCTTTAGTACATCTGCTCTACAAAATGTAACCACAAATCAACAGGGTTTTGCCACGTAGTAAATTATAAAGTCTGAGACTGTCCCATTTATATATCTGAGAATCATTATGAATACAAGCTGGAGTACAGTAAAGTAGTTCCAATGTGAGCTACCAAATATCTCAGAGCTGACAACAAGGTCGAGTTAATATTAGCATCAATAAAAAAGGCTATAAATAAATAAATAAAAATTCTTATGCTTCTATTCTGGTTCTACACTCTGTGGTTAAATTAATATGAACAAAATGTGTATTAAAATCTGTATTGATCTCAAAGCTTAAGCTGTTGCATCCGAGAAAAAGAAGTGCAGTTTCCTTGATTCAAACCTTTGAGAGTCATCATGACCTGGATGACTGAGAGTCGACAGCAGCACATCCATGTTGATCATAAACTGAGCTATTTTCCATCAGTGCTATACAGACAGCACAAAACAATGTGACTAGCCTGACCAGCTACAAATAATTTTAGGATCAGTCTGGTTCCTCTGTTCTGACTTTGATCTCTAGGGGCTGGACCAACGGATGCTGAAGAAACTGTCTCTAGATGCTACTGGACAGGCAAACAGCCAGTCAGAGAAATTAAGCATGTGACGCAGAAAGAGCGTCAGCCAGGACGAGTGTCAACAAAATAAATCCAAAATGAAGCACAGCGGGGTGTTTACACAGGTAAATGCCTGTTGTCGGTTTTGCAGTAAAGTGTCATTAGCAATAACTTGGTTTTGATTTGACCCATAAAGCAATTAAACTTTAACTGTTTCAAGAACAAACCCAACTTTCAAGATTTGTCCAAAAATCTTTGATAGGTCAATAATGTCAAGACTCTGGGAGGAAACATACTTCAATTCTGTTTTTTATTTTTATCTTATATCCGGTTTTTTAATCAGTTTGGTGTGTGTTAGGAGTCACTGTCATGTCAGAACTCCAAATCTTGTTTAAATAGTCTAGTTGATGGTTTGAAATGACACCAAATGCAGAGTTCTGACATGTTCCTTCTTCACTCCTCCAACCAGTCAGGGCAGTATATCATTTCCACCGACAGCAAAACACCATGAGAGCTTGACGCGGTCATGTGTGCAGCGCAATGGTCTTGGAGCTGAACGACTCATTTTTACCTCTCCTGACCTACCTCTGGTCACTGGGGCGAAACAAGTCAATCTTTTTCTCATTTGACCATAAAACTGTCCTCCATGTGGTCCACTATAAACTTTTGTTGAGCTTGAAAGTGTTGATTTTGGACCGGGGGCTTCGTTCTGCAGCCTCTGTCTCCATAACAAGAAAACCCCTCTTGACTGTAGACGGTCACTCTGGGGTTCCAGTGGTTACCAGTTTACAGCAGACCTGCATCCTGGTGGTTCTCCACTTGTTTTTGACCATCTGAACTACATTTAGGCGTTTTTCCACAAAATGATCAAGTTGTAAAAGACGTTTTTTGAATGTTCATCAATGTTATTGATGTTGCTGGGTGTGGATTATGTCGCCCAATTTCTTTTTTCCATATAAGAAAAAGAACGGCTGAGAGCTATTATTATTATAGGCCCAGTATTGCCGATCACGCCTATGACGACTGTATAAAACCTCAAACTAGAAGAGTAGCTTCAGTGCTTAGTCAATTTTCTACAGAATGTTTTTTTCCAGCCTCAAACTGATAAGTTTATGTCCTGTAGTGTAGAACTATTCTCTTATAAAACTACATCTTTGATGGTTTAATATAATAGTATCTTGTTAATTTACAGTAGCACACCCTGATCTTGCTGCGGTGGTTAGTCGGGCTCAAGGTCACACTGAGGCTGTGAGTGTTTTGGCAGATGGTTTGGATTTGTTACTCTGAGAGCCAGATTACCATCACCCTCAAAATCTATCCACACAAACATCTCAGATGTACCGAAAGAAAACCAAGGTATTGTGTCAATAAGGCAGATGCACCTAAGTCTTTCCATACGTTCAGCTCAAAAACTAAGCAAACAACGTTGTGAGCAGGAGATTCAACGTGTTTACACATCAGCGGACCAAAAACCGGCTGTTTTCATGACTTCAGCTTTATTTTTTTTTTATCCCATCAAACCCATACCCCTGTCTTTTTTCAAGTCACTATTATGTCGCTTTGTTTATGTCTGCTGATGTTTCAAAGCTTGTTGGTTATGAGCTGCCTGAACTGTCTGCTCTCAGTCCAAATTGACTCTGACATCCTGCAGGATCAGGAAGCTTCAACCTCCCACTGAAAGCTGAGAAACCAAACCACTTCACAACCAATTGGCTGTACTTGTCCCAAACGAGGGTCAAACCAGAGACTGACACAAAGTTCACTTTGTTTTAAAGGCATTTGCTTTGTGGCTAATTTTAGCACAAAGATTTGCACAAATTATGTTCACACGTTTATGTTCTCTAAAAATATCAGTTCAAAATCCCCCTCATTTGGTTGAATCACATATTGACTGCAGATTATTGTTCAACTCAGCTACTGATTCAAACAGCCCTCTGCAAACCACAAAAATGTCAACTTTTTTTTTTTCTTAACCTCTGCTGTTCAATTTGTCTTTCCACAGACATCCCAAAAAATGAGGAATGACCTGTCGACAAATCTGTTTAAACATTACTTAAAATGTAAATCTCAGTGTTACAAGAATGGACATGGCATCATGCCACTTTAATCTGAGACTTAAAAAACAGTTGCCATCCCTTCCCTTAACATGATCTGAAGGTATTCAGAGTCTTCACCCTGGAGCTGAGAAACAACTTACTAATTAATGTTTGAATTACTTACAAACATTTTTACAAAAAAAGAAGAAACTTCTTACAAGTAGTGAAAGTCCCAGAAAGCCCACGGTGATCCTCTGACATGCACACTTCAGATGTGTTCATACCGTACATGATACAATCCTTTTGACACAGCGGTTTTTGTTCTGTCAACATGTAGCAGCTTGTCATTATATAATCTCATCACCTGCAGGGACAGACTCTGTTTGTTCACCATCCAGCTGATGATTTCCAGGTAATATGGTATTTGTCAGCTTCTCACCGTGATAAAAATGTAATTATTGAGAAATCTCTTTTGACCGACATGGTTCTGGCAAACCTCTCAGGTTTCTACCTTTGAACCTTCCGCGCCAACTTGGGTTTCTTAATTTAAGATGTGATACAATAGGTAAAGAGTTGAGTTTTTGCAGCTGAAAGCTCCTCTTACTGCCAGAGAGGGCAGTTTAACTCCGGAGTAGAATAACTGTCTCTTACAGGAAAGATGTATTTTAGCATGAAAAGAAAGGAAAATATAAGGAAAAATAGCTTTTGACCTTACCTTCAGGCCATCCTTTCCAGGTGCTCCTGGAGATCCCTGTTGAGTAAAAAAAAAAAAAAAAAAAAAAGTATTTTATTCACATTTAATCTTGTGTGTCATGTCTGCTTTCTGGTGATTATTGATGTAGCCTGCCAACATACAATACATAATGTCCCATGTGCAGGCAAAAATGTGTTCATGTTAAATTCATTATTTGAACAGAAAAAAAAAAAGTTGGCTTGAACTTTTTGTAAATACTAAATTGTCATCTTCATCCTGCTCCACCAAGAGGGAATTAAGTGAGATGTGCTGGGCTCCAAGCCCCTCCTCAGGGACTTAGATCAATAGAAGAGACTGCTTTGATCTCTGTCTTGAGATAATCAGCCTCAAAGACGCAGGAACACATTGTGTAAGGAGTCGTGCCAATATTCAGATCAGGAAAGGGCTCTGAGTCATTCATTCATCATTTCTAAAAAACCCAACACGCAGTTTAACACGTGTGACCTACTGGACAAACCGTAAGTGTGCTTAGAATCTAATCAAATCTATGTGTGAAGACGGGACAACACCCCCTCGGTCCGACCTGACCAGCATGTGCATGGTTTAACTGTATCAACAGACTATGAAGATGACGATGGGGAAAAAAAAAAGAATCCAAAAGTCACACAAACAACAATGTACTCACAAAACAATGCACTACTTTCCACAGAGGAACCACTGTTCCTGATTTTACAGTTTGGCTTCCTGCTGTTCTGGACCGTCGGTGTTGATGGTCTGATTTATCAGTAATGAGGTTGCATAAATACAAGAGCTTTTAAAAGCAGATCTGTGTCTCAGTGGCCACATCTTGCACATTCTTGATTTGGATCCCACACCTCAACAGAGAGGGCTCATGCTTGCATAAAAGGCTGAGCGCTGCACAAGATCACAGCAAGCCAAAGAAAACAGCTAAAGCTGTAAATGGATTCAGTCCTCTCTGTTGTTATTAGCATTGCCATGTGTCATCTTTTTCACCTTACAGAAATGAGCGTCTTTAAGAGGGTGTATTTTCTGTCTCTCCTGGGTCTTGTCCCATGACGCAGGATGACAGAATTATCCGAGTTACTCTGGCAAATGAAACCCAGAATCCACATAAAAGCATATGATACAGTTAAGTTAAAAAGGAAATTCCACATCTTTCTTCTTTTCTTATTAATTTTGCTATTTTGCTGTGCGACAGAGAGCACTGAAAGCAAAGCAGAAGTGGTGTAAGAGAATCACGTACTACCAAGAACATAATTCAGAGGTCACTTGTATTCATGCATGATGATTTGCAGTTCGAGCTGGAAGCAGGAAGTGCACGGAAATCCTTAGGCACTCAGTGGTTTCTCAGAACTGAACCCAGGAACCACAACAACGTAAGTGTGCCACGACTGGGACGCTGTCGGAGGATCAGTGAAACCCTCCACGGTCCAGTGAGTTTTACAAGAACGTGTGGGAGAAGCTCCTGCTCAGAAACCAGCACCTTCCAGCTCGACTCAAGTCTCTTGCAGACAACATGGGGGCACGTAAATCAAAAAAAACGATGGAGCCGTTTCGCCACAGAGAGCAGAGGTATGCTTGGAGGAGTAAAGGCGAGTCATCCCAAGCCAAGAACATTGTACTGTACAAGCTGTTAACTGCGGTAGAGGTAGCATCATGTTCGGAGGGCTGTTTTCCTGCTAGTGGAACTGGTACATTGCCCAAAGTGGATGGGATAATGAAAAAAGGAAGACTACCTTTTCGACCTCGTCAGTATAACTTCAAACCACTGGCTAGAAAGGTGAAATGTCTATACACAAAGATATTGTATGTCCAAACTGGTTAAGGAATGGATAAAGCAGACCAAGACTGAGTTTTTCTCATGGCCTTCCCAACGTCCTGACTTAAACCCTATTAAAAGTCTTTCCATCTCTATGCATTACTCGTTGCTCATGAGACCTGTCGTTCCAGCTGGTTTGACTGTTTATACACGCTAAGTGTAACTTGAACCTTTAATGGTGTATGTTCTACAATAATCCTGCTTCAAAAGGAGAACCCAATAAGAGCTTATATTGCCATGATAATCATACCCATCATGAGTGCATGTAAACCTCTGAGTGCCGTTGAACCTGAACTGACACATACAAAATGCAACAATTTCATTCACGTGAATTCCCAGTAAAGGTATTGATTTTACGCAGAATGAAGCATGTGAGCCGTTACTGCCGAACGACAGGTTCAGTTTGGACCAACGCTGTAGTCGTTTACTGTAGCTCTGTTGTAGCACTGTGACTGACCACTGGTCCTCGAGGTCCGCGTTTGATGTGGTACGGGTCTGGCGTAGGTCCAATGGGTCCCATCAAGCCCCTGGGACCAGGTGGACCAGGGGGCCCAGGAAGACCTGAAGGGCCCTCTGGTCCTGGATCTCCTAAACATAATAACAGCTTGATATCAAAAACAACTTAAGCACTGAAAAAAAAAAAAACACAATACAGGCATGTATGGATTAGATGATTACAGTGTAAAGTTTGGATAGATACAGCATTTTTTTTTTTTTAAATTATCTAATTTATTATTTCCTGATCTTTTGGTTGGATGATCTTGTTGATTCTCCTAGATTCCAAGATTCCCAGACTTCAAAATCGGTTTATTTTGGTGGTGTGTTGTACTGTTACCAGGGCGCTGACATTCATGTTGGGCCATCTATTATTAACTAGGGATGCAACGGTACAGCTGGCTCACAGTACTGTCCTGTACCTCGGTTTTTGTGTCATGGTTTCGTTACGGTTTCGATATGTGTTTTGTGCATAAAGTGACAATTCATTTCTCTAAAATGATTTATTTATTTTGTTTCTCAGAACAAGTTCCAAACAATTTCAGTGCTGAACTAGAAAAGCACTCAGAGAGCGCAGACCTCCGCCAAGCACAACAGTTCCCCCATATAGCGATTTACAGATTGCGATAAAATCCGTGTTCTGGATCAGATCCGATCAGCCTTTGAAATTTGATAGAGGTTCCCATTGTCAATCCCTGAGTCAAATTTCATGAGTTTTATGTTATGTTATGTTCACGTATTTATCCGAGGTGACTCGGTAGGTTTGTTGAAAAGCCTTCTCTATGGGCAGTTGTTGTTTTGCTGTCGTTACCTTTCCGGGGTGTACGGAAAGTGTAATATCAGGATGACTATGCTGGAAGATGCGGCTTGTGTTTCCGTTTGAGTACGGGACATGTCTCAAGCAGCGTTTACAGACTGTGAAGTTTCTGTTTTTTTCTTTGTTTTTTTTCTGCATCTATGACCTGCAGCCAACCGGCCAAAGTGTGATTGGCTGGTCGCTGTGAGTGAGCGGAGGCAAGTGGACATTGACATGCAGTAGCGGACCTGTTGCCTAAAAGGCACGCACGCTCACGTGCAAGTCCAATGAAAAATTATTGGAACATAAATCCCGCGGGATATAAAAGCGTATTGTCCCGTGCAGGTCGTACCGAACGGTTCTGTATTTTACCGAGTACCGTTGCATCCCTATTATTAACATCTATTATATGACTCAGATTTTTGTGCTTTGCGCACAATGTACTGTGATAACTTTTATTATCTCTTAAAATTTAAATCTAGTGCCATCTTCATTTCTCCAGAAATTTGGTTTCAAGAGGACAGCAGCCTCATAGCATCAGGTATATTTTGTTATTTTGTGTTTTCTGTTAAAACAAATTGGTGAAAATTGCACCAACTAAACATCAGCAGACTAGCTTTGTCACCTGTCATCAAATTAACATACGAACATTAACATTCACAGCACAGCTGCATGTAAAGCTTTCCTCACATGGGTGAAGAACCCCATCAACCTACATCGTGCTCCATGCCACCATTTCTGTATGCACCTTTCTGCACCCAGAGTCTGATAAAGCTCTACAATTTCTTACTTTATGCGTCTTACCTGAAGGTCCAGGGGAACCTGGAGGCCCAGGTAAGTATATAGGCGATGTTAGGATTTTCTCTCCTGTCTTCTGCACAGGGATGTCAGCGCTATTTGACAGCAAGGCCACCTTAAAAAAAAAGGAAGAAGGTTATGAAAGAAAAATCAAAAGGATAAATGATGGGCTAACTGAAAATAACTGAATGAAGAGTTTTTTTTTCCTCCACTTCCAAACATCTAACTGTGCGGTTCATAAAGAGTCATAAAGATTTTCACTGTCAAACAGGACAGGAAAATTATATGCTGGAGAGCCAACATCAAGTAAGATTATGTAAAATTTATGCACCCTGCCAAAGATGAAAGCTGATCTTCTATGTGCACCACATAACAAGCCGTAGCCAAACCAGATGGAGGCCAGGCAACTCCGCTGCATTATTCAGCACGACCAGGAGAGATCCTGCTCTGTATGCTGAGTGGCAACCGTGGGAAAAGTAATCTTTGATCTGTGTAACACCACGAGGGTTTGGCAAGCCTTGTGGGAAACGCAGAAAACGCTGAGCTATACTGCAAGAGCCCAAATCATGAGTCAGAATTAATGCAAAACGCAGGAGCGTAATGTCCACACACACACACACACACACATGCATGGAGGCACACAGGTGGAAACCGTGTGAGGTTGTGGCACATCTGCGGATTAGAGCAAGATTGTCGTCTGCAACCTTTGGAACATGTGTGGGGATTGTAGGGGTTTGAAAATTCATGTTTTCAACTTTCCTTTGATAAGAATATGCAAAAACATCCATACCGATGGACTATAAAGCTTAACAGAGAGGGAAACACTGGATTTCCATGTACTGTAGTTTTTACATACAGCTTCAGCTGGAAGCAATAGATCATGTGATAGAGTGGAGGGTGTTGAGTGCCACTGTCAACAGACTCCTGCTCAGATAAATTCAGACACCTGTAATTACACAGAAGGAAACGTAACACCACTGTTGAGTTTTACATAAATTTTCCACCAGTTGATATGTAAGGAAAAAGATGTGTACCTGCTATACATTTTTTTTCCCACTCTTTTCTTATTTATTGGGAATAAAGTATGTTAATGTATCTCATGAGGGCTGTAAAAATGAGCCTGCTGTCTCTAAAAGGTATTGCAGAAACAACCGCAGACATGTATAGACTCCTTGGAGATGGAGCAGGAGCATTAAGCTGTCATAAAGAAACAAAAACAGCTCTGTGGAAATTTTACATTCAGATGGATCAAAAAGTCCAAGTAGAAAAGTGCAGTGTAAGATGTGCAGTAAAGCAGTCTCCAATTTCAGTGTCGCATGTTTTCTGTCGTCTCTTACCTTCTGTTTAAGCTGGAGGACCGACATTTTGATCTGGAGGAAATCCTCACATGTGGCTGAGCAAGCTCCAGCATTCATTACATTATCACACTTCTCAAAGAGATGAACTGCTGGGAAATGGAAAATGATTATGTAACATAGGTTACTGGAAGTTTTTTTTTTTCATTTTTGCTCAGAAATTCATCAGCAGAAAGGAAGTGAGATGTGGCGTGTTTTGGGGGAAAACTTGTCAAAAAAAAGAAATCTGAATTTCAACATTTAAAGTGTTTTAAAACGATGTTTTAAAAACAAAGTCAAATGTTTTTACTGTGATAACACATGAAAACTGGTCCTTAACATTAAAATAAAAAGTTTTGCAACTTTTGCTAATGAAAACACAAAGTAGTTTAAATATTGACACACAGATTGACATTCATTTAATGTAATTCAGTGTGATGGGTACTTTTAAGAACTACGTGAGCTACAGGATGGTTTTTCTGATGGTCCGCTCTCTTTCACGTCACTGTTCATCTGCTCACAAGATTAAAACACTTCAACAAACTTCTGCTGCTTCTTACGGTCTCGTCTCAAGCCTGCCTTACATGTACGTATATTTAATGAATGGGTGAAAATGTCTGCGCACTTTCTCCCCCGTTTTATAAAGCAGTGGGACACAAGGCAGGAGCCCAATCATATGCTTCATGGTTTCTCACTCTCCGGCCTCTCCTGATATGTTATTGTAGGTAATGGAAGACACCCTCATGGGAGGAAGTGGCAAATCTGCAGTCCCTCACTGCTTCATTGGCAACTGAATCCGGGGCAAAAAAAAAAAATGTTTTTAATCGCCTGGACCATTCGTGCTTTCTTCACATGGATCCAGAAAATGAGAAAAGACCAGAAGTCACAGGGGCAGCACTATTTTTGGGCGACAAAACCGTTCTGACAAGCACAAGAGGGATATCTAATGACTACCAGGTGTCTCTATATTTGTAGACAGACCCCCCCCCCCACCCCCCACCCACCCAGCCAACCCACACACACACACACACACACACCTTTTCCATTGATAGTCTTCTTCACACAAAAACACACTCAATGATAAGAGTGCCACTAGTAGAGGCAGCCTTGATTAAAATGAAAACATCTTAGCTCACCTTTCTCCCCTTTGGTGCATGTTTTCCCATCTCCTTCCAGGTAATAGCCTTTCTCACATTCACACCTGTAGCTCCCCGCAGAGTTGATGCAGATGTGAGAGCATCCACTCATGTTTGTGTCTGCACATTCATCGACGTCTATATGTTTGAGTGACAGCAGGGAGGAGGCAAGAGAGTGAAAGGAAAGTGTTCATTCAAATATCACATTCACCTGAAATGTGAAATATGAAAAACAAAAAACAAAAAGCCTTCTCTATGTTTCAAAGTGTAGGTCTGGGGTCACAGGTCACCACCAATTACACAACTTTGAAACAGTTTTGTCAATCATCCTGTTCGTATCTGCGGAGGATTGATGCTTCACAGACTCAGCTGGGAGGAGAAATATTATCCAGCCTGACATCAACTTAAAACCAGGCTGCTTTTGCTCCATCTCAAAACCTCAGACAGCTGAACCGACAGTCTTATCAAGTTGACATCACAGGGAGATTTTACGTTATATTAGCCGTCCTGTCTGAGGTGCTGGGTTTTCCCAGCCTGAGCCAGTTCAAGACACGACCTGTGTTTCAGTTGCATGTGTGTGTGTGTGTGTGCTCATGTGAGCTCTTAGGTACTGTATGTTTTGTCAAACAGCAATTAGGTACTTCAAGGGATATTGAGAGTAATTTCTGGCCAAATTTACATTTCGCCCAGTCGCACAAATTACAGATGTTTCACAATTAAATATGAAGTAAAACAGACCTCATATTAACTACATAGCAATTGTTAACATGCGTTAAAAGTTCAGATCGGCACCAGAAGTCCTGTGATCACTGAAAATGATCTATTATGGTTCTCAGCTATTTAATTAAAAACACACAAAAGAAATTTGAAGATCCAGTTTATCATCCTGATGCAGTGTTGTGATTATTTTCAACTGCTTTTTTCTTATAAATGGATGTGTTATAAAAGCTCTCACCCAGACAGTAGGGCTTCTCCCGATTTCTGTGGCGCTCGCGGTCGTAGCGGTAGCCGGGGTAACAGGTGCACACCACTCGACCAAAATGGTCAGTACACTGCTGCTCACAGGGGGCGCCAGCACATACATCATAGTCTGTATGACAGAAATAAACAGGTCGTCAGCATGTTAGCGTGGTGAGAAACACACACATGCACAGGTCATATCTACAGTACGTCTCGTTTTGTTCCATTTCAACACTGGCAGCAAGAGAAAATAAAGTATTATTGTTACGCAACGAAATAACTTCTGGGTCATTTCGAACAGGAAGCACAAAATAATCACAAATACACAAGGGTAACATCCAAATAAATTTTCCCTACCTTCAGGAATGCACTGGCCCAAAACAAACTTAAAGCCCTTGCAACATGTTTTTCTGTAAAATATGAAACACACAGCATCATAAGAAGACAAATTTAGACCATTTAAGCATTCTAAATCTGATATGTAACATTACGATAAAGGCTTTTCACTGAGGTGGTCCTTTTTTGCAGTTTTGTTGGAAAGCTTCATAAACATTAATATGTCCAGACTGCAGACATGCGGTTGAGGCCAAAAGGTTTGGCAGCAATATACAGTGTGTTTAAAAAAGTAAGAAAGGCTTTAAATCATTGTAGTAGCCTTTAATTCCAAACACACAAATGCATTGGGGACACTGCACACTCTATTCCAGATCAAAACATGAAGAACATTTTATCAACATTTGTTATTACATTACAGAAAGTTCAGTTAGTGATATGGTTCGTTCTGTGAAACAGGTGTCCAACAGGTGGACCTTATTTAAGGATGAAGGCAGAAAACGTTGTTCATGCTGGTTATAGTGGACTTCTATGAAAATCTGAGTAATCTGTTCAGAAGAATAGCGTACTTTAATTAAAAAGTTGACTGGTAAAGAAAATGAGGTTGCTCAGTTAAAATGATCTCAAACGCTTTAAAATAGAAACCAAAAGCCAGAAAGATCACTGGAAGAAAATGGAAAACTACCATTCGAATGGATCAAGGAGTAGAGAGAATAGCAAAGACTGATCAGCTCCAGGAGGATCAAAGAAGATCTAAAGTCCCCTGTGAGTTCTGTAACAATTAGAAGACATCCATGTGAAGCCAAGACATCTGCAAGACGCCCCCAGAAAGTCCCACGGATGAAAAAATGATGCGCTGAAGATGTTAGAAGTTACCAAATGAACACACTGACCGGAATAAGGAGAAACGGAGCAACATTTTTTGGACTGACGGAAGCAAGATTGTTCTTTCTGGGTCTCGGGGCCGCATGCAGCCTGTCCAGTGACCCCCGAACACTGAATCCAAGCCACAGTAGACTGAGCAAGCGTCCTGATATGGGATGTTGCCTTAACCTCCAGACCTTGATCCAACAGAAAAACCTGTGGGGTGTTTTTCCTCAAAAATGCTGTTTCTGAGGAAAAACAAACTCACGCAGAGGAATTATGAGATGTAGTCCAGTCGTCCCGGGCTGGATTACTGTCGACAGGTGCCGGAAGCTGGTCGTGTCATTCTTCTGGGATCTGAGAACTTTCCTGTCCACAGAGCCAACATTGTAATGCCATGACCTCTGAGCCAGTTTGTTATCACTTTGCCTTCTGGTGCTCCGTTGATGCTGGAAAATCACTGGTTCATCATAAAACTGTCTCAAGGTTGTTGGGCGAAGTTGCTTTTGGAGAACATTTTGATGCCATGTTCTTCATTTATAGCAGTTGTGTGTGTGTAAATTGTAAATGTATCCACTCTCTTACATGAGAAGCACATTCAATCATAGATGGCCACAGCATGTTTTACTGTTTTTTTTTTTTTTTTTTTGTATTTCCAGAAAATATTTCCTGCACCATTCTTTTGGTGTCCAATGTTTTGCATTTCCTGTAGAATTTCAGTCTGTGCTGGATGCTTTTCTTGGCTTCTTTGTCACCCTTCTTGACACCGGGCTGTTATCTAAATGTCTTCGCCTCATTTCACTTTACTTAGTTTATTGTCATTGTCAAAGGAAACAGTGAGATTATGCGTCCAGATGCATTCACAGCTGCTGAGACGGCTCTACTCTTGTGGTGAGTCCCGCTGCCCGCTGGAAACTCTTTAACATCCTGAGGTTTTCTTCACCGGAGTACAAACTTTCTGTGTAAAGTTCTGGATTATGCTGTTTGCCCGTGAGAGCATTTTGGTGTACGGCAACATGGCTGCATGTGTTTCTTTTGAGGTAACCATGCGTTACAGTGGCCTCCTGAACCATCTTCCTTCTGCTACATTGAGCTGCTGTCATGATTCAATCCGAGTGATAGAGTGGTTTTAATTACCCCTGCGGTGACGGGGTTGCTGAACTGAACTTAGCTGATCTTGTTGCTTCAGGGAGAAACTACAGCCAAGTATTTCTGAGTCTTTGGGATCGAGTACATTTATATGCTGATAAAGCTCTTTCCAGTATATTTAAGTGCATCTGTTCACTTTTCTAAACAGTCTAGAAACAATGTGAGTCATTGCCGCAGAGACTGAAGCAGCAAAATTCTTAAACCTGACATTTATATAACGCGGCTAAAACTTTTGGCCACAACTGTACAAATGTCTGCCTGCAGGTTTCTTTGCTGCGTCTGCCTGTTTGCTCATGTTTGATGACACTCCTTTGAGTTGCCGATGAAATCCCCCGCCAAGCTGTTGGCCGACGGTGTGGCATTTTTCAATTTAGCTATAAAACTCCGCCCTGAATCAGTCTGCTCTCATCCATCATTTAACTTTCTCCAGTATTTTTCTGTTGCTTTCAATTGAATTCAATTTAACAGAAAGAGGCACTTCAGTCCATTCAATTTCTTACTTTACTTTCAGTCCATGTTCTTATACATGTACAGTATGTGAGTGAGACGAACTGAAGCAACGAAGTAACTCTCCGTACCTTCTGACATTTATCATTTACCCCTTATTTAACTGGAGCGCCTACATGAAAACCTTATGTGCAAGTCATCACGAGTTATTACAAAGTACTTACTCACACTCAGAGCGAAGGGAAAGTGTTGCCAGGTGCTAATTTCAAACAGGAGATGACAAAATAATCCCCAGTGAAATCATAGCAACATGGTTTGGTCACATTCTTCAGCTCTTACTTTAAAGCAGCGATGACGACAGGGTCGTTTCATGGGATATCTTTCACCGGTCTGGTCACAGGAATTACAGCACAATTATGAATCTTTTTACTGGTATGTGTAATGATGTAAAGGGACTCTACAACTTGTAGCTGCAGGTGAACTGTGAGTCTGAAGGACAGGTATACTGTTAAACCTACAACGGAGCAAAATATGCTAGGATGTTAACATTTTCACATTTATGTTTGGTATTATAAAATGTTGGCCTGAACTACTTCAGGCCGAAAGGGTCGAAAGAAAAATGTTAATCAGTATTTCAGCCAAGCCCTCAGATGTCAGCCACATGGCTCTGTATGAACAGTCAGGGCATTAAACACTTCACCACTGTAAAACAGATGCACTTGAGAAGATACACGAGGAAATAAGTGGATAATAGGAGTAATGGAATGGAAAGATTGTCATGGAAAAGAAAAAGCGACAGAATGTGCTATCCGAAGGCAGTTAAGATGACAAATTGCAGACAGATTTCTATGAGATCCCAGGAGGCTTGAATGACTCGGCATTACAGTCGTTCTGAAAAAAAGAAAGCCTTAATTTTCACTTTCCACTTGCCATTTCCAATTTTATTTATGAATCGAACGAGACATTTCTAAATGGAAATGCATTCCACAAACTTAGAAATATAATCCCAGTAAAACAAAGTAAATCCAACAGGTCTGCCTCTGACAGTCAACTGTTTTTAAAGTCGTTTTGATGGGTACAGGATATTACAGAGACCAAGCACACCAGGCACATGACAGCACATTTAATACCTAAAAAGGGGCCGCAAGGACTTGCCTTACCACTCCTGACGCCCCCATCAGTGGATATGAACCTCCAACAATCACATTTCAAGCCTTTGCAGACGTCTAACGCCACAACAGAAGTGGTTACATGAGAGCTCCAGTCTCCTCTCAGGAGACCTTCAACCATGAATTTAAATAAACCGCTTGTGGCATCAAGTGCTCTTCTTTAAAAAGAGCATGTTGAGTACCTGCATTTGAGTGATTCTGCACGTTAGGCGGGGATTTTAGAAATGTCATTTATGACAATCATTTATGAATCATAAATGAGTTATTTAAGTCTGCACATGAGGCAAACTGGCAGGTTTTCTGTCTTAAGTGTGAGTCTAAAATATCTTTTTAGATAAATCAAAGTATGATGACATCTTTAAAGACAATCGGTCATTCTTTTTATTTTATTCTATTTCTATAATTTGAAAATATTCCCCAAGAGTCAAAGCTGACATTTCAGGTTTCTCAGAACTAATGGAAACTCATATTCTCATGTGGAACGGAGCCCCGTGACTCACCTTGGTACATTTATGTACACATGGAAAGAATAGAAAAGAAAAAAGAAAAGACTTTCAGCATTCACTGTGTTTAGCCTTTTGGCCCGAACACAGGACGACTCTTATTATAAGATGACCCCTATTTTTCAAATATCATTTTTGGAAAATAAAAATATGTTGAGATAACATTCTGCTGTATTGTTAAACATTTTAATGATTTCATCTTTTTTAGGAAGTATGGTACCGTACTTGATGACAGTAGAATAACACTCAACTGGTTTGTTTTATTATTTCTAAATATTTTTTAAATAATGTCATAAATATTTTACAGTAATTAAAAACTATATTACAATAAACATCAGATCACGTTCGCATGTGTTCACCGTGATGCTCCATTATTACTGGTTACTTCGGTGCGGCTCCATCTAGTGGCGCAAATGTATAATGACAATAGAAAAGTCTAGTCCTCGATTATTAGACGACCCCCATTTTTGAGAATATGATTTCTAGAATAAAATATTGTCCAATATTTGGGCCAATACGGTATGTAGTTGGAACTCCAGCTGGTGCTGACAGTCCTTTGGTGTCAGCAGAAGAGCATTTTATTAACCTGCTTATCTTTGGTATTCCCTAAAAAGTTAAGTTTCAGTTAAAGCAGCCATTCCCAAACCTCAGAATACCAAGGCCCAGTTTGAAATTTAAAAAATATCTGTGGTCCATGCAAACCTTTAACCACAACTGTGATCAACATACAAGAGGAGAAGCTACATTCCTGATATTAATGTGAGGGGTCAACAAATAAGGTCACACTTGTCATATTGAGGTGACAGTAGAATAACACTCAATTGGTTTGATATATTATTTATAAATATTTTTTGAATAATATCATAAATATTTTACAGTAATTAAAAACTATATTACAAATATAAAAAATATTTCAAAATATTTCAAACTAGAAAAGCACTCAGAGAGTGCAGACCTCCGCCAAACGCAACAATATCCCCATATAGCGATTTACACCATAAATATTAGTCATACATATAGCACTGACAATATGGGACCGCTAAAAAAGTACCATTATCTTCCTTTATTTTGTGATGCACATAAAAATAAATGATAATGCTATAAAGATTTCATGCAATATTTGTTTCCAAAGTCAATATATTGAAATTAAATAAACAACCTCAATGTTTTTATAGAGATTGCGATAAAATCCGCCTTCTGGATCAGATCCGGATCAGCCTTAGAAATTTGATAGAGGTTCTCATTGTCAATCCCTGAGTGAAATTTCATGAGTTTTAGGCAATAATTAATGGAGATACTGAGAGACAAAAAGTTTGGCCCCATTTACCGCAATATTATCGAAAATTTGAAAGTGATCCAGAATCCAGGATTTCTTCTGGATCACACCCAAAATTAAATCAGTTCTTCCTTTTCACATTTCCTACAACACCTTAAAATTTCATCAAAATCCATCCATAACTTTTTGAGTTATCTTGAACACAAACAAACAAACGAACAGAGACACAGATAAATGCCGGCAAAAACATAATCTCCTTGGCGGAGGTAAAAATCGAGGATTTAAAACATATTTGTTTATTTTTAATGACCTCTCACTGTCCACCTGCAGTACAACGAAGCCCCACCAGGGGGCCGCGGCCAACACTTTGGGAATCACTGAGTTAAAAAAAAAGTGAATTTACCTGGTTACTGAAAGACTGAATACCTCATTCCAGATTAGCACCTATTTATTTATCGATCATTGTTTTGAACAACTTGATTTTGACATGTGGCCATGGATTTTTTTTTTCCACACGTAGAACAGAACAAGAAGATTAGAAAATTATATATTAATGACAGTGTTCACTTATCAAGTATAGAGCACCTCTAATTGACTGACTGATGTTTAAGCTTAGAAGCCTAATGTCACATCTTCTGGCTAAAAAACAAAACAGAAAGAAAAGGAGTTATGAAACCAGTGCAACAGCTTTTTGTTGAAGTTGTTGTTGGAGACTTTGGGCCCGATCTTCCACCAGATCTCCTAAAGCCGCTATTTAGGGATAGCGGGTAGCGGGAGGGGCGTTCCCCCCGCAAAGAACGCAATCTTCCACCCTCCTAAACCCGCTATCCCAACTGCGCTACCCGCTATATTATGCATAGGAGTGGTTAGGGCGTTCCACCTGTTAAACCAATCAGTGCGTCAGTAGCCATTGCCTTTAATAGCAGGTTGCGCTACCCGCAAACCGCTATGGAGCATCTTTTCATCCAGATCAGAGCAGCTCTCATGTGCAGCTCGTCTGGGACTCTGCTGCAGAGCTTCCTCCTCTTCCTCTGTACTGATATATACATAAAAATATTCTTACACAGACAATTCCTATAGGCTACCTGAAAGTCCCAGATAGTCGGTGCGCTCCCAGTAAACACGCTCTGGTTGTCTATGGTTTAACTGGCGAGCAAGCTGTTTAAGACGATATCTGCTATTTTCTCAAGGGTTCAACTGAGGTCAAATCACACTTTTTATACAAGAGTTTATTTGAGAGGTAGAGCCGTTTGTGCACATCCACATGTGACCAGGTGGACGCACATTGATGCCATTTGGACACGCTCTTGTATGCGCCGACATGTGGGTTGCAGGTAGCAGGTGGTCTGACCACCTGCTACCCGCTACCCACGATCGCAAAATACAGAGTTGGCGGCAAAGGCAAAAGACGGCCATTGCCACACCTACAATGTGAGTAAGGGATTTGGCATAACGGGTAGCAGCTTTAGGGAGCGGAAGATTGTATTAATAGTTAGCGGAGGTTCCTAAACCCGCTATTTGTGGGTAGCAGCTAGTGGGTAGCGGCTAGCAGGAAGTGTATGATCAGGGCCTAGGCCTCATATTTCATCAGGAACTACTGACTCACTGGTTGAACGGGAGTCTGTTGAAGCCACAGGCCTTTTTGGAAGCCAGTACATCATGACCCTCAGTGGTTTGTACATTAAGAGTCTTCTGCATTGTCTTTTCTTTTCAGACAAGGTTGCTTCATTCATCTTTTCTCACTGAAACTGCTGTAGCTGCCAATAAAGCAGGAAAAGAACAAGAAATTGTGATACTTCATGGACTTAAAACTGTCCATAACAGAGCTACTACTGGCTGCTTAAACGGAAAGGCCGAGCTGGAGGGTATTATTTACACCACCAGATGACACGATATTCTACACACTGTACCATTACACAAAAATGTACATGTGCAATAGACAGATTTATTAAAATTGAATCCATGTCAGTATATAAAATGACTGTTGTGTATATGGGTGGAGGAGGCTCAAATGTTTTATCTCAGGATGGTTTCCTGTGTGACACAATGATATCCTCATGAGGACAGAATGCACTTATAGCAAATAATCAGCTAAGAAAAATAAACAGGGTTAACTTAACAATCAAGAGAAAACAAACATCTATGTCCGTTTCAAAAGGATCATGAAAGAGGCAACAGCATCTCATGGAAACTAGATCCAAATCTCTGCTCAAGTTCATTTTAGCTGGACTGACTTGTTATCAAATTAGTGTTCAGAGAAATGCTCGATAATATTCTACCTTATTGTAAAGTGTCTCATTATATCATTACAACAAGCTTTTCTAAATGTGCCTGGCTTCATTGCAGATTAAACAACCTTTTAAATACAATAATAATATTAACTCGCATTTTCCAGTTACAACAACTGATTTAATTTCAAATTGCTGTTTTTGTGCTGTTGTCCCCAGGCTAACCCTCTATATCGTGACGCACGTGAACGTACAACAGAGGGAAGTGAGACTGTACTGATATGAGCCAACAACATGTTGGTGAAGATGCAGCCTCTAAAGACCACTAAAGCATTAAAAAAACTTAAGTAGTTTCACGATTTATGTTCTGAATGTGGAAAATATGTCCATTACAGGAGGTCTGGGAGATAAACCGCTGCTACAGGAAAGAGAGCATTATATTATACATGATACAGAGTTATACTGTAATGCAACTAGCCAAGTAATGTTTGCAGAATAAAAACACTCAAGTTGAACTGGATCTGCTGATGTCAGCTGAAAAAGTAGTGTTTTTTAAATTAGCTGCTCATATATGTCTGTAGATAGTGTGGTTGATGAATGTCTAATGCTGAACTCGGAGTGTATTTCTTCTCAAACAGCTTTGTCTATATTTAAACAACTGTTGAAGCCAAGACCTCGCACTGATTCCAGAAAAGCTGCTCAGAGCCGCTCCTCTCGCTCTATGTGAGCAGCAGACACTGCTCAGATGGAAATCACTCTCCACAGTGACCTAGTTGGGGAACAGTCAAAGATCTAGCTCGGGCAATTAGAGATGAAGCACTTCAAGATAGTCAGTGCAAAAGCAAAAACTGAGAGAGTTATGACTCAGAACTTTGTCATTTTTCATAATAAATGCTAAGAATGCAGTCCTCCGCAAGCTGGTTGTTTGCTCATGTACTTCATGCAAATCGGCAAACAAATCCAAAACACATGTGGATTTCATTCATATTCACGAGCGAAAGAACACGGGTGAAAGATTTCCCAAACACATTCGTGATGCTTTTCCTACAAGAATTGCAATGAGCAGAGTTTGCAGGGTCACATGCAATTCTGGCACGTTGCGCTGACATTTTCAATTTCAGACACGGCGCGCTGCACTTGTTCAGTGATCAGGACATCACAGACATTATTTGTTTTGCCACCTGTGCCTTTTTTCACCCATAGGTTATTTCATTTTGCCAGTGACACGTATCGTTTTACGAGGGCCCCTTGAAATCTAGACATAAGCTCGTCTGACCTCAGCCACCCGGGGTGAAGCATAAGCGCTCTAATCACCTTATAAACAGAGGCCTTCCTCAGAACCAACACCGATCACCAGCTTGGCCTGGCTTCGTTTTTGTGACGAACCACAGTAATTCACACTGACACACTAGTTAAAAGTGGAGGGACAGAAATCACAGAGAGCAAAAACTGCACAGTGATGAAGAAGACTCGCTCACGTATCACATACAGACTCACAAACAAGCACGTTCTTCTCTCTAACAATTACAGAACTAAAGGCTGACGCACACACAAACACACAGCTGTGAGACAACACATGCGGTCTGTGTGGAGGCTTATTTTTCTAGCATTGCTGCCAGTGATATACAATAACATGTCTGCATTCCACACATGAGAAGATGTTTTTCAAAGCGAAGAGGACTGCATTCATGTCAGCTTGGTTATGCTGGAATGAGTGGGACATGAGAGAAATTCGCTGGTCAGTCACGCAAGCTTTTTCGAATACAAATCTTTATGCAAATACATACAGAGATGCCGTCTAATATGATCATCTGATGCCGGCGAAGACCGCAGATGTAGCAACTTTAAAAGCGCGTCACAGATGCACTGATAGAATAATGCCGTGCAGCCGGCACTGATGTCACATCAAAATGTGCAACGCTTCGTCCTGATGAAAACCAGAGCTGAGAGAAATACTGCCAGCCACATCACGAGGAGAGCAATACTTTGATATGAAAGATTATAATAATAGGTATTGTGAAAAAGAACGTTGCTCAAGCAAGGGAGACAATTCTTGCTATTCTTTAGGCCTACTTGGAGCCATCAGCTACAAAACAGCTGATTTTAGTCATCAGAAATGTCTTCAAAGTCATTGGTTGTTATGTTAAAGCAATAACTCTCCTTTAGGCAGGGTAAACTAAGACGAGGAGAAACTGAATTTGCTCTATTTTGAAAGAACTGAAGAAAGTAGTTTGTTTTCCTTCCTTTCAGCTAAATTGACTGTGTGCTTGACTTTTCTTCTCTTGAGCTCAGTTTTTATGGCAGTGTAACAGTTCAGCAGCTGTTTGGGCTCTTGAGAGCTGCTGATTCCGTTGCTTATGTTAATACATGATATACAGTTAAAATCTACTCATCTGCAATGTGGAAGGAAGGAAAGGAAGAACTTGGCCTCTACAAAGGCATCAGTATTTAAAGCATTGGTCATCCTGAAATAATCTACAAATTTAAGATGTTAGACTTAAACAAATAAATGAATAAACAATCGTGGTTTTCACATAATGAACAAAATAACATATAATCTTCTCTTTTGGATGCTTTAACATCTCCTGTACTCCAAAAACATCATTGAACATCCAAAACATTTACTAAAACTGTCAAGCTAAACTCTGTCCTGTCAAAATGTATCATGATCGATGATGCAACCACAGAGGGGGGGGGGATCTCTGCAATCGTTGTGGTTTCCTGACCCTTGGGATTGTTGCGCTTAGAAACAAATGCGGTCCAGCAAACACACAGAAACGTAGATAAAAATCATCAGACACCCTCTGCAGCTTTGGGGGGTCACCATGGTGTAACACAAACAAATGGATAGACATGCACAGCAATTTATAAGGCCTCCTGGTCTCCACGTTTGTTCTGGGAATTCACAAAATGTCATTTTAGAAGCGAATTCCAGCCTGTCAAAATGTGGCTCATTTCTCCAAGCACACAATGGTCGTCAAGACAAACAGGAGATAAAGTCAGAGTTAGACACAATTTAAAAACGTTAAGAGGCACAGTTGTGTCTGCCTGTGCAGCATCCAAAGAAACAATCCCCTCACATACAAAAAAAAAAAGTGCAGTGAATTCTTGGATACCTTTGTGTTTTCCAAACCTCCAGACACTGAAAAAGTCTTGGAAAGGTCATTTATTCAGCTAAAAATACAACAATCATAAAATGAAGAAATCAGACAGCTACGGGCCATATTTTCCCTGTAGTGGAAGATTTACTAAAATCCTGCACTAACATTCCTCTGTCTAATGTACTGCTGTTATTTCAGCTATGCCATATTATTTCTGTCAACAATTATAAACTAATTACCTCCAGTTTCTTGGAGACGTCATGAAGGTTTAAACATGTTGGAGAAATTTCCTTTTACGCCAGTCAATATTTTACACCGTCTATCGGAAACAGGCCATTACAGACAGCATTTACAGCATTATAACTTTAAACCACTGTAAAGAGTCGAAGAGCATTTCATTGACTGTGGCATCCAGGAATAACTCAGCTGCTCAACAGTTTGATACTCTTCCACACTAATAAATTAATCCTAATATGATTTGTGTTAAAGCTGACAAATGTGCAGCAGTAATTACTGCAGAAAAAAAGTGTTTCCTACGTCCACTAATACACCCTCTAGCACAGTTCATATACTCATTACAACTTCTTTATTAGTTCTTTGTTGAGGATTTGGATTTGCAGGTCTCATAAAATGCACTGATCCCTCCATTGGCACAAAGTGGGAGAGGACCTCACGACTGACACATTATTACAATCTATAAATCCACTGATCAATCTACAACCCAAACTCCAGAGAGGTTGGGATGCTTTTTGAACTTAAATATAATGAAAACTAAAAGACTTTCAAATCACACGAGCCAATATTTAATTTATAACAGAACATAAATAACATATTAAATGTTTAAACTGGAAAATCTTTACACTTTTATCCACTAAATGAGCTCATTTCACATTTCATTCCTGCTGTAAGTCTCATAAAAGTTGGCACAGGGGCAACAAATGGAAAAAGCAAGAAATTTATAAAGATTCAGCTGGGAGAACATCAAGCAACTAATGAAGTTAATCTGTAATATGATTAGCTATAAAAAGGGATTTCTTAGAGAGGCAGGGTCTCTCAGAAGTAAAGATGGACAGAAGCCCTCCTATCTGTGAAAGATTGTGGAATACTTTAAAAACAATGTTCCTCAACATCAAATTGCAAATGCTTTACAAATCTAATCTACACTGCAGATTATCATCAAAAGATTCAGAGAAACTGGAGACATCTCTGGGTGAAAGGGACAGGGCCAAAGACCTTTATTGGATGCCTGTGGTCTCCAGGCCCTCAGACAACACTGTATCACTCATTGGCATGATTGCGTCAATGACATGACTAAATGTGCCCAACAATACTTCCAGAAACCACTGTTGGTAAACACAATCCCCTGTGCCATCTGCAGATGCCAACTAAGGCTGTATAACGCAAAAAGGAAAGCCACATTTGAACATGGTCCAGGAGCACCGTTATGTCCTGTGGGCCAAGACTCATTTAAAATAGATTGTTTCCAAGTGTGAAAGTGTTCGATGGTCAGACGAGTCCAAATTTGACATTCTTGCTGGTAATCATGGACGCCGTGTCCATTGGGCTAAAGAGGAGGGAGACCTTCCAGTATGTTATCAGCCTTCAGTTCAAAATCCAGCATCTCTGATGGTATGGGGGTGCTTAAGTGGCATAAGTGTATATGATCTGGACAGCATGTATGTTTGGAAGGAACTATGAATGCTGAAAAGTATATAAAGGTTTTAGAGCAACATCTGCTCCCCTCCAGACGACGTCTATTTCAGGGAAGGCCTTGTGTATTTCAGCAGGACAATGCTAAACCAGATCCAGCAGCTATTACAGCAGCACGGCTTCAGAAGAGTCCGGATGCAGAATTGGTCTGCCTGCAGTCCAAATCTTTCACCTACCAAGAACATTTGGTGCAACATTAAATGAAAAATACATCAGTGATGACCACAAACTCTTCAGCAACTGGAAACCTCTATCAGACATGAATGGGACCAAATTCAAAACCAAAACTCCAGAAACTCAAGAAGAGATGATGCTCCACCACGGTAAATATGCCCTTGTCCCAGCTATTTAGGGATCTGTAGCAGGCATCAAATTTGAAATGAGCTCATTTATTGGGCAAAAGTGCAAAAATCTCCAAAACCAATCAGTCTGAGCAATTTCTGAGGAGGAGGGGAATCATCTTTGCCAACACATTTTTTCCCCTTAATTTCGCTTAAAGTCTGCTCCAGAGGGTCCAGCAGTCCCACAGCTTCTGCAGACCTGGTTTTTACAGTGGCATAGGTGGGGGCAGGGGGGTCCAAAAGCAACGTGCTGATGCAGCAGTGATGCTGGCTCAGGTACTCAGCGAGCTTTACAGTGATGGTTTAAAAAAGTAAGAACAGAAGAAGATAAAGCAGGACTTCACTGTAGAAATACAAAGTTAGGTGAGTCTGCCAATAAGTCTCAACGGTAGTTTAAAGTTATGAGCTTGTTTCCATCTGTTCAGTTACGTGTTTCACACACTGAGACTTTACTACTGAGACTTGCCAGTGCTGACGGGTGGAGATCTGGGCAGAGCTAGATTGGTGTGTTGACAGATCCCCATTCAGTAAATGAGGAAAGACGTGTAGAGTCATACCCAAGAAACGTCAAGGTCAGGAAATGTTTTTGATGGCAAAGACCAGAAAAGTTTAAAAAACAAAACAATGTGTTCTGATGATGAGTCCTGAGCATCCAAGAGAATGGTATTCAAAATCATGTCCAAAAGTGCATGTTTTTCACGCTTTTTTGATTTTCAGTAACTATTCCAGCCAAAAAAAAAAAAAAAAAAACAAAAAAACCCTAGTGGTTCTTTTGCCAAAAGAAAAGAAAAGAAAAGAGAGGTTTTTTAAGACAAACATACATCCGCTACAATGAAATCACCTCTCCTCCATTTACAATAAACTGCTCTTTGTGATGCTGGTCCTAAATAATGGCGCCTCATTTGATCATTGCAATGGTACATTAAAAACACCTGATGGTTAATGACTGCTTGAACTCAGGACTCACAGCCCATGACAAACACACAGACCTGGTTAAAACAACAGCGGCCTGGTTTGAAGTTGTGCAAATCCATAGCTCAATTTAATGTCACTAATTTAAAACAGCATTTAATTCTTGCCCTTTTGTTTTTATTTTCTGCCTCGTAACAAGAAATCACTGGCAAATGGAAAAAAATAAATAAAGAATGTGCTGCCTGAATGTGTAGCAACATAATTAATTGCTGCAAGCTCTGCAAAACCCAGTCATTGTGGCTACATGTCTATTAGAGGCAAAGTTCGACATTTGGAGACGTAAACTCTGCATTCTGACAGGAAGTCCCATGAAAAGACTTTCATGCATTGATTAAAGTAGCATCAATTTTGAGCTACTTTATACACAAGTGGAAAGTTAAAATAAAAAAAAGTTTAATTACATTTTCTAAAATATCTATTTGATTGAAAAAAAAAAAAAAAGTTATCCAAACAATCTTATTCACAGATTGTGTGCTCTTTGGCACTGTAATTTTACAACAGTGCTGTTGGCAGAACTAATCAAAGAAACTGTTTTGCCTGCACTGAAAATATTCAGCCACAGTGAATAAGATACAAATGATCTGAATGTCTGCTGTTCATGTAGCTAAAAAGCTTCTTTTGAATTAAAGACTTTTCTTTATATTAGCTCTGCAATCCATCTGCTGACAGCAGTTAAACTGGTAATGTGCAGCTCCCCTGCTGTACTGGCATCTTTAATGTAATCCAACAACTCTGTTTTTACAGTTTCACCCCAGAGCCAAAATACTACCTACCTGCTAAAACAGAATCAAGCTCAAGTCACCAACACATTTTATTGATTCTCCACACTTGGGGGGTTTCCCATTTTAAACAAACCAGTTTTGACATTAATTCCTTCTACTGAAATATTAAAGGCTACTTAAAAAGAAGTTTATTTTGCCTGGTGATCATGTTCATTTTTTTCCCTCTGTGGTTAAATATAGACGTTACTAAAGAACATCAGTTGTCAACACGATGGCTGTAGGTTTCTGTTTTGAACCTGCAGGGCTAGAAGCTACAAAGGGGAACTGCCGCAAGCTATCTAGGTAGAGAAGACAGGAGAAGCCAGGGGGAGAAGCTAATTGGTGTGCTTCGCTCTCTTGCAAAGATAGCAGACCTCACACGTTCTGTTGATGGCTGTTATAACACAAAATCTGGTTTTTCTAAGCCTGCATGTCTTCTCCAAAGATGTGAAACTGCCACAGAAGTTAATTTTGTTTGTAGATGCTGCAGAAATACAACTGATTTTGGATGAGCCAAACTAGCAATATACACAGATCAACACCTTTATTCAATGAAAAAAGAAAAAGGTTTGCACTAGGGATGCACGATAACCGTTTTTTTAAAACCGATACTGATAACTTTCAGCTTCTAAAGGCCGATACCGATACCTGATAACCTGATAACACACACATATACCTAACATCATGAACAAAACCAAAAAAGAGTTTTGACTCTTTAAATGAACAGATATTTATTTTTTACAATGAAAAACTATTGGCAAGCCTCTCAAACATTTTCATAAAGCTATCAAACAAACCTATTTGATATCTTTCTTTTGATAACTGTTCCGCAATGCTGCATTCAAAGGTGTAACGTAAATTCCTCCGTTTCCTCGTTTGCTCGTCGTTCTTTCGGCCTTATCTATTTTTTCTATTTTTTATGTGTAACATGTGGGAAAATACTGCGAATATCAATTAAAGTCAGCAACTACCAAAATTATGACCGAGTTAACAGGTTGTTTTTTTTTTGGCATGAGGGGGTATTCTTGATTTTCCTTACTGAGAAATCGTTTTTCTGATTATGCAGACGTCACTCGAACATAACATTCACTGCCGATCATTCAAGGCTCCGAGGGAGTGAGGCACTGCCGTGTTAAAAAAAAAAAATGTTATTGGGGCTATTCGTCATGGATATCGGACTTATCGGGATGACGTCATAATTTCCTGTTATCGGCCCGATAGTTATCGTGCATTCCTAGTTTGCACTCCAACTTAAGCCATTTTACAGCCACAAAAGGCCTATAACAACATTTTAAAAAGCTAAATTTTTGTATATACAAAGATGAGTTATGTGGGGATTGATAACTGCTGCGGAGGGACTTTAAATATTCTAGATCTCATCATAATTAAGTCATTCTGTATTTATTTCCCATTTGAAGTAAGGTCTCATTGTTATTTATTTAAAGCACACTTTAAAAGCTAAGGACAAGCGCTGGCTCTGCGTGAAGTCTCTGAAGCTGAAGGCTCAGGAAATTATTCACAGCACGGCTGTCTGTGGGCTGTTACAGTAAACCATCGTCAGCGCTTCCATGTGTTTCTAACCGAAACCAGTCTCCTGGACAACGGCCAAATATTACCAATCTCTATCACATACTGGAGGTAGTGTGAGGCCGCGCAACTTGACTTTCAGGAAAAAAGGAAAATCTTGAAAGGGGCTATTACCAATTAAATTCCTTCGCAATTATTTACAGATTTAACAACTAATCACATTTACAGCGTGGAAACACAAACACCACAAGCTTTGCTAAGTAAATGATGCAAAGAAAAATTTGGATGAAAACATATTTTAAGGAAACTGGTCCCTGAAGAACTCGCCGCCTGGAAAGTGAACCAAGATCAACAGAAGTTTATGACAGATTATTTGCCATCGAAAGGAAATATCTTTCATCTTACTGGGTGACAATACTCAAAGATTTGGGTATAAAAAGCATATGTGTTTTTCTTCTTAGTCAAATATGTCACTCAGTCTTCCTGATGACTTAAGGAGTGAAATGAACACGGACTCCACTGAAAACAGAGATTTCAGTTATTCTATACTCCAGAATAATCAATGTACTTAATGACTAGAAATACTTCATTAGAGATAAAGTTTTAACCAAACCATTTTCAAGTTACAGTTACATGACAAATATGTGCTTAAAGTAGAAACTTTCAGCTTCAACTAATGGAAACGCAGGAGGGTTTTAGAGAACGACAGCTTTTTATCTAGAACTGTTTCTATCCGGGGCTTAAATATAACAAGACAAAGACATGTTAGTAGCAGCTATAAAACATGTTTAAACATATGCTCAGTGCTACTGTGCCATTCTTAAAGCAGGTATTCAACAAGGACATCAGTGACCATTTCAACAGGATGGGATCACAGACCGTGAATAAAAAGCTGGACTCACACTGCCTTGTGAACTGCTGTTTCAAAGTCTCCAAAGCACCAGCAGGTCGAGGTGGAAAATGATCCTTGAAAGCCGATATGTTATTTTGAGGAAATATCTAAGTCATGGACTTATTTTCCAAAAAACCACCACCACACTAATCATAAAGGGTGAATCTAGGGAATGACACCATTGTGATTAAAGGGAAAAACGTACTGACTTGGTAAAAAAGCCTCTAGTGGTCATCATTGGTAGCACCCCTGCAGCACTTTTGACAGCAGATTACTTTATCCCCCTTTTTTTAAAAATAAAAAAACAATACAAATGAGTTTGAAAAAAAAAAATGTTTTCAGAAGACAGCACTAGTAGCTTATCCTACCAAAACGTCTTGAGAACATCAGCAGTCTCATGTTTGAGCCATGTTAAAACACATTTTAAATAGCTAGAGCTGCTGTCTGTTGACATGAGATACAAAGACTAACCTGAACCTGAACGCTGAATGATATAGCTAAGATTCAAAGCAACGTCTCTGGGTCAGTCTTCCTTGATGAAGTGACACAGGACAGAAACAGTTAGATGAGTTCTTGTCTGCTCAGAATCAGGTTCAAACGCACCAAAACGTGATTTGGTGGTGCTTCTCAGCGTAGACGAACAATGACCCGAATTCTGTCTGCAGATGGAATATTCTACAATAGCCAAGCTCTAAATCTGATGTCAATTCAACCAAGCTGCCTTTTTCTTGCTGAAGACAAAAGTATTTGGTATCACATTGCTTTGGCATCACGTCCAAGATTGTAACAGTTCAAGTTTATTCACATGAAAACTGGATGCGAATGTGAAAACCAACTGCGATCGCATGTGATACGAGCATTAAGAATAGTACTCGCCTTTGGAAACTGTCATCCTGAGGGAGCGTTTATGTGCTGCAAGAGCACATAACAGTATTCAGGAACAGAGGAGTTTGCTTCCAAGGGTACATGCCTGCACTGTCTGCAAAAATGCTGTTTTGTTTTGGGTTTTTTTTTCGCTACAGTGTTGAGCACATGCTCAACCCTTCCAAGACACGCTTGTCATCTTGACCTCCGACACTTTGGAGGTGGGGCCATTCAAATGTCTTCTCTCCACAGACCGATGCGTCTTACGGAGCTTGTTTTGCAAAATGGCATCAGAGACTGGAAGCTGGGGACATTTCTGGTGGTAGTACTCTACTTCCAGTCTTACTAGAACAATCTCCTGTTAAAAACTGCCACGTGCATTTGCCGTGCAGAAATGCTCCATTGCAATGATAGTTTTCCACCCACTGGTATTGCTTCTTTGAGTTTATTTATCTTTAATAAATAAGCTGTCTGCATAGGCTCATTTACTGTCAGGAGTCCATTTTCTCTGCAAAGCAGCAAAGTCGTTAGCGTCGTAAACTGAAGTCTAGGTTTGTATATTGCAAGTAAGATCGTCATAACAGTTTTCGACGATGATAAAGGATGTTGCATGTTTTCCTAATATCAAGCAGCCCGAGAAGAAAGACCCAAAAACAACAACTGAAGGCAGCCGTGACAAAGCATCACAAAGCATCACAAAGGAGGAAACACAATATTTGATAATGTTCACATGTTCCAGACTTCAGGCAGTCGCTTTTGATAAATATGTAAAAGTGATT
The DNA here is from genome assembly GCA_018398805.1 of Hirundichthys speculiger. Lineage (NCBI taxonomy): Eukaryota > Metazoa > Chordata > Actinopteri > Beloniformes > Exocoetidae > Hirundichthys > Hirundichthys speculiger. The sequence continues at coordinate 38,842 of JAGFBZ010000842.1, read as the reverse complement.
ATCTGTAACTGAGTGAAAACGTATGTAATAAGACGGATATAGAGCACATGCGTTGTCTTCAGGTTGTTTGACTGACTGTCAGACGTAGCGTAGATATTTCAGGTTTCATTTGCTTCAGAGATTTTCTCCTGACATGTGGTGAGTAAGTGAGATGGGTGGAGTGTAAGCCGACTTAAGGCTCCCTGGTTTTCATGTTATTTCAATGCCGTAGTGATATTTCATATTGCGCCCAGGGGCTGTGCATAACAATTTGTCAAAGATAATTAACTTGCACTATAATTCAAAGCAACGTGTCTTAATTTGCAAGTTTCCCTACAAATGAAACATATACACCTTCTTGAACGCAGAAAAGAGGGTGAGGAGGAAGATAAATGCTAATTCAAGCAGACAAGCTCCGCTGATACAGTTAAATACAGACTTGACAGATGGACTAATGCACTTATGATGGCGGTCGTGGGACATGATATTGAATTATACCCGACGTACAAATATTAAAATTCAGCAGTGTCTGAGCAAAATTCTCAAAGGAAGGGGAAACATCTGTGCTGTTCAGAACCACCAAACATGAACCCCCCTCTTCCATAATGTTATTAACATTGAATTCTACATCTGCTTACAATTTAAAATGACTGGTAATACATAGATGTGTATTCAGTGGTGCAGAAAAAAAAACATCTTTGACTATAACTGCTGTCTTTAAGGACTGATAAATTAGCTGTTAGTTATTTCCACTTATGGGAGAATACTTTAAATCTTCTTCTTAAGTCTGTCATGTATGAAACAAACAAAAACAAAAAAAAACAATGATATTTGCCTGTTCCACTGAGATGAATGCATACATATTGTTTTAAGTTATATGCTGCTAATTTATGTTAACACTGAACACATAATTTGTTCATAAAAGTTCCTTACAAAAAAAAAAGAGCATCTGAATGCATTTACAGCACGGTCTTGGATATGCAGAGCAGAGACATGGAGACATAAAAAAACCACAGCCTGTAGAATACTTATCACTGCATCACTTAAACACCGAAAAAACCACAGCATGACCATAATGTGACCACACAACATTTCTCTTTGGAAAGAAACAGATGAATGAACAGGCATCTGCCAAGAGAAACAAGTTGGTTAAAACAAAACAAAACAGAAAAAGTTTTAGGCCACGGTTCAGAGAAGGAAAAGTGTCTGTGACATTAAAAGATTAAGTTGTGAAACAAATCACATATTATCTTAAAATGACCGGCCAGATCTTCCAAATCATTTTGTGCAAGATTTAAAGCAGATATAAAGGTATGGCGATGGAGACGTTCATGCTCTGAGCACTTCCAACATGTTGTTTATGGACCTTAAACTCTGGGTTTTAAATTAAGATGTTAAAGTAGTTTTTGTAGCAGGTCAAAAATCAGACCGCCAATAGTTAACAAACTGCTCTGATAAAACAACTCCAAGGTTTTAGAGCAGATTACGAACTTTTGCAGTTGTGGCCTCTGAGGTAAAGGCATGTTTTATATCAAACTCCTCTTTTAAATAAAAAACAGATGGAAATATTTATCTCACGAAAAATAGTTTACACTCTGTTCAGCAATGCTGAAACAAATCTGATCAGAATACCAAAGTTGGGAAAAAAGAGAGATTTTTTTATTATTCAGAGAAAGAAATATGAATTAAAGAAAGCAGGGATAAAAAAGAACCTTCAATTGTAGTTCTGTCACTGAAAATCGTGAGTGAAAAAGTGACACGATCAAAGTTTAACACCTGCAGATCTGACATGAAGCTTAATCTGTGAATTTAAACGTACAATGAATCAAGGAAATAGAGAAAGGCAGAGCATCCAGGACATGAGCCGGTGCGTCTACTCTTCATCTGCCACTAAAGAACGTTCCTGAACACTAACACGCCCTCCTCTTCTCTGACCACGGTCATTTACGCTCGGAGCTGAGGAAGGGAACATGGATTCATACTTTACCCATCAGCTGAATGGCTAAACCATTAAAAAAAATCACAAAAGCAGAATAATACCCACTGGAAGTAAAGAAGAATGACAGATGAAGACAACATTAAAAGACAGTATTTCTAGGAATACTGATATCAGACAGGACGGGACCCGCAGAAATGACTCAGAACCAGCTCAAGCGATTTTCATTTTACTACTTAAAAGTACTCTGGAAAAGTTTTACAACGTTTTTATGTCTTTTTCTTTTTAATTACCAAGTGACACAAAAGAGCCCAAACACACATTGTATGCGCACAACAGATCCAGTTTTAACAAGGAACTAAATCATGAGCATAATGAACACAGATGTTTCAAAGGAGGAGTGTATTTATTATGAGGTCTATGAGGTATGAATTACACATGCTGGTGCAAACGATCCAGACTTTGTAAGAGACTTTGTAATTTCTAATAGTGGGACATGCACAAGGGCACACCATGAAATCCTCCATCAAACTGTCAATAAGCAAAGGTTAGCAGATAAGAGAGCAGGACATATGATAGCCTGATTTATACAACTGTATGTCTCATAATTTTGTGAGAAAACACAAGAGAAAATAGCACTAATCCCACTTTAATACTCTACAAACCACCCCCAAAGGTGGTGAAGATAAGAGATAAGAAAGAATAGAAAAAAACAAAAACAGCAAAAGTTAAAACTTTTTTAAGATGAAAAATAAACATCACCTGAAAGCATCAAGTCCTCCTCTTCAATCAGCTGAATAGAAGAGGGAATCTGTTGTCTGGGAAATGAGTCAAAGCAGAAAAAGCTGCTTTGCATTTGATAGTTGTGGCTGAAGCTACAGATTTAACTTCCAGAAATTAAACTTGGTGGTAATGCGTAATAAAATGCTGAAGGAAGACTGCCCCTCCTCGCACATACGACAATATCAGTAATCATGTCGGAGGGATCTGAGCGAATGTGAAATATGTGAAACATGCGCATGCACCATATTCGTCTTAATGAAGGTTGTCACAGTCCTGTTCTCTGGGCAGCGTCTGCTGTGACCGGACCAGACACTCTTTTAAGCTATCAGTGCAATACTTTAAAACAAGGTTTCCTAAACATTTAGCTTCATCTCTTTACAGCAGACATACAGCATCTCTGCAACGATGACGCAACGATACTCTGACTCCGTTTTTATTCTCTAAATCGCAGCTTTCCCTGCCAGCGCTCTGTACGGGAGGAGGTCTTGAGATGCAGCAGGCAATGATTTCACTTTTTTTTCCTACTTATTCAGAATTCGCTGGATGTATAACTCACTTAACCCCTTTCAACTCAGAGCTGGAAGAGGATGCAATAACATTTGTGGTGTTGCTGACGCACTTCACTTCTGTGCAAACTGTCCATATTAAATGAGTCACATCCGGCTCCTTATTTAATGGACCACTGAAGAATTCAAATTATGCCCAACAGCTTACTTTTCCTGGACACAAGACTGACTGTATTTCCGCTGAATTTCTTTCAACTCTGTATTGATTACCGTGACTGCAGGCTCACCCAAAGATCCTCGACAACAACAGCTGCATCCTCAACATCAAAATGTCATCAGCAGTAAACTCAAAAAAAGTCAAGAGATGTGTGCAAGGTGTTCGAAACTGAACTGATCGATTGATTCTGAATCTCTAAATAAGAATTCATTTGTTTCTGCGAATGGATTTTTTTCCTTAAAAGCTCACCAAAAAAACAAAGAAGCAAATTCATTTTCTTCACAGCGATCTTAATATTTCAAAGGGACAGACGCCGATCTGTCTGAGAGCTTATTCCATGACAAATGGATGACAATAAGAGGAGATGAAAGATCCTGACTGACATTAATATTAAGGTTCCTGACAAATTCTATCAACCAAAGAAAAAAGAAGATTTAGATTTTCGCTCCCCCGAACGCCCAGCAGGATTTTAATCAAACCAACTAGGATCACTTAACACGACAGTTGACCTCCTCTGTGTCTTTGCATCCTTTCAATGCTGAACCGTGGGAGCTTTCACTGGAGAGCGAAACCAAATGTTCATGTCAGCGTCTTGAATTCACGGTACCGTCTCTGCAGCAGCCGTCTACTCCAGTTAACAGACTTCATATCCTCTTTCTGACTATAGATAGAAAACAGATGTTGGTGTCCTTTCTTTTACAGGATGTTAACTGTCATTTCAGGAGTCTGTGATTACAGGACTCATCCGACCACAGGCAGAGTCACTGTTTAACATGAACAATGTGCGTTCAGTTCTTTGGAAAGTTGAAATCATTTACGGCATGTTGGACTGGCATGATATTTAGAAGTTATCTCGACCTGCATCTATCAAGCTTCATTCCATTACACTCTGTTCCACTCAAAGGGCTGTTGAGAAACAGCTTGGAGTTATTTCATGCTCTTTTGTCTGACAATTTATTTACTTTTTCATGATGCATTCTTGCCTTTCTGATGCTATACTGCAAAAGACTGCAATGTTGTCCTGGAAATGATTTGTCATTTATACCAGACAGTAACCAGATGAATCACAATGATTCTTAGCCGGTAGGATTCCTGTATTTATGGGAACCATGAATGCCAGTCAAAAAACAGATTAAGCAAAGCTGCTAAAGGGGGCAGGGGGGAAAACCGCCAGTCTTAACTACCCTGGTCAACTCTACTAACTCGCTCTCTGACGCATTTACAGTTAATCCATGACTGGGTTTGTACGAAACTCAACAAAAAATGAAAGTCAGATCACTTTTCCAGTAGAATGATTTTCGTTCTTTCACTCATTTCAATATACATACTTTATATATACATTATATTATTCTACATTGCGGCTTGCAACACATCCCAAAAAAAAAAAAAAAAAAAACTAGGACACTAAAGTAACAAATCACTTAAAGATGTTCTTTCCTGCAAACATGTGTGTGCAACAGTGCAGTATCATTGCTGTTGCATTTTCTCTGTTGGGGACAGGTGAGACACTTTAGTCCAGCCTCTTCTTCCTCAGCCATGATTTTGTTTTGCCCTGATTTCTTAAAAATGGATATAAATCACTAGAAAAAGTGTCATATTGAATCCAGTATACGTTGCTCTAAAAACTCATGTATTTTCCTGTGATAATGGTGCCTTCACAGAAGAGTAAATGACAACCTTACACCATCACAGAGCCTGACTTCTGGACTTGCTGCTAAAAGCATTCTGGGTAATCTTTTTTTTTTTTTTTTGACTTTGATCCAAATCCATTTCCTCCATGAAAAATCTGGAACACTGATTTGTCTGACCACAGTGCACATTTTCACTGCGTGATGGCCAAGAGAGTCAAGAGAGGTCGATGTCACTCAACAAGGTTATCATGAGACTTATTTTTGAACAAGAAAGTTTTAGGTGACATTTGTGAATCTGACTCCAAATTGCAGGGCTTAACAAAGTAATCCCTTGCCCATTCATATCAGCTTTTGATGAAAGACTCCTGTCGATGGAGTGCTGCATGAGGGATCTGAGATCTCTGGTGACCATCTTTGGTTTGCATCCTCCTCCTTCACTCACTGAAATTCCCCCAGATTCCTTAAATTGTTCAGTTATATTTTGCTCTGCAGAAGGAGACATAAGGAAATCTCTTACGCTGTTTCTTTAAGAAATTTATTTTCTGTTACATCTATGCGCCATGTATACCTCCATGTTAACCCCCTGCACACCTCTTCTGGTTTCACAAAACACCTTCAGTTAAGATTTTTCCTGAAATCCAATTTTAAGGTTTCCTTAAAACAAAATCAGCTGCACAAACAGCCTGAACATTTCCTTAAGTTTTTCCTTTAAGTCTTGTTCTTTTACTTAAGTAATCCCTTAAAGTTCGTGAGGACTGTTCCACAAGCAACCTTAGCAAGTGAACTACCAGTAAGTGGAAAAAATGAGAGCAAATCACGGCGATAAATCAAAATCTAAATGAACGTATTGACAGAAGAGTTCTCCACCACAGAGAGATTCCTCTGGAAACGTTAACAGATGAGCAACATGATTAAGGATTATAAATTTGACTGACAGTCAATTTGTGATTTGTCTGGCTGTCTCCAAGTGGACCACACAAAGTTCTGCAACTTTACCAGTTCTGGTGGATTCCTTCATGGGAGAGGCTCTTTCATTTTTTGCAAAGACTGTCGAATGATCAAGTTTCTTCAGGACCGCCTCAACAGTCCTTCTTGAGCGGATTTTTGTGGCGATGAAGTCTGCTGTTTCTCGTTTGTGGTTATTAATGGGTCAAATTTACTTTTAACATTTTTTTCTTTTGTTGCATTCTTCCAGAAGTATATATTTTTCTTCTTAAGTACAATTTGGCTTCCTTGCCTTCTTTTCTTCCATTTCTCTCTTGCAGCACTAGGCTTCTTTTTATTTTCAGCCAGTGAGCTGGTGCAGGTAACTGCAGCCTACGAGCAGGTGGCTCATGAGGAGCCATAAATGCCATAAATTCCTTACCATTCTTCCTTAATTAAGGATACCATTTAAGGAGCTCTGTGCAACACCCGTACATAAAATCAAGCCTTAACGGTAACACTTAAGGATAGAAACTGCAGGTGTTTCGTGCAGCCTGGCCCGGGACCTGTGCTGCGCTTGAGCGCGAAACACAACACTCACATTAGCCAAATGAAGCACACTTCAGGGCTCAGTCGTGCTCGGGCACGGCGCGGGTTGCCGCGTGTCAGAGCACATTTTTCCAACATGTGATTCTCCTGTAAGTCGCCACACATATGTTGTCCATAAATCTGAGCCCCATTCTGCCACTCAGTCCGAACATTTATAGTAACATCACGCGTGAAGTGGCCCAACAGAGACAAACATAATATAACAGAGGCCTGCTGAACTCCCTGAGACGTGCCACGGTCTGTCTTCCATGGAGCTGTGATCACTGCTGGGACGACAGTGTGGCTACGGGGAAACCCGCGGGAATGCCTCGTGTTGAAAGATATTTGAATTGGGACAGAGAACAGAAGTCCAACTGAGAAGATCATTCCAAGATGCGGAATAAATTCAAAAGTGATGCGAAAAACAGATTTGAAAACAAGGGAAACAGGAGAGACTACAGGTCTCGTGGCCAAGTTGACTATTCCAACTTAAGCGATCACTTCATTGGATCTGAGCGGCACCCATTTTGTTGGAATCATTGTGAGAAATAAGATATAAATCAGTTACTACTACGGGGTAAATGGAAAATCTATTTAGTTCCTTTAAAAATATGCAAGCCGTGTCAGCCAAGTGCATGTGTCATGACTATCGCGTCTCACAGGGGGGAGCTGAAGAAATACTATCCTAAGTGTTTTTACTGCATTTCCCCCGAGTTCTAGAGTGGAAGAGTGCAAAGAAGAAAAGAGAGGGGGGGGGGGGGGGGGGGGGGGGGGGGGGGAACAAAACAAAATGCTAAGTGCCCCCAGAGTTGTTTGTTAAAATAACAAAGCAACAATTACACATGCCGCACATCAATTACGTATTACTGTTACAGCTGTAGGGTGGAAAGACTCACTCCGCTCGTGCTCTGCTTCTTCTCCAGAGAAGCATTTCCTTAACAGGGTAGGTAAGGCTGACACAGTATACACAATAAATCAAGCCAGAGTAATCACTGTTTTATGTATCCACTTGTCACCCAAGAAAAGTTATAAACAAAGATTATTAATGCGTCTCAATGCTGTGATGGTTAACACATTGGATCTGGCTCTCATCTTGGATAGTGAGAGGTTTGTGATTCAGCCGAAAATAGTGAACAAAAACACAGAGATATGCACCCGCTATTTTTCCTCTGAGGGCCTTTCCTACTGAACAGGGCTATCAAGTTAAATGAATAAATGTTAAGATACGTGTGGAGAGCCCTTAAAATCAGTAACATGGACTGAAGAGAAAAAAAAAAAAACATCTCGTGGGTTATTACAGTCAGCCAGTTCGGTAATCCTGCTTTGTCACATAAACCACAGACAAAAAAAAAAAAAAAGTCTGGAACTGTAGTCTGGGAAAAACACACAACAAGGAAAAGAATATAGTTTAACATGGCCGGCAATTACGGGGCGGCTAACAAACAAAAAGGCTGAAACTAAATCTTTACGCAGATAAGCCATGCTACTTACGATACTGATCATTACAGACTGCTGGGCGAGTCACTACAAAGACGAAGCAGCACTCAAGGTATTGGCAAAACAGCTCAAACCTTATCATTTTAATCAAACCCCTCCCCGGTTTGAAGCAAATCCCAGGCATTTCACATTACGTCTAGTGAGCCGAGCCACTTCCATGTCTATGGCCTGAGAAGCTGCAAATACAGGCGAATATTCTCAAGTCGGGATGTGCTGAACCTCTGGTAGACCAGGCCTTTAAAACACGAGAAGCCGAACGTGACAATGGCCATGGTAACATGATGTTCTTTAATTTAGAATTAATTATTCCGAATTAAACTATTTTCCTTGAAGCTTACATGGAAATAGTAATTCCGAATTGAGGTTTACATGGAAAACACGTTTGATCGGCTTTATCCAATCCCGCTTAAGGTCTGGGGGTTGGGAAGGGTTCTGATTGGATAGGGGGGGCGGGCGTCTTTACGTTTTTACGTCTACTGGAAGAAAACAAACCTACTCGATTAGCAGCAACATGGAGGACAACATTATTAGCATCCTTTTTGGATTTGTTTTGATTTTATTTTTGAATACGCAGCACGACAACATCACGTTGATGATTTTCAACAAGCCCAGCGGGGAATATAAGCGTCATCGTGACAGACGGGAAAGGGAACGAGCATGCGCAGAAAGACCGGAATTAATTTAAAGCGGAATGAGTGTATACTAGAGGTGTCCCGATCCGATATTCGTATCGGATCGGCCGCCGATATGAGCAAAAAATGCGGATCGGTATCGGATCGGCAAGCCCTAAAAATGCCGATCCAGACTCCCGATCCAGTTTTTTTCCAAAATCCGTTCCGGGTTTTCCAGCGCACCGCGCAGCGTATTATTCAGATAACCCATTCCGGGTCTTGCTCTGTGTTTCCCTAATACCCGGTCCGCATTTTCCAGCACACCTTCAGCACACGAGCTGTTTCCAACTCTCCAATGAGAAGAGTCGCTAGAGGCTGTCCCGGAAGTCGCTAGAAGTCACTAGATGCGACGGATGGACACAGACGGACGGACGGACGGACTGTCAGACGTATTAAGCAAACACAACCTGAGTTTAACCGTCTATTAACAGCATTAGTACCTGTGCTTTGACACTGTTCAGTGGCAGTTTGTCACGATTCCCAAACGTCCCAAACGGGGGGGAGCTCGAGTTGTCTCGCGCGGGGGGCGGGGTGTTTGGTTTGTGGCTGTGCGCTGTGCCCGACAGAGACAGAGAGAGAAGCGCGGCTCGCGAGGCACAGCAGCCATTAGCGGCCAAGTGATGGCTTCAAACCTAGCGGTTTGAGTGCCAGTGAGTCGCTAAATCACCAGAAAAAGTCGCTAGATTTGTCGCTAGTCGCTTTTTACAAATTAAGTCGCTAGGGGGGTCTGGAAAGTCGCTAGATAGAGCGACAAAGTCGCTAAGTTGGCAACACTGCTCTCTCTCTGTCGGGCACAGTGCACAGCCACAAACACCCCGCCCCCCGCGCGAGACAACTCGAGCTCCCTTCCACCACCCCCCACCCCCCCGTTTGGGACGTTTGGGAATCGTGACAAACTGCCACTGAACAGTGTCAAAGCACAGGTACTAATGCTGTTAATAGATGGTTAAACTCAGGTTGTGTTTGCTTAATACAATTAACAATATTATCTGCACTTATGGCTTGTAAAGCCGTGGTTTACTGATGCCATTTCTGTTTGTTATTTATCATTTTGTCTATTTTGTGTTGATTTGTTGAATAAATAGGTCAGTTTCTCGTTACCAACCAATGTGTATTATTCAAATGCACCTAATTCAGCTGGCTAGTTATTATCAGGAGTAAAACCCTATTCAGCATGAGTCTGACAACAAAGTAAGTTGGTTAGATGACTTAAAACTTTAATACATGCTCAGATAGGCCGGTATCGGTATCGGCAGATATCGGTATAGGATCGGAAGTACAAATAAATATCGGTATCGGATCGGAAGTTCAAAATGCTGGATCGGGACATCTCTAGTGTATACATGAATTATTCTATTCGGATTTAAAATCAGAATAAACCAGCCACTTACTTTAGAATTAAGTTTAATTCGGAATGGACGTTTTCATTCGGAATTAGTCATTTTTAATCATTTTAAATCAGATTTAATTTTAATTCTGAATTAAAGAGGAATTAAACTTCCCATGTAAACACACTGAATCTCTCAAGAAGGCAACTGGGAAAGAAGTAAGAGGCGACTGCGTTAGCTGGCACTGAGAGATGAGGACATATGATGCTCGCGGTCCAGGTCTCTGGTGTCTCCTCCGGATCCTTTCACAATTTGATCAATACTTCCAGGATGAATGTTAAGCTTTGCACAGAGTTGGCTAACGCACGACAGGCAACAAATCTGCTTGGTTGCCTGGTAAAAACCGCTTTGACACATGAAGCGAAACACCAAACAGAAATGCTTCAAATAAATTATCGGAGATTGTCACGTTAAATAAACCTTCAGGTGAAAGTGTAAACGTCTTCTTTTTTTTTTTTTTTTTTTTTTTTTTTTAAGAATCTGGTAACTACAATAACAACAAACTCTGAGACGTGCACTGATATTCTTCAGAGTACCGAATGAACGCCATAGACCTATACTTTCCTTTGGCAACTGGATCTTGCAAACTTAAATCAGGCCCCCCTCCCCTCTTTCAAAAAGCTCTTAGCCATGACAAGTAAATATCGTTTTGGTTTATGACGGCTTTTAGCAGAAAATGCAGCGTGCAAATTCCACAATGAAGCTCTCAAAGTCAAGGCATCGTCTGCAGTTTCAGGTGCCTGCGGTACGACTCCTGTGCTGACCCGTCAGCGCTGACGGGTTGTCATCCGCTCACACTGTGCAGGTGAACTGAAATGCACCCAGGACATGTTATCGTGGTTCTTGGCTGGAGCAGTTTCTCTCCTTTAAATAAACAGTGTGGGAAACAACTGCGGCTGCTGCCAGTAACCATAAACCAACATCATTATGTCAAGAGTGTGTTTGAGATTTGAAGATCAAACAGGATGTTGCTGAACCATGGCCAAGATTTTGTTAAGCAATGCAAAAACAAAACCTTTTTAAAGTCTGCACTTGGAGGACTTCTCAGCAGAGATATTCACCTTTTTTTTATTTATTTAGCCCTTAATCATTGCTTTTAGGCCTTAAGAGGACATGCTGAAATATATTTGCAATGAATCAAGCTCTTTGTTTAAAATAAGTTCCCTGAATAAGTTTTACGAACCTGCGACACACATCACATCATTTTTTTTTTTTTTAAAAGAGCATCACATTCCAGCAAAGTGGTGTTTGAACATTTATCAGCAGCTCAAGACAAGCGTATACAACCCAAGAAGCGCTGTGGGGGGAATTTACAGTAGCACTTCTACAGTACGTCTCTTGTTTTAGATAAATGATTCAAATTTCTGTGAAGTTTATTTCCAGTCACGATGGGGACTCACAAGCATTTGTTCAACTCTGCTGCTTTACACAACGACTGCAGTGTTTGTCACATGTGGCCTCATTCGGATTTGCCTGGAACGTTTTGATAAAGTGTTGATTTTCAAGTGTTTTTTTTTTTTTTTTTAAACGGGCCACCTCATTAAATTTAGCAGTTTCTTTTTCCACTGAGCCTGTGAGGCAGCCCCATGCGATGACGGCAGATTTGCTCCTAACAACTTAATCCTTAGCCTCTGATGGGAGGTCTGCTGTGAGGCAACAGTGCGTCCGCTGTGTCTGTGAACTGTCATAGTTAACACCAGTATCAGAACACAGTAATACCAGAGGCTGTGGGTATCTGGACTGCTGTGATCCCTCTGGCTCAAAGATGATATGAGTAGGAGGGAAATCCAGTTTGACTGTCTATTTGAAGAAATCATTTCATTTCTCCACAGATACATCACTTCAAAGCAACTTGTGAATGTATGAACATCTTTTTTTAGTATCTGCAGCAATCAGATACTAAAAAAAAGTGAAGGTTCAGTAAAGATATTGATTCATTAAGAATAAAAATACAATTACACGCAGGGTCAAAAACAGAAAACACATGGAAATGCTTTACTGTCCACTGATTTTTGCATTACAAATATTAGTAGCTTGAGGCATTATGACTGTACTTCTTTAAACAGAAATGTACCTGGTAGCCTGTTAAATAACTTTCATCTTCACTAACCCTACTGAGACTACTTTCTTTGGCACAAAGGAGCCGCAGCTCCCCTGTTACGCACAGATAAAAGCCTGTTTTATTCACATCTGTCTTACCTGTAACACGTCGTAACTTCCCCAGTCGACTTCACACATGGGTATTTGCTGGTAGACACGTTATTTTCAGAGCAATTCTCCCTGTAAAAGGGGAGATTTTTTTTTTTTTGGAACAAGTTCAGTATTTTATCTACGCTTGATTTAAGTCATCCGTGTTCCTGTGTTATCAGTTACCCGAAAGTGGCATCCTCCTCCTGGTAGGACCACAGCAGAGCTCCTGAGAAGCACATGCAGGTGACGGTGAGCAGAAGAGGACTGCTGTTGGCTTTGAGCAGCATGACGTCGCCGCCGTCACCTGGCCGCCGTCGACAGTCCGCACGAGAAGAGACGACGTCCTCACTGCTTCAGCTCCAGGGCTGTGAAGCTGTGGAGCACGCGGACAGACCCTCCCATTCACCAAGTGCTGGTGAGTAACCACCAACCGTGAACCTCTGTTACTTATCTCTTGTCGGTGTTGCCACAGATACGAGCTGAACTTTAACTTTCGGCGCTTTACGCTTTAAACGAATCGAGTCGGGAAACCGAAGATTTACTCACTAAATGCGTTTTATGATTTAATTGGTTTGTCAACACGCGCGAAAACCTGTCGTTTGCCGGTCAGTTTTCGGTGAGAGGTTAAAAATTAATAAGAAATCTAATAACGCCACCACGCGCTGCCAATGATACTCTGACGCGAGCTTTAGCTTTGCTGCCACCGTGTGGCCACCAGGGGAATGACACCTATATAACTATTAAAACAAGCAGGCATTGTGGAAACCAGTGCAAATCCATTAAGTTTAACAAGAACCTTTATTAAGGCTCAGATTTGGTGAATGGGGTGCTACTTGGGCTATTAAGCTCCATTATAATCCTACTGTTTTGGTTCCAGCACTGATATAAATGAGGAATGCTGTAGCCATGACATAAATGATGTACATGACATATATATAGTCCAATCTAGTTTATATTTTGAACATCGTTCTCCTCTCAGACACTATGGTCAGAGACTGTAATTTTTCCCCAACAACATGGCTGGCTTTCCTGATGATCTTGTTGAGTCTGTTAGGGTCCTTTTCCCTCAGGTTGCTGTCCCAGCAGATAACATCATAGCGGATGGCACTGGCCCCCACAGACTCATATAACATCTGCTGCATCGTCCGGCAGACGACTATGGCTCTGTTTTTTTTTTTTTTTTTTTAATACAGTGTCCTTAAAGCCTCGGATGTGAAATCTTTCAAAACATTACGCCCTTTATGGCACACCAGTTCATTGGGCAATTTTATGATCAGGCATATTAGGTACCAGAACGAGGAACCAGAAAGGGACACAAACTCCACAAAGTGGGTTTCAAAAGATGTAAATGATTTCATACCCAAACATCCAAAAGTGACAAATAATGAAAGTGAAGTACAAAGCAGCAATTCCAATTTACAGAAAAAGTAAAGAAAACAAGTAAAATAACACATATGGGACAAAGTCTTTGAATAGACTCATAAAACAACCATAGTTGGTTGCAAAATAAACTTTATCAGACATGGACTGAACACTTAAGTCAGAATATGACCTTAATGAGACATAAAACCACCTTAACACCAAGGATTAGAAACAGATGCAAAATGATGAAAACGAGGCAGCAAAGTGACCAAAACAGATGTAGCAAATACAACCCCAATTCTAAAAAGGTTGAGATGCTGCGTAAAACGTAAATAAAAACAGAATACAACAATTTGGAAATCTCGTAAACCCATAATTTTTTCCAGTGGAGCATAACAAACATATAAGATATTGAAACTGAGACATTTTACCATTTCGTGGAAAACATTAGCTCATTTTGACTTTAATGGTAGTAACACATCTCTAAAAAGCTGGAACAAGGCTATGTTTACCACGTGCAGCATCCTATCTTCTTTTAACTGTCTGTAAACATCTGGGAAGTGAGGAGACCAGTTGCTGGAGTTTTAGGAGAGGAATGTTCTCCCATTCTTATCTGATGCAGGATTCTGGCTGCTCAATGGTCCTGGTTGCTGGATTTTTTTTTAAATTTATTTTTGATGCGCCAAATGTTTTCCATTGGTGAAAGTCCTGCAGTCCAGTTTATTAAACACAGACACTCCTTCTGTTTCTGGGAATCTTGTAATGACATTTTGTATTGTAGATGGTGGGATCTTCAGGATCTTGCAATTTTATGTTTAGGAACATTTTTCTGAAATTGTTCCTGAATTTTTCAAAACAGTTTGTCTCAGAGCCTGAAATGCTCCTTTTATACCCAGTCATGTTGCTGAGTTGTTGCCAATCAACCTAATTAGTTGTCAACTGTTTTTGATTTGTGGCAGTTACTTTTCCAGCATTTTGTTCTCCCTGTTCCAACTTTTTTGACATGTGTTGCTGTCATCAAAGTCAAAATGAGCTAATATTTTCCATGAAATGGTAAAATGATTCAGTTTCAACATCTGACTTTTTCTTTGTGTTCTATTTTGAATAAAACATGGGTTTATGAGATTTGGAAAACACTGCATTCTGTTTTTAATTCACATTTTTTCTTTCTATATTTTAGTTTGAACAGCCTCCACAATCACTGGTGGTGTTCTTTGTCAGAAATGAAAGCACGCACTCAGAAGAAAAAAAGGAAAGTGATGGCAGAATACCAACACGTGTCTCTTTGTGTGTTTATTTAAGCTCAGATCTTATGAGGGAGCATTCTGACACTATCAAAGCTTGACAGCATGAAGGGCTACAGAAGTGATAAAGACAGTGTGACACAGCCCAGCCAAAACAGGAAGATGCAGCTGTAGTTAGCAAACCAGCTGAGACCAGACAGATACAAACCAAGAAATCTGAGGGAGTAAGTCACCCTGACCGCCCTTTTTGTACATAGTATAACATATGTATGAACAGACTATCCCTAAGTGCTTATTTCTCTCTGACATCCCAAAAAAAAATCACCTCTTTGCTGTAAAAGTATCTGTAACTTTTTTTCCTGTGTCCTTGTTTTGAATTGTGGGGATCTTGGGCTCTGTAACAGTAATTTGTATTTACTGGCAGTCAGTCAAATGTGACCAAATCACTTTCCCTTGATGAAAGAGATCAGCTGAGATATTTACAGTTAAACCAAACATTAAGGAAATCTTTTTCACTATAAATGTGAAGGCTGGGAAGAAATACAACAGGAAAGGCAAGATTTAAAAGCAACATTAAAAGGAAGTAATCTGCTCTTTTCTTTGGTTGAAAAGTACATAAATTTAAAGCTGTATGCATTAACTATTGAAACACTGATTTGATATGACTTTCTAAAACATTTAGAGGTTAGGTTATGAAAAATGAATAGGTCATATAAGCCCTCACAATTGTCAACTCGCAATAAAGTAATTTCAGGGCACTTTACGCAGAAAGCATTCCAAGTTTACAAAGTGAAATATTATGCAATCAAATCTAAAACATATTCCAGTTCAGTTCACTGTAATTCGTGCATAATCTAATTTATAATCCAATTAATTCTAATTCAATTCAGTTAAAAAATCATAATGTGTTCGTAAAAATAACATAGCTAAAGAGCCCAATAGATTGCATCAAATCTTCACTTTGATGCAGTCCCCGGCCTGAGCAAGCACAAGGCGACAGTCGAGAGGAAAAGCAGGTTAAGAGCAGAACCAGACTCAGGGAGGGCAACCATCTGCCTCAACATCTGGGGGTCTGAGATGACAGTGACATACACAGTACATACCAGAACAGCAACATTTTAAGCCTAGTTTTAAAGGTAGAGAGGAAGTCTGTTTCCCAAACACAAACTGGGAGCTGGTTTCATAAGAGAGGGGAATGATAACTGATGGCCCTGCATCCCAGTCTACTGATGGAAACTCGAGGAACTACAAGTCAGCCTGCAGTCTGAGAGCAAAGTGCTCTTTTTGGAAGATATGGACTAAAAGTTATCTAAGGTAAGACATAGCATGGCCCTTAAGAGCTTTATAAGTGAAGAGAAGAGTTTGAAATTCTATCCTGAATTTTGCCAGTAAAGGGAAGCGTAGAATTGGGTAATATGATCTCTCCTGTTTATGTTCATCAGAACTCTGGCTGCAGTATTTTGGATCAACTGGAGGCAGTTCAGAGTCACTTTAGAGCAACCAACTAACAAGAAATTGCAGTTGTCCAATCTTAACATAGCAAATGCATGGATGCAAGTTTTTCCTCCTAATTTTAGATCTGACCTCAGAGCGATATTAGAAAAACGAGTTTCTAAAAGGCATTCATAGAAACCTGGTTTATGTATGATTTAGTGGACAAGTCCTGGTCAAAATTAACTCCAAGGTATGCACAAAAGTACTAAATTACCAAAGTAACTCATATTAGCCCACAGCTCGGGAGCCTCATCTCCCTCTTGGTCCTTATGAATGTGGCTCTTGAACTGGCATCAAATTTGATCTTTTCCCCTTGTTTTAACCAGTAAAACACAAAATTTGAGACAAAATGAATACTCAGTAAGATATTTGACCAAATTTGCCACTTGTATATATCTTTTCATGCAACCGATCATCTTGGAGTGGAGGGACAGAAGGTGGGAGCAACCCAGTCCTTTCTGCATGTGCACAAGTAAGTTAGCTGTCATCCTTTGACAAAACAGTGAAATGCAAAGGTCATTGCCTTAATATAAAGCTAAACAAAGGACATTTTTTCATGACATATCATAGGATTCTTTTTTTTCTCCTTTTTTTTCCTTAAGTACCATCCTTAAAGTTTTGTCTCTTTGTCTCAGACTGGTTGTCCACCCCTGGACTGAAACCTTAATCTCTGAAGTGTTCTGGTTCAAAGAAAACAATATCGGTCTTTTCTGAGTTTATTGGAATGGGGTCTAAGACACTTTTTTATTGGCTGTTATTTTATTTTATTTAATTTTATTTTTTAATAATGTGGAAAATGTTATGACATGATTTATCTTGTTTTATTAATATTTATACTATATCAAAGCCTCCAGTTTTTACAGTGGTGTGTTGAATTGAATATTCCTTCATACAGAGTTTTCTAAAGATGTCATTTGAGGAACACATATATATATATGTGTTATTGGCAGTTATCATTCCAACAATGTCACACGTGCTTTCACTTTAAAATAAAGTATTGATGGGTATGTGTGCGTTCCTATGGAGTATATAATTGTACATGGTGCTAGTGTAGGATTTAAAGGATAAGAGATTTCTTATTTTCTTTTGGAGGCTATTTGAGTCTTAAGTGTGTAATCATACTGGTAATCAACGTAAAAGCCATTGATTATGCGTTTAGTTTTATGGGTTGTTTTATGGACTGTGTCAACACTTTGAAGTCTTGTACTGTTTGTGAGAGTGAGTCACCGCTGACCTCATTAGATAAGATCTAATAAACCCGTCATGATTGAAGTCGTTTGTCTCATTATGGCGTCTCTCTGCTGACACCAGTTGAGGCTTGATCATCGCTCATCCAACCTGGATAACGCTTTTGCCTCAGTGACAGAGCTACACTCTGCTACACTACATACTGTGCTGCTCAACATCTTCAGAGACACGATCATCCTATTCAGAGCTGACTTCTCCATATGCCTCTATAGCACAGAGAGGAGGAATGATAGGTGGGTTTTTTTTAAACATCTGCCAACTTTTTTATTTTTTTATTTTTTTTGAGCCTCGGGAGTGAAGTGCTTGAAGAAGTGTGGATGAAATGTGGTGGATTTGTCCAGATCTGGGGGCGTCTTCAAATCTAGATACTGTTTCCTCTTGTGACAGACCTCACATTCTGGGAAATCCCCTTCATCTTTACTGCTCAGTAACAGTGCTACCCAGCTGAATTTTTCAAAGGGAAATGAGGCTTAAAAAAAACCTTTTTATATAAAACTGATCACATGGTGGGACACAGTCTGTGATTTTATATTTGACTTAGATGCTGTCTTCAAAGCTTTGTCTCCCCCCACTGGCAAAGAGAGTAATTACAAAATGTCTCCCTAAAGTCACACACAAGTGTAGGTTGACTGGCTGTCTCTCAGCTCTCTTTTTCTTTTTTCTTTTTTTTGGATGCTTCCTTCTTTTCCATCACAGACTTGGCCACGGGCACAGTAGCTGTGTTTAAACTAATTTTGCACGGACCTGATTGTAAGAGATGTCAATCAAACTGTAAAGCTCTTATAATCCAACTTTAAAGCACTTCAATGCCAAAAGTCAGAACTTGAACACATTGCCAATATTGGAATTTAACTTGAACATTTTTTGCTTCAATTCTGAGCATGTTTATGACCATTTTACAATTTCAGTAATTGAAATTAAAAAACTAGTATTAAGGAAACCTACCTGGGTAAAATATTTATTTATTCATTTAGGCAATGTTTGAAAAATAAGATATATTTCTGTAATCTCTTTGTGGAGCATTACAACTGAATTTCGTCAGGCCTGGCTGCATTGCGTGACTGCTTGAGCTGATTGTAGTCACCCAGTAGCAGATGTGTTGTGACTTGTTTCCAAGGCATCACTGAGTCTCCATCCAATAAAAATATCTCCTCAGTTTGTTTTTGATGGAAGCTGCTTGTGAGCTAGACACGGCTTACAAAAGGTCATTTTTTTCAAAATGCACTCCATTAAAGATGATTTTTATAAGGAGAAATCCACTTTAAAAAGTCATTGGTATTTTGATTGTGGAAGTTTAGGTGAATTAGTTTTAAAGTATAGAACTCGTCCGACTTATTGTCAGATGTACAGTCAGGCAGACTAAGTGCTTTGTTCCTGAAAACGCCTGGTCTGGCATGAGGCCACGAGGAAGATGGAACATAACAGCCTCACTGATGATAACCTCCGTACTTGTACTTGTCATTTCAGTCCAAACCAGTCCGTCAGTGTGGAGTTGCTGCTGCAGGAGGTGTCAGCATCTCATCCCTCATCCTGCTCTTGTGGTCTTGCTCACATCTGTTCGCACTGAGGCTGGTATCACATTGAAAGCTCCACAGTAAGTAGCATAAAATACATAAACCCTCTCAAGTTTAATCAGGCGTACTATAATATATCTGTGTATGGGTGTGTTTTCATGTCAGGCAGAAACCATCATGTTAAATTTGGCTGGCCAGTTGATAATCCTGCAGAAGGACCGCTTAGGACCGTAGGTATGAGAGAAAGAGGTGTCAGCAATCGACAAGTAGCTGGTGAGTCCAAACTCCTCTCTTGACTCTTTGACGTATAATTTTCTATACACTTCTAATAGTTTTCTATTAGAGGAGTTGGAGGCCCTGTTGTTGTCCTGTGTGTCTGCCGCTGTTCTCTCGAGATCACCAAAGGTCCCTGTGCAGGTGCACAGTGCTGCCTTTACATGTCAACATCCTTCGGCTGTGCTGTTTGAGGACGCCCTGGTTCTGGAGCCAACCAGTGAGACTTCTCTGTGATGCACTGCAGGGATCCTCTGAGCCACTGGGGGCAGTGTTTCCCCACTGCGCTGTTTGGAGGCCCTCCCAGATCAACCACCACAGGCTGAGGCGGCTGCCTGGTCACAACCTGGATAAACAGGTATGTGCCGAACATACCTTTTATCCAGGTTGTGACCAGGCAGCCGCCTCAGCCTGTGGTGGTTGATCTGGGAGGGCCTCTAAACAGCGCAGTGGGAAACACTGCCCCCAGTGGCTCAGAGGATCCCTGCAGTGCATCACAGAGAAGTCTCACTGGTTGGCTCCAGAACCAGGGCGTCCTCAAACAGCACAGCCAAAGGATGTTGACGTGTAAAGGCAGCACCGTGCGCCTGCACAGGGACCTTTGGTGATCTCGGGAGAACAGCGGCAGACACACAGGACAACAACAGGGCCTCCAACTCGTTTAATAGAAAACTATTAGAAGAGTATAGAAAATTATACGCCAAAGAGTCATGAGAGGAGTTTGGACTCACCAGCTACTTGTCGATTGCTGACACCTCTTTCTCTCATACCTGCAGTCCTAAGCGGTCCTTCTGCAGGATTATCAACTGGCCAGCCAAATTTAACATGATGGTTTCTGCCTGACATGAAAACACACCCATACACAGATATATTATAGTACGCCTGATTAAACTTGAGAGGGTTTATGTCTTTATGCTACTTACTGTGGAGCTTTCAATGTGATACCAGCCTCAGTGTGAACAGATGTGAGCAAGACCACAAGAGCAGGATGAGGGATGAGATGCTGACACCTCCTGCAGCAGCAACTCCACACTGACGGACTGGTTTGGACTGAAATGACAAGTACAAGTACGGAGGTTATCATCAGTGAGGCTGTTATGTTCCATCTTCCTCGTGGCCTCATGCCAGACCAGGCGTTTTCAGGAACAAAGCACTTAGTCTGCCTGACTGTACATCTGACAATAAGTCGGACAAGTTCTATACTTTAAAACTAGTTCACCTAAACTTCCTCAACCAAAACACCAATGACTTTTTAAAGTGGATTTCTCCTGATAAAAATCATCTTTAATGGAGTGCATTTTGAAAAATGAACTTTTGTAAGCCGTGTCTAGCTCACAAGCAGCTTCCATCAAAAACAAACTGAGGAGATATTTTTATTGGATGGAGACTCTGTGATGCCTTGGAAACAAGTCACAACACATCTGCTACTGGGTGACTACAATCAGCTCAAGCAGTCACGCAATGCAGCCAGGCCTGACGAAATTCAGTTGTAATGCTCCACAAAGAGATTACAGAAATATATTTTATTTTTCAAACACTGCCTAAATGAATAAATAAATATTTTACCCAGGTAGGTTTCCTGAAAACCAGTTATTCAATTTCAATTACTGAAATTGTAAAATGGTCATAAACATGCTCAGAATTGAAGCAAAAAATGTTCAAGTTAAATTCCAATATTGACAATGTGTTCAAGTTCTGACTTTTGGCAATGAAGTGCTCTTTAAAGTTGGATTATAAGAGCTTTACAGTTTGATTGACATCTCTTACAATCAGGTCCGTGCAAAATTAGTTTATACACAGCTACTGTGCCCGTGGCCAAGTCTGTGATGGAAAAGAAGGAAGCATCCAAAAAAAAGAAAAAAGAAAAAGAGAGCTGAGAGACAGCCAGTCAACCTACATTTGTGTGTGACTTTAGGGAGACATTTTGTAATTACTCTCTTTGCCAGTGGGGGGAGACAAAGCTTTGAAGACAGCATCTAAGTCAAATATAAAATCACAGACTGTGTTCCACCATGTGATCAGTTTTATATAAAAAGTTTTTTTTTAAGCCTCATTTCCCTTTGAAAAATTCAGCTGGGTAGCAATGTTACTGAGCAGTAAAGATGAAGGGGATTTCCCAGAATGTGAGGTCTGTCACAAGAGGAAACAGTATCTAGATTTGAAGACGCCCCCAGATCTGGACAAAACCACCACATTTCATCCACACTTCTTCAAGCACTTCACTCCCGAGGCTCAAAAAAAATAAAAAAATAAAAAAGTTGGCAGATGTTTAAAAAAAACCCACCTATCATTCCTCCTCTCTGTGCTATAGAGGCATATGGAGAAGTCAGCTCTGAATAGGATGATCGTGTCTCTGAAGATGTTGAGCAGCACAGTATGTAGTGTAGCAGAGTGTAGCTCTGTCACTGAGGCAAAAGCGTTATCCAGGTTGGATGAGCGATGATCAAGCCTCAACTGGTGTCAGCAGAGAGACGCCATAATGACACAAACGACTTCAATCATGACGGGTTTATTAGATCTTATCTAATGAGGTCAGCGGTGACTCACTCTCACAAACAGTACAAGACTTCAAAGTGTTGACACACAGTCCATAAAACAACCCATAAAACTAAACGCATAATCAATGGCTTTTACGTTGATTACCAGTATGATTACACACTTAAGACTCAAATAGCCTCCAAAAGAAAATAAGAAATCTCTTATCCTTTAAATCCTACACTAGCACCATGTACAATTATATACTCCATAGGAACGCACACATACCCATCAATACTTTATTTTAAAGTGAAAGCACGTGTGACATTGTTGGAATGATAACTGCCAATAACACATATATATATATGTGTTCCTCAAATGACATCGTTAGAAAACTCTGTATGAAGGAATATTCAATTCAACACACCACTGTAAAAACTGGAGGCTTTGATATAGTATAAATATTAATAAAACAAGATAAATCATGTCATAACATTTTCCACATTATTAAAAAATAAAATTAAATAAAATAAAATAACAGCCAATAAAAAGTGTCTTAGACCCCATTCCAATAAACTCAGAAAAGACCGATATTGTTTTCTTTGAACCAGAACACTTCAGAGATTAAGGTTTCAGTCCAGGGGTGGACAACCAGTCTGAGACAAAGAGACAAAACTTTAAGGATGGTACTTAAGGAAAAAAAAGGAGAAAAAAAAGAATCCTATGATATGTCATGAAAAAATGTCCTTTGTTTAGCTTTATATTAAGGCAATGACCTTTGCATTTCACTATTTTGTCAAAGGATGGCAGCTAACTTACTTGTGCACATGCAGAAAGGACTGGGTGGCTCCCACCTTCTGTCCCTCCACTCCAAGATGATCGGTTGCATGAAAAGATATATACAAGTGGCAAATTTGGTCTAATATCTTACTGAGTATTCATTTTGTCTCAAATTTTGTGTTTTACTGGTTAAAACAAGGGGAAAAGATCAAATTTGATGCCAGTTCAAGAGCCACATTCATAAGGACCAAGAGGGAGATGAGGCTCCCGAGCTGTGGGCTAATGGGAGTTGCTTCGCTAATTTAGTACTTTTGTGGATACCTTGGAGTTAATTTTGACCAGGACTTGTCCACTAAATCATACATAAACCAGGTTTCTATAAATGCCTTTTAGAAACTCGTTTTTCTAATATCGCTCTGAGGTCGGATCTAAAATTAGGAGGAAAAACTTGCATCCATGCATTTGCTATGTTAAGATTGGACAACTGCAATTTCTTGTTAGTTGGTTGCTCTAAAGTGACTCTGAACTGCCTCCAGTTGATCCAAAATACTGCAGCCAGAGTTCTGATGAACATAAACAGGAGAGATCATATTACCCAATTCTACGCTTCCCTTTACTGGCAAAATTCAGGATAGAATTTCAAACTCTTCTCTTCACTTATAAAGCTCTTAAGGGCCATGCTATTTCTTACCTTAGATAACTTTTAGTCCATATCTTCCAAAAAGAGCACTTTGCTCTCAGACTGCAGGCTTACTTGTAGTTCCTCGAGTTTCCATCAGTAGACTGGGATGCAGGGCCTTCAGTTATCATTCCCCTCTCTTATGAAACCAGCTCCCAGTTTGTGTTTGGGAAACAGACTTCCTCTCTACCTTTAAAACTAGCCTTAAAATGTTGCTGTTCTGGTATGTAGTGTGTATGTCATTGTCATCTCAGACCCCCAGATGTTGAGGCAGATGGTTGCCCTCCCTGAGTCTGGTTCTGCTCTTAACCTGCTTTTCCTCTCGACTGTCGCCTTGTGCTTGCTCAGGCCGGGGACTGCATCAAAGTGAAGATTTGATGCAATCTATTGGGCTCTTTAGCTATGTTATTTTTACGAACACATTATGATTTTTTAACTGAATTGAATTAGAATTAATTGGATTATGAATTAGATTATGCACAAATTACAGTGAACTGAACTGGAATATGTTTTAGATTTGATTGCATAATATTTAACTTTGTAAACTTGGAATGCTTTCTGCGTAAAGTGCCCTGAAATTACTTTATTGCGAGTTGACAATTGTGAGGGCTTTTATGACCTATTCATTTTCATAACCTAACCTCTAAATGTTTTAGATAGTCATATCAAATCAGTGTTTCAATAGTGAATGCATACAGCTTTAAATTTATGTACTTTTCAACCAAAGAAAAGAGCAGATTTCTTCCTTTTAATGTTGCATTTAAATCTTGCCTTTCCTGCAGTATTTCTTCCCAGCCTTCACATTTATAGTGAAAAAGATTTCCTTAATGTTTGGTTTAACTGTAAATATCTCAGCTGATCTCTTTCATCAAGGGAAAGTGATTTGGTCACATTTGACTGACTGCCAGTAAATACAAATTACTGTTTCAGAGCCCTAGATCCCCACAATTCAAAACAAGGACACAGGAAAAAAAGTTACAGATACTTTTACAGCAAAGAGGTGATTTTTTTGGGGGGATGTCAGAGAGAAATAAGCACTTAGGGATAGTCTGTTCATACATATGTTATACTATGTACAAAAAGGGCGGTCAGGGTGACTTACTCCCTCAGATTTCTTGGTTTGTATCTGTCTGGTCTCAGCTGGTTTGCTAACTACAGCTGCATCTTCCTGTTTTGGCTGGGCTGTGTCACACTGTCTTTATCACTTCTGTAGCCCTTCATGCTGTCAAGCTTTGATAGTGTCAGAATGCTCCCTCATAAGATCTGAGCTTAAATAAACACACAGAAAGACACGTGTTGGTATTCTGCCATCACTTTCCTTTTTTTCTTCTGAGTGCGTGCTTTCATTTCTGACAAAGAACACCACCAGTGATTGTGGAGGCTGTTCAAACTAAAATATAGAAAGAAAAAATGTGAATTAAAAACAGAATGCAGTGTTTTCCAAATCTCATAAACCCATGTTTTATTCAAAATAGAACACAAAGAAAAAGTCAGATGTTGAAACTGAATCATTTTACCATTTCATGGAAAATATTAGCTCATTTTGACTTTGATGACAGCAACACATGTCAAAAAAGTTGGAACAGGGAGAACAAAATGCTGGAAAAGTAACTGCCACAAATCAAAAACAGTTGACAACTAATTAGGTTGATTGGCAACAACTCAGCAACATGACTGGGTATAAAAGGAGCGTTTGAGGCTCTGAGACAAACTGTTTTGAAAAATTCAGGAACAATTTCAGAAAAATGTTCCTAAACATAAAATTGTAAGATCCTGAAGATCCCACCATCTACAGTACAAAATGTCATTACAAGATTCCCAGAAACAGGAGGAGTGTCTGTGTGCAATGAACTGGACTGCAGGACTTTCACCAATGGAAAACATTTGGCGCATCAAAAATAAATAAAATAAAAAAATCCAGCAACCAGGACCGTTGAGCAGCCAGAATCCTGCATCAGATAAGAATGGGAGAACATTCCTCTCCTAAAACTCCAGCAACTGGTCTCCTCACTTCCCAGATGTTTACAGACAGTTAAAAGAAGATAGGATGCTGCACGTGGTAAACATAGCCTTGTTCCAGCTTTTTAGAGCTGTGTTACTACCATCAAAGTCAAAATGAGCTAATGTTTTCCACGAAATGGTAAAATGTCTCAGTTTCAACATCTTATATGTTTGTTATGCTCCATTAGGAAAAAATTATGGGTTTACGAGATTTCCAAATTGTTGTATTCTGTTTTTATTTACGTTTTACGCAGCATCTCAACCTTTTTAGATGCTGAATTGGGGTTTAGAATTGGGGTTGTATTTGCTACATCTGTTTGTGGTCACTTTGCTGCCTCGTTTTCATCATTTTACATCTGTTTCTAATCCTTGGTGTTAAGGTGGTTTTATGTCTCATTAAGGTCATATTCTGACTTAAGTGTTCAGTCCATGTCTGATAAAGTTTATTTTGCAACCAACTATGGTTGTTTTATGAGTCTATTCAAAGACTTTGTCCCATATGTGTTATTGTACTTGTTTTCTTTACTTTTTCTGTGAATTGGAATCGCTGCTTTGTACTTCACTTTCATTATTTGTCACTTTTGGATGTTTGGGTATCAAATCATTTACATCTTTTGAAACCCCCCTTTGTGGAGTTTGTGTCCCTTTCTGGTTCCTCGGTCTGGTACCTAATATGCCTGATCATAAAATTGCCCAGTGAACTGGCGTGCCATAAAGGCCGTAATGTTTTGAAACATTTTACATCCAAGGCCTTAAGGACACTGTATTAAAAAAAAAAAAACAGAGCCATAGTCGTCTGCCGGACGATGCAGCAGATGTTGTATGAGTCTGTGGGGGCCAGTGCCATTCGCTATGATGTTATCTACTGGAGCAGCAACCTGAGGCAGAAGGACCCTAACGGACTCAACAAGATCATCAGGAAAGCCAGCCATGTTGTTAGGGAAAAATTACAGTCTCTGACCATAGTGTCTGAGAGGAGAACAATGTTCAAAATATAAACTAGATTGGACTATATATATGTCATGTACATCATTTATGTCATGGCTACAGCATTCCTCATTTATATCAGTGCTGGAACCAAAACAGTAGGATTATAATGGAGCTTAATAGCCCAAGTAGCACCCCATTCACCAAAACTGAGCCTTAATAAAGGTTCTTGTTAAACTTAATGGATTTTGTACTGGTTTCCACAATGCCTGCTTGTTTTAATAGTTATATAGGTGTCATTCCCCTGGTGGCCACACGGTGGCAGCAAAGCTAAAGCTCGCGTCAGAGTATCATTGGCAGCGCGTGGTCGCGTTATTAGATTTCTTATTAATTTTTAACCTCTCACTGAAAACTGACCGACAAACGACAGGTTTTCGCGTGTGTTGACAAACCAATTAAATCATAAAACGCATTTAGTGAGTAAATCTTCGGTTTCCCGACTCGATTCGTTTAAAGCGTAAAGCGCCGAAAGTTAAAGTTCAGCTCGTATCTGTGGCAACACCGACAAGAGATAAGTAACAGAGGTTCACGGTTGGTGGTTACTCACCAGCACTTGGTGAATGGGAGGGTCTGTCCGCGTGCTCCACAGCTTCACAGCCCTGGAGCTGAAGCAGTGAGGACGTCGTCTCTTCTCGTGCGGACTGTCGACGGCGGCCAGGTGACGGCGGCGACGTCATGCTGCTCAAAGCCAACAGCAGTCCTCTTCTGCTCACCGTCACCTGCATGTGCTTCTCAGGAGCTCTGCTGTGGTCCTACCAGGAGGAGGATGCCACTTTCGGGTAACTGATAACACAGGAACACGGATGACTTAAATCAGGCGTAGATAAAATACTGAACTTGCTCCAAAAAAAAAAAAAAAAAAAAAAAAAATCTCCCCTTTCACAGGGAGAAGTGCTCTGAAAATAACGTGTCTACCAGCAAATACCCATGTGTGAAGTCGACCGGGGAAGTTACGACGTGTTACAGGTAAGACAGATGTGAATAAAACAGGCTTTTATCTGTGCGTAACAGGGGAGCTGCGGCTCCTTTGTGCCAAAGAAAGTAGTCTCAGTAGGGTTACTGAAGATGAAAGTTATTTAACAGGCTACCAGGTACATTTCTGTTTAAAGAAGTACTGTCATAATGCCTCAAGCTACTAATATTTGTAATGCAAAAATCAGTGGACAGTAAAGCATTTCAATGTGTTTTCTGTTTTTGACCCTGCGTGTAATTGTATTTTTATTCTTAATGAATCAATATCTTTACTGAACCTTCACTTTTTTTTTAGTATCTGATTGCTGCAGATACTAAAAAAAGATGTTCATACATTCACAAGTTGCTTTGAAGTGATGTATCTGTGGAGAAATGAAATGATTTCTTCAAGCAGACAGTCAAACTGGATTTCCCTCCTACTCATATCATCTTTGAGCCAGAGGGATCACAGCAGTCCAGATACCCACAGCCTCCGGGATTACTGTGTTCTGATACTGGTGTTAACTATGACAGTTCACAGACACAGCGGACGCACTGTTGCCTCACAGCAGACCTCCCATCAGAGGCTAAGGATTAAGTTGTTAGGAGCAAATCTGCCGTCATCGCATGGGGCTGCCTCACAGGCTCAGTGGAAAAAGAAACTGCTAAATTTAATGAGGTGGCCCGTTTAAAAAAGAAAAAAACACTTGAAAATCAACACTTTATCAAAACGTTCCAGGCAAATCCGAATGAGGCCACATGTGACAAACACTGCAGTCGTTGTGTAAAGCAGCAGAGTTGAACAAATGCTTGTGAGTCGCCATCGTGACTGGAAATAAACTTCACAGAAATTTGAATCATTTATCTAAAACAAGAGACGTACTGTAGAAGTGCTACTGTAAATTCCCCCCACAGCGCTTCTTGGGTTGTATACGCTTGTCTTGAGCTGCTGATAAATGTTCAAACACCACTTTGCTGGAATGTGATGCTCTTTTTAAAAAAAGAAAATGATGTGATGTGTGTCGCAGGTTCGTAAAACTTATTCAGGGAACTTATTTTAAACAGAGCTTGATTCATTGCAAATATATTTCAGCATGTCCTCTTAAGGCCTAAAAGCAATGATTAAGGGCTAAATAAATAAAAAAAAGGTGAATATCTCTGCTGAGAAGTCCTCCAAGTGCAGACTTTAAAAGGTTTTGTTTTTGCATTGCTTAACAAAATCTTGGCCATGGTTCAGCAACATCCTGTTTGATCTTCAAATCTCAAACACACTCTTGACATAATGATGTTGGTTTATGGTTACTGGCAGCAGCCGCAGTTGTTTCCCACACTGTTTATTTAAAGGAGAAAAACTGCTCCAGCCAAGAACCACGATAACATGTCCTGGGTGCATTTCAGTTCACCTGCACAGTGTGAGCGGTTGACAACCCGTCAGCGCTGACGGGTCAGCACAGGAGTCGTACCGCAGGCACCTGAAACTGCAGACGATGCCTTGACTTTGAGAGCTTTGTTGTGGAATTTGCACGCTGCATTTTCTGCTAAAAGCCGTCATAAACCAAAACGATATTTACTTGCCATGGCTAAGAGCTTTTTGAAAGAGGGGGGTTAGTTTGCAAGATCCAGTTGCCAAAGGAAAGTATAGGTTTATGGCGTTCATTCGGTACTCTGAAGAATATCAGTGCACGTCTCAGAGTTTGTTGTTATTGTAGTTACCAGATTCTTAAAAAAAAAGAAAAAAGAAGACGTTTACACTTTCACCTGAAGGTTTATTTAACGTGACAATCTCCAATAATTTATTTGAAGCATTTCTATTTGGTGTTTCGCTTCATGTGTCAAAGCGGTTTTAACCAGGCAACCAAGCAGATTTGTTGCCTGTCGTGCGTTAGCCAACTCTGTGCAAAGCTTAACATTCATCCTGGAAGTATTTATCAAATTGTGAAAGGATCCAGAGGAGACACCAGAGACCTGGACCGCGAGCATCATGTCTTCATCTCTCAGTGCCAGCTAACGCAGTCGCCTCTTACTTCTTTCCCAGTTGCCTTCTTGAGAGATTCAGTGCGTTTACATGGGAAGTTTAATTCCTCTTTAATTCAGAATTAAAATTAAATCTGATTTAAAATGATTAAAAATTACCATGTAACCACCTAATTCCAAATGAAAATGTCCACTCCGAATTAAACTTAATTCCGAAGTAAGTGGCTGATTTATTCTGATTTTAAATCCAAATAGAATAATTCCGTGGTCATGTATACAGTCATTCCGCTTTAAATTAATTCCGGTCTTTCTGGGCATGCTCGTTCCCTTGCCCGTCTGTCGCGATGACACTTATATTCCGCGCTGGGCTTGTTGAAAATCATCGACGTGATGTTGTCGTGCTCCTGCTTCAAAAATAAAATCAAAACGAATCCAAAAAGGATGCTAATAATGTAGTCCTCCATGTTGTTGCTAATCGAGTAAGTTTGTTTTCTTCCGGTAGACGTAAAAACGTAAAGACGTCCGCCCCCCTATCCAATCAGAACCCTTCCCAACCCCCAGACCTTAAGTGGGATTGGATAAAGCTGATCAAATGTGTTTTCCATGTAAACCTCAATTCGGAATTACTATTTCCATGTAAACTCGAAGGAAAATAGTTTAATTCGGAATAATTAATTCTAAATTAAAGAACATCATGTTACCATGGCCAATGTCACGTTCGGCTTCTCGTGTTTTAAAGGCCTGGTGTACCGGAGGTTCAGCACATCCCAACTTTAGAATATTCGCCTGTATTTGCAGCTTCACAGCCCATAGACATGGAAGTGGCTCGGCTCACAAGACGTAATGTGAAATGCCTGGGATTTGCTTCAAACCGGGGACGGGTGATTAAAATGATAAGGTTTGAGCTGTTTTGCCAATACCTTGAGTGCTGCTTCGTCTTTGTAGTGACTCGCCCAGCAGTCTGTAATGATCAGTATCGTAAGTAGCATGGCTTATCTGCGTAAAGATTTAGTTTCAGCCTTTTTGTTTGTTAGCCGCCCCGTAATTGCCGGCCATGTTAAACTATATTCTTTTCCTTGTTGTGTGTTTTTCCCAGACTACAGTTCCAGACTTTTTTTTTTTTTTTTGTCTGTGGTTTATGTGACAAAGCAGGATTACCGAACTGGCTGACTGTAATCACCCACGAGATGTTTTTTTTTTTTCTCTTCAGTCCATGTTACTGATTTTAAGGGCTCTCCACACGTAGCTTAACATTTATTCAAAAAACTTGATAGCCCTGTTCAGTAGGAAAGGCCCTCAGAGGAAAAATAGCGGGTGCATATCTCTGTGTTTTTGTTCACTATTTTCGGCTGAATCACAAACATCTCACTATCCAAGATGAGAGCCAGATCCAATGTGTTAACCATCACAGCATTGAGACGCATTAATAATCTTTGTTTATAACTTTTCTTGGGTGACAAGTGGATACATAAAACAGTGATTACTCTGGCTTGATTTATTGTGTATACTGTGTCAGCCTTACCTACCCTGTTAAGGAAATGCTTCTCTGGAGAAGAAGCAGAGCACGAGCGGAGTGAGTCTTTCCACCCTACAGCTGTAACAGTAATACGTAATTGATGTGCGGCATGTGTAATTGTTGCTTTGTTATTTTAACAAACAACTCTGGGGGCACTTAGCATTTTGTTTTGTTCTCCCCCCCCCTCTCTCTTTTCTTCTTTGCACTCTTCCACTCTAGAACTCGGGGGAAATGCAGTAAAAACACTTAGGATAGTATTTCTTCAGCTCCCCCCTGTGAGACGCGATAGTCATGACACATGCACTTGGCTGACACGGCTTGCATATTTTTAAAGGAACTAAATAGATTTTCCATTTACCCCGTAGTAGTAACTGATTTATATCTTATTTCTCACAACGATTCCAACAAAATGGGTGCCGCTCAGATCCAATGAAGTGATCGCTTAAGTTGGAATAGTCAACTTGGCCACGAGACCCGTAGTCTCTCCTGTTTCCCTTGTTTTCAAATCTGTTTTTCGCATCACTTTTGAATTTATTCCGCATCTTGGAATGATCTTCTCAGTTGGACTTCTGTTCTCTGTCCCAATTCAAATATCTTTCAACACGAGGAATTCCCGCGGGTTTCCCCGTAGCCACACTGTCGTCCCAGCAGTGATCACAGCTCCATGGAAGACAGACCGTGGCACGTCTCAGGGAGTTCAGCAGGCCTCTGTTATATTATGTTTGTCTCTGTTGGGCCACTTCACGCGTGATGTTACTATAAATGTTCGGACTGAGTGGCAGAATGGGGATCAGATTTATGGACAACATATGTGCGGCGACTTACAGGAGAATCACATGTTGGAAAAATGTGCTCTGACACGCGGCAACCCGCGCCATGCCCAAGCACGACTGAGCCCTGAAGTGTGCTTCATTTGGCTAATGTGAGTGTTGTGTTTCGCGCTCAAGCGCAGCACAGGTCCCAGGCCCAGCTGCACGAAACACCTGCAGTTTCTATCCTTAAGTGTTACCGTTAAGGCTTGATTTTATGTACGGGTGTTGCACAGAGCTCCTTAAATGGTATCCTTAATTAAGGAAGAATGGTAAGGAATTTATGGCTCCTCATGAGCCACCTGCTCGTAGGCTGCAGTTACCTGCACCATCTCACTGGCTGAAAATAAAAAGAAGCCTAGTGCTGCAAGAGAGAAATGGAAGAAAAGAAGGCAAGGAAGCCAAATTGTACTTAGGAAGAAAAATATATACTTCTGGAAGAATGCAACAAAAGAAAAAAATGTTAAAAGTAAATTTGACCCATTAATAACCACAAACGAGAAACAGCAGACTTCATCGCCACAAAAATCCGCTCAAGAAGGACTGTTGAGGCGGTCCTGAAGAAACTTGATCATTCGACAGTCTTTGCAAAAAATGAAAGAGCCTCTCCCATGAAGGAATCCACCAGAACTGGTAAAGTTGCAGAACTTTGTGTGGTCCACTTGGAGACAGCCAGACAAATCACAAATTGACTGTCAGTCAAATTTATAATCCTTAATCATGTTGCTCATCTGTTAACGTTTCCAGAGGAATCTCTCTGTGGTGGAAAACTCTTCTGTCAATACGTTCATTTAGATTTTGATTTATCGCCGTGAAATCGTTCATGTTTCTGTTGAGGCAGAGTTAGATTTGCTCTCATTTTTTCCACTTACTGGTAGTTCGCTTGCTAAGGTTGCTTGTGGAACAGTCCTCACGAACTTTAAGGGATTACTTAAGTAAAGGAACAAGACTTAAAGGAAAAACTTAAGGAAATGTTCAGGCTGTTTGTGCAGCTGATTTTGTTTTAAGGAAACCTTAAAATTGGATTTCAGGAAAAATCTTAACTGAAGGTGTTTTGTGAAACCAGAAGAGGTGTGCAGGGGGTTAACATGGAGGTATACATGGCGCATAGATGTAACAGAAAATAAATTTCTTAAAGAAACAGCGTAAGAGATTTCCTTATGTCTCCTTCTGCAGAGCACAATATAA
The DNA here is from genome assembly GCA_018398805.1 of Hirundichthys speculiger. Taxonomy (NCBI): domain Eukaryota; kingdom Metazoa; phylum Chordata; class Actinopteri; order Beloniformes; family Exocoetidae; genus Hirundichthys; species Hirundichthys speculiger. The sequence goes on along the minus strand of JAGFBZ010000842.1, from coordinate 6,037 downwards.
CTGAACAATTTAAGGAATCTGGGGGAATTTCAGTGAGTGAAGGAGGAGGATGCAAACCAAAGATGGTCACCAGAGATCTCAGATCCCTCATGCAGCACTCCATCAACAGGAGTCTTTCATCAAAAGCTGATATGAATGGGCAGGGGATTACTTTGTTTAAGCCCTGCAATTTGGAGTCAGATTCACAAATGTCACCTAAAACTTTCTTGTTCAAAAATAAGTCTCATGATAACCTTGTTGAGTGACATCAACCTCTCTTGACTCTCTTGGCCATCACACAGTGAAAATGTGGTCAGACAAATCAGTGTTCCAGATTTTTCATGGAGGAAACGGATTTGGATCAAAGTAAAAAAAAAAAAAAAAAAAAAAGATTACCCAGAATGCTATTAGCAACAAGTCCAGAAGTCAGGCTCTGTGATGGTGTGGGGTTGTGTCATTTACTCTTCTGTGAAGGCACCATTAATACAGAAAAATACATGGAGTTTTTAGAGCAGCGTATACTGGATTCAATATGACACTTTTTCTAGTGATTTATATCCATTTTTAAGAAATCAGGGCAAAACAAAAACATGGCTGAGGAAGAAGGGGCTGGACTAAAGTGTCTCACCTGTCCCCAACAGAGAAAATGCAACAGCAATGATACTGCACTGTTGCACACACATGTTTGCATGTTAAAGTGATTTCTTACTTTAGCGTCCTAGTTTTTTTTTTTTTTTTTTTTGGGAATGTGTTGCAGGCGAACAATGTAGAATAATATAATGCAGTGGTGCACAAACTGTGGTACGCGTACCACCAGTAGTACGCGAGCGCTCTGGTGGTACGCTGGGGAACATCATGACTTGTCAATGCATGACAATGCATTATAAATACGTTTCAAATGAAATTCAGGTAACAATAAATAACCACAATTAGGGCTGGGCGATATGGCCTAAAAAAAAAATCTCCGATTTTTTCAGAAAAAATCCCGATTCACGATTTAAATCGATTTTTTTCACCCCCTACCTAAAATCAATTTGTAGATGACAAAGAAATTGTTCAAAACAAGTTTCAGTTTTATTTTGTTTAAATTTTCCCTTCTGGAGTTTCAGTTACATAAACAAGCCACAAAAAAAGAGATGGCAAGCCCTGCCTGCCATTGTGAACAGTGACAATGTAACTTTTCAGTAATCTAGTTTCGAAATGACACAAAAAATAAGTAAAACATAGTATTATAAGACCCCTTTTTGAGGTTGACAAAATAAAGTGCAAACAAAACTCTCAGTTACCTGAACATGTTTTGCATAATAAGGAGGTGCTTGTGTGGTAAACAAAAAGTATTTGGTCACTATTTTGATTCCCTGAATCATGTCAACTTAACTTAAACATCTGCATCAAATAAAATTAAAAATTTAATTTTAGGCTTCCATTGTAATTTACGAGGCAAGGCAACGTCAGAAAAATATTTGCAGCCTGGTAGCACGTACCTGGGATCCAAAACTTTGAGCAGGTGAATAAACCCCGGCTTTTCCACGGTGTATATGGGCACCGTATCTCTTGCAATATACATCGCGACTGCATCCGTGACAGCTTTCCACCGGGCTCCTTTCTCATCATACGAGATACAGTTTGTCAACGTTTCCAAGACGGTACGTTGTTTTTGGTGGCGGTGCTTGGGCTGCCGCGGTCGTTTTTTTCGTAGGGAGCAACACCTCTCCAACTCGGCAGCATGCTTCTGTTTAAGGTGCTGCAGTAAATTGTAGTACTGCTACCTTTGGTAGCAACCGGCCTTTAAACAGACTTTGCAGTGAGGTGCTGTTTGTTCTGTGTCTGACGCCACGAACCCGAACCAATTCCAAATAACCGAGGATACGTTTCTTTTCTTCGGTGTAAGATCACTGCTTGCTTGTTTGTGTACCTAGCGCGGGTGGGGAGGGGGGCGCGCGAGGGGGGCGCGCACTCCGCGCTCTCTGACCTACGGGAGCCCAGCAGGCAGGCGCTGGTGGCGGATGTTAATGAGAAAATCGATTTTCATTAAAACAAATCGACATTAAGTACAAATTCGAATTAATCGATTAAATCGATTTATCGCCCAGCCCTAACCACAATATGGAATAAACATCTCTCCTGTGTGTTTAAAGCTAATTGAGAAGGCATATATGGCTATATTTTAAAATTGGTCATCATGGTGGTACTCAGAGAGCTCAATAGTTTCTCAGGTGGTACGCAGTATTAAAAGTTTGAGAACCACTGATATAATGTATATATAAAGTATGTATATTGCAATGAAATGAAAGAAAGAAAATCCTTCTACTGGAAAAGTGATCTGACTTTCATTTTTTGTTGAGTTTCGTACAAACCCAGTCATGGAATAACTGTAAATGCGTCAGAGAGCAAGTTAGTAGAGTTGACCAGGGTAGTTAAGACTGGCGTTTTTCCCCCCTGCCCCCTTTAGCAGCTTTGCTTGAGCTGTTATTTGACTGGTATTCATGGTTCCCGTAAATACAGGAATCTTACCAGCTAAGAATCATTGTGATTCATCTGGTTACTGTCTGGTTTAAATGACAAATTATTTCCAGGAATGACAACATTGCAGTCTTTTGCAGTATAGCATCAGAAAGGCAAGAATGCATCATGAAAAAGTAAATAAATTGTCAGACAAAGGAGCATGAAATAACTCCAAGCTGTTTCTCAACAGCCCTTTGAGTGGAACAGAGTGTAACGGAATGAAGCTTGATAGATGCAGGTCGAGATAACTTCTAAATATCATGCCAGTCCAACATGCCGTAAATGATTTCAACTTTCCAAAGAACTGAACGCACATTGTTCATGTTAAACAGTGACTCTGCCTGTGGTCGGATGAGTCCTGTAATCACAGACTCCTGAAATGACAGTTAACATCCTGTAAAAGAAAGGACACCAACATCTGTTTTCTATCTATAGTCAGAAAGAGGATATGAAGTCTGTTAACTGGAGTAGACGGCTGCTGCAGAGACGGTACCGTGAATTCAAGACGCTGACATGAACATTTGGTTTCGCTCTCCAGTGAAAGCTCCCACGGTTCAGCATTGAAAGGATGTAAAGACACAGAGGAGGAGGTCAACTGTCGTGTTAAGTGATCCTAGTTGGTTTGATTAAAATCCTGCTGGGCGTTCGGGGGAGCGAAAATCTAAATCTTCTTTTTTCTTTGGTTGATAGAATTTGTCAGGAACCTTAATATTAATGTCAGTCAGGAGCTTTCATCTCCTCTTATTGTCATCCATTTGTCATGGAATAAGCTCTCAGACAGATCGGTGTCTGTCCCTTTGAAATATTAAAATCGCTGTGAAGAAAATGAATTTGCTTCTTTGTTTTTTTGGTGAGCTTTTAAGGAAAAAAATCCATTCGCAGAAACAAATGAATTCTTATTTAGAGATTCAGAATCAATCGATCAGTTCAGTTTCGAACACCTTGCACACATCTCTTGACTTATTTTGAGTTTACTGCTGATGACATTTTGATGTTGAGGATGCAGCTGTTGGTGTCGAGGATCTTTGGGTGAGCCTGCAGTCACGGTAATCAATACAGAGTTGAAAGAAATTCAGCAGAAATACAGTCAGTCTTGTGTCCAGGAAAAGTAAGCTGTTGGGCATAATTTGAATTCTTTAGTGGTCCATTAAATAAGGAGCCGGATGTGACTCATTTAATATGGACAGTTTGCACAGAAGTGAAGTGCGTCAGCAACACCACAAATGTTATTGCATCCTCTTCCAGCTCTGAGTTGAAAGGGGTTAAGTGAGTTATACGTCCAGCGAATTCTGAATAAGTAGGAAAAAAAAGGGAAATCATTGCCTGCTGCATCTCAAGACCTCCTCCCGTACAGAGCGTTGGCAGGGAAAGCTGCGATTTAGAGAATAAAAACGGAATCAGAGTATCGTTGCGTCATCGTTGCAGAGATGCTGTATGTCTGCTGTAAAGAGATGAAGCTAAATGTTAAGGAAACCTTGTTTTAAAGTATTGCACTGATAGCTTAAAAGAGTGTCTGGTCCGGTCACAGCAGACGCTGCCCAGAGAACAGGACTGTGACAACCTTCATTAAGACGAATATGGTGCATGCGCATGTTTCACATATTTCACATTCGCTCAGATCCCTCCGACATGATTACTGCTATTGTCGTATGTGCGAGGAGGGGCAGTCTTCCTTCAGCATTTTATTACACATTACCACCAAGTTTAATTTCTGGAAGTTAAATATGTAGCTTCAGCCACAACTATCAAATGCAAAGCAGCTTTTTCTGCTTTGACTCATTTCCCAGACAACAGATTCCCTCCTCTATTCAGCTGATTGAAGAGGAGGACTTGATGCTTTCAGGTGATGTTTATTTTTCATCTTAAAACAGTTTTAACTTTTGCTGTTTTTGTTTTTTTCTATTCTTTCTTATCTCTTATCTTCACCACCTTTGGGGGTGGTTTGTAGAGTATTAAAGTGGGATTAGTGCCATTTTCTCTTGTGTTTTCTCACAAAACTATGAGACACACAGTTGTATAAATCAGGCTATCATGTGTCCTGCTCTCTTATCTGCTAACCTTTGCTTATTGACAGTTTGATGGAGGATATTATGGTGTGCCCTTGTGCATGTCCCACCATTAGAAATCCTCTTACAAAGTCTGGATCGTTTGCACCAGCATGTGTAATTCATACCTCATAGACCTCATAATAAATACACTCCTCCTTTGAAACATCTGTGTTCATTATGCTCATGATTTAGTTCCTTGTTAAAACTGGATCTGTTGTGCGCATACAATGTGTGTTTGGGCTCTTTTGTGTCACTTGGTAATTAAAAAGAAAAAGACATAAAAACGTTGTAAAACTTTTCCAGAGTACTTTTAAGTTGTAAAATGAAAATCGCTTGAGCTGGTTCTGAGTCATTTCTGCGGGTCCCGTCCTGTCTGATATCAGTATTCCTAGAAATACTGTCTTTTAATGTTGTCTTCATCTGTCATTCTTCTTTACTTCCAGTAGGTATTATTCTGCTTTTGTGATTTTTTTTAATGGTTTAGCCATTCGGCTGATAAGAAAGTATGAATCCATGTTCCCTTCCTCAGCTCCGAGCGTAAATGACCGTAGTCAGAGAAAAGAAGGGCGTGTTAGTGTTCAGGAACGTTCTTTAGTGGCAGATGAAGAGTAGACGCACCGGCTCATGTCCTGGATGCTCTGCCTTTCTCTATTTCCTTGATTCATTGTACGTTTAAATTCACAGATTAAGCTTCATGTCAGATCTGCAGGTGTTAAACTTTGATCGTGTCACTTTTTCACTCACGATTTCAGTGACAGAACTACAATTGAAGGTTCTTTTTTATCCCTGCTTTCTTAATTCATATTTCTTCTCTGAATAATAAAAAAATCTCTCTTTTTTCTCAACTTTGGAATTCTGATCAGATTTGTTTCAGCATTGCTGAACAGAGTGTAAACTATTTTTCGTGAGATAAATATTTCCATCTGTTTTTTATTTAAAAGAGGAGTTTGATATAAAACATGCCTTTACCTCAGAGGCCACAACTGCAAAAGTTCGTAACCTGCTCTAAAACCTTGGAGTTGTTTTATCAGAGCAGTTTGTTAACTATTGGCGGTCTGATTTTTGACCTGCTACAAAAACTACTTTAAGCTCTTAATGTCAAACCCAGAGTTTAAGGCCCATAAACAACATGTTGGAAGTGCTCAGAGCATGAACGTCTCCATCGCCATACCTTTATATCTGCTTTAAATCTTGCACAAAATGATTTGGAAGATCTGGCCGGTCATTTTGAGATAATATGTGATTTGTTTCACATCTTAATCTTTTAATGTCACAGACACTTTTCCTTCTCTGAACCGTGGCCTAAAACTTTTTCTGTTTTGTTTTGTTTTAACCAACTTGTTTCTCTTGGCAGATGCCTGTTCATTCATCTGTTTCTTTCCAAAGAGAAATGTTGTGTGGTCACATTATGGTCATGCTGTGGTTTTTTCGGTGTTTAAGTGATGCAGTGATAAGTTTCTACAGGCTGTGGTTTTTTTATGTCTCCATGTCTCTGCTCTGCATAT